>JAXDDX010000012.1:6730000-7330000 GCA_034670405.1 Hoplostethus atlanticus
TTATTGCTGTCCTTTCAATGACCCTGGTATCCAAGGCGATATATATATATATATATATATATACACACAGCTGGGATGAAACGATTTATCTAATGGACATGTCAGGTGACATTGGAGTGAGGTGAGCACATATAAAATGACGCCTGTAGCCATGTCCATCAAGTTACATATCTCACAGGTTGTGGGTCCTGTTCAATTTCACCCATCACAGCACTATGAATGGCAGGGATCTCCACCATATTAGGAGGACCTTCGGCTTGTGAAATTGGATATCAAGCAGTGGGACTAGCCGCCGGTGAACGAGAGCTAGCCTCTAGAGACCAAGTCCTATCACTCTCCCACCATGCTTCCCCAATCTCCATGTACAGCCAAGGAAACCATCACCCACTGATAGCTGGCAATTCCCAATAGTGCCACACACCAGCACACTATATTGAACGGCAAGATGACTAAGCGGAATGTCAGTCTCCCAATCTGTGGCTGTCACACACCCAGATTGTTCATCTGATTACCGTCCCGGGCCTCCAAATCGCCCGCTGGAGACGCCTGCCATCCATCTCAGCAGGACTGGCGAGGAAAAGAGAAACATGCAGCGTCAGCCTCTCTCTCACATGACAGCATCAATGGAGAATTGAAAACTACTCTGCCAGTCTCTCTCTCTCTCTCTCTCTCTCTCTCTCTCGCTCTCGCTCTCTCGCTCTCTCGCTCTCTCTCTCTCTCTCTCTCTCTCTCTGCCCAGCCACAACTGCTGAGATGTAAGCACCCCCCCCCACCTAAACGCTCCCCCTGATCCACCCCTACCAACATCCCCTCCTGCCAGGATTCTGCACACCATGCCATCTTTGTGTCTATGAATGGACAGAGCTGGAGTCGCCATGCCAAAATGGCTGCCTCAGAACAGTAGGCCTCCACTTGGTTCACCTACTCTACCAAAAGAGCAACCTCTAGCAACCCTGCCTCACTAGTGTGTTGACCAAGGGACCATGGATATTTACAGTGATATGGTGGAAAGGTTTCCCTCTAAAGATCTCTTGTTAAGGCAAGAGGTCATTCAGAAACGACGTGAAAGGCCAGTGTAAGAGTGGAGGCTTACTCTTTGTCTGGCCGTAAAATAAGGTCTAGTCGGGGATGTTATATTGTCTGGGTCCCTTGAAAATAGGAGAGGGAGGAAGAAGAAAGAAAGAAAGAAAGAAAGAAAGGCATCTGCTGAGAGACAGAGGGACACTTGTCTAACCATCAGAGCTTCTATAGCAAATCTCAGTCAAGTGCTTAATTAAATAATGTAGAGCAAAGTGGAATTTCACCATGACGTCTGGCGCTGCGGCCCCAGCTGGTTATGGACTGTGAGACGCAGGATGGACAGAGACGTGGATGACTTGGAAAGTGTGACTGTAAACCACAGGGAGAACAAGCAGACATGTTTGGACAATTTATCAAGAAAGTCAAAATCAAAGTTGAAAATGTAGAGGCAGCTGCACCGCAGACTTTGTGGGATACTTTAGTTTTAAATTCCAAACCACATAGTTGGTAATTGAGCTCTTTACAGACAAAAGCCTTAATTGGGCTAATGAGCAACAGATGAGCGTCGGATTACTTGGTAAACATGTGAATTGGACATTTTCTCTAACTGCACAATTATGGCAGGGTTGAAGCACGTTTGAAAATGGCAACCCGGCACTGCAGGCCTACTGATCTGAGCAGGTGTGTGTGTGTGTGTGTGTGTGTGTGTGTGCGCATGTTGCCTGCAGTGGTGCATGCCAGCCCAAACACAGGGCCCCTTGTGATGATGACCGTTTCACACTGCATGTACGTCCTCACAAGTGTCTACCGGAGTCCTGCCACTCTTCCACTTGTCGCACGTAAGCACCATGTGACCTGGCAGCTGGCGCTGGCCGAATCAAAGGCTGCCTTCTCTTCTGGGCAGGGGAGCAGCACCACCTCGTCCTCCTAAGCTGAATCCACTTGATGGATTGAATGTATGTGCCCGTATAGCCTATTGCCTATGCAATGAGGGTCCATATAGCCAAGTCGGCCTCTGCAGCTAAACTTTGCCCGGCCCGGCTGAGACAGTGGGGGAGGTGTGTGTGATGCATTTGTGTGTGTGAGTGTGTGTGTGTGTGTGTTGAAGCAGGAAACGTGCAGCACAATGTAAAGAAGGAAAGAGCCAGGAAGGAAGGAAATCCTGCTCACAAAATGGCCGAGACAAAAGCAAAGGAACTGTCTCCAGAGCCAGAGCCTGCTTAAAGGACTTGCAGTTTGGCTGAAATCGCAGGGCAAAACTTTCACACACACACAATCTTAGACACACCTAAAACCAATTTACTACAGTATGTACTGACTCTGTTCACTAAACATCACAATACTCAGTCATGCTAAAACTAGGCATAATCAAGGAATACATGTTACTAAATATCTCCTAATGGGCATCACATGTGAGGAAATTCATCCCTTCATTCACCTGACTTGTGTGTCTTTGGACGGACCCCCTCGTGAACACAGGGAGAACATGCAAACTCCACACGATAAGGACCAGGGCCGGGAATCAAACCTGGGACAACAGCAACGGCGCTAACCACTGAGACACCGTGATGGCCCATCTAGGAAATTGCTTTTTTTCGTTGAGATGAATGACTAAAATAATGAAAGACATGCAAAAACAGCAGCTCCCCGAGCAGTGCTGACTAGTGAGATGAAGGATCATCCCATTCAGTGTTTTAATTGATATGGGACTCTAGGTAGACCTGGTTGATGCAAAACGCTCCGCAGGAGAGGGATCTGCTGTCACTGAGCTAATCCCCGCTATCATTCATCTTAAGCCTGGCTAAAAGAGACCGATCTAACTTCATGCCTGTGTACTAAACAGGTTCGCAAACACACGTAACACAATGCACATACAGAGGCATGCATTTACATCACACACACACACTCGCACCCACACACATAGCATACAAACTAAAAAGCAGAAAATATGACACATATGACAAACTGAGAAAATGCATTAGGCTCATATTCCAAAATGCACACTATTGAAAATCACAAACACTGGGGTAGTGACCGCTACATCCGTCCGGTGGAAATTAAACTGCGAGCGAGACAGTTCATCAGTTCAGGGGCCTCAGACTGGGGACAGACATGAGGAGAGAAACTGCCTCGACTCTCAAAGAGGAGAGACTGACCGAATCCAATTAAAAAGAGTCAAGGAGAAAAACATCTCACCTCTCTCTCTCTCTCTTTCTGAATCTATTTCTTTCTTCTGCCCCTCCCTCTAACACTCTCTCTCTCTCTCTCTCTCTCTCTCTCTCTCTCTCTCTAATATACATACACAGAGCAGACACAGCTGTGGCTTTATACAGAGTTAAGACAGGTCTGATTACAACTCAAGTCCTCTAGACTCCACTCACTGAGGGGGGGGCAGCCCTGATTAGACAGATAGGGATCACAATTATCCTTCCCGTAGCAAGGGGAAAAATACACCCCTTGTCAAGAAAGCATCCAAAATAATGGATGGAACGTATGCAGCCACAATTGCCTCCTGGACACAGAGGTGGAAAAAGAGAAAGAGGCAAAAAGTGAGGGAGAGATTCAGGCTACATTTTTGGTACACAAAGGGTAAGGGGATTAGGGGCGGGTGTAGATGAGAGGGGTAAAGGGCAGAGTAGGGTTGAGGCCAGGAACAGGTAAGAGTGTGATGGGGTGATCATCAGCCCTGAGTGGAATAAGGGCAGAAATTCACTGCACACCATGAAATCTCTTATCACCTAGCCCAGCCCCTTACAGAAACAGACGAAAGTCAATGGCCACTGGCAGGCACTCTACGTTAAGCACTTGCCCTCGGCCTGGCACACACTCTCCGCTCTCCAGCATCAACTTAAATATGCTTATCTGATCCGTCGCCTAAAAGGATCCGACTGAAACTGTGAAGCAGGGGTATTTCAGCTTTGGAATTAACCTTGCACCAAGGGGTATATATTAGGTAGTATCAATCACACATCTCATCACACTGATATAAACAACTCATCCTGCTTTTGCCATCTTTCAGCCAGCCTCCCACTCCGGGCACAGCTCCTGCTCTTTAAGACAGTGGTCCTCAGATCCGGTAGGAGAGAAAACCAGCAGCACTCTGGACTCCGAGGCTTTAAGACATCTGTTTGCCTTCAAAAAATCTAGAGATGTAATGTGGGTAAGAGGAATGAATGTGTGTGTTTCTCTGACCACGTGCATGTGAGCACGTTTCTGTGTGTTTTCATCAAGTCAGGACGCCCAGATCATCAGCATCTACCGTTCCTGTTTCCATCCGAACACAGGAGGGGGCGAGATGTTGGCATGAAGTCGAGAGATTAATAGACAGGAAGGGGATAGGAACAAAAGGTCATGACCTTTGGGGTCATCAGTAGTCTGTCCAGAGGATATGAAACCCCCCCTGACCTGACCCCCTTCAGGACTACCACTGGTCATGTGTCACTCGCAAAAACAACATCAGCAGCCTGGGCCAACCTGACAGGCCCGGCCAAGATGTAAACAAAGCCTGGGAGAGAGAAGTGGAACTTCTAAACACACACACACACACACACACACACACACACACACACACACACACACACACACACACACACACACACACACTTCACTTGAACACCTGGGTCTGGGAGAGCCTGTGAGTGATCCATCTTAGCGGCTGTTTTCACCATTAGACGCGATTTCTCGACTCCCTTCAACCATTTTCACTGCAAGGATACTATTGATTTACAACAACGAGCAAAAAAATATATATAGAATATAGAATATAAAAGAAGAAAAAGAAAAACTAAAGCCATCAGAGGACAACAGGAATAAAGATCCCATAGCATTAAAATGTCTTAAACCACATTTCATTTAATCTCATTTTATGCTTTAAGGGATTCCAAAGGTTTTAAACATTAGGTGGTTACTTCACAGTTCAACAGGCTTTGTTAAGGAAAGGGCGGTAGCTAAGGGACCACTTAACGCACAGCTAAGCTCTTGGGAATATATTAAGCAAAGTTGTGTCTCAGATCTTCCTCCAGAACCAGGACATGAGAGGTTTCCTCCATTGTCGCTTCTAGCTTTCTCTCCTAAGTGCTTACCATGCAAGGGAATGGCTCTCAATGTCCCTTCATCAGCAGCAACAATGGTAGAGTCTGAGCAACCTATCCCAGTTGACACTGTGACTAAAAAAAACAGCAGAGATGCTAAGACCTCATTAAGGGGAGTGTTTACATTATTACTTGATTCGTTCCTCTCAACGAGACATTTCTAAGAATGAATGTCATTTTCTTGGCTCATAGCTGTCCAATATAAACACCAATGTCCACCGCCGCCCACTATCTCCCGCTATAATCGTCCATTATGTAATATAGGCCTGAGATATCTCAGGCAGCTTCCCAAGAGCTTTCTTCTAACTGTCAGACTACTGTGGAAGCCATGAGGTCAAGCTTGAGATGCAGTTTAAGGGATGACACTGTAACTATGAATTTGACCAAAGAAAGTCAAATTTAAACTTTTCAAATTGCAAATTCATCAGCATGTTTTCCCAGTTTTATCACCAGGGAGTCCATTAGAGACTAGAAATGGCCCAACAATGGCTCAGGCTTTCCTGTAGCCAACTGTGCTAATGACCTGTGGCATGGATCATTGTTCTCCATGTTGTTTTCCACTACCTTAGTAGTATAGTATGTGTTGTCAAATGAGGTGTGCTGTGTTTGGGTTCCACAGATCAGCAGCAACAATCTTTGTTCTACGATTCAGCTTCTGCTACTGGCCGGAGCCTCATTGTTCCCCAGCATTTCCTAACCTCTGAGGAATTCCTCCTCCAGGAAATATGGTTTACAAGAGAAGGCACCAAGCCCAGTCACTCACATAAGAACACCCCCTTTGCCCTCCTGGCAATATCTACTGTATGACCCTCTCTACTCTTTTTCCTTTCACCCCTCTGGCAGTATCCCGTCTACGCCTCTCCCTGCTGGCATGCAGTGTCCCCTGGATTATCTCACCAGTGGGGAGGAAGACCCTCCATTCTGACCTCCAGTACCTCTGGAGCAACGTGTGGTTGTAAGCACTAGTTCTTCGTCAGTAATGTGCGGTGGGGGAGGTGTGTGTGTGATCAGACGAAAGCTTTCTCCCCAGTAGTTCTGGCTTTGATCATCCTGAATATCTTCTACTATGACGCTCCCCAGGACCTCCCAGATGATAAGACAGTAGATAGTCTCTCTTTGTTTCCCCTCTCTCTCTCTCTAACTCTCTAGGGCTCCTAAAGCTACAACACACAGTTAAACCAATGAACTATCTATCTTTATCTTTCTAGTTCAATCTGATGCATCCAGCCCCAAATCCCTGTAGAACAGAGTCACCTTGTGAGGATCAGGTCAGTTCTCAAATTAATCCCAGTTCCTGCACTGCAGGGGGTGGGAGGCAAGGGGGGAGGCTGCATTCCCCAAAACCCCAACTAGGACAGAGGACACATTCCCTCAAGTCTCCCATGCAATCGCCTCCTCCATTACTCTAGATGGAGTGATGGTACTGATTTCTAAGAACGGCCATGAGGAATCTCCCCTCCCTGGTCCCTCTGTCCTCCATTGGAACCATCTGGGAGGTAGGGGGGCTTCTGCAACAGGAATGCGTACACATACATACATGCGGTCTGGGAAATAGCAATCTTAATGACACATAACACAGTGCCCCCTCGACCCCACTTCGCAGCAATGTTCCCTTCGCATTGAGAAATTGAATCTGCTGAGAAAGTACAGTGGACGCCATCCAAACCCACAGCTTGGGTCGTTGCTCATGATAGAATATGATCACATCATATTGTTTGGGTTGCTCTAGGTGTGTCCTCCGTGAGGGGTTTAATTACCAACAGCCATAGCATTTTAGTTATGCTGTCCTCCCTGTAGTAGTTAAAACTAATGAATTACCAACCGTAAAACAAAAACCTTTGACTTTTTCCAGCAGAATTAAACAGGGAACAATTCCAGAGAGTCGCCCTTCACCTCCTGCCTTTGAGGTTAGCCATTTTCTCTGTAATGCCATTAAGCTGACAGCATGTCATTCCTAAATTGCAGCAACCGAATGCTGTGCTCAGCGCATGACTGGAGATGTGTTGCCAGCTGCCTGCCAACTCCAGTGGTTTTCATTTGGGTCCACCTGTGCCGTCCTTGGCAGAACTCCCCCTTCTGGGTTTGATGGGAACTTGGCGAAGGCTGCAGACTGTTCTCTCAGGTATTTTATGCTGTGTGGGCAGTGGGGTAATCGTATGGGTGGAACAGTAATGCTATACAATCACTTGCCACAAAGACACACTGAGTTGAGATATTGATGTCATTACGCAGGTTTCTATGACGACTGCCATTTAATTTCCCCTTCCCGTCAGTTTTAGCCATTCAATGCAACACAATATGTATTGAATGTATGACCCAGGATGTAGTGGAGGGTCAGTTTACCCTCCTTACCCTAACAGAGGTTATCCAACTTTCAAGCTGACATAAATTCATGGTATACATCATAGTAGGTAGTATCAAACTGATCAAAGTTAAATAAGGGAAAGGGCCTTTTGAGAAAGCAAACGCAAATTAATGTTTTTTAACAGAATAGATTTTTGTTTATGTTGGTGGTTGTTTGTCTTGACTGGAGGTCATACTTTACCCACCTTTTTATTTACCACTAAATCAGTGTAAGGCTAAACAGACTAGTGCACCATGGGCATCTGTTGGAGATTTTTTGACATATATCTCATTGAGGTTAAAAATGTATGTACATCAATATTGGAAATGTATTTTTGCAATATACTTTCTGGCCAATTCATTACCAGACAAAATACTAAATATATAGCCCATGAGCAGAATAAATGGGACAAGATTGAACCATCAACCTGGTTGTGAAAGAACTGAGGCTGTGCTATGCTTTTGTGTGACTGCTTTCCCAATTTCACAGTTGCAATCTGAAAAGTGAATATCTCCATCCAGGGTCTGGGTTCGGACAAGCAGCGAGGGCAACACTGATAAAGCTGATTGTCGTGTTAGAAATACTCCTCACATCACTAAAACCTGCAGCAGCACCCCGGACACTGTATGTAGGCTATACTTTGACACTGACATGCACAGTGGACGAGTTGCTCTGGAGCTCTCATGCACTAAGCATACTAAGTAGGCTGGCTGATTTTTGTTTGTTTGTTTGTTTGTTTGTTTTGAGGTTTCTTTTGCTTGGAAAAAAAAATAATGCACGCCGTTTGAGCTGTCTCTGTTTAAAATGATTTTTCAAAACTCACCGAGAGAAACTCTAGTGTCCCAACATAATCCCGTTCGGTCTTTAAAAGTTCATTTAGGACACACACTCGTAACCGGAGCTGCTTCTCCAAGTCCTTCCCGCTTTCAGCTCTGTGCTCTGCTTTGCTTTCCTCGGTCATTATGAGTGAATCAATGTAAAAGTTATTTCCAGCGGCAAGTTTCACACCACAAAATGATGTTCTCAGTTTCGAAAGTATAAAGTTTGCAGCATGGTTAAAATTGCAGGGGGGGCGGAATCGGTCACTGCATTAAAAGTCCACGAAAATAAAAGTGCCGAAATTCTGGATAAAGGCGCATGAAAAGTTGAGTGACAAAAAAAGTTTCACAACAACGTGAGACTGTTTCACACAGAGCCCGACAGAGCAGCTGTGTATAACAACGGCTTCTGGACACCAGTCAGAAATTTGGGTCCATGTGACTCCTAAAACCCTTCATCCTAATCCAGCCTCCTTGCAGCCTTTACAATGCAGAGCAGGGGACCAGTGTCAAGACAGTCTGAATAAAGAATACGACTTCCGGTTGAACATCCGGTTTAATCATCATAATAAAAGCAACGATCAAGTAGAAATTGCACACAAAAAAAAAGTATTTGTAGGACATATCTACAAAGAAGTCACAGCAGGGGAGCATTCAGGACCAGTGATCCCATACGCTGTGTGCATCTGAGCAAGATAGATTGGTGGCCTATTTCTCAAAGCTTTGTAGCACATGATTTTAGAATTTCCGATGCCCCTGTGGTGTACACCATGGTGTACACCGTAATATTTCTTTTTTCAAAGCGTCACTTGTATGCTTTTATTTTGGAGGGAAACTCTCCTAGCTTCCGCTCTGATTCTGACTATCTCTGGCTGGCTTGACGCAGTTGAGGAGGAGACGGCACAGGAAAATGCACACCCCTCCTTGCTCCGAGGGACAATATCGGCGATTTAAAGAGCATATGAAATAAAAATGCAACTCTTTTGTAGAAAAGGATTTCATGAATACTTTTTAACCTAGCCTAGAGTAGGGGTCCCCAAAGACCACCAAATAGACACATAGACCACTTAGACCACATAGACCCCCACTTACTGAGACTGCATCCTAAGGAAGGAACCCAGCGGAGGGGATTTTATTATATATGATTTGGTACATCATATAACTGTCTATACTGTAGATGGGGCTAACAAGAGCGGAGCCCCTGATTTAAACACTCATCCATGTACATTCATAGAGCGTTAAATTCTAGGGAGTAAAATAATTGGGAAATTAAACTATTACTCATTTTGCTGGGACCCCCTGGAACCCTGTCAAGGACCCCTGGTGGTGCGAGAGTGTGTCAATACAGAAATGAACCATGCAAGAGAATTGCATTGTATTAGCGATTGCTTCTTCTTCTTCGATTACTTCGATTACTTCTACACTTCTCTCAACAGGCTCAACACCTTTTTGAGCTTGTAAAAAGATATAAAAACGCTTTTATTTTGAGAGAAAGTAAGACAGACAGAGGCAGAGAGAAAAAAAGAGACAGAGAGAGAGAGAGGGAGATTAGCATTACGTTATGGTCTGAGTGGCCACAAATGCCATGTGAGGTCCCCCTCTCTGCATCGCTGGTGTGGTATCGGACCAGAAAATCACATTGGAAACACCTTCAACTTTGTTTTTCTTTCACACTGTGGCACTGAAACTAATGCTTACTGAGCACTGAAACACTCTATAAACATGTGATAAAAATAACAACAGCACATGCTAAATAAAAGCTGATACAGGTTTGCTATTCCCCTGCTGTTGCACTAGAATATCCAGCAGGGGAATGTTGAAATATCTCACCAAAGAGAAAATCTGGCGGCAATTCCCTTGTTACAAATGTGTCCTGTTGGTAGCAGAGTGCCTCAGCTTGGTATTTTAAGGATCGATTTTAGATGTTGCTCTTAATTAAGCAAGCAGATGCTCTTGTGCCACGGCTTATCCCTCACAAGCTGACTGCACATGAGTCCTGTTCAAGTTGATGTTCAGAAGCAGGTTGATTTTTTTAATGAGCAGCTATTTTCCTTCTGCTATGTGGATTTCCATCGTACACTTCTGCCTAGTTACTGTTAATGAATAGTAACTAATTGGAATTTTTCATGTACATTGGAATACCTGCACAAAAACAACACAGGCATGCACATGCACAGACACAGACACACATACAAAGAGATGCACACGCAGGTGCACACGCTGACCTTGGATAAATCAGAGAGTAAGTTTAATTAGGACAAAATCTCTCCTCATCTGAAGGTGAAAGCCATGTGCAGCCTCCCTACTTGCTCCATTAAGCGTACAGGAACAAACACTTGAGATTCTGGTGAAGTGTTTACATACTGAATTAGATACAGAGGCATTTTGTACATAGCAACACAATTAACACTACAAGCAGCTTTCATTTCACCAGCTTCAAAGACTTATTCTTTTGAGAGGATTTTAAGGAAATCATTTGCAGCCCACAATAATGATTTACAGATCAGCGTATCAACAAGTAGGGATTCAATTAGTCCTCCATTCTGCAGTTAATTCATGCACTTTGCTCCATGTGATTTTTTTTATATGCCTTTGGATATCTGGAGTATATTCTGAGGTGCAAATTGGATTACATTTGCAAAAAAGAGACTTTTACTGATATTTGCACTGACATTTAGCAATAGCAGAGGGTGCATTTGTCCTGTGGTTCTATTATATGTCTCAATTATTGCCAGTGTTGTGAGGTGAGATGAGGACGTGGCTTCTGAATTGGAATAAATCTTGATATGTACTATACTCTGGTGGTCACGCGCGGTGCTGCATACACTTGGAATATTTACTTATGGTGACGGGATGTAGTATCCTTTGACTACCACCAGAGGGCACTGTTGTTCGTGAGTATGATGGTCATCCTCTCGCTGGAATCAAAAGAGGTTTTCTATTAAACATAGCTATGGTTCAGGACCCACAATGGGTCCTGCTTCTGTTGGGCGCCCACATGACAACAGTCCCAGAAGGTGTTCATGAGGCTCCCAGGGTGACGCTAAATGTACTAAATGTGGCTCCTAAGGTGAAATAAACTGAGAATCCTTGCAGTAGACAAGCTTGATAATGGTTTAACATTAGTGAAGGTATTTTATTGCCCATGACTTTACTCTGTGGGATTAACTTCTATTTTTGGTGGTTTAGTGTTGCCAGGAAGTGTTCTGTTTTTTCCCTTTGGAAAAGGAGTGTCAGCTTGATATGAGTTGCCTCCTCTGATATTTGCACTTAACATGAAGCATGAGTTGAGATAAGAGTGTTGATTTAAACTGATATTGACGTGTAAGCCCATATTTCCACCCGTATGCCGTTCACGCATGTATCAGTTTATGGGAGCAAACATCATCTTACCACATACATATCACCATGGGTGTCAGTTAACCATCTCGGTGTCTCGTCTTCAGATTTGTTACATATATAGACATTGACATAAACAGGACAGATATGTGGAGGGAGGCTAAGGGGTTGGAAACCAGGCTAATTACTGTCTGTGGTTTCAGCTTCAGGTTCTCCAACCATTACTGCCCCATCGTTGGACAGTGGATTGGGCTGTGGGCACACACACTCTTGAGACCTTGACACAATTCCTGCTTTTGAATTATGAATTACCCTGTTAACTGTATTCCTGCACAAGTAACGATGTAAAGTATGGTATTTTGTCTTTGCATCTACTTTCTCGAGCAGCAGATGAGGAAAGGATGATAGAGTGACAGCCTTGAATGAGCAAATGTCTAATACAAAACAGGCATTCATACAAAACCTCAGCATACAGTATGTAACCCGAGCTCAACACTGTGGTTCAAGTGTAGCTGCCACACAGGTGTCGTATTAATTGTTATGATAAAGTCCGGGCACGTTGCTAACACAGACCTTTACGTATTATTTCTAAGAGTTTATAGTACACCTCAAGTCCTCGCCTGTTTTTTCCCACCCCACCCACTCCACCTTTATCTTAAGTTTGTGTCCCAAGTGATTGAGAAAATAATTGTCCAGTAAATGCTAACACTCTTGACAAGCTTTCTGGTTGTTTCTGCAGTGTGTGGTCGATGACGTAAGCTGACTTGGTGGTTAGAGCAACAATGATCCAAGAAGCACTCTGGAGATCCTCATCCACTTTAATGACTCTTCTCCTTTCTCTGGCCTCTATGCTCTGCTGCCAAGGCCCCCTGTTATGCATTTTGCTTCTCATCTTTTTGTCCCAGTTCCAACTCTGATTTCTATTAAGCATGTCTTCATACTTTTTCATCTTACAGATGGAAGACGATGGACTGCAGATGTCTGAGTAACACTTGTGTAAATCATCTTTCATCTCTCTCTACATCTATTTGCCTCAAGATGATGGATGAATAGCTTAAACACAGAGTGGTATGTTAGATCTGCAGGTGAGGGCAGGGGGCTAAACCAGTCATGAGAGAGAATCTGTCACATCAATTCTTTGTTTAACCCAAGTAAACTGAATTGTATCCTTGTCACTGAGAGTAGCTTCCCCTGATGGGCCCTCTTTCTCACTCATTATGAGCGTGACAAATTCTTCTGGCCCCCAAATGGCCAGTCTATGGCGACTCCCAGACTGTGCGTTATCTTTATCCCTGCCTTACTTCTCCCTTTAGGGCTAAAGGGTCATAGATGTGCACTCACAGTCCTGCTCAGGGGTCAGCTGGGACCTCTCAGATCCAGCAGAGGCCTTTCGACATCACAAAGAGCTGCAGTCACCCCCACAGTTTGACCAGAGCCCCCACCACCACCGCAGGCAACGCGAGCCCTGCTCTGCAGACTTATCAAAGAGCTCATTCACACCCTGGCTTCCACTCTCAACACAGTTTGTGACTGAGAGAGAAACATGGTGGTTTACTGGACCCCTGTGCCAGCAGCAGCATTCTGACTGTCCCAGATTGTACAGCATAAGACTTGGCTCTGTGAGAGATGCTCGGTTCTCCACCTTTCCCACAAACCACAGCCCAAGGCAGTGCCATACGCCCAGGTCTGCGTTCCTGTGTGTTAAAAACAACACGGAGACCAACAGCCCGACTCCCAGGGTGGTGGCGGGGGCCTCAGCCTACGTCTCTATGCCCAAGAAGTCATGCTCAGATGACCAGCCAACGTAAGAGTCTTTATACGCAGCCGTTTTCACTCTCCCCACAAATCCCTGAACATGATATACATGGAACGCAACGCAAGCATTTTATGAATATGCTTCTGTTTGCAGCTGTCATATTGCTCAAAAACACTTCAGTTTTGGGGTTTATGTTATTTTCCAAAAATATGTCAGTCAGTAATCCACTGTATTAATCTTGGTACATTCAATTTAAGTTTGATGAAATTCTCCAATGAAAGGGGGAGGGTATTTCAGCCCAAGTCCTTTGAACTTTTTTGACATCGTGATACAGTGCTCTTCACAATTCTACAATGTATATGTTTCTATTGTGATGCCAAAGATCTAAGGAAAAAAAAAGTAGAGCAATGTTACAAGCCAGTCAGGTTATTTTACAGCCTACAAAGTTCCGCCATCCTAAAGTCTGGTCCCTCAATAGGTCTTTCCAAGCTTTCTGAACTAAAGTTAACACTGAACGAAGAGAAGATGAGCCCCTTCTACTTCAATCCTAGCCTGAAGTCTGTAGTCACTCCATTCATTAATGTGCTGCAACTGTTCCTTGTACAGCGGCAACTGTGTATTACATCTGAACACCTGCGTTCCTGTAAATATCAATATGTCAACTGTATAATTAGAATGACTTTTGAAAAGACCCTGATTCTGCTGTACTTCCACAGAGCTGCTTCTCTCCGCCTCTTGTTCATTGAACTGGGTGGGGTCCAACAGCATTCCTGTCTATGTCTGTTGGGGGGGTGGTGGTGTGTGTGGGTGGGGGGTGGTCTGTTGTACAGTAATTGGGTGTAAAACAGGTGGCGCACTGTTGACATTGGAGGGAAGCATGTGAAAAATGTGCTGCTGCCATGCAATCACAAAGGCAAAAGGCTGGTGGTTGACTTAGACATTTAATCACTGTGTTGGATGATAAGTAAAGGATCAAATGGAGGCATGAAAAGCCTAGAATAACAGGGAGAGCCACCTAAAGCTCCACAGAGGGATTCCTGGTGGAGGCAGGCCAAGGCATTGACAAGAGTTGTGGTAGCTGGGGTATCACACTGGCTTAGTGGTAGTCCTATAAGGAAACGGTGCGGAGGATTCAGGAACCACCAAGCTCAAGAGGCTGAATTAACAAGACTTTCTTATTGTCTTTTGGGGTTCTTGTTTTATTCTTGCCGGGGCAGCCATGAATTCCTAGCATTGCCCCTGGTCAAGTTGCTTTGGCTGCCAGCTAGCAGACTGATGGCATGGTGCTTGCCTGGGGGTTGAGTGGCACAACACTAACAATGTATTTTAAAATTGTATTTATAACAAAAATGGATTCACAAAAATAATAAGCAACATCATCATTGTTGTGTAGACTCAGATAGTAAAGGAGTCTGAAGCTAACATGATACTCCTGACATCATGTGTGGAGGAAATAGACCATGTGCTCTTTTAAGTTCAGTGTGCTTTGATTTTGTAGAGGATGACAGAGAAGTGATGAAGATGTTTACGAGTTACTTGATACAGTCCATGTCTCCACAGAAAACGTCATGCATCACGTTACAATGTAAAAGACATGTCCTGAGCACTGGTGACATAGCAGTTATAAATACTCGATGTGCGTCTATATGTGTGCTCACGGTTCACACGAGCGCGCACTGCGCACCGGAGAGGGATCCGGTTACCAACTTCGCCGACACCGGGCCACGTGACTCTGATCTTCCTCATTTTAAAAAGAGCTGCTACCCTGCAATTCCCTCCAGAGCTTCAAAGAGGTGGTAAATGCTTCCCTGTGCCAGTTGACCGACTTTCGCACCTCTTGCACCTCTGTGCATTTGTCAAAGGGAGAACTATTCGGGACAGCGCTGTGAGCCCCGCAGCGACTGATGAGACTTTGCAAACCTGTTGATGGTGTGCAGGAGCGACTTCTTGATTTTTAGCCACACATTTCTTTTCTTATACCAAAGTCGGAGAGCAACTTATTAAAGAATCGTTACCGCAGAGGGCGAGCTGAAGCATCTTCTGTCTTTGATCTGCTTGCCGAGGATGGCACTGGACTATAGGTGCGCATTTCGCGCCTCCGTTTTACTGGCGTGTGTGATAATCTACAGTAACGTGCTATGTCCCGTCGGTGCCTATCTCTACAACAACCGCTACGCAGGGTGAGTCAAGACCCCCATTCATTTATAAACCCCATGAGTATGAGGCTGAGCCCGGATATTGGAGCTCCATTCATGTTGAGCGAGAAGAGTGAGACAAAAAGAAAAAGTGATTCTGTATCAGAAGTTGTCTAGAGATTACATTTCACTGCAAACCTCGTGTGTGTATGTGACAAATACACTTCTTGAATCTTGAGAGAACAACTCTGTAGGCACATCAAGAGAAGGGCTTATCCAGGATCCTCTGTAGGAGGAGAGAGCATGAACAAAGCAAGTCTTTATGCTCACCATTTTTGTTCATCTCTGCTAGGAAATATTCTTTGTCAGAGACATAATATAGTGTGTGTAGTCTATACCCATTGAAAATATTCTTTACATGCTGCATGGAGTGGCATCATGTTTTCTGATGGCAACCTGATACGCCTCTATCTGTTATGTCCTACTGCAGAAAAGCCATCCAGATTGACCATGATAAGCATAGATGACACTGGGGATGCTTGCAGCAACAGGGGCCTGTCAAACTGCTCAATGAGACAATCCATATTAAACGTCCTAGCTGTAGGATAGCAGCAACTCCCAACTCCCTTTCTTTATTGATGGATACTGTGTTCTTTAATTACAAAAAGGACAAACTTGACATGTTACAACAGGAATCTTTGTCAAAAGCGCCGACATACCACTCTGTTGACCTGTTTTTTGAGGCAAAGTGTGGGACACTTCACTGCACCTTTGGCAGACAGGAGCCGATAAGGTGCTACAGCATATAGTCTGAGGATTTGACTTTTGGGGGGGATTTGGGGGCAATGGGACAATTTGGGGTGATCTCGACTGGGGACGTTTGGAATTGGACACTTGAGCTATTTGGGTAAACATGTAGAGGGCATTACTGGGGCATGTAAAGGTATTTATGATCTTTTGCAAGAGCTTTTGGTGTAGTTTTGAGGAGACAGAGCGGGACCACCTCTGCTTGAAAACCCATACGGCCTCCATTCCCCAATCCACCCCTCCCCATCTGTCTCAAACAGCCTGGCTATATTCCAAAATCATGTAGGCTACCCCACAGCAGACTGGGTTGCTTTACCTACGTTAAGTCTGGTTTAACAAGGTAGGAAACTGAGGGCAAGCAAACAAAAGTCCCAAGATGCAGCACGGTGGGGGAGCAATGTTCAGCTCAGAATTATGTGACATGGTGGGTGTTGTCCTACTCGGACGGAGGGGCACGACAATGCGCCTTTAGTCTAAAAAGAAGACTTCCATTGTCAAAACCTCTCATATCTTTTGTTGACAGAGCATCTTGGTATTGCCATGGCTTTGCACAATTACAATTTAACACTGGGATATACAAGTTTGCATCCCTACTCTTAGAGATGGACATCCAAAGTGATGAAGGTATATTACAGCATTCAAAACACTACTGAGGGTGAGCTGCTTTGTTTTAGGGCCAGAGCGTCTTAAAAACAAACTGCTTCCATCCCGGGGAGCGCTGTGGGAATTGCCGAGCTGACAGCTTAAGGACAGCTTCAGCCTAGGAAGCCGAGCTGCCGGTGGACGCAGAGCAAAAAGGCTGTGCCAGCATTGTGGCGGCAAGAGCCTGTCATCTTTGACGATGGCTAAGCGGTAAAAAAAAGTTTCAGTTTAGACTACAATAGAGCTGGGTTCTCTGGGGAACCGCTTCACTGTAGTCTTTGGGTCTGTGTGTGGCACTACAGCATGAGATGCTTTCGTGATATAACTTAAAAGACCTACAATATCACTGAGGCATGACTGAAGATATGAGAAGACATATCTCTGTGTTGTTTCAGATAAAAAGAATATTTTATGCTTCAAGCTCACACAGACTTGTTTTGAAGTTCTAGGGTTCGAGGGTAGTGAGTGTCCCAGTTTTAATCAGTTGCACCCAATCCCTTCATGTCTTCAATTTTTACCTCCAAAATGTATTCACTGCGTTTCTGCTTTGAAGTCCATCTTCTGTCAACACTGTTACCATGGAAACAGGCTATTGGTGGTATGTGTTGTGGTCACTGAAGTGGGGTGGCCACTGACACGGGGTGCACTGGTCCTTTTGTTCCTGTACCTCTCACCGCTGAGTGGCCCAGTGCCACCTTTGTTTAGGGGGGGCCCAACTTCCTGTGTCACATTGTAAAAAGCATTTTGAAAAAAAGAGAAACGTGAGAGAGGAAGACACAGATGAGAGGAAAAAGAGAGAGATCAAAAAGAGAGACATGAAAGTGGACAGATAGACAGACAACCAGACAGACAGACAAAGAATTAAGAATCCATAATGAATTATTGGCAGAATATTGACTTTAAGGTCAACCCCAGGAACAAGAGAAAGAAAGAAAAAGATTCACGATGGAGGATTAATGATGAGGATCAGGAATGCCTTTGTTTTACAGTGGTGCAATAAAACCGATGTGACTTGCAGATACACTCACAAAACAGCAACAAACTCAAGCTCCTCTCTAAATGCTTCAGTTATCCTCTCAAGAATAACATGGTAAGAATAACAAATTTGTAAGTAATTTTTTACCACAATTGACTAAAATGAAATTATTTTCTAATCTTGATTGTCTCCGTGAAATTGAATTAAGCACTTATGATCAGTAAAGTCAATATCATCATCTGATCCACAGATGTTTTCTTGCAGTTCACTTCAAAGAGCTTTATTGTAAGCCTCATCTAGTCCATCAAATTTGACAATAAAAAAACGATCTGTGGCTTCCATGGTTTTAGATAACCAAACACAAGCACCCTTGAACATTTGCCTTTCTCATAACAGCGTTATCTTTTTGATGCTATCACTAGATTTATTTTCTGTGTGTTAAGAGATTTTCTTTCTATCCAATAAACACAGTAGATTCACAGTGTTAAAAGTTGGACTTGGCATTAGATGTCTGAAGTCAGTCCTCCATGTGTGCCTGTTACAACGGCAGGGGCAAACGCATTAATATAATAGATGATACCTTCATAATGAGAATTATTTATTTTCTCCTCACAGAACAGGTTAAGTATTAGACTTCAATTTTAGGAATATGTGACATGTTAACAGTCTTTTCTCTGACCAGTCAGTACAGTACAGTGATGGATTTAGAGTGTGAAATGTGAAACAGATGCTGCTACAGTATATGCCAAGAAAGTGTTCCAGGTGCTACCTGCAGAGCTGTAAACTATGAAATATAATCCTATAACGTTGTCTCAGACAGATTGTTTGACTGGGGTTTGACCCTGTCATCTATGGGACTCCAAAAGAGGAGCCACCCCTTTCTACATCAAACGTCTGCTATTGTAAGTGTCAACTTCCAATCAGCACAAATGGCGGTTGCATTACCTGTGACTCTGTGGCCCAGATGTTTTTTAGATGTGCACTTAGCGAAATGGAACCAAACCCTGCTACAGTGAATTTTAGTGGCTTTAAATCCTTCTGAGGCACTTTTATCCCAGCTGGAACACGATACTTAGAGAAGCTCTGTTGTTTTTGTAGGGATCAAGTCTTCAGGATAACTCCGGGTAATGATGATGAGGTCCAAGTGCTCAAGAAAATTCTGGGACAGATCAAGGTTGGCATTTATCTTCTCTTATTCTCAACTCTCTCTCTCTCTCTCTCTCACTCTCACACACACACACACACACACACACACACACACACACACACACACACACACACACACACACACACACACACACACACACACACTCATTCATATATGATTGACTTTTGTTTATTATTGTTTCATTGTGTGGCTTGTAGCGTTGCCTTGAAGTGCCATAATGAATAAAATGTATTATCTGTTACTATTTATCATTATTTCCTCGCACATCTGCCTACAGTCCCACAGTGGTCTTTATATGACTACTGACTGCACCAGAGAGGGTGGGATGGGGTGGTGCTGTGACAGAGGGCTAGGGACAGTGATAGGCAAAACAGAGAGGCAGTGAGCAGCCAAGTGTGGTCATCTGCCACAGCCAGGACATATTCACTGCCTGAGAAACTGAGATATACTCTAGACAGGACCCTCTGTATTCACTTCAGTGAGAGAGAGTCCTTTTTCACTTCACTGGGCGCTTTGGTCTGAAAGCAGACTGGGGACATTCTGAAGGCCTTTTTTCATTACGGGGTTGAACGCTTGGATCTTTGTTTTTTGTTTTTTGTTTAACCCGGCCTTGAGGAAATATAGACAGTTTACAAACTAGATGAACATGTGGTTCAAAGATACTGAAGTTAGGGGGGAACCCTGGAGGACAAGAAGGCATCCGCTCATTTCCCCAACTCATTTGGGTGTAATTACCCAGCAGTCCCAGGAACATGGGTGACCTTCCTTTTGCATATTGTTTCAGTTTGCAAACACAGAGCGGGTATTGTTAGTGAAGCATAGAAAGGATGATGCAATGTTTACTGTCAAAGTGGGTTACCAACTGGATCGATTCATATGTTGTTGTCAAAGTTTAGTGGGCAGTATGGTCAGCTTTGATTTTATTTGAGTCATATTTGACAGTTTTGTTTTATGTAGGCAGCCTGTTCAAGCATCTCTTTACAGGCTGAGCAGGAAAAGGACAAATAGAAAGAGTAAAAGACACTAAGTAAATGTTACTTAAGTTAGTGATTTATGGTGAAGGGTACCAGGAGAGTGCCAAGCTGTTGGTCTGGGTCTGGCTTGGAGCTTTGTGTATGGAAGGGCAGTGGATATGTCGCTCCGAGGCCAACCTAGGCAGCGGTGGCTACTGTTTGGACAGCTGCGGACATGTGTTTTCATTAGCTTAGCCACACTGCGATGCCTCAAGTGCCAAAGTACAACTTCACAGCCTCGGGCAAGGAATAGGATCAAATAATAACTGCAGAGCTACAGAATCCAAAGAATCAGGAATCAGTTGCATTATCAACAGTATTATACATTATCAGAGTAACAAACGTCGTATCTACTCCCTCGCCGGTTTATATAACTCAGTAGTGATTCATCCTATACTCCAGTTCATGAAAGCTTTTACATTTGCTGTTGTAAACAGCCGGTGTCGAGTAGGTCTTTCCTGGGAAAAATCCTCTGGTGCACAGGAAGTGATGTGTTTTATGTTTTCCGACAGCAGTTTGTTTACAATATACAGAAGAAGAACCGGGTAGTTAGCATGAACAGCGTTAGTCACTATGGATGAACAGATAAAGAAAAGAGCGCCACCTACAGAAACTCAAACTTGATCAAACGCTACACACTGTTTGATTTACAAGGGATCTCTGGGAAGTGCAGTGCAAAAACATTACAGCAATGAAAGCGAAAACCAAAAACAGAAAAGAAAAACCCCAACAACAAAAAAAAACATCTCAAGAATGACCACATTGTTAAAAGAGCAGTGGAACAACCAACGACAGTCTGTGAAGTATTGTTGTGCTGACTATTGAAAGTGAGAAAACATAGTAAGATGACACATTGCCCTATAATGTGTTGATTGTAACACAATATATAATACATTAGGAAACCACAACTGTCTTTTATTATGGTCTCCTCTAAACACTCAGCTACAACTTCATCTCATCTGCCTTAGGTAAAGCCAGTTCTCTTTATTGAGCAATAACTTTTGCTCTCTTGTTCTGCCCACGTCAATATTCCGTAAACCAAAACAACACAAATTTCAATTTATAGCTATCCGGTACACGCAACATAAAATCACATAAACAATCTAGAGATAAAGGATTTATTCACCAGCCGAAGAATGCATCATGAGGTCTCATAAATAAAGCAATACATTTTTAACTTGGGCCTCTGAGAGAATTGTTTGTGCGGAGTTGTCTTATCTGATTTGAGATGCTTAAGTGCCTATTGGGCATGTGCCTTTTGATTTGTTTGGGTAACAAAAGAGCGTTGTTAATGTTTGGTGTACCTAACCATTTGGAAATGCCATAAAAATGCAGCAGTATAGAGTGGCTTATACTTGAGGGCAGCAAACGCACCAGCAGAGGATTTTCAACCCCTCTGGCTCCAAACAAATTTAAATTAATCTGGTCTGTGTTCTGCAAACCATTAAACCAATTGACACATTAACAAGCATGTGTGCCAGTCTGCATGTCTCTACCCCCATGCTACAAATGAGAGCCAGCTGAGGACGTTCACATACTTCTAAAAGGGCAGAAACACTGGACATATTCCCTTTGCAGCGACTACTGTGTGTTTCAGTGCCATTGAACGTTACTGCATGATTTGGTGTGATTACTGGTCATTTTTAGATCAATGTCTTTAGAAAAAAAGTCTTTGTCTCTCCCTCTCTGTTAGTTTATCAGTGTTAGCACATGGTGTCTGTGTTTATTTGGTTGGCCAGCATGTTTGGCTAATGGGTCGGTTGTTTCAGCTAAAGCTAACAGTCCCTGCTATCGGGGGCCTGATAGCAGGGACTGAGAGGAAGGGCTTTCCTTGCTAATGTGAGGTCAAACAGTAGGGAGTGAAGCAGAGGGAGGGCTATGCATGGACTGTTAATGGGACCCGTTGGTGTGTTGTGGCCCATTAACAGTGTGGAGTCATCAACATTCCCCAGATTCAACCCACAAAGTGAAGGTAGAGACTGCAGGAATGTTAAACCTTCCAGGCCTTGCAAGAGCTATTTGGTCCAAATGTTTGATGCTTCTCAAAAACCTCAGCAGCAAAGATACTCACCTCTTTCTTGGTGTGAATTCAGTTTTCTAAAATGTAAACTTAACAAATGCATTATAAAATCCTGCTGTGTGTGTGCCTGTGTGTGTGTGAACCTTTTGGTCTGAATATCTTTGTTTTGTCTCTCAGGTGGACCTTTGGCAGCCCAACAGTGCTTCTCTGATACGTCACAATGCCACAATGGATGTGCACGTGAAGCGCAAGGACACACAAGGGCTACGTGCACGCTTGCAACAGGAACATATTGACTATCAGTAAGACTGATGAGACCACCAGCCAAAAATCAAGTTCATACAGAAACACACGCATGCACACGCTCATCTTGTTAGTCATCTTGTTAGCAGAGCCTCAACACCCCGTACCTCCCAAAAAGGAAGAGACGCTTCTGTTACCCAAAGGGCATTGCAATTACCCAGCTTTCCCCCAGCCAGAATATATGATTTGCACATGCAGAGTCAGCCATAGTTTGCATGCAAAAGGCTTCATATACTTCCTCAAAGCTGGGACACACACACATACTTCAGAGCCCCTTCCCCAATCTGCTCCAAAAAGCAACCCTTTCATCTCTCTAACCCATCCATCACCACAATTATCATTGAAATGATGGAGTTTTATCAAAGCAGCCACAGCTAGAAAGAATTCCATTGTCATCTCTGTCCTCGGGGAGGACTCTCAGATCTGGGGATGATGTTTTCCAGTCGCTGTTGAGTGACTGAGGAGTTTTCAGAACTGATTTATACTGCACATGAATAGGGAAGAGTCTTGGGTAGGTGGTTGGGTCTAGGAGGAGTGAGGTATCAAAGGTACTCATAAAGAAATAATCCAGTTATTTAGTAGTTCAATTAGTTAGGAATGAAAATGTGTGTGTGAAGCCCTTATGAGGAGTATTTGTGGTTGCTGCTGACACCCTCATAGCTGCTATGAAACCAGATCATGTGTGACGTAAACCCGAGAGAAGTCTATAACCACATAGTGATAGTGATGATCATGGTCTCGGTCATTTACAATGGACAAAAAAACTCCATAACTTTCATCTTGACTTCCTTCATTGAAATGTAATGATGTCAGTGTTAACTAATCCACATCTACCCCACATGTTGTTAACATTTCTAGTTACTGGGTGGCTGATAGATATAATAATTCAATACATAATCAATTAATAATTAGTATCATTTCACCATGGTTTCTAAAATCCTCCTTCATTGTATGTTCCTGTTATGCTTGCAGGGCTCTTGTCATGAGAAAAAGCAGAATTTGTATGACTACAGGCTTACACCTACGCTATGTTCATAATGGCTGTAAACGGTCATTGTTGTGGACTTTAAGCATGCTAATGATAAGATCAAGTAAAGAAACCAGCGCTTAGTATTTGCAGGCAAATGTCAATGAGTCACCAAGGACGTTTTGCTTAGACTCTCACAAAGATCCTGAGAAAAGCAATACATTTATTCACAATCACAACGGGCCAAATCGGTGCTCATCTCACATGCTGTTTATATGAATGTGCACAACAAGAAACACATTGAAAATCAAAGTGATGAAACAATATTCTTTAGGGAACACATGACATTTACCCAACATTACCTCAGCGACTCTAGTCACAGACTCAGATGTTACTGGCAGAGGTTGTTAGCAGTGGTTGGCTGTGCCTGTGCCTGTCTAACTCAGCCCTGTCTCTGTCTCTGTCTCATCCTCTTCCCTCCACAGGGTGTTCATCTCCAATCTCCAGAAGGAAATAGAAAAGCAGACAGGATATCGCTCCTCTCGCAAGCGGAGGTCAGAGTCTCAGTATGACTATGAGGTTTACCACTCTCTGGAAGAGGTAGATGTGAACCCCGCCACCTCTCTCTCTCTCTCTCTCTCTCTCTCTCCTCTGTCTCTCTCTCTCTCATGCACACAAAAAGTAAACAAACATGCTCTCTATTCTCTATTCATTCTCACACACACACATACATTAGCGCACATACAAATATGCATGCCAGTTCAGAGACTTCCCAGCTTTAGGGTGTTTATTTTCCCAGGGCGACCAGGGGTCTTTGAGATATGGATTTGCATTCAGACTCCTGGTTCATGAATCTGTCAGGCCCCATGCAGCAGCAGGGCTCACATGCATTCCACACACAGATAGGGGGATCCAGGGAGCCTTTCAACAAGACTCCTGCAAACCCTTCATTACCCAAAGCTTTGAACCTCTCCTTCACTGTGCAACACACACACACACATACACATACACATACACATACACATACATACCGCATGCATCCCACTGTGCCAGACACACAGATTCAGGCAAAGACACACACCCACAGATATGCTCACACACGGACAGGTGCGCATACACACATCCTCACACACACATGAAGACAGCTCAGAAACATTTTCACTTCATCAAGCTTTGAAACAAAATGACTTCTGGTTGGCATGAGCATGTGGAGAGATTGATGAGATGAAAATAACCTAACCTCTGGTCTCCATTCTAAAATGTTGGAGAAAAATACAGAATAATCGACAACAATCAGGTTTTTAATTTTCGGCAAAATTTGTAAAGATCTCCTCAAGTGACATTCAGTCCTCGTGTTTTCTGTCCTTAAGATCCAGAGCTGGATGTTTGAGATGAACAGAACCCAGCCCGACCTGGTGGACATGTTCTCCATAGGGAAGTCATACGAGGGAAGACCTCTCTACGTGCTTCAGGTAGGAGAGAAGGGATGGATAAAAAACACAGACATGCAACTATATGCAAAGACACACACAGGCAGGTGCAGACACATGCAGACTCAATCCATCCTAAAACTAACTGACAGTGCTTGTCTCCTGTCAGCTAGGAAAGAGAAGTCGTCCCCAGAAGAAGGCTATGTGGATCGACTGTGGCGTCCATGCCAGAGAGTGGATAGGACCTGCCTTCTGCCAATGGTTTGTCAAAGAGGTAAGTGTCTAAAAATGTGTTTAAGTTTGAAGTGTTGTTTGCACCATAGCAAATGAATACATCTTGACATGAACACATGTCTTGCTACACAAAGCCTGAATGATGTTTATGGCAAGCAGTCTGTGATCTGCAGTCTCTAGGGTCTTTAACAAAAAGTGAACATCTGCTCACTTGTCTGGCAGAGTTACGTAAATACAAAAGAGTACTCTTTCTTGTTCAGATGTTGAACATTACCCAGAAGTTAGTTCCATTACATCAAAGTCTTAGTCAATACCCTCTGAAGTGAGGAAGTTATGTATGTGCAGTATGTGGAGAAACCTTTAATGGTTTAATGGACAACACAATGAGTGGCAGAAACTTAAGACAATCACAGGAAATGGTCTGAATATCAATTTAGTACACTTTACTGTGGCATCTTTCTTGACACTATACGAGTTGTTCTAATGTGGTAAACCATAACTATCAACTACACCAAATAGGTTAAAACAAATGCTAACTATTTGCTATGACAACATGCTTCCATTTAACCCAGGTACAAAAGCCCCCTTCCACTCACAGTAAACCAAATCAACTCCTGTTGGGTATAACATACATGTTTTTCACACATACAACAACCTAGTAACACATATAGGTTCTCAAAATATGCTTCTTCTTTTTTTTAAGGTTTACATGACCGTACATTCGCATACCAATTTGAACCACTTCAAAGAAAGAGAAAGTGCGAGATGGGAGGGAAGAAGGGAGGGCAGGAGGAAAGGATGAGAGGGAGAGAGAGAAATGGAGACAGACAAAGAGACAGGAAATCAGAAACAGACATCCAAATGAATAAATGGGAAACACAAAGAGGAAAAACAACTGACACAGTGTAGTGCTCTGCTTGGATCAATTGAGTGGCCTGTAATGTTAATCTACAGTAATGTAGTAACTGAGGTTGGCCACTGGAGGTCAGCGTGTCGTCTCTGTTCAAAGCCAAAAGTCTGAGTCTGCTTACAGAGCAGTTAGACGTATTACCCCAGTGCCAAGATCTCCTCTCCCCAATCCCCTTCTGTAGTATTAACCTACTGTTGTTGTGTGTCTAAAGAGCTGACAGTGAGCATGCACAAGCTTACAAAATGAGCACCCATTTTCAAATACTAGTAATAACATGTATTACCTTTCTAGCTAGGTCTGTGTCAAGCCTTTTGATATATTGCAGTTTAAATTAATCATTGCAGGCCCTCAACTCCTACCAGTACGACTCTGTGATGAGACGGCCTGCTGAACCAGCTCAACTTCTACATCATGCCTGTCTTCAACGTGGACGGATACCATTTCAGCTGGACCACAGTACTGTAACTCTCTCTAAATGCACAACACAGACTCCATGTACCTCTTACTAAACATGACCTCAAGCTTGAGCTGCACAATAAATCCAAATGCCAATACTGACTACTGCAATTCACATAGCAAGAGATTTCTTTTTTTTTTCTTGGAGGGAAAAACCGTTTCAGACAGTTTTAGTATTCTGGTGCATGCCTGAGAAAAGCTTTCATTTTATTCAAATGGAGCAAACAGTCATCGCTCCTGCCCACAGTTGTTGAATTCTGTCAAGTCCTGAAAAATGAATTATGTTGAAAAATCTGTGTAAGGAAATCTCTACATGTATCACAATTTAGATGCAATTGCAATATTCAGCACAGGGATTGCAATATTACTCTGTGCCATTATGCAGCCCTACTTTAAGCCAAAAATTGTCTATTGAAAGAAATGCCATAGTCTCGGACTAGTCTCAGTGAAAATAATGTCTGAAAAATGCCGTTCTCTTCAAACATGACTTAGTAACATGATACAGTAGATGACTGGGCGACAACTGGCTGATATAGATAGAGTGACATTGGCATTTCTTCCCCTTAGGACCGGTTCTGGAGGAAAACACGGTCCAAAAACCACAAGTACCACTGCCGAGGTGTGGACGCTAATAGGAACTGGAAAGTGAAGTGGTGTGGTGAGTTTAATAACTACAACTAACAGTATGGAAGAAAGACAAATCTCTCTCTCTCTCTCTCTCTCTCTCTCTCTCTCTCTGCAAGGTATATTTCTTGTTATCTGTTGCTGCCGTGTCTCAGAGTATTTCCCCTATCTAATGAGTGTAAGCTGTGGATTAAATGTTTGTGTGGACAACAGTGGCTGTTCAATGTCATGTGGGTGGGAGGGTGGGGGCTTTGCTAACTCATCATCACTCCAGGAGGGCTCTGCTCTGAGAGGGGGATGTTTATGACAGAGAGAGAGAGAGAAGTGAAGACAGAAAGAGAGATATAGAGGCACCATGTGTCCATGATCACGTCTGGGCCTGTGGTGGAAGCGGATGCTGCTGTTGTCCTATCTGATGCTGTATCACTGCCCCCCAAAAGGAAAATTAGCTTACAGACAATTTGTTTCCTCTTACCTTGTGCTACTTTCCTATCTCCCTGGGTACCTGTTGTCTACTGGCATGGCATGCTGCCCACACTATGAGGAGCTTTTCTGCAAGGGGACCCCATGGGAGGGAAAACACACACTCTGCAAATCCATGACTGTGTATGCACAGTACTGCACAATATTGATTATGATCATTAAAACAGGATGATTGTAGGGCAGCACACACACAAGTGAATGATGAACCTCAGAGACTATTGCATCAGAACTACAACATGACTGTGGAAGAAAACTCTAATATACTGTATAACATGAAGTAGTAGTAGTTGCAGTACATATATGCCACGCTGTATTTGATTCATGTAAAGCTCCTAAATGACCTCATGCTTGGTCCAAGGATACTGATGCTTCATGTTAACTAGAGGATGACCTGAAGCCTAGTACTGAGTGTCTCCAAGTGATTTGTCTCCCTATACTGTTTTCATCTATTCTAGTGACCATGTTATTACGACCTGAGGTAACCCTAAAGGGGCTTGTGTAACTTGTAGGTAGAAAGATCCTGCTCAGAGAAATGCTTGAATGCTGTTGGAGCTGTGTGCTGGTTTCTCTCCATGCTGCAACATGATAATGATCACTCTGCTTAAACAACTTTCAGTGGGAAATTGACTTCTTTGACAAATTTCCACGACACTTACATGGATATGAGTACAGCTTGTACTTCAATAGCATCTCTTTGGACCTACTGTACTTAAGATTTATTTTAGATTTATTGAACATAGCTAAGACAATTTAGAGCCTGACTAAAATTCCTGCTTATAAATTTGGGGCAGTGACCACCATGTTGTTTGTTCTATATATAGATATGAATCATTTCTAGAGGATTTTCATATCCAAACAATGCTGCCAAATGTTAGGAGCTGCACTGCAAAAAAACCTTTTAGACATTTAATCTAGTTCAAATTATCTTGTTGAAGTTGATCATCTTCAATCAAGTGTCATTTCCTGGATACTAGTGGAGTGTTCTACTTTATTCTGCCTTGTTTCAAGATACTGACAATTGTTTCTAGAAAAATCCCTGAAATAAGTTGCAATAGGGGGGGGGTTATTTCACCCCCCTGCAGGATTTTTTGTTTGTTTTAAGAAAAATGAGAGTAAATGACTTGTTAAGATGGACATCTTTTGCAGTGTGTGCTTCTCTGAGCTAATCCTGTCAGATCAAGCCCAGTCTTGTCAGCTAGGTTGCTCCATATTTATTTTTGTATCACTCATTTACATCATTCAAGGGCACATACACTGATGTTCCCTGTTCTCAGCACAATACATGCTAATATAATCTGCCTTTATGTTAGTCTTTGGCTACGATTACACGTAGCATTTCAATGTGATTTTTGAGATCTGATTTTAAAGGTGGCATTTTATTGGATCGCTCTGTTTCCACACTTGGCCAGAAAATGGCCGTTACGCGTCCCCTGTGGCTGTATTTATTTAAATCTGTGTCTGCATTACTTTTTCCCACACTCTCTCTCCATCTCTTTACATTGCTTGTATGCACAGCGTGGCTGGATGCATCCAGAATATAAACAGTCTAACCGCTTTCATATCTGGTTTTGAAGATCTGATACCAGTGTGAGCGAAGCCTGTCACTGACTACTTTCTGGTGTGACTGGAAGATAAAAGTCGCATTGAAATGGCAAGCATGACTGTTGCCTTTGTTTGAACTCAGTGGTTCTTCTCCCCCAGACGAGGGTGCCTCCTCTCATCCCTGTGACGACACCTACTGCGGACCCTTCCCCGAGTCTGAACCTGAAGTCAAGGCTGTCGCCAAGTTCCTGCGCAAGCACAAGAAGCGAGTTAAAGCCTACATCTCCATCCATGCCTACGCCCAAATGCTGCTCTACCCATATTCCTACAAGTATGCCACTATCCCCAATTTCAACTGCGTGGTAAGGGATCCATTGCTTACCTGAACTAATCAACCAATAGTCAATCAAACTATTTATTCTATTTATTATTAATCTATCTATTTCAAATTGTATCCACCACACAGATGTTCATGAGTAGCCAGAGCTTCTGTGGCCTACTACTGTTATTCAATCCAAACAGTTTGGAATAAATACTATAAAGAAATGGAGAATATCCCCGATAAGCTGGCCATGTGTTTTCACTTTCCAGGAGTCAGCAGCTCATAATGCAGTGACAGCGCTGTACTCCGCCTATGGAGTAAGGTACAGATACGGGCCTGCCTCCACCACTCTGTGTGAGTCCCACAATTCCTCTTTATCATATCTTTGTAGTTCAGCACAGGGGAATGGAGTCAACGATTTATCACATAGTATCTGTTGTGTTGCACCTTGCGTTGGTACACCACAGGACGTATTTCTTAGATTCCCTCAGCCCACATCTGGGGTTGTTTTATATGCTCACAGGGGAAATTAAAATTAATTAGATCTAGTAGGTCATGTTATGAATAAGCAAGCGGTGTCTATTGTATTGTTGCACTCAGTGTACTGTAGGTCGCTGTGGAGAGGAATGTCAGCTAAATACCGAATATGTAAATGTTAGATGTGATGCCAACAGGAATGACATGCCTTCAGATTCACCTAAAATTGAGTGTATTTATAGTCAGGTGCTGTTGCTGTCTGTGTTGCTGCATGCCGATGACCAATGGTTTTGCCAGTGTGTCATATTCATAAATGCTTATGCATTGAAATATCATTCTATGCTTTTTTAAAAATATTTTTCTTTTAATTTCCCACAGATGTTAGCTCAGGCAGCTCTATGGACTGGGCGTACAGGAATGGGATCCCGTATGCCTTCGCTTTTGAGCTGAGGGATACAGGATTCTTTGGCTTCCTCCTGCCTGAATCCCTGATCAACCCAACCTGCACTGAGACAATGAGGGCTGTGAAGGCCATTGCATCAGGTCTACTGAAGAAGTGTGAGACAGACAGGGACAGATTCCCATATATATGACCACAGAGGAGGCCACTGGAGCTCTACCCTGTCAGCTACTCATCTTGACACCTCATAGTTCTCCCAGATATTATCAGGCCAAAAGCTGAAAAGGACCTCAAGAGCCTGATGTTTTATTTTTTTTTTTATTTGAGGTTGTTCAGTTTACGTTACGTTTCGGATTTGGTATGAACTGATGGTGTTAGCAGATCTTACAAGTGTTTAAGTGCACGATGCCGGACCTTTCTATCAAATGAGCTTTTTACGACAAATGGTGGCCACATAAGCACTTGAATGCAAACCTAACTAATTTTGTCATGACACGCCATGACATGAGCACTTTTCCAATCTTGGATTTCAGTGTCTTCCAAGGGTGCATTATGTTAAACACATTGTAGTTGCTTGAGAGGTTGCTTACAGCAGTGGTTCTCAATCCAGTCCTCAAGGACCCTGTGTCCTGGAGCTCTACTCAGGCACTCCTGAACCAATTAAAGTATCATGAAAACCTGAAGCCTCTAATTGGTTCACGTGTGCCTGAGTAAGGCTGGAGCTAAAACCTCCAGGACAGTGGGTCCTTGAGAACTGGATGGAGAACCACTGACTTACAGGAGCATTATCATTGATGAATATCACAATATCATTGTTTTCATTCTGGTTGCCTTTCACTGTTTTGTTTTGGATTATCCTCTTAGTGCTAGTTCAGATTCTTAGACTTTTATTGTTAATTAATATGTTAATGCCTTTATTACTGCAACATCATCGGTGTACATAATATGCTATCACCTCATAAATTAGGGTTTGATTTTAATTGGATAGTTTTGATTGTTTTGATAGACATATTTTTTGTGATTTTCATTAGACTCAGACTGAACAATACAGTGGCTTTCCACGAGCAATTACTGTGTCATTACTCAGGTATGCATCAATGAAAGTGTCACAGAAATGTTTACTTTTTACAGGCAATGTGCAGAACTCTTTTTTTTAGAGATTTTAATAAATGTTGTTATGTAATATAATACATGTTGTCATATTATCTTCAGTCATAGTAGTTTTTGTTTTTAATGTGGGTGTTATTGTAAATGAAAAAGAAGTAGGGATTTGCTGCCCAAATCACAGTCAAATTCAAAATCATCCTTAAAGTATCTGTTGAGTCTTTTCTACTTGTCTATCAATTATCTATCCATAACATGTTGCTATTCTCTATTCCATAGTCTGGTATTATTTATGTCTTGTGAAATTATCATCATACACTACCCATACTTTTGTAAAATGACTTGCTTGCATCAACCGAACATGTTGATTCTCAATGTCCCTTCAATTTTGCAGCTCTCGTTTACAATTATCTTTCAGTATTATCAGATGAGACTTATCACCATTTTCTCACAGTATCTTTAGTTAGCAAAGTTTTGATCAAGTAGTCTCATTCAAACATCCTCGTCTTTTCAACCCTCCTTCTCATGACAGGGCAGAGAGAGGAAGGAAAAATAAACAGCATATTGTTTCTTGTCAAGTACAGTCCAGATACAGCGTTGTCCTTTTTCCATGACACCCAGTTTGACTGCAAGAAACAAATGAAGCAATTATGAATATATAAATATATATATTTGTTTTGCAGCATTCACAATTTCTCAGTTGTTATTTCTCAGCGTCAGGCATTTGTTGTCTTGCTTCTGCACATTGAGATCCTAAATATACAAGGTTAGTTAAAAGTTGTTTTCTCTCTCTCTCCTAGCAAGGTAAAAAGATGGGTAAAAATGTGATACCAACAGTCTTGCCAGTTAGCCGTACCCCTAAATTACCCAAAAGAGTATCTATAGAGGTGACCCCTCAGGACACAGCCTTATCAGCCACTGAGCACCCTTTCCACTCCCAGTGGGGGGCTGTCTGACCCAGCAGGCTGGAACTAAGATGCCAGAACATAGGCCGCTGTAATGGGTCACCATGGTCTGGCTAAGAAATGGTGGAGGCAAGACCGCTATAGATTTTCCCAGGGCCCGGGACAAAACAAGACTCCATGGCGCCTTTTTGTAATTTATGGTAATAGCTGACCCCAAATTAAAAACTGCATATCTATTGCTTTGGCACCCTCTGGGTTCCAGGCCCAGGGAAGCTGTACTGATTATTCCCCCCTTTACAGTGGCCTTGAGAGGAGGGTGACAGGATGTTGGGGTTGTTGGCAGTGATGACTACAAAGGTGATGGTGATGAAGATGACTATGAGGATGCTGATGCTGATTTTTTTAACTGAGTCTGGCAGCACTGAAAAAAGCAGTGCATCATCACACTATTTTTTTTTAACCTTTTTTACTTCTGGGTTTAGAAATGGTGCATTGGAAATGCAAGACAGTCCTATGTAAAAGTGAAACACACCACCTGCAACTGCCAAATCTGTGCTGCCAAATAGCCTGATATTGAGATCCCATTTGCTGTTGGATTTTGCAACATGTTACTTTAAATGAAGCCTGGGTGATAATACTAAAGATGTAGGTTTATGTATGCGTTCTTCAATCATACCTGAACGGAAGCACAGCTAGTGGTTGTATGATTGAACAAACAACTCTCAATGTCACAAGAATCAGGAATTCTTTCACCCTTAAAAAAATCAGATGTATAAATATTTGATACAGTAGCACAGCAACTTAAGCAACCTGCTCTTTCTGTACCATGGCTCATTAATCTGAGTGTAAAGCAGAGCAACGAGAGGCAAACAGTGCTGTTCACATACACACACACAAATGAAATGTTCACATACACACAAATTAAATCACACACCTATGAAACACTTACACATGCTGTGCAGTAGTATACTATATATACTTATATATATATATAATTATATATTACTAGAATATATATTATTATATTATATATTGTAGACTTACTATATTACATATAATATAGAGACATATATTGCATTCAGCATGTGAAAACTTCTGCACACTTGGAGATGATTTTTAAAAATTCATTATGTACATATTAATGCAGGTATTTTATAAATTAATGAGTAGACCAAGCTCGTGCTGTAAAATTACAATCAAGACATCACTTTCTCTCCGTCTCTCTCTGTTTGTCTCTCTTTCTCTGTCCTTTTCAGTGTCTGCCTCTCTCTCTTTCTGTGTATGTGTGTCTCTCTGTCTGCCTGTCTCTCTCTCTCCTGCCTCACTGCGGCCGTTGTCAACGTACGTGACGTCGTTTCCTCTTCCCAACATGGCGCAGGAGGCAGATCGCTAATGGAAATCTGAGGGATTTACCCCACCTTCTGTGTTTATTTATGTTTGTCTGTTAGGGGCACTGCGGTTGACATTTGTAAAGGAATACATCTACATTTGAGACGGTTGCAGCCCCTTGGGAACAGGTACACCCGCCCCAAATTCCGGTGCGACATGTTTGAGGGCAAAAAGACGAAAAACATGTTCCTTACCCGAGCTTTGGAAAAGATCCTGGCCGACAAGGAGGTGAAAAAGGCTCATCATTCTCAATTGCGCAAAGCCTGCGAGGTGGCATTAGGTAAATTATGTTGTTAACATTACATGTTGCTGTCTTGGATTCATTAATTTGGACACGTCATGCACCCCTTCACTTATTAACCGGCTATGTTTCTCCTTCTGCTAACGTTACGATGTCGCAGTGTTTGGCAACATTATTTTCCACGTATTATCTTGGCTACCGTGGCGTTATGGTTTTACGTTAAAATTCTGCAACATCTACGTATTTAATAGACGTGGCAGACTATGGAAATTATCCTGTATAAAACACGGAAATGGTGCAAAAGGGGTGGGTGGTTTGTAACGCTGTACCGTTGCTGCGAAACTATTAACGATTTGAGATAGGCCAGACAGAAAAGAAAGTTGGTATGGGTTCTTTGTCCCTTTAATGGCAGGTTAACAGTCTACCAGACCGTATACACTCTTACACAGTAAACTGTATTTATTTATCACAGTCTGGTTTCATCTGCTTAAACCCATAAATCGCTTAAAGGTGCGACGTTTGCGTCGTTTCCTGGTAACGTTAGGTATAACGTTACTGGAGTCGTAGCCGTGCCCTGCCGGTACAAGGGAGTGTTGAAGACATGTTGTTTAGTTCTATATCCTGTATTTATCAACCGCTTAGACTTTGAATACTCTCGGCCTGATTTTGTGCCCCACTCGTCTCCTAATGTTAACCCTTTCTGAAAAGCTCTATATGTGACAGCTGTCAGTAGTAACTACATTTGCGTGGTAGACGAGTGTCAAGCTAGCCGGAATACAAAAATAAGACTTCCGGTCACAACGTTCGGAAATAAAACTGTTAATGACTAACGTGTTGCAGCAGAGTGATAATTAAGTCAAAATAAAGACATAAAGAGTATACACAACGAATAACCTGGAGTAAATGGGAATTACATAGTTTTACAAAATTGCACACAGCGTAATATAACGATTTAGTTGTTTGTACACGCCGGTACTTTCCCCCAACGTGATGCAATTATCGCTTTTATTTTGAAGGAAAAATCGCTTAACCGCTGGTCCTATTCTGCTTTTTTATAGAACGGTGTGGTAGCAAGTGCATTTTCCGAAACATGTCCTTCCTAGGATTATCTTCGTTGGTGACGTGGGGTACAACGGGCTGGACATAAATAATAAATAGGGAAACTGGTGTAACAGTTAAAACTAAAACATAAATCCACGTAGGGGTCAGAGCAGTTTAGATTTTACCTTCAAAAGGGCACCCCCCTGTGTTATTTCAACACTGGTGTGTGATATGCTGCTAGACCTTTTGCTCTGTGGCTTGGGACAAGCTGGGTTCTGTTAGGCAATGGGAGTAATTTGATACTAGAGAAACAATGAGTCCATCTGTACTGCAGCCAAAGGCCCTACCTCTCCTTACAGTTGCTGTCTTTAACAACACCTCCAGGCGTTGCAAGTTTGTGTAAAGCCCAAGTCCTTTAGGCTATTTATATATATATATATATATATATATTTATATATGTCTAGGCTTCCTCTGATGTCTTGTAAAACCAAGCCGCCCACACAAATAATGTCTATTTTCCCCCATTGTCAGTAGAGTAGAAGAAAACCTGTGTGAGAGGTTGGCCGAAGACACACGTTGAAGGAGTGAAGCTCTCTCTTGGGCTTGATGTAAAAACCAGGATTAGTCAGACATTCGTGGTCGTGGGTGTTCACGCTTCCTCATTCTATCACAAATCCTCATTCTACCCTAAACATTATAGGACATTGTAATGTAAAACTTTACTAACATCACCATGTGCGTATACAATGTCGCCATATCCGTCTATGCTGATACACATTTTTGTATGTATCTTTTCAATGGAGCTCAGCCATACACACTGAAAGTCTCTGCATTGAAAGTAATAACAGTACAGTGGTGCTGCATATCAAAACAACTGGGTGACCTAGTATACTGAACGACTTACGTAATCCCCTCTAGCTCTTGGGGCTCTGAGACATCTCTGAGAGTGCCTGTGCCACAGTCTCCTGTCTGCTGTCACGGAGAGTCCTCATGTTATATCAATCCTCCACCATTCCTGCAACTCTTTCACTAGCGCTTCCTGTTCAAAGCTGTTTCACAGTTGCCATGTACGACACAGGATAACGTTTAAATTTTCCTGTTTATTTATTCCTGTCTGGACGTGTTAAATATACAAATTCAAAGTCCTGTTTATTTTGTTTAGCCATTGAGATGTTTTTGTTCAGTTCTACTTGATCCACTGCAGTGTTTTTTTTTGTGTTGAAATTAGGTGAAAGTTGTCAGTCCACCAGTCTCACTCTCCCAACTTGACCTTTTTCCTTGATTATTAAAATGTCACTCAGCATCTTCCTAAGAATATAGTGTCAATTTCTCACACTCTCCCCCCCAAAAAAAGAGTGAGAGATGTAATGGCAGCAGGGGTCCATTATCTTTGGATCGTGGAGTAGGCTTCTGTTACTGATTTGAAAGGAGTTGTCTGATAGAAAGAAAGAAATAGGGTAAGACTGACAGTCAACTCAAGCTATCAAAGGCCTTCAGGCTGTAGCTGACCACCAACTCTTGTCAAACAGGCATGAAGGCTTTGGTTCATTGTCATGGCTTGCCAGCCAGACATGATACTGCTTAGTGGATGGGCTCATTGTTATAATAAAACCTACCGTATCCTCTCCGATCTGCAATGTTTCAATGTCTTTGCTGCAGGTGAAAAGGATCATACTGGGTACATATGCTAAAACAGGTGACATTGTACAAACTACAACACTAAGTTAAATGTAGGTTTCAAGATTCAAGAACTTTGTCACATACACACACGGGGTGTGTAGTGAAATGAAAAGTGGCAATGCTCAACGGGAATGTGCAAAAGGGCAACAGTACACAGTATTTACAGTAAAAAAACAACACAATATTTACAGTATTACAGTAATTATATTAAAAAAAAAACCACAATATATACAGTAAGAGCACTTTGGAAATGGTAAGGGAAATCGTATGAATGTAATATACTATAAATTATGTGTAGTCATTACCTAAGTGTGTGTGTGTGTGTGAGTGTGCATAAGAGGGGCAGTGTGTGGGTCTTGGTGGGGGCCCTGGTGAGGTCGGAGTTCACAGTCCTGATGGCCTGAGGAAAGAAACTCCGTCTCAGTCTCTCTGTTTTGGCAGCGTGACTACGGAGGCGCTTGCCTGACCGCAGCAGCTGAAACAGTCCGTTGTTGGGGTGGTGAGGATCCTTCATGATCCTGCAGGCTCTGGTTCTGCACCTCCTGGTGTACAAGTCCTGCAGGGTGGGGAGTGTAGTTCCAATAGTACGTTCAGCCGAACGCACTACTCTCTGCAGAGCCTTCCTGTCCTGAGCGGAGCTGTTGCCAAACCAGGCAGTGATGCTTCCTGTCAGGATGCTCTCTACAGCTCCAGAGTAGAAGGACTGAAGGATCCTCCGGGAGACTTTGAATTTCCTCAGTTGCCTGAGGTGGTAAAGGCGCTGCCTCGCCTTTCTCACCAGAGTGTCAGTGTGTGTTGTCCATGTCAGATCTTCAGTGATGTTGACTCCCAGGTATTTATACCTGCTCACCCTCTCCACAGTAGTCCCATTAATCCCCAGTGGTGAGTACGTCCTCTGTTGTTGTGTCCTCCTAAAGTCCACAATCAGCTCCTTAGTTTTGGTGACATTCAGGAGGAGGCTGTTGTCCTGGCACCAGAGTGACAGATCAGCAACTTCCTCCAGGTAGGTTTGATTTCAGGCTTGTAGTCACTTTAGGAAAATGCTCAATTGAAGCCTGCAGAGCACATTCCTCATTATCTCTACCCTTAGAGTGTCTGATCTGAGGGTCAGATGCAGAGGTCACAGCCACCTGGAATACTGTTGCTGCTGCATTCTTGATGCCTCCCTCCCATTTTACAGTTGCCTGCAAATACATATTCAGCTCACATGCTGGCAACTACTGGAAAGAGTTCGCCACTGTAGCCGAAGCTTTTAGTACGCTTTGGTCTGTTTGTAATTGGTTACACTGGAGATAAGCAATCTGTAGTTAATAACTATAGCTGTAGCTGATGGCTGTTGGTGAAATATGTTCTTGCAGCTGAGGGTTATTGGCCAGATATGTTATTGTGCGGTCAGCGTAGAGGACAGATACAGCATTATGTAATTTTGCTGTGACTCTCTGCAGTCAATGCCATGTACAATAGGCTATACTTCTAGAGCAGGGATGTCAAACCGTGTGCCATGGAGGGCCGAGAGTCTGCAGGTTTTCATTCCAACCGAACACTACACCAGGTGATTTCACTGATTAGTCCCTCCTCTCTGGTTGAAGGTGTGGTAATCAGTGAAATTACCTGCTGTATTCTTGGGTTGGAACGAAAACCTGCATACTCTCGGCCCTCCATGGCACATGGTTTGACTTCCCTGCTCTAGAGAAATAGCTGCTATTATTTCCATACACTCCTGATAAAGACCTACACACAAATATTAGCTATAGATCAAGATGCCCCAGGAAGTACCTGGTACCTGGTCTTTTGGATTGGCTTTATTTCACTACAGAAGCATGTTTATGTTCAGTTGCTTCCATTCTAATAATGTAGAGGAAAATAAGTCACGTTTCCTATTAAATCAAGTCATTACTTACTGTATAAGACAGCCAAAATAATTATTAATTTACATTCAGTGAACCGTGTTCATGAAGCATGTCAGCCCTCTGAATGATGTCATTCAGTCCTGCCGTCCCCCCACACTGCAAAACACATCAGGCAGTCTTTAATGCAATGCAGTCTTGGTGGCCCTGTTGGTCAATCCAGTGTGATGCTCTGGTTAAACAAAAACATGCTAGTGGGAAATAGTAGACTAGAGACATTTATTGACGCGTTCAGATTACTGTCCTTAGATGAAAAGGTGTCAAATTATCCACAGTCACACACTTATTACCAGTTGTGTGTAAAGTAAAAGGCAACTGCAAATATCTGTAAAAAGTGTCTACTAAATTGTGAATTGTATGTCAATTATAAGGTGTTTTGTGGAAGTAGTTTTCCCTGTATGGCGTGGCAGCTAGTTTGCTAGTAAACATCACCAGTTTGAGTGTGTATGGTATGTTCTTAATGCTCCGAGGGGGAGACATTTATTACATTTGAATGTTTTGCAACAAGAGAGTCTTTGCATGTATGCCAACATTTGATGTTTACTTTGGATGGTCTGCATGAGCTGTTAGCAACAGGATGATAGGATTTCCTAAACATTGGATTGGATTGTTTTCTTTGATTCACTCAGTCCACATCTACCAAATGTGTAGACCCACTCCTTAAAGGAATTTCATCAACAATTGATTGATGTAATTCAAGATCAACAGCAGTTATCCTTGGTAGTCTTTTCATTTGTAAGGTAGAATATGGCTGTTGTGCTTGTTAGAAAAATGCCAGTGATTTCATTGTGCATTGTGGTTTCATTGTTTATTGTCTTTCTAGTCTTAGGGAGGTATTTTATGAGGGTACCATAGATTTGGCTCAACCCGTTTTCAAAATTCTGTGACAGAAGGATATCCATGTGTTTCATTACTTTTAGTATTTAGGATTTAGTAAAATCCTGACATATAGTATTAATGTGCAGAAAGCTCACAAAGATCCCTGTGTATAAAATGTGTAAACAAGCTTTCAAGACAGGTACATTTTATCGTAACCATGCCAGGTTAGGAAATTTTCACGCCTCACATGTGGGATGTTTTGCCTCACTTAGACCAAGGACAAACCATGTTGTTTGACAAAGGCTGCATTTGTGGCTTAACAGCGGCAAAAAACACTTTGCCAGCCAAGGTCAAACGATAATGAAAGAATAATAAAAACTGTAAACACAGACAAAATCCTTTCCATTCTGTGCCTTAGCCCCAGAACTTGTATGATTTTTCTGTACTGTTTTTCTTCTAGACTTTGACTAGCTACTCTTTTGTACTAAACTGAGCATTGTCTGCATGGGCTACCTTGTCTTTCGGATTGGCAAACCTTCCAGTGATGCCACTGGTGGAGGATGGGACTAATATACTTCTGCTCATTAAGCATGGTGAACACATGCTCATTCATGATAAGCGCCACCATAGCCGACACATGCTCACTTTCGATAAGCACTAGGCTATAAGTGATCCAGTTTGTTAATTAAGGTTTTACCGCAACTCCCGAAGGACCCACACACACCATCACAGGCTCCTCCAAATAATAAACGCAGGAGCTGAGGGCTGCTGTTGGACCCGTCATAGGTTATGTGTACTGTTACTCAATAATAAAGGTTTTCCTGATTTGTGTACAACTTTGTTTAACATTCTTCACATACTTGACAGAAATATATCAACCCAGAAGTTGAAACCAGGCATTTTCATTCTGATTTCCATGCAGTTGAGGCACACCAGGGAACCCCCCAATGGAATTGGCAGGCATTGCTAAGGATGAGAGAGTGTAAATGAGGGAGGAGATGGCAGCCGTCAGCTACATTTTGATGTCACCTTTATTTGACAGGGTTCTCGAAATGTGTACCACAATAGATGAGTTTTCCCCAGGTTGTTCTGCTGTTCCACTCAAATGGAATCAGATATACATGTGTTTGTGTGTGTGTGCGCGCACCTGCACGCACACACACACAAAGACATTACTCAAACCTGTGACAATTCCAAGTCTTAAAACTATAAAGGACATGGCCGATACATGCTCCCATTCCAGAGCTACACACAAATGCACATCAACTCTGCCAGAGACACAGACGTGCTTTGTAGCATTATCTCCCTATCGGGGCTGTCGTGACATGAAGGTTGACGGAATAAGGTCAGGCCTTACCTGGATCTGGCATTGGGTGTTGGTTAAGAGGTTGTAAATGTGGTGAGATAAACGGGTCCACAAGCAAGCTGCAATAGCAACAGAGGGAGAAGTGAGAGGGGGCAATGCCCTGTGGCTGTCTGTCTTGATTCTCCCCTGCAGACTAACTGTAGACACTTAAGCTCCATGTAACCCAAAAGGTTGGCTGGTATTAAGATAATGAGCAGTGGAGCAGTGAGCATCTCAGGGTCAGTGCTAACTCTCAAAGCATAAATACTCTTTTATCTATTAGGAGCGGGTTTGGGATTTAGAAGGAAAGGAAGATCTTCTTTCCCCACTTTTTATTTATTTTGTTACACTGATACCTCCATACATAATACATGATTTCTCTACACCGATGCCTCATTCAGTCCCAGGACAGGTGATAAATTAATTAGACCACAAACAGATGAGGCAAAAGGAGAGAACCCCTGCTCTCTGTCTCTCTCTCTCTTTCCTTCTGTCTCCTTGCGGTGCTTGTATTTATCTGTATTCTCTATCTTGTATTTATCCTCCATCTGTATTCATCTGAGGAAATCTGGTATTAAGTTAACAGTATATCGCCATTACAAAGGGAGATCGAGGGGGAGAGTATGCAGTTAGAGAGAGAGGGAGCCTGTGGATAAGGTGGCAATATCATTGGAGCGAAAGATCGGGAGTTTGAAAGAGAAGTGTTGGGGTTGTGAAAGTTTCACATTGAGCAGTAGGAGCGAGAGAGATTCAACACCTTGATATTGATGCTGAGAAGTAAAAGAGGGCAAGTTTTGGCTGAAGGAGTTTAGGCTGTTCACATTGCACATATTTTTCTTCCACTGCCTCGCTATTAATCTCCAGTTTGTGCAGCCCAGCCCTGCGCAGTAATAACCCCGTTTGGGAATTGCAATTCATAGCATTAGGGCTGAAAAGTGCCAAATCATGCATCCAGAGAGCTATTAAAGATGTAGAGAGTTATTAAAGATGGATTCCTCTCAATAACAAAAGCCAACAGCTGAGTAATCAAGGCCTTGTGGAGGCCGAGCGCTTCGTGACTGTTTGGCCAGAAAATGGGAGCCTTTGATTCAGCCATGGGAGTAATGCTAGTGATTAGACAGAGGCTTATGCAAGTGTGGGTGAGGGGTTTGGTTGGACACCCATAGACATGCACACACACGATTAGGTAGCCCAGACAACCTCTGGCAGTATTTCCTTCCTCCCCTCCAAATGTAATTACTGCTGTGCAACCTTTCCTTTCAGTCGGGACAATAGAAATGTCAGGGGTCTGATTTTTCTCAGGCTCTCCGTCGTGGTCGCAGCTGCCCCGTGTTTATCAGTGTTTGTTAGGAGGTGGAGGTGGACACCCGCACACAGATTCAGCCTCAGATTAGCCAATCTCTTTCAATCATGCAGTCAGAAGCTACAGTGTGGTCTTTATTATGATGCTTGTGGACATTATCCTCTCGCATAGTATTCTCATAAGGCAACAAAGTGCTGCTGCCTGATTAATGGATACACCAGAGATGTATTAAGTGTTCACAGCCTGGAGAACAGGAACCAATATTGGTTTCTAAAGGGGAATAGAATTTCACATGTCACACCATTTATGGTTCAGCGTATATCTGTGGTTCCTGAGACTCTGCTTCCCTCATTTCAATTCAATTGGCCTCCTCAGTTTCTTCCTCCCCCATCCCCCACCCTGTCGCATCCCACCTTCTCCCTCACCACAACTCCCCTTACCTGCTTGCCCATCCAGTACTGTCGCTGCTGTTGATCTATAGGCTCATTCAGTTTGAACATCAGTGTCCTGGGGAGAAAAATGAGTGGTTTAGTGAGGTGCACGCAGGCAGGCAGTGGATTGGTTTTGGTTTTGAACGCTGTGTTGAGAGTGGTTAGTGCCAGCCATAGGATCCATGCCAGATGCAGATGGAACGGAAGCTCTTTGAAATGGAAATGGCAGTGCAGAAGGCGGGCTGCCCTCTCTAGTCTCCAGCACTGCGCTCAGGTGATGGAAACTGAGTCAGAGGCTGACCCCTAACCCTTTTTGTGTGTGTGTGTGTAGATTAGTGGTGCATTAGAAAGCAATCTGCATTCTTATCATACTGCAGATCTTTCACCCACCTACAGGGCAGGAAGTTATTTATATATATTAAAATCCTTCCTTAGGAACAACTAAGGGGTATAGTGGGCAGATCAGGCTGCTGTTTTATCAGTTTATGTTGGTGTTTGTTTTGATGATCAGAGTTTCTAAGAGTCGCCCTGGTACAGGATCTTCATGCAGAACACCTCCCAGAGAAAGGATAAAAACATGCCTTACTCAAGTGTTAAAGTCAAACCTAGCATACCATTCCACTCTAGTAGCCTCATATTTTGAGTGCACACACACACACACACACACACACACACACACCTTCACACATGCACACAAACCAGAGACATGGCCAGAGAGTTGATGGAAGCCAGCCTTGTCCTACTCTATCCCTGCTCTCTCGCTCTCCTCTCTCTTTTCTCTGTTCTGTCTTCACTCCATGTCTTAGCCAGACGTCCCCTCCCAGCTAGCTGTTTTCGTGCTGCTGGTCTTGTGACGCGCTGCAGAGCGTCTCCGGAGAGCTGTCTGTTTATCTCTCCCCCTCCCGCCAGTGGAGCAGCAGTGTGCAGGCACTGCTGTGTCTTAATTGATGAAATGTTAAATCTCTTGAGTGTGTGTGTGTGTGTGTTGGTGAGTGTACGTGTTTGCTGTACCTTTTACACATTCTTGATTTTGTGTGTGAGCATCTTGCTGGCTGAATGTCTACATATTGAATTAGTAGCGTTGATCCAACAGTTTTAATCAGCAACCATGTTTGTCCAGACCTGTCATTGCTGTGGCTCTGCCTTCTGTCTATTGTCCCTTACAGGCTGCAACCATTTCCACACTGTTGCGGCCGAAATGGTGATCCCATTAACTTCAGAGGAGAGAATTCAATAGGTGAATAGGGGTACTTTTGAGAGAGCTCTTTGGAAGGATTTGGAACATGGCGTTTCACTTAACAGAGTAATCGCTCAGGTTTTCCAAAAGTTCATATTATTGGGTGTATAATATGTCTGACATTTAGGCTGGACAAACGAGGGCTAGAATAGCCACCTCAGGGGTGTTAAAACACTGAAGCTTTGCTTTGCTTTGTATAGTACTAATCATGAGCCACTTGCAGCACATATACATTACACATTGGCAATCATACTATAGTCTGGCCCGGTAATGTATACACAAACAAAAACACACACGGTGAGGGGATGAGACCTGTCATTCCAGTGTTGTTGGTCTGGCTAGCTGTCCATATGGCCATTCCCAGCGGGGTGCTTTGCTGCTGCTGGCTGTGAGGAATGCCTTGTCACGCCATTCAGACAGGCAGGCACACGGGAAGAGGCAGACTCTAGTTAGCCTGTAAGCAGCCCTTATCAGCAGTGGGAGACTGGGAGCAGGTTGTTTTGTCACACTGCCTCAAGAAGCTATTTGACTTTGATGTGATACTATGGTGTCAACGATACTAGGTGTGGTATATTCTAAAATGTGATTTAGGTGTTTTTTTTAGCAGCATCAGTTTCACTGGAACAATTGGGCCTTGCTCAAGGGACTTTGGTAGTAGTTGTTGGAGGAGAGCTGAGCATTATTTATTCACTTTCTCTGCCCAGATTTCCCCCAGACATTGCAGGGATTCAAACTGGTAACCCTCCAGTTATACGCCTGCTTCTTTTAACCTTTGGCTCACACTTCCCAATTACTTGCCTTGCCGATCCATGTTCCTTATTTATTATAGTGTTTGACATGACACATTTGCATCTTAAGAAACTGACTAGCCTATTGTGCAGCTGATATCCAAGCTATGATCAGCTTTAACTGTAGCTCAATGTGCGTTTGATTGCAGGGCAACCTGATTGGAATAATAAGCCCCTTTTGAATCAGGTATTATGTAAAGCACTGCAAAAAAAAAAACCGTGTCTCCACTCCTTGTCAAGTTCAGCGACTGTATGTGATATAGCTGTTCTGAGTCTGGAGAGGCTTGTGTTTATCCCAGCACCAGGGTTCGAAGCTGCCATCCTAAGCTGTGAGGGTGTTTTGCTATTCTCTCTCAGAATAACAGCTATCCCTCCCTTAGGATTTCAGTAGCATTGTGCAGCATTGTGCAGGCTCACTCACATACACACTCACAGGCTACATACAGCACTAAACACCGGTGTAGCATCCATAGTCATGTTTGATCCACAGAAATGCGATGTGTTGGCTATGTTCTGCTATGCTGACAGAGGTGGCATTTGGTTGTTGTTGTTTTGCGTGAACCGATTTCAGGGGTGAGGTTGTGAAGTCTTTTCCCTGATGTCATCATCGTCTCATGCATTTTTCACAGGAGGCCTTGTCGTGTTGGTGTCAGATATCAGACATTGCTGTACTGTAGGGCCTAGGGTATTCTCCATTTGCTATAACAATTCTGCTACTGTACCTTTTGCTTGTCGGGATGGAACGATAAGCCAAGCAATAATCAACACTACTGATAGTGGCTGCTTCAGTGTCCTCCAATACCTCTGACACTGACTAAGGCAATGACATACGGGCTTTTTTGCAGCAGTGGAGAATGGCAATGTTGACTTCAGTAGGCATGGAGATTTACTTCAGTTGGCACAAAATGGTTGCAGACAAAATATTGAGCTTTGAGGAGGGTATGCATCATGAATAAATGATATCAGTTGTAGTTGGCTCAAATTGCCTCAACATGTTGCCTGTGTGTCATGGTATCTAGACAGTAGCCAAAGCTTCAGGGCTGAATGCTCTCTGAATTTCAGGAAGCATTCTGTTTCTCCATCAAGAGGACAAAGGGCACTATATAGGTGAACAATATCATTTGTCAGTGGGGAAGTACCTGACTGGAGACTGCGTGTGTGTGTGTGTGTGCGCGTGCGTGCCTGCGTGCCTGCGTGCACGTGTGCATTCGTGCATGTCTCTCTTAGTGCTTTGTACTTTTGCTAGCTCTTAGGAATCTCCCTCTCCCTATCCAGGCAGGGAGACTGCACTCACTCCAGACGAGAGTGGAGAAATGATTAGCCAGCTTTTTGACTGACCCTGCTCCCCAGCTTAGAGACAGCTTTAGGTGGCCTTTGAACAGATGACAACCCTGGGTATGTGGCACTCTGCACAAACCGAAATGAGAGTAAAAGGCTCACACTTAGGTATCTGGACTGAGTTTGGTCATGACTTGAGGGGTTTGCTGGCCTTTGAGGATGCTGCTGTTCAATCACAGTACTAGCAAGGCAGCTGCCGAAATAGCCATACACATTGATGCACAGTGGGAAATGTCCATGTGTATCTGACCTACATGTCTCTTGATGAAAGAAATATGAAAAGTAGGTTCAGAATGATTGTCTCCAAGGGGGGAATTTAATGGCAACTTTAATGCTCATTTAATGTTACTGTAATTTACTGTAGGGATCTGGGTCAAAAGTCAGGTTAAGAATAAAAAGTACCTTGAACATGATGAAAATGGCTGCCCCTGTAAGAAGTGGTGAGTCAGGTTTGGTAAGCTGCTCACATACATTATGAAGCTCACAAAGCCTGGCTTTGTCTCAGAGTCCGGGCTGGGCTGTTGCTCCCTGGACCGCAGTAGGGCCTCCTCTAATGTATCTGGTCAGGTATGTATGGTTAACCCCAATCCGCCCACTGGGTTATGGTCAGTGCTGGATAGGACTCTTTCAGTTTGAGTTTGATAGTTGTTGATCAGAGCGCGTAAGCACAGTTGTAATGCTATTCTCAACTGCTGAAGCACCAGCACATCAATGATTACACTTCAAAACGTATCCATATCAACAAGCCATTTAATAGTGCTGATTCTTTTTCTTAAAATAAGTGAAAGAATCTGCCAAATGCTTCTTCATACTAGTGGAATGATCAGCTTTATTCTAGATATTGACATTCTAGAAAATTCCTGATACAAGTAAAAGTGCATTCAAAAGAAATTGCAGTGAATCTAGCGGTCAGGGGCTCTGTGACAGAGTCTGTCATAGGGCGGATCTAGCTATATTTCACTAGCCACTGTTGTGTAGAAGAAAAGTATGCCCCTTTTTCTCGCTTGTTTTTTTCACTGAGGCCCCTATGCGGGCCCCTGGTCCTTTTCATATGAACTCATTAGACTGAAGAGTGGTGGGCCACTTGGTTACATAGGCATCTGTCCTGTGTGACAACAGTGTGGATAGGGCAAAACCCTTCTTTTCAACTCCTGCTGCTGTTTCTTTTTTGATTATACCAGGGCCCCGGGACAGAACAGGACACAGAACACAGCATCTTCAAGGTCAGCAGTACTTAATATGAGTAATGCAGCACAGGAGCTGAGGTAGAGCGAGTGTGGTCTTGGGTAAATAAGTGACAAAAGGATGCCGATTCTGGGATAATCATGGCCTATCGCTGAAGGAATTCAGGAACTCCTATTATCACTATATCACGCTAACAGGATGCCATAAAACACCAGGGACACATTAGAGCAGCTTGGAGATACGAACACAAGCTGCAGGCTGCATCAGAACTTTGCACTAATCAACTTTGGTTTCATTTCAGTGATGATTTCCTTCTCCTCATCCATTAGGAAGTCATCAGGAGCCCCCGTGCCTATGAAATCTCTGTGTTTTGGGGCTCTTTATCACAATGTATAATTGTGCCTCAAAGGTATATGGCAGTCATTTGTGCTCTCTCTTCCTGTATGCTGCATGGCAAATGCAGATAAAAACAGCCGCATTCAATTTCCCCTTTTGATTTACTGGGTTCATTCATTGCAGCATTTTACAAAAATGATGTCCTGGTTGAGTTGGTGAAAATGAGATGAAAATGAATAATGAATTGTTGGGGTTTGTGTGCATATCTGTCAATCCTACTCGGTTGTGTGTGCCTGCTTGCTGGCATATGCATCTATAACTACTAATAACAAATTCTGTGTGTGTGTGTGTGTGTGTGTGTTTTGAAACTAATAGCTGGCAGATCAGTTGTTATTCTAAGGCTTTAATTTGCGGAGAACATCTCTCCACTCCCAGGAGTATCCGCCACTAATATGTCTGTTCTTTGTCATCACCACCACCGTTGCCATGGTTTCAGTGTTTAATTCCAGGGGTGACAGTTCCTCATCAACACTAGTGACACACCAAGCTAATTATCTGACGGTTACTTATACAGTCAGTATGACAATCCCCACCACTGTGTTTGTGTGACCTGCCTGCCTGCCTGTCTTCTTGTCTGATTTGTGTGTGCATGTGTATTTGAATAAAGCTGATAACCATGTGCTTCAGAAGTCAGTTGACATCAAGTTAATATTAAAAGCAGGATTGCCTGGGGTCAGCGCATCTTTGTAATGCTGCTCACACCCTGGAAATGAGATCGCCAGAGCCTTGCATAATATTGACTTTTATATTGCAGACTGAAGAGCAGTAGACTTACTACCGTAGACTTACTACCGTCTGACTTTATTTCATATGGAACGCTAGTTCAGCTGCTCAGAGAGACCGATTCATCTGAGGGCAGAGAGAGACCGATTCATCTGAGGGCAGAGAGAGACCGATTCATCTGAGGGCAGAGAGAGCGAGAGACATGGCGGGGGTATCACTTCAGTGTCTACTGCGTACAGTACACTGTGATATTGCACTGGTATTCTCTTGGGTCCAGCCCTCTGATCTTGGGGCTTTGACTAGCACCAGCTAAAGCACAGCGATTGTTTGAAAAGATGGAGGATGGGACTCTCTGGGTCTCTCTCCCCCTCTCTCTCTCTTTTTCTCTCTCTCTCACTTGTTCTTATTCATTCATTTTCTTGTTCATTTCTTTTCTGAGGGTTTGAACTTAATCACATAGACTATTTCCCCCCCACCTAGCGTAATCACGACTCTGGCTCATTCATGGTCTGCTGCAACAGCCATCAGCACCAAACACTGGTGTTATATAACACTCTCAGGTAGCCACACACACACACACACACTGCAGCAATGAACTGAAAGATAGAGAAGGGTTAGATCAAGTGGCCACAGTCTCATTCAATCTGGAAGCTGGGTAATAACATGAAAAGCGGACATGATAAAATGTTCTTGGATGTCATGTCAGATCTAGGTCCACAGGGACACAGGATGGCTTCATGCAGGTCCTCTAGGCCTTGTGTGCTGCTCTGTGTTGGTCTGCATGTATATGCTGCATGCATTGGCCTCAGACTGTCCAAATCAAAAAAGCCACTTGGCCCACCAATTGCTCTGATGAAAATGTTGTTTTTTTTAGTTTTTTTTAGACATTTTGTGCCTTTATTCTATAGTAGAGGAGGGATGACATGTGACATAGTCCCAGGCCGGATTCAAACCCAGGCCGTCGCGGTTATGTGGTACGTGCTTTAGACCACTGAGCCACCAAGACCCTCCCCCATGTCCCTCTTGGATGGTACAGTAAAACATGGTCTTGAAACCAAGCCTAATTTAATTCCATGGAGTGTTAAGTACTAAGCATTCTTGCCAAGTAGATTTCTTTGAAAGGAGCGTTAGCCTTCCAGCAGCGAAATAATTGAGCTGTCAGTGCATTACTCTGGCTTTTTGCGACCATCTTAGGCTACTGCCATTCTGTGAGGACTTTGCCGATTGCCTCTGTGTTTTAAAACACTTCCTCAATGCAGGCTCCCTTTTTATTGTGTAGTATCTCTCTCACCCCCCTGTGTGTCTCTGTCTCTCTGTCTTTATTTCTCTCTCTTCTGCTCTTCTGTGCCAGTGTGCTCAGAAAGTTCATACGACTGCTTTCATGCCTGGGGATCTGTGAAATAAACACAAATGTTGGACTGGCTCACGGACACAGAGTGCAGAGTGAGTGGTGATAACATTAGTGGGGCTCTGCTGCAAGTGAGGCAACACATTGACCAGGCTCCTTTCCCCGGGGGGGGGGGGGGGGGGGGCGCAAACGTCACCAAGGCCGTCACCGTGATGGCGCCAAGAGATTTACTTGAAAAACACACACTCATCTGCCTGAATCACTTTTAATGCTCACTGTGATTTCGCTGTTCTTCCTCATATAGTACAAAGCAAGACAGAAACACGTGTACATGTGCATGTCTTTATGTGTCTGTGCAGTATGTAGCCTAACCCTTTGAGAGTGAAGTTGGTTGCTGCATACACAACTTCAGGCTTCTGCTAGGCATCTCCTAAGAGGCTCTAAAAACCTAGAATCTGATCTGATGTGCATACAGACTTTGGACATTGTGCATTCAGCAGGAAAAGAGAAAATTCGCAAAAACCCAGCCTTCATAAACAAGTCCGATTGTCTGTGCTCTATTCCCCATGGTGTTATTATCTGAGTAAAATACTGCAGAATGTACTTGCCCCAAGGCTGCTATTTGACTGGTTTAACATCTTGTCCCTCTCTTTCTTTCTATTTCAGAGGAAATCAAAGAGGAATCTGAAAAATTAAGGTAAGGAACTGATTAATTACTTAAAGTAATAATGGATCGGGGGTCATTCAAGTCTCCTGTCTGTCTGTTCAGACGCTGTTAAATTCAAGGCTTGACTGACTTTCTCTTGTGTTCAGTAAAGGGGATTAGAATGTGTGTGTGTGTGTGTGTGTGTGTGTGTGTGTGCGCGTGTGTGAGTGCACGTGCAGGTATGTGTGCGTGCATGCGTGTCTGTATGCTTGTCTGTGTGGGTACATTTGTGTGCAGCCTCTAGTGCGGTTTTGTTTTCCTCTCTCTGCTTGCTCCCAGCAGCCCCTCGCCATCTCATTAATGGCTTTCTTCACAAACCCCTGCCTAATGCTGAACTTGTTTTTCAGAGTGTGTGTGTGTGTGTGTGTGTGTGTGTGTGTGTGTGTGTGTGTGTGTGTGTGTGTGTGTGTGTGTGTGTGTGTGTGTGTGTGTGTGCGGTGTTTGCCAAGTAACGTGGGGTTTGGAATGAAATGTAGCATGAGTGCCACCTCTTCTCTTCCCCGTCCTCTCTCCCTCCCGCTGTCTCCTTTTCTTTCTCTTACATACATAACCCACTTTATTTTCTCTCACACACTTTCTCTCTCTCCCTTCCCCCCTCCTTCACTCGCCACTAATTCTCTCTCTCTATCCCTGCTTCTCCGTTTGTTCCCTCCCTGTTATTTCCAGATTAACAGGACCAGTAACCAACTTTTTCCAAACGAGACCCCTGGGATTAGGGTTTCTGGATCACACACCCAGCCTCAGGATCATCTCTGGGCTTGGGTGGTGGGTTGACAGGGGGTGATTTAGTACCCCAACTCTCACCTTTCCATATTATACTTTATATAGGTTACAAATATTGCCTTTTTGTGATCCCGCAATCCTATTTAAAATGATTTAAAAGGGACATTTTAAATCCCATATTCACTGGACATAAACTTCAGGTTTCCCTCCCCAGACAAATACGCTGCTTGCAATAAACCTAGCACCTGTGTGCCATACGAGCCATAGTCACCTCCATAGCTGCCTGACTAAAGCCCAGTTAATGTCCACATTATGAATCTTAGCAGGCTAGGTCTGAGGTTCGGCTGATTACAGGGGAGGGAGCAGGCCAGCTGACATTAAGTGGGAGTCCAGGAATAAGCCAGAGGAGAACAGCTCCCTGCAGACACACAGCACAATAGCAGAGACAGAGACTGGGTCAGGCCATATAAATCGGCAAATAGAGTGGATGCTCTTAGCTGAATCACTGCTCTGCTTTGAAGTCGCTGTCCAAAGGGGTCTGCAATTTGGAAATGGTGAAACGGCTGTTGGACAGATTCCACATGTGCCTTTTTCTTTTTTTTTTCTTAATTTCTATTTATATATTTGTAGCCTGATCTCTTGTTTTCTCTCTCCCGATCTTCATATTACTCATTGCTTTTGTTCCCGGATAGCTCTCTTTCTATCGTGTCTCCCCACACCTCTCTTTTACTCTGTCTGCTCTTTGTCTTCTCTTTTCTGTCTCTCTCTCTCTCTGCTTGTACCCTGTTACTCTCAGCGATGTCATCCCTCTAAAGTAGCTGAAGTCATCCTTTTCATTGCCAAGATATAAGCAAAGTGGCAAAGCGACACCTCTCTCTCTCTCTCTCTCTCTCTCTCTCTCTCTCTCTCTCTCTCTTCCTCTGTTACTCTGTTACTCCCTACCCCAGCAAGTGCAGTCTGGGTGTGGTAGGGGTATTTTATGTCTATGTCTCTCTGTGTTTCAAAATTCAGAAATACAGTTTTATCATTTGATTTATGGTATAGTTACTAGTCCGTGGCCAGTAGAAGCTTTGTCAGCATAAACACATGGCACAGTCAGAGCTTGAATAACAACCCCCTGGGATTTCTGCCCCTCCTAGGAGAGATAAACTAAAGAAATGTGAGCACACTATATTAAATCCAATGTAATGAAGCATTTTCCCCTAAGATACACATGCTACGTGAAGGACCAGTGATTTTTAGCAGGTAGATGTTTAGTGTCTTGCTAGAAATGTGAATGAGTAGAGGTTGTTCAGTAAACACGCCATCTGTAGCACACCCTTTTTCATGCTCTGTTAGCCATGCCTGGACGTCAAGGGGAGTGTCAGGCTGATTGTTGGGTGCTTGTTGCTTTTCTAGTGACTCCGGTTGACAGACTGGACCGTGTGATCGCTGTGTTTATCACACACTCTCCTCTCTTTCTCTGTATTCTTCCTTCCTAGTCCACCCAGTGGAGACAGCAAATCGGGTTCCAGCACTTTACCGCCAGTCAAATCAAAGACCAACTTCATTGAAGCCGACAAGTACTTCTTGCCATTTGAATTGGCATGTCAGTCCAAATGTCCCCGCATCGTCATCACCTCACTCGACTGTTTACAGGTCAGTGGCTGGTCAAGCCGGGACGCAAACCCCAATTGTGTGCATGAGTGTTTATGAATGGCAGTCTATGCTGTGTTCTTCATTTGCAATATTCTGTAACAATGACTTCTGCCAACTTTGACCAAGTCATGTTCAAATACAACTACATAAGTGTGACTGAATTAAAATCAGTTTAGCTCATGAGGAGTGGAAATTGTTGTGACTTTATCAATACTAGCTGCCCATATTGTCATGTTATGCATTATGCACAATTATATGATCTATTTCAGGATTTATTTCTGTGTGTACGTGCCTGTGTTTTTTGTTGTGTGTACGCATGTTTATGCATCTGTGTGAGAGTTTGTGTTTATATGTATGTGTATGTGTATATTCATGTGTGCATATGTGTCCAACTTGTAGAAGCTGATAGCATACGGCCACCTGACGGGCAGCGCCCCGGACAACACGGCCCCGGGCAAGAAGCTCATCGACAGGATCATCGAAACCATCTGCGCCTGTTTCCAAGGACCGCAGACCGATGAGGGCGTGCAGCTACAGATCATCAAGGTGTGCTGCTGTTCTCTTCCCTGATATCTTTATTACACGGCTTTGTTGAATGGCCTCTGGTGGGCCGATGAATACATTCTGAGGTCTGTTAGGTGCTCAGGACAGAGCACCTCTATGAGAGCTGGGCTCTGTGTGTTCATCAGGGCTGGGGGAGTCTGGGTGCTGTTTCATATCTAATCATATCACTCTGCAGTGAAGATATCTGGTCAATTTGGCTGATTTCTAACCCAAGTAATTCACAACACCTTGTGCTTGTGGATACTGCTACTGGTTACTTTTTTCGCAAAAGCTTGTAAAAAATCATCAAGCAGGATAATGTACAGGAAGCCAGTCATTATCGCAAAATAAGCCCTGGCGGAGATTCAAGACACCAATGTGAAGCAGAGCGGCTCGCTCTCATCTCTCACTTAATAGCCAATAATGTCTTTCTTGGTAGCTGTTTCAGTCAAAGGCCACTAAAGAAGTTCACTATTCTGTGGTCTAGTCTGAGAGGAGGTTGTGTCTGGCTTGTCACCTGTCATCCTGTATAGGAGATTGTCTTGCACGTCTGTCAGCATGTCTGGTTCTCAAACTGCACTCCAGACCCTCCCATCAGGCTTTGGGTTTAATCTGATTGGGTTTGTGCGGCAGTAGTACACCACAGACCACTGTGTCACAGCACAGACTGACTTAAAGGACTGTCTGACTTTCAACAACTGTAAAATTCCAATGTTTAAATTGGACCCTGTTGCAGTTGTTGAGATAGAGATAGAAGCTTTTCTGTAAATGTAACCAGCAGTAACATGGACAAAAGAATTAGCAAGCTGGTAAATCTCTCCTTTCGTCTGTCTTGTGAATCCATTAATGTGCCCTAACGAGAGGTCGTCAGCTAGCTGCTTTGCCAATATGCAGGTTTGGTGCTGCCAGCTCTAGCCGTGGGTATCGAGTGTGTGTGTTTGCAGTAATTATCGGTGTCTTCAAGAATGAGCCAGCTCGATTCACCTTACTGGGAAATTGCTGACAAACAGTACAAGCTGAAGTCATAATTTTCAACGGTTGCTTCCATGATGAAAATAACTGTTTTTTAGTTTTCACTTTGTAATTCAAAGTACCTGCCACCATGTTTCCTCTATGTAACTCTCTGATTTGCCTGATCTCTGAGTAACCCTTGCCTGCAACCACCCCCCCTGAATTGCTGTCATGCCCACTTTTTCAGTAATTCAGAGGGGCTGGTTCCAGACAAGGGTCGTCCAATTAGATTAGTCAGAACAACAACAGAGAGGAGAGTGTGCATGTGGCAGAGCAGAGAGGTAAAGATAACAGACCAGAGATATTTTTTTGTGCGGCACTCAGTTGACGAATCAACTGACCCAAGTCAACCTCTCACTGGGACATCGGGCAATCCTTATTGTCAAACTCAACGTTTCAACATTCAACTCCTGTCACCCCACCACCTCCTGCCCCTCCTCCTTCTCACCCGCCTTCATTCCCTTTCTCTTGCAGGCTCTGTTGACAGCGGTGACTTCTCAGCACATAGAGATCCACGAGGGCACCGTCCTCCAGGCTGTCCGGACCTGTTACAACATCTACCTGGCCAGCAAGAACCTCATCAACCAGACCACGGCCAAGGCCACCCTTACACAGATGCTCAACGTCATCTTTGCACGCATGGAGAACCAGGCAGTATGTCCACCTCTAACTGAGAACCCTCACTTATAATGCTGTATACATAGACTGACACACACAAACACACAAGTGAGAGAAAGGGCAACTCCTCAATTGAGCCACTGTTTCACAATCAGACAAAGTATACAATGTTTGTCTCAAAGGTCTGTTGGGGTGCAGTCACTAAATGCTACAACGAACTGTCAACATGAGTAACTGTTTTGACATGGACTCAGGTGTATTTGTAATATAATGCAGGGCACAAAGAATCTATGCTGCAGAAACCACCTTTTCCTCAAGGGGTAATTAAAGTCTAATGTTTGCTTTGTGTCCAGAGGTACATTTTAGGTGCTGCCTTCAAAAAAAAAGCTTGCTCTAATGTCATCTTTTCTTTTTGATTGACACTTTTCCCCCCTCACCTGCCTCCCTCCCTTCCTTTTGCCCCTCGGACACATAGCTTACAAATCACAAGCTATCTTGGTCTCTGGCCTCCAGAAAGCGTGACCGCCAGGTAAAGCGTGCAGGACTGCCGTGACTTGCCTGATCTGAACTCTAAACTCTTCTCTGTGTGTCTGTGTTTGCGCATTAGGCTTTATTCATCCGTTCATCCACTCATCCGTTTCTTCCTTTGCTCCGACTCTGGAGCGGATATGCCATGTAGTTTCACCATGCTTGCTGTGGCTTTCGTTGACTTGCCTACAAATCATCTTGCCTCTCCTGCACCAATTTACATTTTAGTTTGCATTCACCTGTGGGTGTGGGAAGTGTTTTGTTGCAGGTCAGCTGTGCCAGTTTTGATGGCTTTCGGTTCTATTTTGTTTATCCAAAGGCCAAATATACTTATTTTAGACCAGCGAGAGGCTGGTATCGACTGAGTCAGACAGAGACAAAGAAATGTAGAAAGAAACAGTCAGTGAGAGAGATGGAGAGACAAGGCAGACAAGGCAGAGAGGGGACAGACCTATTGTTGTTGTCACTGCCTGCACAGTGTTAGGCTGCTGCACAGGGAGATCCACTTTCTATGTTGGTGTGGAGATACATCATCCTGACTGCAGCTCAGCATGGTGTGATCACACACACAGACACACGCTCTCTCTCTCGCTCTCTCTCTCTCGCTCTCTCTCTCTCTCTCTCTCTCTCTCAGACTCAGCCTTCAGTATCCGACCGAGGTGGCATTTAAATAATGAGCTTAGTCAATTTGGACTGCCTCGCCTGTCTCCTCGAGTCTTGGTGCGTTTGTCTAGCCTTGTTACCGTCACCCATATTCAATACTAATTGTGTTTCATTGAAAATGCTGTGTCATTGAATTCAGTTGTTTACGTTTAAGTTCCAATGTGAAGATAGCAGTGGGCTCATTAAATTAGAGAGGGAAATAGCTTCGGTTTTTAAAACAAGATATAATGGATTTGTGTATACAGTAGATGTGAAATACAGTTTTGTTTGTTTTGACATTATGTGGAGAAATATCATGAAATCGGTAGTATAATTTGGCATTGTGGCCAGAAAGCTGTTCCCAGAGCTTTTGGGAAAGGGAGATAAAACAGACTACCTCCACTGAAGCATAATCACATTGATCATTAGTCTCCCTGTGCTTGGCAGATTTATAAGATTAGATACAGTTATTAATTTAGCAGCTAATCTGCTGTGGAGTGAAGGATTACCATCTATCACCATTGTTATGTAAATGTGTCACACTGTTTATATTTCCATCTGTGACCCACGTCTCTTCAGTTGAACTGTGCTTTTTCTCCTTGACTCACTCACAAGTCTTATTAAGTTGTTTAACATTTTTCCTGACAAATCTACAAATGCACTTGGATTGAAAATGCACCGTGGGCTGCTGTTAATTTAGCTTGGCTTAAAGAAGTATGAACCTCCACTGCTTGCAATCGTTTGCTCTGTTTTTTGAAGTTTTGTAATGGTGTTTGCTCTGAAACAGTGAACAGTGTAATGCATATTGGAAGTACTGTTTCCCTCTGTGATCAGCAGTAGAAACTAAAGCAGTGGGTTTTAAATGGTTTTGCTTGGGACCCAAATTTTACCTTGTCTATTAAGTTGCACCCAATATAGGAGAAAACACAATGTTCCCCTATCTTTTTCGTAGACCGCAACCTTGTGTAAATGTCTTGTGACCCACTTTTGGGTTGTGACCGACCAAGCTAAGGAATAGCAATGCTGTCTAGAAGTCCATATTTGAAGCAGTGGAAACATGTGCCAACCATGACACATCACCAGGACATGCTGTGTGAGCCATTTTCCACCAGAAATACCTCCTGCCTCCAATGCACTGAAATAGACCAGTTCACATAAACCAGCATGAATCGATTCCACACAGTTTGTCTCATTGCTGTTTCAGTAGCATGTCCTACTTCACAGTGAGTGCTCATTCATAAACAATCCATAAGCAACACACAAATCCATCTTGACACACTCCTGATGTTAAAAGAGCCTGGTGGAGCCTTGTTGTCTTGGAACTGCTCACGGAAAACTGTGGTCCCAAAGCCGCCCGTTGCTTCCTGCTTTGACATCTGGAGGTGTTGTGGCTCTGCTTTGGGCTCTGTGAAGCCCTCAGGGACTGTAGACAGACTGTTCAAGGTTGTAATTGGTATGATGAGTTTGTTTGCAATGTTAATCTGTCTTTCTTTCTGTGTGTGTGTGTGTGTGTGTGTGTGTGTGTGTGTGTGTACGTGTACGTGTGCCTGTTCTCTTTGTATGCATTTGCTTGTGTGTGTGTGCACGCTTGTGTGTGTGTGTGTGTGTGTGTTTGTCTGTGTGTGCATGCTCTGTCTGTGTGTGTGTGTGTGTGTGTGTGTGTGTGTGTGTGTGTGTGTGTGTGTTTGTCTGTGTGTGCATGCTCTGTCTGTGTGTGTGTGTGTGTGTGTGTGTGTGTGTGTGTGTGTGGTTTTTTTGTACGTGCATCCCCACCCCTCCCTAGCTGCAGGAAGCTAAGCAGCTGGAGAGGGAGAGACACAGGCAGCACTCCCCGGTCACCCAGCACACCGAGCCAGACTCACCCCAGCTCCAGACCCCCATCCACCCGCCAGCCAAGGGTCCAACCCAGGAGGCCAATGGGCCCACCACTCCCACAACCCCTATCGCCACGCCCACGACCATCCCATCCACCCCATCCACCCCCAGCACACCAGCCCCTGAGGGCAGCGGCAGGCCTGTGTCTGAGGAGCAGGAGGACCAGGGAGAGCAGGGTCCCGTCTGTAAGAGCCCAGACCCAGAGAATGGTTCTGATTTCTGCGTGGCAGAGAACGAACAGACTGAGGCAGACCAAGCCACCGCAGCAGCACAGAGTAAGGCTGCTACCAGTGGGGATTTGTTTTTGTGGAACATTATTCAACACACTTGGTTACAAAACACACATGTACACTGTACACTGTACATTAAACACATTAGAGCCCCATAGAATAGAACAGCAGGTTGGGGTGAGACAGGAGAACAGACTTTCCCATTGCAATCTGCACCTTTTATCCTTTTATTCACATAGCAGGTAAGTGTGTGCCCTCAACGTGTGTGTTGTCGTCCAGATGCAGCAGCACAGCAGCATCAGGAGGCAGTTGAGGAGGTGGAGACCCCAAACTATGAGGAGAAAGCCCAGGAAATCGTTCAGAGTATTCTACAAGAGGTGGTCAACACTGTTGCTGGAGGTGAGGTCCATTCTGCATGCTGTAGAATTTACATTCATCTAAACTATTTGTTGTAGTGAACTGCCTCTGTCCAAGTGTCAACACACTGTATATTTGGGTTTTATCGAATGCTTTTTACAGTACCTGAAGCAGTACATTCATCACACAGTGGGAAGTTCCATTGCTCACATAGAGAGAACAGATTGCATCAGTTGACCTCTAGAAACATAAATAAATACAGTAAATAAGTACCAGCCTCTGCTACTGAGAAGCCACACTAAACTAAGAGATCAGTACGCCACCACTGTCAATCCAACTCATTCTAACTCCATCACCGCCACAGGGCACTGCCTGGACCCCGCCCACCTGTGCTCTGACGCCAAGGAGTCTGGCGGCGAGGGCGAACCAGCAGAGCCGACCGAAAGGGTGACAGAGGCCACCCAGAGCTCCCTGGAGGATGAGGGCACGCTGGGTAGCGACAGCGAGCACGTCCATGCCAACGGCATCCCCGGCACGCCTATCTCGGCCAGCTTCACCCCGTCTCTGCCCGATGACAGACTGTCTGTCTCTTCCAATGACACTCAGGTGAGTGGCGGACCAGGGCCATCACCGTAGCAGCACGGCATGCTCAGGCCACGGGATTTATTTGGGCTTTAAGAGTTTGGGCTCACGTTTATATATTAAGTTGAAGTCAAAGGATAATCTATTGGGTAAAGTAAGGTAGGGAGTGGAAATCACACAATAAACCAGCATAGAAGATATATTTTTACATATAATATATTTATAGATAGATTTTCTTATGTTATTCAGATTGATGCAGTTATGATAGTGAGTTGGAGTAGTCTAAAGTCCAGGCAAGAACTCTGTGATTATGTTTGATTGAAACAAATCCAATAGATCTGGATATGTCAAGAAGGCAGAAGGATGTCAGATTGGAGGAAAAAAGATGTTGCTAATTGCATGGTGATTTTGCTGTTATTTTGTTGTGTCTTTCTGTAGGAATCTGGGGCGACACCAGGCCAGCCACCAGGTGCTAAATTCTCCCACATCCTCCAGAAGGATGCCTTCCTTGTCTTTCGTTCACTCTGCAAGCTGTCCATGAAGCCACTGTCGGACGGACCACCTGACCCCAAGTAAGAGAGATTTCTGTAACAGCAATATAGCAACCATTGTTTGGAGGTCCTGTTCTACTCAAAAATCTAGTTGTTTGGTAAATGGCTGGTGAATTTTGAGATTACTCATATATTCTACATTAAATTACTACTTGTGAAAATTAGTACTTGTGAAAAATCCCCTGTACTGCCTCAGTGATCATTTTGACTGTGTTAGAGATAGATATAACAATAGATATGAGTCAGTAAAATCATTGTAGTGATAGCAGAAGGAGATAATGAGACATCGCTCAGCATTTTGGTCTCTCTGAATCACTTCCTGGTCTCTTGAAGCACTGCAGCCTCATTTAACTGTCCATTTCCTTTTTTGAGCTCCAGTCTGTAGGTTGATCTGATTTTTCCATCATCCAATATTGCAATTTGGTTATGTTATGTTTTACCAAGATAGCAGCAGTTTTTTGCGAAACAGGATTTCCTGAATCTGGTTTCTGTACATAACTCAATCCAGCCAGCGTCTGTTGGATGACTTGGTTTCTTTTTATCCTTTCAATGGGTTTAATGTCAGTTGGCAAAGGGTTAGTCCAATATATATTTGAATAGCTTGTGCAAAGTGTGTGTGTGTGTGTGTGTGTGTGTTGTTCAAACACTCACAATGGCGGGGAAGAAGGCTATGTCAATTACCACAGCATTGATGTGCCATGTCAGCGTCAGACAGAAACCTTTTACCCTCCAAGTCTGCTCAGGCTGGCTTTAAGTCAGAGAGATGTGCTTTTAGGCTACAGCCTAAATGGTAACTTGCTATTATGGCATTTCACTTTCATTCTTGAATACTGTTCTTGGGGGTTTATTTTCCATTATAACAATGGTAAGAACTCACTATGGGAAAGCAGTACGCGTCATCGGTCTTCTGTTGTCAAATGGATGGATGGCACTCAACTCTCCAGCAAGGATAAAAGTTGCTCACTCTGCAGTAAAAAAATAACATTTCATATTTTTAACATTACCAGATGATATATAGATAGATAGATTTGTTATGGTATAAAATGTACATCCTTCTGGAGATTAAGTGATAAAGTGTCAGATTTACCATGTGCCTAAGAAAAAAAGACCATATTTTTGAGCAGTCAGAGAAGAAGGGGCACATTTCTGTTGTGCCACAGAAATCCCACTTGGTCTGCTGAGCAGGAATGGAACACATTGCAGAGAAGCAGCCAATCTCGGTATATAAGCTATCTGAAAATACGTTGTTTGAGTTCCATCTCCTCTATCCTTCTGCTGTGGACAAACAATTCAGACTAGCTGAAGCTTTTGATGCAAAGGACAGCACTGATTTAGTCCCCCTAGCAGCCCTCTGATGGCTGTTAAAGGTTTTAAGGTTTTCCCTGGGGAAGAGGAGATAACGGTATGCTGTTGTTTCACTCTGCTGTTGTTTGTGATGCTGCTTTGCTGGGAGCACAATTATTCACTCTATAAGCGCTAGGTTTTAGTGAATCGTCTTGTCTACCGCTGAATGTATGTCTTAAGTCGTAATGCTCATCAAATTGCACAATGTCTTTTAAGAGCCTCTTGGCAGATGGCTGGAAACATCCCTCGTATGTGTGTGCAGCAGCCAGCCTCATCCTCAAAGGGTTAGGCTGCATGCTCATGTCCTATGGACACGGACGTACATTGTATGCAGGAACACACATAAACCACCAATCCTTCCTCTCATTGCATTTTCACTCCAAATTAAAACATTATCAGGTCCTCCCGTCACTCAAAATATTTAGACTGACTTCACCTTCTTGACTCCTTAGCAATCACATCTAGTGACTGAATGTTCAAACCATTTTTCTGTTAATCACCACTAAAGACTTGATGGTTGGTAAATGGATCTTCATGGTTAAACATTTTCCATGTCAGCATAGTCTGCTCATCCTTTTCATGAGTATGGTTTTACTGGCTAGGCTGTGTTCTCTTTCAGCCTCTCTCCTCTTCCTTGTTGTTCGACATATACATGGAAACACTGCTTGCTTGATTGACATGTCTCTGTAAACGTTAAACTTGAACTCCTTGCTCTTCTCTCCACTTGCCAGGTCCCACGAGCTGCGCTCCAAGGTCTTATCCCTCCAGCTACTCCTGTCCATCCTGCAGAATGCCGGGCCTATCTTTAAGACCAATGAGATGTTCATCAACGCCATCAAACAGTACCTGTGTGTGGCCCTGTCCAAGAATGGTGTCTCCTCCGTGCCTGAGGTCTTTGAGCTCTCGCTGTCCATTTTCCTCACCCTGCTCTCCCACTTCAAGACACACCTCAAGATGCAAATCGAGGTAACACATTTGCTATCCTGTGTTATGCTGGTCTTAAAGGAAAGCTCCACCCTAAAACACATTAACATTGCTATATTGTGATATTACATCAGGGTATTTCCTGCGCAGCTACAATAGACTTTAATAGCAAAAAAGTTTTCAGCAATCTAAAACATCAAAGGTAAACTTCAGGTTTTGGTGTCAGCCCTTCAGAATCAAAGAGCAAGGGTTTCTTTCTAGACTCACCATTTTCCACTGACATTCATCAATCATACACGGAGAACTCCACCATAGTAGCAGCAGAGATACCACTTTCCCCACCGACAGCAGCCTCAGTAGACCGTAATGCAATGCAGCCACAAGATACGTTGCATTTTGAGTAACTGGAGTGCATTACACATCATAAGTTGATGATTTTTAACAGTGTAAGAGTATCTGAGGGTGGATTTCTTTCATTCACCAACATTTTATCTTCTCCTCTTTTAATTAAAAAGCCAACACACAATATAAATGGAGGTTCTGCTCTTTTTGGAGTGTCTGTCATCCTTCCATAAACGCCAGTCTCTGTCTTCCCCTGTTGCAAAACATCACATATATTCTGATATTGACAGGCTGACACCATCTCTCAATGCAGCAGGCAGCTAGCACAGGTGATTTATGGGAGATGAAGTTTGCCACCTCAGTGCAATTGAGTCTCAATATTACCGGCTTTCTGTTGCCTCCAATTTATTGTCCCATCTGAGTTGGTTCAGGGTGTCTAATATGTATCCTGCAACTGAGTTTGATGACTTTATATCTGCTGTGTCTGTGTCCGGGAAGGAGAGTATTATGTTGGTCGTGTTGACAGAAGATAGGTCTATTTGTTGAACTTCTGAAAACATTTTGAAGGTTTCTTTAACTGTTCCTCTCCTCTTGTTTTCATAACGTTAACTGTTCCAAGTTACATTCCCTCACCATGATTCACTCTACAGGTTTTCTTCAAGGAGATTTTCCTGTACATTCTCGAGACGTCCACAAGCTCCTACGACCACAAGTGGATGGTCATACAAACACTTACTAGAATATGTGCAGGTTTGTATCTATCTGAGAGGTATTCATTTTGTTAAAGTAAAATTAGCCGTATTAATGTGTATTCTTTATTAGGTATTATTAAGTATCAGTATTTTTGTAGTATTCAGGCAGTAATGTAGACAGTACAGGAGACTCAGGAGAGAACTCTGGTGCATGTGGATCCAAAGGCAGTGTTTTATAATAAAACACACCATTTCTGAAAAATCTGAGGTTAGTTTTTATCATGGCGCTTAATCTGGTTATTCAGTCCTGGGCCGACACCTGTCTCTCATATACCCGGGTACTATCAAAACCACAGCATGGTCTACAGGAAATCATCCTCTACAAATCATGTCTGTTCTTTATTGAGCAGCATTTACTTAATAAATGGAAGGAAAAATTGTATTATTGTCAAAATAAAATATTAACTATGAATCTTGACACCTTATTTGTCAATTAGGCAATTGAATTTGAAGTAGGCAAATTAATTTCACATAACATGAAAACTCACTTTGTCCCGATTAGTTTTAATGGACTGCGGCAATACAGGGATGGTGATACAAACTAAACTAAATGTGGCATTTTAGAATAAAACACATTGTTGTATGCACAGTCCATGTAGAAATATATATATATATATATATATATATATATATATATATGTACACATGCTTCAAAGTTTGTGAATCCTTCAGCAAGCTAAGGAGCCTAATGTCACTGTATACTGGAAGATGAAGGCAGCTGATCAGCTAAGGAGCCCTAAAGCTGAGATCATTCATGAATCTATATAACGCCATGGAAATGTTGTTTTATTTATATATAGAGAGAGAGATTCTAACTGAAAGACTACATCTATGTGTCTCATCTTTCTTTCTTAGATGCCCAGGGTGTGGTGGACATCTATGTGAACTATGATTGTGACTTGAATGCTGCTAACATATTTGAGCGATTGGTCAATGACCTCTCTAAGATCGCCCAGGGTCGGGGGGGCCATGAGCTTGGCACAACACCTCTTCAGGTGATATGTCTTATTTTTCTCAGTGACTTGAGATTGATTCATTTTACAGTGTAACACTATTTTTACAATATTATTATTTGCAATAATGTCATTTTGAATTTTGCTCTATGCCCTTTAGGAGCTGACCCTGAGAAAGAAAGGCCTTGAATGTCTAGTCTCCATCCTGAAGTGTATGGTAGAATGGAGTAAGGACCAATATGTCAACCCTAACTCCCAGACCAGTCTGGGTAAGACACTGACGCACTGAACGTGAATAGAATTGATCAAAATCCTATAGCAGCCATACTGAAACAGATGACCTAAGTACACCAGGAAATAACCTTTTTATTCATTCTAATTCTCTGCACTGACCAGATATCAGTTTTTAGACACATCAATTCATGTTTTTTCTTCTGGTTAAGTCAGTACAGATGTCTGCCAGGAGAGAATAACTACCCACAGAATAATCTGTTACTGATAGACTAGCTGCTCTGTCACCCTGTTATTGAAAGTGTCATGTCGTAAATTCTTTAGTAATTGTAGGAGAGTGCGGTGCTCTGCCTGTTGCTTTGTGGATAAGATGAAAGGGTTTCAATGGATTGCATACACTGATGCACGTCACAGTAATCCATGTCAACAAGACATAATCCTCCAGTGTCATTGGTCCTCATCAACAATGGTGTAAATCTATGTTTATAGCATAAACACAGGATAATACATGCTGGAATAGTATGTATGCAAGCATTATATGCTTTCTAGGCCTGCCCATAGAATGTCAATGTCTTCCTCAAAAGTATCTCTAAGACCTAGATGAGACTGCCAGGACGTAACAAGTCTTTCCTCCTGATCAAACCTGCCTCTGGCAGTCATTCATCACTGGGGTTAGTGATGAGGTTCACATCCATCTGTCTGGCTGCAATCAGTTGTCGGATCGAAGGCTTGCATTCATCAGGGAACCTACCGCTCTGAGAAGGAAAGCTAGCATCAGCTCAGTTCCAGACAGAAGAGGCAGTGAGTCAACACCTAGAGGCCAATGCAGACAGGCTAATCCAGCAGGTTTAGTCTAAAACAGAGCAACACCTTAGGCCAAGCCGAGATGAAACGCCCATCTGTGACAGACACAGTGTATCCTATGTGTGAGACTGCCCCCCAGGTCTTCTTACACACTGGAGGATTTCTATTGTTTGTCAAAGGGGGGTGAGGGCTCTGACTAAGAAGGAAGTGCAACTTTCTGAGAGGGCTAGAAGGATATCCCACAAGTCTCTGGAACTATCCACAGGCTGCCCTCAGGCTAAGCTGTCAAAGCTAACCAGCCAAGGCAGCTGTATTCCCTCTCAGCTCACAGGGACATTACTTTGCCAAAACTAGTGACAACTCATTAGTAATCTATCCACCGTTCTTTGGTCAGAGACTTTACAGAGACTTCTGACTAACAGTGTTTTCTTTGTTGTACAATGGAAGTGTATGATGATGTGTGATTACAACAAATCAAATAGATTTGTTCGTTACTTTGAAGCATTATGATGTAGTATATCGCCTCTTCTCTTTCAACCGGCCCTTCATGTGTTGTTTTCTGTCCTTGGATGACTTCAAAGGGAGAGCAGGTAATGGTAGAACATTACGAGTGTTTGCTAGACCAGGTTGCTGTGGTTACAGTATAATAGGAAGCATTCTGAACCCTGTTGTGTACCAGGTGTCTGTCGCTCTAGAAGATTCTGTCCTAGTCTTGCGTGTAGTAGGTTTCAATTTACTCCTTTAAACCCAATAGATTGTAACCTAGAACCATGTTTGGATTTACTTTACATTGCATTTCACTCATGGTGGAAACAGTTGTGACCAGATCCAAATGGGTTAAATGCTGTGTGCTAATCCTCTAGAATAGTTGTGAGATATTTCCCCCGTCTAGTTAGTTTTGACTTCATTTCAAGCCAACTGCTCCTTCCCCCCCGTCTCTCGTCTCCACTCAGTAGGCATGAGAATGGGAAACACACTGCCTGCTCACATTACTGTGACGCTGTCCTGAATGTTTTAAAGAGTTTCCGATGGGTAATCAGACGCCTGTCCGTAGTGCAGGGTTACAGGCAGTCTGGGCTGACCTGTTCCAGCGGCAGCAGATCCCTCAGCTCATCCCCTCAGGCTAAAGAAACAGCTCTCTCTCTGCCTCCATGTTGTAGCTCCTTTCTACCCCCTCTCAGAAGCTTTATTAGATAACCCACGTTCATAATGTCCTCTCTATCTCCTGAATACACTGCCCTGCCTTGCACTTGCGGGGTGTGTGTGTGTGTATGTGTGTTACCTTGAGTCAGTTAGGCTGTGATTGTGTGTGTATGTGAGCATGTCAGTGTGCATACCGACCGTGCCGACAATAATCACTAAACGAGGCCCTGGGTTCATTTTGTTCATTCTCTCTGTGTTGCAGTTTCCCCTTTCAATTACTGAACTCTCTGTCTGGCCCAGCGTTATCTTTAAGTTAGCTAGTTTTAACAGGCTCCAGGCTGAGTCCCTGCCAACAACAGTTTCAATTAATAAGGCTTACCCCTGTGATGGTTTCGGGGGGAGGTGTGTGTGTGCTACAATAGCAAGGGAAGTGCATGTTTTATTTTGAGTCATCTATCATCCTTTCTATCCGCTATCGCTCCTCAGGCCAAGAGAAGCCACCGGAGCAGGAGAGCACAGAGACCAAGGCTCCAGAGACCATAAACCGCTATGGGAGCATCAACTCCCTGGACTCCACAGCCTCCTCTGGCATCGGCAGCTACAGCACCCAGATGTCAGGTACCGACAACCCAGAGCAGTTCGAGGTCCTCAAACAGCAAAAGGAGATCATTGAACAGGGCATTGACCTGTAAGTCTGCCTAGACACACTCAAACACACAAATGCAGATACACGCAAATGATTCATTCTATTCTGTTGATACTTTATCAACGGCTACAGTATAGTGTGTATCATGTCTCTGTATTCTACACAGCTTCAACAAGAAACCAAAGAAAGGAATCCAGTACCTTCAAGAGCAAGGTATGCTGGGTACCACCCCGGAGGACCTTGCTCAGTTCTTGCACCAGGAAGAGAGACTTGATTCGGTATGAAATAACCCCTTATTTCATTTACTTTTGCAGCCAATGGATTTAGCCTATATCCAGTCTAGCTCATTGAACTCCATGCTACACCTTCATCATGTTTATTTGGGGAGGTTTCCATAGAGAAAAGGAATATCTAGCAACTGAAGTAGCAAAACAGATTGCTTGGTGAATCAACAAATAGCCAGTCTAATTCACCAAACTATGCTTTCTGCCTTCTCCATCAGCTGCCCCTTTACAGCTGCATGGCCAAAAGCAAAGCACACAGAAATCTCACAGCACTTTGAATCTAATACCTGTCCACCAGCATTACACTGCCACCCACCCACTCTGACTCATCGTCCTATAACCAGCGTAAATGTTTACTTTAATGAGCGGTGCACTCTGTCAGGAGGCCAGCCTCAAGGGTGTCTCTGCACAGTGGTAATTGGTAAAAGAGCGTTCATAACATCTGCTCAGGAACAAGTGCCCTCAAATGCATTAGCACTACTGCAGTGGAAAATAGAGTGGAGAGACAAGAGAGAGTGTAATATGTATTTATCTAATCTGCCCAGACACTGACTGAATGATGTTGGAAAACTGAGATTAGATCAGATACTTGACAATAGTTCAGCTTCTAGTGGAAATTAAGATGTACTGAAGAGACAAATACGCAGTTTCTCCCTCTGTATCTTTCATGTTTCCTTGTTTACTTTCTTCCCCTCATAATGAGAAAAATATGAATTGGAACACAGTTTTTCAATGTAGAATCTGTAATATTTTAGGGAATTGTCGGAATGAGTTGAAAAATGTCCTCTCGTCTCTCTTTTGCTCTATTAGACCCAAGTTGGAGAGTTCCTCGGGGACAACGACCGCTTTAATAAAGAGGTGATGTATGCCTATGTGGACCAAATGGACTTCCAGGGCAAAGACTTTGTCTCTGCGCTGCGGATCTTCCTGGAGGGCTTTCGGCTCCCTGGAGAGGCCCAGAAGATTGACCGACTCATGGAGAAATTTGCTGCTAGATATTTGGAATGCAACCAGGGGTGAGTCTGGATCCCTGGCCTTTCTCTGCGGTCTAGGCTGTGGAAGATGATGGAAATAACTGAACTTGTTTTTGGGTGACCCATATACAAGGTGTTGTTTTATTAATCTGTTTTTTCCCCCCCCCTCTCTCTCTCTCTCTCTCTCTCTCTCTCTCTCTCTCTCTCTGCCCTTCTTTCCCCCTCACTCTGTTTTTTCCAGGCAAACTTTGTTTGCTAGTGCTGACACGGCATACGTCCTTGCCTACTCAATCATTATGTTGACAACAGACCTTCACAGTCCACAGGTAAGCTCTGGTGATTTGACAGCAATAATTTCCTCAGATAAGTAATGTAAATCACAGGGATTGCATAAGCATCGTTTGACCCATAACCTTGTCGTACTCTGCAAAGGTGAAGAATAAAATGACTAAAGAGCAGTACATCAAGATGAACCGAGGCATCAACGACAGCAAAGATCTGCCAGAGGAGTATCTTTCGGCCATCTATGACGAGATTGCAGGGAAAAAGATCGCCATGAAGGAGACTAAAGAGATCACCATCAAATCCAACAAACACAGTGGGTCTCACTGCCACTGGATGTGACGCCCCAACAGTGTCATTACACTCTGAAATGAAGCATGTCAAAAAAATATTTTTGTCCAGAGGCGGCATGAAGATACACTTGATCTCAGACTAAGATATTATCCTGAGTCATTTGTGTGATGTCTTTGTTGCTGTGATGATTCAAAACCATCGGATATGCATCAGCTTTAAATTGATTAGATTGTGCTGCTGATTGGTCAGAGTAAACAAGTGCTTTTGAGTGTTACAGTATCACAGTAAATGTCAAATGTGTGATTGTGCTTTCTGAGAGCGCACCACAAACATCAGGAGATACGACGACATTATGAGAACCCATTCACCCATTCAGTACGGTGCACCACCAGAACTATTTTTGAAGCATTATGCAAACATGCAATATAAAATCAAATGGCTTTTTCATATTTCCCTTTAGTTGTTAAGAGAAAAACACTCAAATGAGCTGCTTAAAATGTCAATAGGTAGGGATAAGCCTGTTGTCACATTATGTCTCTAGATAGTTTCCTTTTGATTTTTTGCAGAGCTTGTTAGCTGAAAAGCTGAATTCTGTGATTTGTTTGTTTGTGTGTGTGTGTGTGTGTGTGTACATGGGGGATATTGATTCTTGGTCAGGTGTGGCCAGTGAGAAGCAGAGGCGTCTGCTCTACAATGTGGAGATGGAGCAGATGGCCAAGACGGCCAAAGCTCTGATGGAGGCCGTCAGCCACGTCCAGGCTCCCTTCACCAGCGCCACGCATCTGGAGCACGTCAGACCCATGTTCAAGGTGACAAAAAACACATACACACACATACACACACACTACTCTTTCGCGCACATACCAACCTGACACCTCGTTCCTCTATTGTTCCTCAGCTGGCCTGGACACCCTTCCTGGCTGCCTTCAGCGTGGGTCTTCAGGACTGTGACGACACTGAGGTGGCCTCCTTGTGTCTAGAGGGCATCCGCTGTGCCATCAGGATAGCCTGCATCTTCTCCATACAGGTGCTACAGTAGCCTGAGCTGGAGGATTTACCTTCTGGTGTAGCCATCTATGGGGCATGTTGATCAAGAGGACCTGATATCAGAGAAACTGAGTAATTGTGTAGTAGATTGCATTGTGGGACATGATAACAGCTCTAGTACTCTTACACACTTTTTTACACTCTTGTTTTCTCTTTCTATCTCTCTCACACACACACACACACACACACACACACACACACACACACACACACACACACACACAGTTGGAGAGGAATGCATATGTGCAGGCCCTGGCTAGGTTCACCCTGCTGACAGCCAGCTCTGGCATCTCAGAGATGAAACAGAAGAACATTGACACCATTAAGACCCTCATCACTGTGGCCCACACAGATGGCAACTACCTGGGCAACTCCTGGCACGAGGTACGTTCCTCTGTAACACTATCTCGACTCATGTCACTTAAAACTGTCTGTCTTTCTCTTTGTCTCTCTCTTTTTCTTTCTATCTCCTTCTATCTCTATTTTCTTCTTTACCTCACCCTCATCCTCATCATCTCTCCTTCTATTCCTCCCATTCTCTATTTAAGCAAATGGCCATGCTTTACGGTGATTTCAAAATATATATATTTTATGAACAGCTTAGAGGCATTGTTAGGCACGATGTGAAGTCGAGGAACACAGCCTCTTGCGGGTTTTTAAAACATCAGTAAAACACCATTGTATTAAAAAAAAGTGCAATTGTTCAATTTTTAGTAATTGAAGTTGATAGTTGAAAGTAATTGTTATTCTTCCACCAAGCAATATAGTTCTTGAAGAGTAGCTACACAAAATGGTTGCTAAGCAAAACAATTACTGGTATGAGAGGTGATTTTCAGTATTTCACTTAATTGTAATAATGTGGTCACACGTGTCTTATCAGGTATTTGAGAACAGATTCCAATATGACTTCAGCCAATCAGAACGGAGGCTCAGAACTATCTGCTTTTAGTTTTGGTCTGTTTTGTTATTGGTCTTTTCCTGATATCCCTCTCTCCCAATCTATATAGCTCCTTGTTCCTCACTCTTCCATCCTGTCCTCATCCTTTGCTGTGTCCCTTTCTATCTCAATGCTTTTTTTTGTTTTCTCTTTGAACATCCCTCTACTGTGTTTCCTCTCAGATCATGAAATGCATCAGTCAGTTGGAGCTGGCTCAGCTGATCGGTACAGGGGTAAAGGCGCGCTACATCTCAGGGACGGTGCGGGGCAAAGAGGGCTTCATTACAAGTACCAAGGAGCAGAGCAACGATGAGTACCTGGGCCTAGGTTAGTGCAAACTCTAAACATCCCAAAAGTATAGTCCCTTTTTTCAGTGGAGCTGTCCATTTAGTAAGTCAGTCAAAGACTAGACTCAATCCATGACTGTGAAACCAGCCTATAGATCATTTCTGTGTTTAGCATGAGCCGTCTGATATCCTCTGTGCTTTGGTCTCTAGTTGGAGGGATGGTGGACCGTAAGCAGATTGCCAGCATCCAGGAGTCCATCGGAGAGACCAGCTCTCAGAGTGTGGTGGTGGCGGTGGACAGGTACTGCAGTGTCCCTGATCAGATATCAATGTCTTCACTATGGTTTCTCTGTATATTGTTTAATATTAATAATTTAATTGATCATTTATTGTTTAATTTAATATTTACTGTCTTTTTTATTGTTAACATGGATAATAGACGGGCAGATCTTTGAGACAAAGGACATATTGCCTTCCACTTCCACAAAATGTCCTTGCTTGAACAAAGTATCATGTTGGTTGTGGAGAAGGACAAAAGGTTCCCACTTCTTATGCAAAAAGGAAACAATTTCTTCAAGCTGACAGCTGCATTGATAAAAATGTGTACAGAGGCAGTTCGACAGCAAGTATGGTTGTACAACACCTGTACACAGGCAATATGTTTTGAGCGGATATACTCTTCCTCAGGCAGCGCGTTCCTTTTTGCATTAGAAGGGGTTCTCCTCTCCATATGTGTCTCTTTTGAACATTTTCCCATCTATGTTGCCAATACATCATGGCGTTTAAATAAACTTCACCACATATGTTTCTCTTTTAGGATATTCACGGGTTCTACAAGACTGGATGGTAATGCAATAGGTGAGTCTGGCTGATCCAACCATGTATTGTTATTACTCCAGGGCTGAATCCATTCTGAGTCATTTGTCTATACAAAGGCACCTTTTCCAACATTGCCAACATCTTCTATCCATTTGTCAGTTGACTTTGTGCGCTGGCTGTGTGCTGTGTCCATGGATGAGCTGGCCTCGCCCACACACCCACGTATGTTCAGCCTGCAAAAGATAGTGGAGATCTCCTACTACAACATGGGTCGCATCAGGCTGCAGTGGTCCAGGATCTGGGAGGTCATTGGAGACCACTTCAATAAGGTGGGTGGTGATTGGTCACACACAGAAAAATTAAACCAGCTGGGTAGAGCTTGGTCTAGTAAAGATCACGATCATCGGAGATATCTTCATCAATGATGGGAATTTACAAATGAGACAAAATGAATGGTGATAACCTGGTGAAAACAAAAAAGGTGTCAAAAAAATTCTACAGACTGTCTTCATTCTTCCCTACCTTCTCCACTACCAAATGAATTCAGCCACTGATTAACATAAATTGCAGCAAGAAAAACAGCGAGGGACTTTAGTATTCACAGACATCTCACTCACTGGGAATCTGCTGCTCACTGAGAAGCAGAAAACAGCGTTTGGTGCGTGCAAGGGCAAATCATCAAAGTAGTAATTCATCATGCTGGAAAATGGATTTTAAGAAAACATTAATCCTGTTGGTTTCTCAAATACACTCAGAGGCCTGTTTTTCAGTAGCAAGTAGTATTGAAGGTACAGTTTGTTGAAGGTATATGGTATGAATGGTATAATGTGAATGGTTTAAAAGAAGCCAGCAATGTTGATATTCATTCTTTCTCCCACTCCATTCAGGTTGGCTGCAACTCCAATGAAGACGTGGCTATTTTTGCAGTCGACTCTCTCAGGCAACTGTCCATGAAATTTTTAGAGAAGGGGGAGCTGGCCAACTTCAGATTCCAGAAAGACTTTCTGAGGCCTTTTGAGCACATCATGAAAAAGAACAGGTAAAGAAGGGGTGTGTGTGTGTGTGTGTGTGTGTGTGTGTGTGTGTGTGTGTGTGTGTGTGTGTGTGTGTGTGTGTGCGTGTGTGTGCGTGTGCGTGCGTGTGCGTGCGTGTGCGTGCGTGTGCGTGCGTGTGTGTGTGACTACACTGACAGATGCATGTTTGGTGTGCTGGTGCTGCCTGTATTGCAGCCCAGAGTAGTTCCTATTTCAGGGCTTTCTCTCACATGGCTGCAGACAGACTCTGATCCCCCAGTCAGCCAATGACACACTCCCCTCATGCTCTGTAGCTGCTCTGAGTCTCTTCTTCTCTTGTTTCTTTCTCTCTCTCTCTCTCTCTCTCTCTCTCTCTCTCTCTCTCTCTCTCTCTCTCTCTCTCTCTCTCTCTCTCTCTCTCTCTCTCTCTCTCTCTCCCCCTCCCTCCCTAGAACAGTGAGTTGGTTGTGAATATTGGTTGGTTGTTTTCTCAGAGAAGAGCAGCAAGCTGACATTTTGACTGACCCATTTCAGTCTTTTTGCATCACCTTTTAAATGAATTTATGTAGAAGACCTTTTTCCTTGTTTGCTATCAGCCATCAAGTGAATTTGATCCCCATAAATAAACAAATGTCCCTATTGTAATTGTCTCTGTGCAGCACTTCAAAAGCCAAGCTGTTTTACTGCATGCTTTTCATTGATGCAAAAGAGGAGTAGCACTATAAGTATAAATCCACCCACAGATTGAGCAGGCTGAGAGCTTCAACAGAGAGGAGATGGCAGGCAGCCACATAAACCCTGCAGCACAGTGTGTCCATTAGACCCACTCATACTGCCCTCCTGTGTGTGTGTGTGTGTGTGTGTGTGTGTGTGTGTGTGTGTGTGTGTGTGTGTGTGTGTGATGGGTGTTCTGGTAAGCAGAGGCTGTTTTTTCTCTCATTCATAACTACTGAGCAAAAATAGGAACCCTCTTCACTATGGCAACAGTTGCTGTCAGAAACCATCATGCCCAGACTAGCCACTGGAATCATTTTCTCGAAAATGGGATGTGCTTATAAAGTGGAATTAACATCAATGTAGAGATTATTTTCTGTCTCCTTCATCGATTGACTCCTGCGCTTCCTTTCCTTCCTTCCTTTCTTTCACACACCCCCCCCCATCCCCACCTCACCCCCTTTGCCTCTTTCTCCTCCTGCTCCTTCTTCTGATCTGCCTTTGCTTCCTTCTCCTGCCTGTCCATCTACCCCTCTTCCTCTTCTCCTCTCCCTTTCCTTACTTCCAATTCCAACTCCTCATCCTCCTTGCCCCGCCCCCATCGACTCTCCAGGTCCCCCACCATCAGAGACATGGTGGTGCGCTGTATATCTCAGATGGTTAACTCCCAGGCAGGGAACATCCGCTCAGGCTGGAAGAACATCTTCTCTGTCTTCCATCTGGCTGCCTCTGACCAGGACGAGAGCATTGTAGAGCTGGCCTTCCAGACCACTGGCTATATTGTCAGTAAGTCTAACACACACACACACACACACGCTTGAGCTGAAGGTCTGTTGCAGCTGATAATGTAATAACTGATGGATAATTTAATAACTTGTCAAAATGTCATAAAATGTCTCCCTAAATACATTTCCAGCTCATGTAATAGCATCACGTTATTACATGAACTGGTGATTATGACTTAGTTATTACAACCCTATTCTTACAAGTTATTACATTATTAGTGAATAACAATACATAATCGGTTAAAAATATCTTACGATGTAATAATAACTGGTTAATATAACTAATGTCATTTAATCTGTTCTCTGAATTTATTACATTTTCGACCTATATAAGGGGACATTTTTATTATTTGACGTTATTACATTGTCTGACAGTTATTACATTATCAGTTGCTGCCTGCTGTTTTCTGCTGCGATGCTAGAGATCATTTCTAGGTATGTTGTACTGACGAAGGTGAAAATCTCATCAACATTTCACCTATTTTCCACACACTTTGCATGCTCACATGTTATGTATTGAAGGAGAGTCATTAATCTTCTTTGTTTTGTTTCAGTCAGAGACCTCATGATTCAATCACTCTCATCCTGACTGACAGGCTAGCAGTCATCCTCCCGTCACAAGGTGTTGGATTTGATCTTAAGGCTTGTTCTTTTGCTAATCCTTTTCCCTTTGTCTCTCTCTTCTCTCCCTCTGTCCATCCCTCCGTTGTATTCTGTCTTTATCTCCTTCTGTCCATCTCCCAGCGAATGTATTTGAGAAGCACTTTGCAGCCACCATCGACTCCTTCCAGGATGCAGTTAAGTGTCTGTCGGAGTTTGCCTGTAATGCCTCTTTCCCAGACACCAGTATGGAAGCCATCCGCCTCATCCGACACTGCGCCAAATACGTCTCTGGCAGACCACAGGTCAGCATCAGGACCCACTTTATGTAAACCAGTGTCTCTGTCCATTTGTATTGTCCTGGTCCATCATGAGGGATAAAGTAAGGGGAACTGGGAAAGCATGGATTGAACAGTGCATCAGATCAGGATAATGGATTGGATCTAAAATAGCAAATAGAGGGTATAAAACTACACAACTGAAAATTACAGTCAAGAAATAAATCTGAATGAGAAGTTGAAATTCTGTACATTTACAGTGTAAGAAAATGCATTAAATAACAGCATATATGCAGTTGTGAAAAATGTGCATCGCTATTTTATCCCATATCTACTCACATTATCAGGTATAGAGAATACCAGACATACAGAAATGTGTCTAAAAAACTGTTCTTATTATTATTATTATTATAATAAAGAGTGTGTGTGTGCATATAAGGGCAAGGTACTGTATGTATGGAATTGTGTGTGTTTGTGTGTGTAGGAGGGTAAACATGGCAAACACGGCTCGTATTTCTCTGGCAGGCCTTCAAAGACTACACCAGTGATGACATGAATGTAGTGCCCGAGGACCGTGTGTGGGTGCGGGGGTGGTTCCCCATCCTCTTCGAGCTCTCCTGCATCATCAACAGGTGTAAACTGGATGTCAGGACCAGGTAGGAGGGGTTCAACTCACCTGCTATTTCAGCTGTTCGTCATCAGAGCTTTTCACAGACATAAACCAAGATTCTTTTCAGTCGTTATTTCAGTTCAATTGAGTTTGTAAAAGTATATACTTCATATTTCCACTGTGAATTTGTTGTTTTGTGAGCTACAGCTAGCTAGATAAAATAGTTTTAATGCACATTGCAAAATAGTAACTATCAGCCATAATCCATGTCAGACAAGGTTGTGAATTGTGAGCAAAAATTCAAAAGATGTGTCTAAAAGTATACATCCAAAAATGACTGACTGACTGATGTTAATCTGTCTATTGATATCCTTGATTTCCCTGACAGCGCAGTGCAAAAGACTGATGTGTGTGTGTGTGTGTCTTGTGTCTTTCCCAGGGGCCTGACAGTGATGTTTGAGGTGATGAAGACCTATGGCCACACCTTTGAGAAGCACTGGTGGCAGGACCTGTTCAGAATTGTCTTCAGGATCTTTGACAACATGAAGCTGCCCGAGCAACAAACTGAGGTACATTTCAGGTCTTTCTTCCTCGAGCTGTTTCAACTGTCCATCTCTATATTGTCTGCAAATACTGCTGACATGGCTAAAAAGTGGGCTTGCACACACACACACACACACAATGAAATGGGGGGGCTGTGGATCGCTGTAATTAAAGGTAAAAATTTTAACTCACGTGTGATATCTCATACACCACTCTTCCAATTTTGACGAAAACTGGAGGGATGATTCATTTTGGCACTGTGTTGGCATGATGGGGATGTTATAACTAAAAGTCAAAATGTCCAGCTTTGAAAGCCATAACTGCTACACCACCACGTCAAATGTTGATGAAACTTGGAGGGGAACCTGGGCCAAGGGGTACCTGCATCATTCCATGTTTACTGGTGCCTTGTAGTTATTGGTACTATTTTTACTGAGGTTTTCCGTGTACGGTGTTGTGCCCTCAGAAAGCAGAATGGATGACCACCACCTGCAACCATGCACTTTATGCCATCTGTGATGTCTTCACCCAGTACTTTGAGTCTCTCAACGACATCCTGCTGGACAACATTCTGGCCCAGCTCTACTGGTGTGTGCAGCAAGGTGAGTACGCGGCAACCAATTCTCTCTCCTCATGTCACATTTTGATGTAAAACAAGTAAGCTTAAATAGAAAATTATGTATAGAAACTATGAATAGTTGTAAAGGTCTTGTAAATGCTCAGCTAGTAGTGAGACATCCATTATTGGACATGTGTGACGTGCTTCTCTCCTCATAAACACAGTCATTTTTAGCATTACTAGTAAGTAGTTTGTTTGTGGCAACAGTTGATTGACTTATTGGAAAATAGATGGAAAGCCTGAAACCCCGCCACAGCAAGCATAATTGTGTCAAATAATGGACTTTGGTACATTATATATTGATGCATCCTTTCCACTTTACCTTCTTCACTCACCCTTCCCTTCTCCCACCCCCCATCTCCTGTCTCTCTCCGTCTTCCCCGTCTTTCCTCTCCTCCTCCTTTTTCATTGTTCGGCTGTAGATAACGAGCAGCTCGCCCGTTCAGGCACCAACTGTCTGGAGAACGTGGTCATCCTCAACGGGGAGAAGTTCGCCCTGGAGACCTGGGATAAGACATGTAACTGCATGCTGGACATCTTCAAGACCACCATCCCACACGCGTAAGCTGCTGCGTTGACTTTGAAACCTCCAACCTCTTGAAAGTCAGACACCAAGCCATGCATGTGTGTGTGTCTGACTGTAAATAATCAGCTAGTAATTCAGCAGTGAGACTCACCAGCAGGGAAGTTAGCTGGAATTAATATCCCTCTCTAAACTTTACTATTGGTAGAACTTGGAAGGATTTGAGTATGTTTTTTGTATTGAAGCAACACTTTTTTCTTTCTCAGGCTTTTAACGTGGAGACCAGCAGGAGCAGAGGGAGAACACATGACAGCACTGGACCTGTCAGACAAACAGCTGGTAAGGAAACTACAGCATTTTCCCTTTTTTTTTTTTTTTTTTTTTACATACTCCATTTATATACATTTTATTAACTCATCTATTGCATTTTTATATTTGCCCATAGAATTTCACTGCCAGATAGGAATTGTTTGTTTTGCATCCTTGCTTTTCCCTACTCAATATGGTGTATTTGTATAAGCTTGCAGCACGATGCTGCACTCTAACATGCAGCAACTCCACTCACTGTACTCTCAGGACTCCATTTCCCAGAAGTCAGTGGACATCCAGTCCCGCTCTGACGACCAGCATTCCATCAGCAGTGCGGATAGGGTCGCCCTGGAGACCCGCCGGCAGAGTCAGTATAGTTCAGCATCGGGCATGTGTGAGGACGGCCCCAGGAACAGGACCCCAACCAGTTAGTCCTTCTCTCTGCTCAAAAGTTGACTCTTACTCTGAGGTGTTGTGTGTGTGTGTGTGTGCGTGCGTGTGAGTGTGTGTGGGTACGGACACGTGCACTTATATATACTCATACTTGTTCCACAGAAGTCCAGGAGCAGCGCTTATTCTCGGCCTTGCTGATAAAGTGCGTTGTGCAGCTGGAGCTGATCCAGACTATCGACAACATCGTCTTTTTCCCTGCCACCAGTAAGAAGGAAGACACTGAAAACTTTGCCGCTGCCCAGGTACAGGCTCAGTGCTTTGGTCCTTTACTAACCATCAGTGCTTTTGTCAAGAATGTTATTTGTGTATAATTGGGTGCTGCCTTTATCTTTGTATTTGTACAATTTCGATTTACCTTCATAAGTAAAGGCTGGAATGAATCCTTTTTTTAATAGAACCTGCGCTAACCACTGTGAATAAAGCCCATAATGTTATGTCATGTCTCTGCCTTCTGAAGCGGGATACCCTGTATGCAGCAGCAGACGTCCCCGTGGAGACCCAGGACCAGGGTATGTATCGCTACCTGACCTCGGAACAGCTCTTCAAGCTGCTGGACTGTCTACTGGAGTCGCACTGCTTCGCCAAGGCTTTCAACTCCAACCACGAGCAAAGGACCTTACTGTGGAAGGCCGGTAGGTGATGGACAGAAGCACTCGCTGGCTGACTGACACTGAAATGTCAAGTGCTTCTAGGCACTCTTGTGTGGGAACACTGTGTGTGCATCTTTGCTGCATGTATTTGTGTTCTCTTGCCAGAGAGTGGATAGGTGCAGTCTAATAAAATGCACAACACAGTGAGGTAGATTGTTGTATATGTTAGCGTGCTGCAAACTGCTTCTCGGAGGATGATGCATCATTAAAGAAAAATACCTTGAGCGATCTCAAATGCTTCAACTGTGTGTGTTTTCAAGGTTTCAAGGGAAAGTCAAAGCCCAACCTGTTGAAGCAGGAGACCAGCAGCCTGGCATGCGGCCTGCGCATCCTGTTTCGTATGTACACGGACGAGAGCCGCCAGGAGGCCTGGGAGGAGATCCAGACACGACTGCTCAAGTAAGGAACCGAATGCTCACCTCAGTCTTATGTCATACGTCGCATTCATATCTCACTGATAGACTGATCCACTGCTACAACTCCATGATCCATCCAAGTAGTCAATGGATGTGAGAATGACGCCCACTCAACTGCCCACATCTAGTATTTAATATAACTGTTAAATTGATGCATTGAACACAGTTTACCTCCTCCCTCTCCATGCCTGTGCACCAGCCTGCTCACAGAATTAACTGTAGTTCACAGATAGATGCAAGCAAAGCAACACTACTGTTCTATCTAATGTCCCATCCCATTAATGAGGCTCTCTGCATTCCCTCATCGTCGTTTTACTGAGCACTCTGCTCCTGCTCAACATGTTTAGTGACAGTCGGAACGAGAGAATTATCTGTGCATATGCCTGAGAATCTGCTCTCAATTTGAAAGCATTTGTGAACTAATTGGTGTTTTTGTTGTTGGTAGGTTGCAAACACAGTGAATTAATTCAGAACGAGCTGACTATTTATAAAAAAGCACAGCCATCCTTCTGCCAACACTCTGCCTACATGAATTACTCTAGTCATTTGTGTCATTACGGCAGAAACACAAGAGTGTGTTTGTGTTTGTGTGTGTGTGTGCGCACTGGTGTGTGTGCTAGGGTGTGTGTATGTGCGCAAGTGTATGTACACATGTGTTTCTGAGTGAAGCATTATCAATCAGAGTGGTAGTCCGCCCTGACCATGACATAGCTGTACACTATCACTAGCTCCAACCAGGGAACAAGAAGAAGTCTCACTCCTCCTCGAAGAAATCCCAATTGCCCCCTCGGTGGAAGGAGAAATCAAAAGACACTGGCCCTGAGAGAGCAGGAGTGAGTCAGAAATGTTTTGATGCGCTGTCTACAGTCAGTTAGTAGTGGAAGAGCGTGTGCATGTCTGGACAGTCATCCGAGATGGATGCCGTGTGCATTATAGATCCAAAGGAATCGGTACACTGATGTTTCATTACTGAGTCAACACGGCCGTCACCGCCTCGCCTTTATTAGCTGCATTACGACAGGTATCACCTTGTCTCTTCCAGCCTCACCCCTGTATTGGAGATGAAATCAAGATAAAGCATTGCATTCATTATTAGAGAGAAGATGAGAGAGAGGAGAGAGGAGGAGGAGGGGCTGTCTGCCTGCCACAGAGATGCACAGAGACGCTGTTATGTGTCATCATGACTGTTTTGTGTTATTTCGTTCTCTCTCTCTCTCGCACACACACCCCACACTCTGTCCTCCCTGACCTCCAGCAACAACTGATGTCTTCTTAAGCACACATTCATTCCTAAATTACACACACACACACACACACATTGTTACCAGAGGCCATGTGCAGCAGACTTGCAAGTTTGATTACTGGAGTGTGCTAAGCAGATTTGGGAGGCGATTAGGTCAATGGAATGGAGCGCGAAGGAGCTGTGAAGGAGCGAGGGGGGGACTGAATCGCTAACAGATGGCGGTGATGTCAGAGGAGGGCCTTGGGGTCGGGGCAGCAGGGTCAGAGGTCGTGTCAGTTCTCCTCAAACTTAAACTGTGTAGAAAAACATAAGTGTATTCATCATAGCCTCTGTCACTGGTTTTAATTATCAGTTAATGAGTGAAAGTCATCTTCATTATCCCTATCTTAGTAGTAGTGCAGAAGGCAGAAGCAGATGCTTTCTTTCCACATTAGAGATAACACCGTCAACAGGCTGTTGTCACTTTAACATTTTTGTCCCATAGTTTGCAGGAAGAGTTTACGGTCTGATTGTTATCCGGGTAGGATATTTTATGTTCAGTGTTTGTTCACTTTATTGATATGTGTTTGTGGCAAGGTGCCACATAACCGGGGTCCTTGACAGACAGAGACATAGGCAGGGGAGAGTTAATGGGCCAGCAGGGCCGTTTTATTCACCAACACTCAATAAACCCGGCCCCGGTGTTGACGGCAGTTGGTAACGCCGTCTCCCTCCGCCGACGCACCTCAGTCCTCCCCGGCGGGTGAGCCGCGGAACCCCAAAGCCGGCCAGCCTGCCAGGCTTGCAGGGGCATCCCGCCCCAACCCCGACTGTCACCAGCTCTTACAGGCGGCTCCCGACTGCACCCCCGGGGACCTCCGTCGGTCGTCGCCGCGGAGGGAGACGCCGCTCTCCCACTCCGTCCCGCAGCTCGCGCCCTCGCCTCCGTCCCGGCACTCCAGCCGCGGACCCCGCTCAGACGCGGCTGCTGCTGCTGGCTCGCTCTCCGCTCCTCCGGTCTGCCGGCCCTCGATCCTCCCGATCGCCGCCGGCTCCCGCATACCCGCCGCCAGCCTTTCACACTGGCGCGTCCCTCCCACTCACACATTCACACACACGTTAAAAAGGCCCCAGCTGCAATCAGTCCCAACTGGCTGCAGCTGGAACCGGATCCAGGAAAGAAGCAGTCCACTAACTCACCTCTCTCCTGGATCCAATTAAGCCTCCCCCCACCCTCCCTCCAGTCCGCCACAGTGTTGTTGAAGTGTCTCTCTCTCTCTCTCTCTCTCTCTGTCTCCTGTAGTGTGTGCAGTGAGGCTGTAGCGTACTTCTTGGCTCTGACCTCAGAGAGCCACAGAGAGGCCTGGACCAACCTGCTGCTTCTCTTCCTCACCAAGGTGCTGAAGATCAGCGATGAAAGGGTAAGGAGCCAAAATGTTTCTGATGCCTATCCTGACTAGTGGGTGTGAGTGCACAAGAGCATCAACTTATATGATTACATATAAGTGAGCTTTTCTCCAAGTGCTCAACAGCTTAACTCCATTCTATGTAACACCAAGACTGTTCTCTCTCTGTCCCCAGTTCAAGGTTCATGCGTCCAGGTACTACCCTCTGCTGTGTGAGATCATGCAGTTCGACCTGATCCCTGAGCTCCGGGCAGTTTTAAGGAAGTTTTACCTGCGCATCGGCTTCGTGTTCCAGATCGCACGGCTGCCTGAGCCCGAACCAGAGCCTCAACCAGCACATATCGAGCTGGAGATGGATACAGAGGTGGGGGAGGAAGCTGGAGAGGAGGCCCAGTGATGCTGCACCACAGGCAGGCGAGCACACAGTCCTCCACTGGCGTCAGAGGTCTCCACCTCAGTTTTGAGGCCTACGCGACCGCGCTATGGCTATGTATCGCCTCAGAATGCCCTACTGATGGCACAGGGCCCTCCCAGGGGTTTATGCTGAACACTTAAATGGCTGATGATGATGAAATCGGCTGCCTACCCCCCACCCACAACCCCCTCACCACACACATAGCGTGCGTACACACAAACACACACAGAGTACTTGATATCACTAAAAAAGTGATGCCTGGATAATACTACTGATTAGCAACAACTGACAATTATCCATATCTCTGATTTGCAGAAGGAATATATTTCAAAAAAAAGTGTGCTTCTTACTGTATATTTAAAAGTAAAGAATGAATGGTTTCAACATCACGCAAAATGACATATTCAGTAACTACGAAATGTGACATTTGTCACACAGTTATAAAATGATCTTTCTATCTGCACCGCAGATGGCTAACATTAGCATCGATAGCCTCTTGGATGAAACTAGTTGTACAGATCTGCCGCTATGTAATATAATCTTATAACACTAGATTTCATTTATTTTTGTTTATTTTTTCCTCTGGATTTGCTGCACTTGATCTCTTTTTGAATGCACTGGAGATTTTACTTTTGTGATAATTTATTTGACTGTACCATCTCCTGCAGATTGTCCTATATAAGATTTGTAATTGAACAAGACAGTGGAAAGTGAAGGGTTAAATTATTCCATTTTATATGTTCTTAGGTTTTTAACTGAGATAGATGATAACTGGGCTCCTGGAACTGGAAGAAAAGAGAGCAACTTGATACTAGCTGCTTTTGAGTCACTGGTCTGTTTTCATGTTTGAACTTAGTTTTCACTCTTGTGTACAAAATCAAAAATTAATAATATATTTAATTTTTTTCTTTGGTTTGGGGAAAAGTTATATGTATAGAGAAAATGAATAATGTTAGCTGTGCTTTAAAGTGTATGGATGGGACGCATTCCTGCTCATGGATGTAGAAAACAAAATGTATATGATACAGCAATGTAAAGTTTTCTATGTTGCAAAAACATGTACAACTTTCTGTACAATACATCATCTGGCATTCTAATCAGGTTCTAGGTCAATAAAGTTTTTGAACTTGGTTGATTTGAAATGCCGAATCATTTGTTTTAGCTGCAAGTTGTCAATTTTTGAACAATTAATGACCAGCCAGGACAACATTAGAAATATTACAATTTTTTATTGTAAAATAATCTCTGCAGTATATATTACATGCATAAAAAAAAAATCAAAACCCTTCATACTGCTTCATTCGGTTCACTCAGAAATTGGTCAGACTCATCTCTTCTGTTTGCTGGTTCTTGTCAAAGCCAATAGACATGGAGTGATGCTCTTCTACAGGCAGACTGGTCTTCAAGCAGGTTTGCAAGCTTTGTAAGTTGACAATTATAAAAGCTCACAATTTACACATGTAAGCCACTGGAAAGTGACAGTGCAACACACAGCAAGGACATTCTTTCTCTCCTCTGTTCATTTACAGAAAAACAACCAAGTTCATCTAAAACAGACTTTGAACAATGGCACTGAAATGGGGAACATAAAAATACAACTTTTCAGTTTTGAAATCAAGAATCATCAGGAAGAATAGGTAGACCGCAAACCTTGGTCAGGGCAACAGGAAGCTCTGCTCACTACCAGGAAGTACCTTCACTATACACTGATCGGACGAAACGGGACAATTGCAAGATTGCTAAGTGCAGTTTCCCATCAGTGGGTCAGCTATGGAAGCTATATGAGGCTATGGATACGCTGTCAGCCGTGGTGAAAGCTCCATCCCACTGCTTGGCCTCTCTCTACGGCCCGGGCGTTTTACAGCCTCCGACGTGCCAGGGCGCAGCCAGGGCTCCGTGGCAACCGTCTCCACGGAGATACGCCTCTCCAGGGCACAGGGGGTTGATTGCAGAGACAAGACGTCCACTTCATCACCAGACAGTTCCTCTGGAGAATACAGAGGCTCATTCATCATATACTTCTTTAGACAATCAGAGAGATCAAAGGATGGTTAGGATTATAGGCTTTGGTCCATATCATGAGTGGGTTAGTAGTTTTGTAATTTAGAGCCAGAATATGGGGAGTTTTTCTATAATAATCTGTTAAAATAGAGTTGTATGTGTAGATAGTGAAACCTTGGGATGAGACTAGAGTCCATGTGGTACTGCTCACCTCTCTCCACCTGCGGACCGATGCTCGACCTCACCCCTGCTTGCCCCACATACTGTTCTGCTGTTTAGCGTTCAGCTTATTTGATACCTAATAATAAACACATAGACGTTAAGTGTTCCCTCTGACCTGATCTGCGGTCATGATCACCATTAGGATAGTCCTGGCCTCCTGATGCGGCGCTGGTTGTGTGCGCTGACCTTCGCTTCTACATTCAGACTGGTCCTTGACTCCAGGGACTGGACATCTGTGGGAATGACCGCCTGCTGGACATACAACCCGAACAGAAGGAAGGAACGTAACTGTGATACTCGGTGTCAAATGACAAAACTAAAGGACTTTGGTAACGTAGTAGTGAAAGGAATACTGTTCTAGTATTGAAGTAACATAAGCTTGACACGTAAACAAAAGAATCCCTTTGCTAATAAGCGCCTTACATCATGGTCGTCTCTCCTCCGCGGGTGGAGATGAGGGGACCTCTGCTTACGGACCAGCTCTTGGGATGCTTCACCACGGCAAAAATCTGACAAAGCAGTCATTCATCAGTACACACACATACAGTTGGACAGAGATCAGGGAAAGTACATTCAGTTCAGATGTGTCTAATGTGAAAACAGCTTTCATCTAGAAATCAGTCCGCTCAGCATAAACTGTTAACAGAATGAGGCATGGTTGAAAATTGTATAAGGGAAAGGATTGAAAAGGCTGCTTTTTTTTTGGTTCAGGCTTTTAGCAATTTCCCAACTGCCCCCACTCCTTATGGCTGGCACTGTGCTATCGCCACCCTGCAGCTGGCATGGGCTCCTTTCACCCAGCACTGGTACCAGCTGCATGGAAGAGATGGCTTGGCATGTGCCACAATTAGCCTGGCATAGAGACAAAGAGCATGCCATGCCTGTCCCTTGGTTGACTATTCTAGTGCGATATTGTGAGAGTGCATGTAGCTGAATTCCCAAACCATGTCACCTTTGGGGAAAAGATCCCAAGGCGCCTTGTTCCCCCCCGCTGCTGTAAACACACTGTCTTCATGTGTGTGTAGAACCCAAATAAAAGAGCAGTCTATAAGTACAGGCTATGCTTAGTCAGGCTTACCAATAAAGGCACTCTCAGACACCACTACAGAGTCTCTCAGGCTGTTGAGGGCATGTTTGTTGTTCTGGGAGAAGAAACAAACAGACAGGCACCAATAAAACACGTCAGGTTGAGAAGAACAAGCCAGGCTAGATTTATTTATCCAGCCGGTCAAAAGGAAAACGTAAAGCAGGAATGTTATGACAAACCACTCACAGGACTATGATGGCTCAGTCGCTGGCCCAAGGAGTCTGTGGAGAAAGACAGAGCAATGAGTTTTACGAGCACAAGAAAATGAGGTAGGTGTGTGTGTGTGTGTGTGTGTGTGTGTGTGTGTGTGTCAGTTGGACCACTGACCATACTCTTCCCCACTCTTCATGCTTCTCATTGTGCGTTGCTGTTGCCGGAGCAGAGCCTGTTGCTGGATGTCCAGACTTTGTGCATCACTGGGCGGGGCGGGGTACACGTTAAGCACCTCCTCGCGGGACACTGTGTCTGCCACACACACACACACACACACACACACACACACACACACACACACACACACACACACACACACACGGAGAAAGAGAGACCAGGTTAAGTCCCTGCATCATGCATTATCCCATCCACATGCTACAGATGCCATGGTGGTGTTCATATTGTGGTCTTCCACAGATGCAGCAGTAACGGTTGCATTAGCCTATCGCAGTGGATTCACAGTGGCCTATCATTCAGTACCCATAATGAAAAAGAAATGCAAGTTGAAGCTGGGAAGCACTAGACCAGCTGCAGAAATTAAGACAGAAAAAAGTGACCATATATGGTGGGATAGCATCTAATCAGTTCCCTCCTCAATTTCTCAGCAGCCTTTCCCTCCACCCCAGCAGCTTGGCAGTGACTCAGCAGCTCCACAGCCTGACTCTGCACCGCAGCCTGATAAGGACCGAACGCACAGAGTGGATCTGAGGAGGTTCACACAGGAATTATGCAGAATTATCCATCATTTGATATTGATATTCTTAGTGATTTGGTCACTTCTCCATGAACTACTTGTATGAGAGAGTATGGCTAATCTGTCCTGCTCCTGCTACATACCACATAGCATGGAGAGGGGCTGACACCCACGTAAAGAGGACAGACCTGAGTTCTTGAGCTACTGATGTCCATATGTATTAGAGGCACGTAGCCCTTTCAAAAACAAACAGGATGCATCCAGTCATCCATTTAGCACAAACACAAACATAATCCTGGATCTGTGTGCAAACACAGCCTCCTGCCTTCAAATGTATTATTTTGTTTTTAGAATTGGCTTCTGTTCTTTCCATTTATTCCTATTTTGTTGGTTTTGGAAGATGCGGGTCTGAGTGTTTCTCCAGTCCGTTGCATTAAGTCAGTCTGGGAAGTCATCCAAAGCCATTTCCTTGGTCACTTGCATTACATTCTCTGTTTATAGTGCCAAACTGCCTGTCACTGATGGAGGCCTTCCCATGACCTCATGAGATCAAGGATTAAGGTTACAGTGTGGCTTGCGGGAGGACTGACGTGGCTCTGGAAAAGCGAAACCGTCTGACCATGGCCGGCTGGCTCAAGGACTGCAATGTTCCCGTTCTCTTGTCCTTACGTCTATATCATATCCAATTACAAGAGCATTCCTCAATGAAGTTGGAGAAATGGGTTGAGTCAGAGTAGATGGGCAAAGTCAACAATGCCAAATTGCCTGTGGCTCAGAGAGAAAAAGGCATTTAGCATATTGGAATGATTCTCAGTAATTCCAACACATATACAGACTAAACTAGATTGGCTGAAATAAAAAAAAATAAAAAAATTCTGTGATCTTAATAAATCTTAATTTAATTATTAATTTTAATTAATTTATTCTTTTACAATTATTGATCAGAAGATTAGGAAAAAAAGCCAGAAGGGCGGTGTTGAATATACAGATATATATACAAGATGCAACACCAAAGAGAAAATGTTGCTTTACATTCAACTAAAGTGTGTGGTATTACCCCTGTATTTGAGCTGGTTGAACTCCCTGATGTTTTGCATGTTGACATGTGCAGCACCAGGGTGGGGCCTCCTGGTTGACGCCTGGGCAGCTTGCATCTGCGCCACGTCAAAGGCATCCAGTTTGGGGCGTCCTCTGCGCCTGGGCATAAGGCGGAATACCCCACATTACAGTTGGCATAACATAAAAAGACGATTCAATGAAAATGTGCCACTAACACTTTCCAGTTGTGTGCGACAGTGACCACAGCATGCAGTATGCTTGTGCTTGTCCTTGTTAGTCAAAAGGAATTGTGGGAGAGTGTATTGTTAAGGGCTACGGCTAAATCGTAGCAAAGCCGTAACACCTGGCCTGTGGACGTTGAACATGTCCCGGTGATTTTATGAGGCTACAGCATGGAGTTTTCTGTGTAAGCAGCTTATACTGTAACTGCAGGAAAGCCCTTGAAACTGGCTCAGGGGTCAAGCATGTGATACATTCCATTTATTTATTACTGCATATGCACAGTAAGTCTGCATGGGTGGCAGGTTTGCCTTTTGTTTAGAGGCAAGCATGTGCCCTGCTGAAGTGTCCTTGAGCAAGACACTGAATGTCTGTGGGGGGCGAGCAAAAAGAGGCTTTCCCTACAGGGATCTGTAAGTGTCACATTGTTACATTACTAAAGTCCCTAAAACACATCAGAACAGAGATCAGGAGATAGACAAGTTGGCCTGGGTCACACTCATTAGCCCAGAAGACAAGAAACCCTGCTGAAACGTGAATAGCAAATCAGAATTCCCATTGAACCATTGAACTAGACTGAGACAGTTTTGTGTCTATTAGTTGAATGGAGACCTGTAGAGGTCGAGAGCCTCTAACAGAACTTCTAAGTAGCTCGGGTAGCCAGGAAGAGTAAAATAAAATCCTTATTCTCGTCACATCAACCTAAGCACAGTCCCCCTGCTGTTAAGGGGTGTCTGGCTCTACTACCTGGTGAGAGGAGGGCTGTCTGTCTCCCCTCGATCCATCTGACCCAGCTGACTCTCCAGTTGTCTCTTCTCATTCCGCAGATGCCTACGCAGGGCTGACAGGTCACTGATCACTTTCTGCTGATCCTCTGGAAGCAGAGGTCAGGGGAGGAGAGAGGGAGAGAGAACGACAGAAAGGTATATGATACACTGCAAAGGGATACCATAAATCTTTTAGTGAAAACTTGAGCAACTATGAGCAACCAGGCATTTGACATTTTCCCATCATTCAGCGGACCAGTCGAGGTAGTCTCACCTTTGGCTCGGAGCTGGTTTCTTATGGCGGGTACGGGTGGGGAGTGCGGTGCTGACACGGGAGCGCTCCTTGAGAGAGGTGTCATGGGAATTGGGAGCGTTATTCATTTCAGATTTAGTTTACCGTCATAACATTGGTGTGTATGTATTTGCGTCCATTGCGTTCCTGTGTCGTATAGTGACTTACAGACCCAGTCCTAGCGGAGAGCCGGCTAACAAGAGTGGAAGGTCTGGAGGCCTGCTGGCTCGCCGGCTTCTTCTGTAAGGTTGGGATGGGAGGAGACGGCTCTCTCTGCAACTTCACGTAGAGTCGTGTTACTTAACAAAGACGTTCATCACAACAGCAAGCTGCCATTGTCTCCTCAGGCTTGCAGTACCTCATTACTCACCTGCGCCTGCCTCTCCTCTCTCTCCTTCTCATACTCCAGTAGCTTTCTTTGCCTCTCCTGCTCCTCCCTCTCCTTCCTTTCCTCCTCCCTGCGTTGCTCCTCAACTAGACGGATCAACCTTTCATTCTCCAGCCTATGCTACAGAGACAGGAAAGAAGACCATCTCTGCTATCAATGACAAGCCTGGTGTGAAGAGACCCCCCACCCCTCCTGCTTGTCAAAGCAATGAACTCCTCACATCAGTTTCCTTCTTTTTATTCTTCTTCTTCTTCTCCTCCTCATACTCCTGCTGCATACGCGCCCTCTGCTCCGCCAGCCTCTTCTCTTCCCTTTCCTCCTCCATCCTGATACGCTCCCTCTCCCCTGCTTGCTTTCGCCTCTTTTCCTCTATCTGTTTGACAAACACCAGTCAACAATGCTTGCTTCTTAAAAGTACTCAGAAACACCATGATAGTGGCGGTGGTACCAAATAAAAAAAACACACAAAATCATGCCATGCTTTGTTTGATCAAGCTGAGGTCCAGAGCCTACCTGTTGTTTCAGGAAGTCCTTGTAACTGTCCTGCTCGTGGAGCTGCTGTGGAGTCGGCTGATCAGTGAAGATATTGCGGCGGGCAAACGGAGACGACTGAGCGAACGAGAAATCTGCAAAGATAAAGGAGGCAGAGTGAGACAGAAAGTCCACTGTCAAATACGAAAGAAATGTTCATTAAAATACACACATATCAGTATATATACGCAGTGAAATGCATCAGAGGAAAGGATGCTCTCATCACGGCAGAGACAGTGACCACTACCTGATACTCGATGGGGGGAGGGAGCCCGGTCCTCATCTCGAGGAGTGGGGCTGTTCCTGGCCACAAAGCCCTGAGCCTCACTCCTGTTCCTGAACTCAGGGTTCATATACGCCTCCTCGTTAATCCTGTGCATTTGATTCAGGTCACCTGAAGGCGTGAAGACATTTTAAGTAACTAGTAACATGTTTTACTAACATTTTTAGGTAAATGCACCAATCTATGGTTTCATGGACATCATCAAAAAGCGCCAGTTAAAGCCAACTTACTAAAGAGGTTGCCTCTTCTGTCTTTAATTGGAGCCCCTCCTCCGCTTCTCCCCCAGGGGTTGTACGCTATCATCTCAGCCTCCATCTTGGCATTGTATCGCTCCCTTTCTTCTCTCTCTCTTCTTTTACGCTCCTCACTCTCTTTGATCTGGACGTAAGGAAGATAAGTTTCGAACTTTCCTAAACCGACTCTGGATGGAGGGCTCAGAAGGACCTGATTTTGACTGTGTCTCGAAGATGCATTCATTTTCAATTATTGCAAACCACAGCTACAGTGATGACCTGTGGGGTGCATGTCTGTCTTTGTGTGCTAGTCTTGTGTATTCCTTTAACCTTAGGGAAATGCTGACTCTACTCTCATCGGGTCTCTTCCTGTCAAAATATTGAAGCCTGTGCCCTAATCTGAGTCATAAAGCCTGGCTGACACAGCTATCATCAACATGTCAATGAGCCGTAGCCTCCCAAACCTCTGACAACAGCCATGTCTTTTACTTCGCAGTTATTAAAAAAAAAATCATCATAGTGGTGGTAGTCGAACATTTTACAATCCAACCAACAGAACTGCAAGGTAGGATTTTTGCTGTGTCTGTCACAAATGACACTTAGTCCACATCACATTGGGAGGGAAAGTGAACCTGTTGTCTAAGTGCTGCTTGGTAACTCGGGGCGCTCTCTCTGGTCTGTTTGGGCCTCTCTCCAGGAAGCACTCCGACGGCCAGGGGAGATGCTCCACGCCGATCAGTTGCCCTACAAGCAGATAAACACTGTAAGGCACGTGTACAGGAGCTGATGATAGATTTGCAGTTACTGTTTGCTGTGAGTGCCCTCTTCTGGCAGAGAGGGAAAAAGGATAAACTAACTGGCTACTAATGTACGAGGCAAATTGATTTTCGGTGTGAAAAATAAGAGTTGCACAAGAGAAATTTGTCATTTTGAAATGAGTTGTAAACGTGTACACTGAAATTTTCATGTGGATGAATTATGTTCTCTTGCAAAACGTCAAGGTGGTGGGATGGACACTGACTCAGTGCGGTCATTGAGTCTGAGGCGAGGTGCTCCTTGAGGCAGGTTGAAGAAGACCCCCGACTGCTGCCCTCCTCCAACTGGTAGGCTATCTAATGGAGATGATAAGAAAATAAGAGAAACACATCTTTAAATACACATACATTTAACAATGAATGTCATTAACTAGCTGCTGTCACCGTCCGTGCCAGCTTTTCTAACATTAACATTTCAGTGAGCTCAGACCAGGCCAGAAATTTGGCAGCAAAATAAAAATGGAAAGGAAATAAATGTAACCAAATGGTCCAGCTGGATGGAGCGAGGTCCATCTGGATCTGCAGAACTCATATCCAATAAGCTGTATATCCCCTTAGCAGTAAAATCAGTACTGTGGTTAAATGAGATTTATGAATGCTTATGCCAACTCCTCTTGGCCATTGATCTGGTGATATAGCGTCTTGATAATAAATGGTAATAGGGGGTTTATTTAAGGCACTGTGGATTACTCCCATCTGAACATGAAGTCATGACCTACTGCAAAGTCAATCTAAGAGCAGTAAAAAAACAGAAACAGCCATGACTATGACACATTTGTCACATTTGTCATTTAAAGAAAACCTCTTGTCATAACAAACAGGCGAGAAACGTATTATGGCCCACATCCTTTCATGCCCAAACCCTTATTTTTATATAAATAAAAAAAAGATTAAAAAAAGGTGTAATATTTTACTCTGACCGTAGGGCAGATTAGGATCTAATGGATTTCTTGCTCCATAGTAGTAATAGGCTGCATCATATGGAGTCCTGGATGTATCTGCTAGAGTGGGAGGTTGTGGAAGAGGAATGCCAGCAAGTCTGAAAAAAAAGAGCACAAATCTAACATGCATGCACAACCCTTCTGTCTGAGTTTACGCTGTCAAACTAAGAAACTATAAAGTATTAAAAGTTCAAAATTTTAAATTGAATTCATGACAGGAACAGAAAGTAACAGTGAGCTACCTTGGGGTGGCCATCTCTCCTAGTGTGTGTGAGAGGTTCCTGTGGTAGTCCTCGTTAAATAAGGACAGCGAAGGGACGCCTAGTGCTGCTCCCATCCCTAACCTCGACACTGTCTTTCCTGTCAGCTGACTGAGAACTGTACTGTAGTCTGGGGTTGGAGAAGGGAAGGCCACATGGGGCATCTGGAGCTCTCCTCTGTGCCCACCACGGGTTTGCTGTCCTTTGGCCTTGGATTTGGATCATTCCCCAAGGCATCCATGCCTATTCCCGGCTTGTAGGGGACATCCCGTCTCCAGTCCTGATGCTGCCGATTCACAGCCCCAAACTGCTTTATGCGGTCAGGCTGGAAGAAGTGATGCATCATGAAAGGGAGACACAACAAAGGAAACTGAACCAAAAATCTGTCATGAAAACATCAAGGCAATATCTCTGTGTAATCACATCAATACAATATCACTAGCTATGGTGATCTTGCAAAAATCATGTGTGTGAAATGAGAGAAGTGCTGTTTAGTGAGATTTGTACAAGACAAGTTATTGTGGAAGGCTAAGGCTTGTATGAAAATATTGGAAACACATTTGTCAGAGAGATAAAACAGAGCAGACAGACATGTTGACCACAAGTGAATGACTACAAAGACAGTAAGATGGGACTTTTAGTGCAACATACAATATCATTTAAATCATCACTGATTCATTTCTCAACCCTTTCTTGCATTTCAGTGCTGCTCTACCTTCTTCTCAGGGTCTATGGCCCCAGTGGCGGCAACACTCAGCTCAAGTTCCTTCTCCCTGAAAAAAAACAGATATCTTCTTTATATTCACCGACATCTACCCCTCAAAATACAGCAGCATGGCAGTACTGTAAAGTGGCTGAGATGAGATACTTTCTGCCTTTCACAAAATAGGAGGATGTCTGAAAACTGGCCCATCAAATCAGGGAATGAGAATGAGATGAGGGGAAAATAAAGTATATAGGCTAGTTCAGACTTCTAAGAAGCATCCCACCGCTTGTATGTATGTATGGTGAGAGACAAATTTAACTGTCAAATGCTGATAGTGTAAATAAATACTCACTTTGTCTTGTTTCTCTGCTGTTCAGCCATTTGTTCCAGCAGCTCCTGTCTATAGCGGTCTTTCCTCATCTGAGAGGCCGCATTCCCTTCCACTGCTCCTGTATGACAACAGAGAGAGCCATAAACATGCAAAACCTATGACGCCGAATAGCTTTTTCAAGTAATAAATCCCATCAATAATTCTACAAGCCAATCTGTGTCTGAAAATGTATGAAATGGGAATGGTTCCTACCGATTATGAGTCCAGTAGAAAACTCGGCTTTATGGTCGCCGGCGGCAGATCTAGATCTCTCAGCGGTCCTCATGCTGTCTGGCATTTGCAGAGCGCTGCACACAGATACACAGACAGAATCCTTCAGACAGAGTCAAAGACACTCCGACGGACTCAGACGATCAATGGCAGCATATAAAGCTTATTAAGCAATCCCCCTTTGAGCCATACCCCACCTCACCTCACATCACACACTATCAAATATTACAGTTTACTTGCAGAGCTTTGTACCCACAGACCCAGAAACAGGGAGTGAAGCCTCATTCTCCAATCAATCCAGCTCCTCTGATGGAACTGTGGTGAGTAATTGTCTGCCTGGAGCCAGGCCCAGGGCTCACCCTCAATCAAGGCAAATAGCCCTCCATATTAAAAGCTTATTGATGGTACCTGCAATTTGCAGGCAAACAAATGGCATAAACCGGAAATGATAAAATCCAACAGGATAAAAAAAAAGTGCTGAAGGGCAGTAAATGAGCATGGCTGCTATTGTCAGTAATTCTGCTGTGGTATAGTTTCCCTGTGTTAGTCCATTCAATCAATGAGGACTTAATCAATAGAGAAGATTTACATCATCAATCTACTGAAGGAATTGCCTCTCCAACTCCCCATGTAAATTCTGTTGTATATAGATCATTCTGTTTAATAGCAGTCGGCCCGTACATGGAATCTGGTCCTGCTGACTGTGACTTCTGCATCCCGTTTCTGTTGTTCTGATCATGAACACTAGGGGCCTCCACCTCTCTCATGTCCAGAGGAGCTCTGCCATGGGGAGCTCTAATAGAGACATACAGACAAAACAGGTGAATTGAATAGAGACACTATATCATTAGCAAAAGCTGACCATCAACGTATGATAAATGTTGAAAATACTTGTGTGGCTGGGTTCTCCTCTCCCCTCTCCCTGGGTGCTCTTGGCTGCGTCTGTCTCGCCTCCTCCTGTGAATGAACTCCAACTCCTCCTCTTCGTCTGTGTTGAGCTCCTCCTCAGAGCTATATTCCACTCTGTTTTCCTTGAGCCTCCTGGCCCTTCTCACCCAGTGCTCTGGGGGGCCTTTTGGTCTATGGAGGTGCCAGCGCCTTCGCCCCCGAGGGTCCTGACCGCAAGCCTCTGTCTTTGTTCCAGCCCACGCTGCCTCAGTCAGAGTGGCAGCATCCGTCCTGAATGGAAGGTGCTCCCTGCGAGTAGGATGTATGTTTGCTTGGGTGTCGCTGATGGGCAGAGGAGAGGTTGGAGAAGAAATGCATAAAGCATCTGAGCCCTGAATCTGCAGAAGATGAGGGAGAAAATATGGAGACAAGTGAACGATATGAAAAGTATGACACTTTTTTTTAATTTTGAAATTGAAGATATTTGTACCACAGCATATCTTGCAAAACACTTTACTCCTCTATACCTTGACACAATGAAACCTTATCACGGTTTACAGCACTTGACAAAATATTTTTAATGATGTTTTTTATCGAGCAGTGTCTAATTGATAAAAGGAAGTAAAAGTTATATTATTGTGAAAATGTAACTTCAATTTAATCTTCACACAGCTCCCACAGTCCTCTTTGCATATTCAAGGAGAATTATACGTCAAGTGGAACAGTGGAGGATTTGTACTTGTTTGTTTATTTTTTATGCTCCTTACCTGAGAAGTGATAGGAGGTGTTTGCCTCTTTAACCATCTGTGTCCAGTTTGTTCCTTGAGGAAGTGGTTGTATTCCTTATTTCTCTCATTTCTCAGTTTTTGCTGGTGACAGAAAAGAAATTCAGCGCCATGCCTGAAGCATCCTTATGGCTCAGCCAGCTAAGGCACCTACCATGTGCTCACATCTTTCCTTTAGTTCTCGATTGAATAGTATCTGATAAAGCTGACATGTCTTAACCAAAATAAACATGTCTCAGGACTTACAATTTGAGAATGTGACATCTAAATGAAATAAACCAAACAGACTACACAGCAAATATTTTTGAATACAAGACACCTTACTGTACCTTTGGTGTATCATGATTTCATCTCCATTTACAATAAATGCTTAAACCCATTGAGATGTCTTACATGTTAAGAACATTAGGTTAGCTCCACCAAGTCCATAGTCTCAGATGAAAACACAAGCAGTTGTCATGGCACACAAAGCATTGCTCAATTCATATCAGCTTAATTTAAGGCACTACAATATATCACCTCCACTAGTGCTGTCATGAGCAAGTCAAGTCATGCCGGGGAAAAGGCCCCACTTTGATGACCATGGAGCATTATCTGTTTACTCCCACTAGAGGTATATCACACTCAGGCATACATGCACATACACACATGTGCAAGTGCACACACAAAAACACACACATCCATGCATCCACATAAGCGCACATGCACACCTTAGCAGATCTCCTTTCGTCAATGGGTAGGGAGAGACTTTGAGGCTGTTGACAAGGCTCACCAGCTTTCAGATCCTTTTTCTGGAGGAAGAACATGAAAAAAGCAAGTCAGACTTTTAAATAGGCAAATGGCATCAGAGAAGTGACTGATTGAAACCACAAGTTGTTTTAATTAGCAATTAAATTTCAAATCAAATAAATCAATTGTCAAGAAAAATACATAACATAAAACATGAACAAGATAATAATCGCCTGATGACATAATCAGACCTTAGCAACATAATGTTTGTAGTCCAAACGAAGCTCCTGTTGAAGTTTCTGCTTCTTCTTTTCATATTCTGCTCCCAGGAGCAAACTTAAGCCAAAACCATCATCTGAAAAAATACACATTAGCTCACACTATACGTAAAGTAAGTAACCTGTCTAATATCGTAGAAACTATAATAACTCTAACAATACCTCTGCCGTGATTAGGGTCAACTCCCTGTGTTGATTCTGAAGGTGCATCCACAGTCTTATTTGTATCCCCAGCCCTTGACTATAGAGCACATTCACACATGATGTTACTTTAAAACAACTCATCTGCTTCTTTAATAAAGACTAAGTGGAGATCATCAAAGCAATAATATTTCACATACCTTGATTTCCATGTATGGTGGATCACTCAGTGATGCGCTATCGTTGGCTGCTTTTGCTTTATGTTCCATCTTCATCCATTTCTAATATACACCTACCAAGATTGGGAATCAATCACTGAATCTAGAAATAATGGCCAATGTAAAATAGGCATGTACTACTGCTGAAGTGCTCAGTTATAACTCTGATTATGGTAATCATGGTGGTACAAAGCTGGATTTGCGTTTGGACAGAGTCAAAAACACACCAAAAACCGACGGATCTTGGCTGGCCAGGCAATGCATCATTCCGTTGCTAGGGGCAACCACAACACTAACACAAAAACTAGCCTGGAAGCTAACACACCCGCTAGTTTTAAAAGCATTGAACAACTCTCGAAAGTCTATCACTTTCTGTTTTTAATATAAGCTACAGTGGTGGGTAATATTAATTTAAGTCGCTCACCTAAAAGCGGATCTATGGACTCAAGCAGAAATCAGTGTTAACGTTTTGAAGAAGCGTTGCCACCCGAGCGTGCTGTCTCTATACGCCTGCTTGCGATTATGGACCTCTCGATTTAGTTTATCAATCAGTGGCGGCTTTATTGATTTTGAAATGGCCAGGAAGCCCTGAAGTTGGCAGGGTAATCTTCAAAGTAACTCCTTTATGAGTGTAACTTTTCTGCCTCTAGATGTCAGTGTGCTCCAGTTTGTCCGCTGAAGTCCCCGTAGGACTAAACCATGCTTTCCACGGGCAGGGGGTGGTTGTGCCGCAATATAAACGTTAAATATGGCAAAGATCGCTCCCTGTTGAATAATATTCATAACTATACCCAATTTGACGTGTAACACATATCATATTCAAGACAGTATCGTATTCGAGTAAGACAACATGCCCCCCTTTATAAGTAACATACGCATTGATATGTTGGTATCGTCAACTGTCATGGCTCCGTGAACTAGTGGTTGTTTAGCACTGTTGTTATGTTATCAAAATCTTTCAGAGCTATTTAACGTTGATCGCCAATTGGTATAAGCAGTGGTTTATATTTGACGGCTCGTTTTGTGCTTAGTTTACCAGCATGGCAGGGAGCAACATAGCTCAGAAAACATGGGAGCTCTCGAACAGCATGACGGAAGTTCAGAGCATAGACGAAATTTACAAATATGACAAAAAGCAACAACAAGAAATCCTCGCTGCAAAGCCATGGACAAAGGAGTAAGTATACAGGAGTAATATGGTATTAGTTTTCAGTTTATATTTTTTGGCCTTGCTGCATGTTGTGTACTGTGGTCAGGGTAATTTGTGATCGGGACGGGTTTTGGTAGCTTAGCTTTTAAGCTAGCAGGTTTATGAACAGCTGTGTGTGTGTGTGTAGTGATAGCGGTGGTGAGGATTTATCCAAGATGGATACGACATTATGTACCGTAGGTTATATATCAGACATAGACAATCGTGCAATCTACATGATTCAAGTCCATAATTAATGTCCTCTTCTTTGACCCACAGTCACCACTATTTCAAGTACTGCAAGATCTCAGCTTTGGCACTGTTGAAGATGGTGATGCATGCCAGGTCTGGAGGCAACCTGGAGGTGATGGGCCTCATGCTGGGGAAGGTGGATGGTGAAACCATGATGATTATGGACAGCTTTGCCTTACCTGTGGAAGGCACAGAGACCCGAGTCAATGCCCAGGCTGCAGCATATGAATACATGGCTGCCTACATTGAAAATGCTAAACAGGTTGGGCAGGAACTTCTATTAAAGGGCCAATTTACGGTTTTGATTCAATTGTTGAATAGGCTTAAACCATGAAAATTATAGTGTATCTCATACTGGTCTCATCTTTTTGATCAAATCCATTTTTGTTTTCCCATGCATGGATAATTTTATCCAAGAATTTGAGACAACCTAGTATTGTGGTCATAATTTATATAGGCTTCTTGTCCGGTTTACTAACCAGCTATAATCTGATCCATCAGGTTGGTCGACTAGAGAATGCTATTGGCTGGTACCACAGTCACCCAGGCTATGGATGCTGGCTCTCAGGCATAGATGTCAGCACTCAGATGCTCAACCAGCAGTTTCAGGAGCCTTTCGTGGCTGTTGTGGTAAGACCAGGGAAACAATCCTTTAAATTTGAAACCTACTGCTCAGTGTCTCCTGTTTTCTGATTTATAATTTGCACCATATTTAAATCATATTTTGGGTAGTATGTTAATTTCTTTCCACGTTTGACAGTACACGTTCTTGCATGAGTAACTGAGAGGGGTTGAGATTGTTGATGTATGGTTGTGGGTTTCCATATAGTACAGATGAATATTTTACTATTGTAACTAAATATCCTATTTACACTTCATCAGTTTTGCAGGGCTTGAATGCCATGGGCATCATATAATTAAGTGTGTATTTTCAACTCACTGACAGCCATGGTAAAAAGGGGAAAAAAACACTCCTGGTGGCCAGATTTGGGTGGTCCCTGGAGGGTTTTATGACCCCTGACTTCCTTTTTCCTGTTCTACTGTATCTTTCTTCCTATAGATCGACCCCACTCGGACCATATCTGCAGGGAAAGTCAACCTTGGCTCCTTCCGAACCTACCCAAAGGTAAGGAGCAGACTTTAGTTATATCATAATTATTTACCAGGTCTGTAAGTTTAAAAGTAATATAAAAACATTTACTAGATTTATTTTGTTGTTTTTCATATATGGTTTTTAAGCTATGATTTTATAGTTTTCAATTAAGCTGTTATCCAACACAAACTAGAATTCACAATTTTTTAAAAATGCATTTCCATCGATGTTAGTTATTCCTTATCAATGTTGTAATTATATAGGTTATATTAAGAAAATTGTAAAAATCTATAAGATGAGCCTATTTCTTCTGTTCTTAGCGTTTTTTCTGTGGATTTTCAGGGTTACAAACCTCCTGATGAAGGACCCTCAGAATATCAGACAATCCCCTTGAACAAAATTGAAGACTTTGGTGTACACTGTAAACAGTGAGTGTTGATTGTTCATGTATATCACACTGCTGTAGCAATATCGGTGACATTTTTATATAGACCGTATAAAGTATATGTTTTTTTAAATGTTTATACCTTAATTCCAATAATTGAATGTGCTTCGCTTTTTACTGTAAAACACATGTGAATTCATGTTTAATTGATTTTTGCTTTCATTTGTCTTATTTAGGTATTATGCCTTGGAGGTAACTTACTTTAAGTCCTCCCTTGATAGAAAGCTGCTGGAGCTCCTTTGGAATAAATATTGGGTCAATACCTTAAGTTCTTCAAGTCTTCTAACGGTATGTAGGCCATTTCAAAAATTAAAATGTTCGCTAATTGTTTGACATTGTGATTTATTGTTGATTATTATTCTTCTATAACTAATAGAGACGTGTGACCACCAGCCTGTGGGGTTCTCATTTATTGTAGCTTATTAGCTAAGAGTCCCTGTTTATTGGTTTTGGTAATAAGCCCATTGTGAATTTTGTGACAAGGGGATAAGTATTAAATTAGACCCAATCCTTGTCACACAGTTGCTGCCGTGGTTCACCGTGGATCATCTCCCTTTCCCCCCAATACATTCTAAAGATTGAAAGCCCCTCATGTGAATTCCCATTGTGGATGCAGTCGCTCTGTCCTGAGCTTGACTAAACAGTCTAAATAGGCATCAGGCTTATCCAAACAGTTGGCTTTTGGCATTCTGGATGAAGATGAATTGACTAGATGTCAAGAACGGGCTGCTCCATTGGTGAAGGGCTTTGTCAGTCGCTACACTGTCACCCCACTCAGGGGCCCCTGTGTCATTGTGTTTTAATTACCTTTTCCACTGAGAACATGGCCTCACCTTAAGCAAACTTTTTTTGCTGACTTCTTTTCATTCCATCTTGACACAGAATGTATTCCTACAGCCAGGCGGATTTGTTGCCAATCTGCAAAATTCTTGTTCATGGTGAAAAACAATCTATTGTTTAACTTTTGTTGGGAAATTGTACATGATTTGGCTCATGATTTTGTGTGTGCGTGCGTGGGTGCCCCTGTGTCTTCAGAACTCGGACTACACCACAGGCCAGGTGTTTGACCTATCTGAGAAGCTGGAGCAGTCAGAGGCCCAGCTGGGCAGAGGCAGCTTCATGTTGGGGTTGGACACACACGACAGGAAGTCTGAGGACAAGCTGGCCAAAGCAACACGAGATAGGTAATTGTGACAAAAAATGAGGCTGCATACACCCAGCCTGCTCCCTAAATGCTTAATGTACACAGCTTATAAAGTGAGAACTATTTTTATGCTCTCATTTTCTATAAGCACTTTGATGCCGAAATTACATTATTATTATTATTATTATTAAGATTATTTACTGATATGTAAATCAATTATAGAAAAATAAATGATCTGTAATTACTGTAATTTGTAATTATGTCTCAAAATGTTAACAAATATTTGAACATCTTTCTTTTTACTTTATTGGAATTTCCTTATCTTTATGTACAAGTAGTGTGATTAAAAACATAAGAGAAAATATAAACTATTTCAACATATGTGAACTTAATATGCCTCTATAAGGGTTGTAATATTATTGTAAGACTATTTGCTGCTCATAAAAGTCTACTGATACACATTAGATGGTACATCTCTGTTTGTCTGTCTGGTAATACTAATATTTACTAATACTAACTATTTTTCACTGTGCTTTGTTTTAGCTGCAAGACAACCATAGAGGCAATTCATGGTCTCATGTCTCAAGTCATCAAGGACAAACTCTTCAATCAAATCAACACATCTGGCAACTAAACGTGAACTCCTAGCCTATTTGGATTCCACCTTGCAAATGTTTTTTTGTGCATGTCCAGCACTTACTGGTATGTGTTTAGCTACTAAGGTTAGCAGTATCTGTCATTTCTCTCCCTCTATCCTTTAGCATGATTGGTATCAGCCAAGGATAGGACACATGCAAACAAATAAAATATTATGATAAAATGTACAGGTGTTTGGAAATTTCATAATTTTTAAGAAAAATGATGTGATTTTATATTGATTGGTAATATGCAAGACAAAGTATTACTGTAGCTGGGAAGCTGGGGCTAACAAAGATAGATAACAAATCTGTTGTGCCTCTAAATCGGTAAATCTGTCTTTACTCATTTTGAATTCCTACAGATATAGTAGAGATATTCTTTGGTCCTGAGGCTCCACAGCATTGTCGTCCCCACACACACTGTGGTTAAACATCCCTTTTCACACACACACACACACACACAGCTTGTACTCTGTTGCAGTACAACGCAACAACAAAGATCGTGGTTGCATTTATGCATAACCTGTCATTCAACTGTAGCCTGTCACAGCATTACATAATGGAACAACAAACTCAAGCCTCTGCATCGGCTCAGAGGTAATCGGCTGGCATGTGTGGGATGTCTCTGCGGGGCCACTCCCGGCACAGTTTGGCTCTCAGCGCTACACAGTCCGGCAGAGTCGCCAGCTCGTCAGGTTGCGGCGTGGCAGTGATGCAGCGCAGAAACAGGAGCCGTGCACACTGGAGTCTATTCACCCAGCGCGTCTGCTCTCCATCGAAGCAGACGCTCACCAAGTCTGCGTTTTTTTACACGCAACCATTTCGGCCTGGGTTCATGTCACATCTTTTTTTCTTATGGTATTGTAATGGCTAAATGTATATTTTTGATGTCATGTATTGCAGAGGAGAGAATCCCAGTGGGACAGTGGAGGTGTCTGCTTTTTCTCATGTACATGGGCTTTGGCACCAATTCTTATAATGATTTTCTTTTACCATTATTTAAACTAGGTTCTAAAATGGAGGGTGTAGAATGTAGTGGTTTAGAAAGGGGAAACCTATTAGATTATCTTTAATGTAATTTAGGAATTTTAAATAGTTGAATAGTTCTGCTGCACACACGGTCTGTTGAATAGCTTATGTTTTTGCCAGATATTTAAATGTATTACATGGATGACTGTCAGAGTGCTGAGAAAGTATTCAGACTATGCAATTTTTTAAACAGTTTCATCTAATGCTTTGTCTTCCATGGTGATTTAAGAATCAGTGAAACATATTGAACCAGTTGGACATGTAAATATTGTGATTATCACCAGATGGACATTTGTATGCTTGAATAAATGTGGAATAAGAAAATGTATGTAAATTCTAATCAAGACAAATTATGGGCAGCCAAACACCTATTACCTATGGATTTAGCCATATTCTAAATTCCACATTTAGTATGTTCCCTGTTATTGCCATGAAAAAGCCCTCATGATTTGTAGTGGAATTCCTTCTCCCTTGGCTGTCCACATCAAAAATACACTGCAACAGCAAACGGGTGATTTGATACTGATATAACTAGAGCAGCAGATTGATAAGGCCTGTGATTAATAGTTGTTTATCTCTGGGCACCTATAGGCTCTGTAGATCTAATGCGCCTGCTAAGGTCTGGAGATACTGTGTTTACTTTGCCTCTCAGAAGAATTAACCCAACAAGCATGGTGCAGTGAAGGGCTTGAACCTTTCTCAGAAAGCTGGAGGGTGCAGAGTAAAAGAAAAAAAAACTACTCGCCACTACATTCTACATTTCCTCCCCGCCAAGTGCTCCTGCATGCATAAGTGGAGGCAAGTCACTCACTAACAGGAAACCCAGGTCTTGACATGATATAACAATGCAGGGGTCACTTGGAAAAGTGGGTTGTGGTCCCTGCTTGGCATGTTACCAGGAATGATATTATTGCTTGGAGCAATGTGATATTAGCTGCAATGAGTGAAAAACATTTAAAAGATCTAGAAAATCTAATAAATATAGTTTTAGAGGCATTTATACATTTAGCTCCTCAGGTGTGAATATTTATTTTGTTTCATCAAATAGGGAGAGCTCAAGATCCTCCACCTATTCTGACTTAAAAAGCAATAGCTCATCTGTTAACTACTACAGTCTTAATGGTTGTAAGCAGGATTCCTATGTATTCCTATTCCTATGTATTTCTATTATTCTTCCTATTACTATTATTCCAAAGTGTTAACAATTATTCACAAAGCCTCTAGTAAATTACTGAATAATATTGCTTTAAGTACAGCGTATGGGTAATCATGAATTGTCATGTCTATATGAGAATGAATTGGCATATCATGGTGGAATCAAACTGTGTGTGTGTGTGTGTGTGTGTGTGTGTGTGTGTGTGTGTGTGTGTGCTGTGACTACTGCACCGTCTACTGCCTATGAATTTGTGTTAAACCCTTAACGTACCTTCTTTTGATCTAGATCCAAGTAATTGGATGGTCCATATGGTTGAAATGCAATTGAAAGGATATTCGTTTACAGCTGCCAAAGTGCCATTTCCTGAATTGGCGAAACCACATCTTAATGTTATATTCTAGGCAAAATTAGACCAAATATTTTATCAAATGATACACGCATTTCATGTTTCCTTCCTCTCCACTTCGTTTGGCCCATCAGCTGATGACAGCGGAGACCACGCGCAACCTCATTGGCAAGGTTTCCATAGAAACGATTCGATCTCTCAAACAAACCAATTCAACTGAAAGGTGTAACGTTACACAAGATTCGCTTAACAACGTCTGTTTTTAGCCATCATTTTACACTTGTTTGCCAACTCCAAAAGGTAGGAGTTGCTTGCTTAATGATTTATTTATATAGATAAAGTTACCACAATAAGGGTGCAACTAATGCTCACTTAACGTTAGCTGAATTGTGTTTTACTTTGTTCGCGAGCCAACGTAACCTACTGTATAAAAGTGGCTATAGCGTTAGCTTTAAGCTATCTGAACGTTAGCTATCAACCTCAATGCATTCATTTGCATTCGTTTAACTCATTTTTAGTCGTTTTGAAAGTCTGATCTACACCACTACCTAGATGATCTACGTTAACTAAACGTGTGTTTTACCATGACATTGACGAGTGTCACCCTTTGACAATGATGAAGTGTTGTCCGTAAATCCCTAGAGAAGCCAGGCTCAGTTGTCTAAGTTACTGTCCAGAGAGTCCATCTCTAGCTAACGTTATCGACCAGCGCCTCGTGTCAACTAACTAACTAGGCCTGATGCTCAGAGATCAGGTGTAGAAAAGATCTGCTGTCACATCTTTCTCTTTCTTCTTCTCTCACATACATTTTTATGTATGATTAGCAGGGTGTGGGCTGGTGCATAATGATGTCTACTTGGAAAGTAAAAACGAGGTGCACATTTTGATACCTCAATGTCAGGTCAAGCTAATAAACAAGCCCCATGAGTATTGAGAAAGAGGAAGTAGTGGAAGCTCTGCTCAGTCTGTTTGGGGAATAGACTGCTCTAATTACCACAAATTGAGTGGTCACCCAACCTTTTGCCCCTTACCAAGTTTCCTAGAGAACAGTGATGGTTTTTCTATGGATTGACAATCAGCTTTTAGCTAATTCAATTTAAAGTGCTCTACAAGATTAATTCATCTTTGCCTGTTTTATGTGAGCACAAATGCTAAAGTAAAGAAAAGCATGAGACTATTTATCTTGCTGTTTGGGTAATTCTCTATGACATAGCAATAACATTTGTTTCCCTCCTTGTGTGTATCTTAGCTCACACGTCTATTTTTCTCCCCTAACAGACAGCTTTAGTCATTGCTCTGGGCTGGACGCTTGGCTGAAACTGAAAAGGATCCTCTCTGAGGCAGCGTCTGTGACGAGCCACCATGGTGCGCCTGACCATGGATCTGATTGCTAAATCTAGCAGCCACTTCAAAAAGAGAAGGAGCCGCTCCCTCTCACAATACCTCAAGACACTCACACACCTCAACTTTTCAGAAAAGAATATTGAGGATATTGTAAGTAGCTAGTGTAGTTACACTCATTACATTAACATTAACACTGGTGCTTCATTTCTGTGCTTTTCTCACTCTTTTGTTTGTTTGACTTTATCATTCACAGAGCAATGCGTAATTTTATTTTTCAGGGTGATCTCTCCATGTGTAGAAACCTCACAGTCCTCTACCTGTATGACAATCAGATCACACACATCTGCAACCTTGGCTTTGCCTCCAACCTCACCCATCTGTATATGCAGAACAACAACATCACTCATGTAGAGAATCTGTCCAATCTGCAGAAGCTCTCCAAACTGTGAGTAGGCAAACTAGACTAATTGTTACCTTGTGCTGTTATGATCAGGTGGAGTCTTATGTGTGTGTGTGTGTGTGTGTGTGTGTGTGTGTCTCTGTATACTCTTTAGGTATCTAGGTAGAAACAGCATAACAGTGGTGGAGGGCTTAGAGCAGCTCAGTGAGCTTAAGGAACTTCATGTGGAGAGTCAGAAACTGGCACCAGGGGAGAAGCTGCTCTTTGACCCCAGGACTCTCCTCTCCCTTGCTGTAAGACCCTCTTTTGCACTTTCTTACACTTTTACAATTTCCATGATTAGGATAATATGGAGGTAGTATGAGAATAACGACAACCCATACTCCCCAAACAACATACTTTCTTTCTTCTTTTTTAATCACTTTGATACACATCTCAATACAGTCAGTTCAGTCATACAAGTCAGAGGACAGCATCATTTTCTCCCTTTACTACACTAGGATGTGTGGTGTTACCAATATGGAGTATTATCGAATGTAAAAGATCTCAGATTTCTCGGAGGCCAGTGATCCATGTAAAAGCAGTATTGTGCTGGGTGTGATGATGTCAAAGAGAGCTCTGTTGCCCTCTCTGGTCTGACAAATCAGTTAGGTCTGTTTACTTCGTTTACTGCCCAGGCCATGGATAAACAAACCAAAAGTCTCAGCTTCTTGTTTATTTAGATAATTAAAGAAATTGCTGTGCAAATGTAAGGAGTTCCAGCATTTTATAAATGTGCCGTTCTAAAACTTCAAACCAAAATGAATATTCAGCAACAGCGGTATCTAGAATCTGATTTGGACATAGGCCTAGTAGTTCAGACACATAAATAGTACATATGTAGATGTTTAATCCAAAAAGGAAATGGTAGCACATCCCACAAAAACCAAAATTATAGACTATCTACATATTGCAGATTCATTTTGGGCACATATACATTGAAATAGTACTCTATATGCTTCTGCTGAGAAGCTGTCATCATAAAGACATGCTCTGACAAAAGTGTGTTAGTAGTCGGTAGCATCTTGTTTCAGTGTATGTTTCCAAAACATGTGTGTTATTTGTTCAATAATTCCTATGGATTTAACATTTGCACTGATTTTTCTCCTCTAGTGTGGCAATACTCGTTTTAAATATTTTGTCCTTTTGTTGATCACAAAGATGAACTCTTTCTTACAGGAATCTCTCTGTGTCCTGAACATCAGTAACAATAACATTGATGAGATTAGGGACCTGGCAGTGCTGAAGGAACTCAAGCATTTCTCTGCTGCTGACAATAAATTGCATGATATCGAGGTAAATAAAAAAAGATCTAGTTTTTTTTATTCAACTAAATCTGTGAAACCAGTTGCCATTCAAGACTTTTCCACTGTCTTCCAACATGACAGAAATAGAAATTGACTGCATGCTGTGCAATCAAAAAAGAAACTACCACATCACAGCAACTATGTGTGACACAGTTCATTAAAATCAACACACCCTCTATTAGTTGATCGGGTTAACATTAACATCGCTCCATGGCTCTCTGCAGTGATGTGTGAAATGATATGGAGAATAGGGTGCTAAAGAACTAAATCCTGCAAATCCCGCCATAGGTTCCCAGTCTCCATGACTCGCACAGGGTCAGAATTATTCAACAAATCAGCAGGCTAGTCCCCTGAGACCTTTCTCGCTGACAGCTTTAAACAAGCACAAGTTTCTCTCCTTCCTTGGGAGGCTGATTTTTCCTCTCCGTCTTAGAATCCTGCATTTGATACTCAACACCACCAACACTGAACTTTATGGGAGATTCATCTGAAGCAGAGATATGATTTATGCTCACTTTGTTGACCTTGACAAATGGCCTGCTGTTGGTTTTTGAGACTCACCCTCTGATGTCATAGATTTTCTTTTCTTTTTGAATGGATGTTTTCTGAAAAGCTTGATAGCTTGTTAGATGACTTAATTTTGAAAGAACTTAATCCTTTTTTTCTTTCTCACTGCCATGTAACATGGCGGCACGTTGAAAGCACTCCATAATTCAATTCACAGCTAAGGCTACTTTCTTAACACAATACCAATGAAATTCTATTGAGAACCTTGGTGCAGGTAATTGCAGTACACGTGTCAGAGGGACCTCTCATTTTTAGCAGATATCTCCTATAATTTATACAACCCGACTACCACTATTGATTCTGCAAAGACAGCACCCCAAAGGATCGATCCCTCCTTGTGCACCATTTGGTCAGAATCCAGAGGAAACATTATGGATTTTTAAAATAGATTATGACAGGCAGTCAGCCAGGGTGACAAATGGGGAGTATCTTCGGAGGCCGTTAGCTGTGTGCAGGGCAGAGAGGACAGGGGAATCGAAGCCCTGGTCAAATACAGGTTCATAACTGGCCCATCATTAGTCCAGCCCAGAGAGTCGACCAAGCCCATGCTATCCAGCCCATGCTGCTCTCCACGCCCCCGCGTGGGGGGCAATTTGGCGCTGGGCTGCTCTTCGGTGAGGCCCTTCTGAGTGACGGCCCTGACACGATCATTTATCAAAGCCTGGGAGCGCGCGGTGCTCAGGGGTCCCCTCTGAACTGATTGCAGCACAAGCTGGAAAAGTGGAAGCGCTTTGGCCAAGACAGGAAGGCAATGAACAATCAGAGCGTGTCCAGAGAGTATTCATATTTCCAGGCTTGGATTAATGTGCCTTTAGATAAACATACAACTGCAGGCAACTTGCTGGAGGAGCCAGCCTCACACTGCCCCAGGAGAAAACTTGTAGTTACACGACACCGGCGACACTGTTTATTAAAATAGACTGATGTGTTGTTTATGCAATTTCCACTGACCCTTGTGCTTCATATTACCTTTTTCTTATACCTTGTCTTTAAAAGGTTTTCTTAATACATGTCTCAGATTAGTAATCGTCTTGCATGACTACACATCATATTGTTAAAAGAAAGTAACCAATTTTCCCCCTGTCCAAGTACTGAGCATGACTGCAGGGATATTGCCATTTGAATCATTAGTGGGTACAGTAAGTAAGTAAGTTTAACCGCAGTGCATTATGGATGAAGTCTCTCTTTTGTGTATTTTCAGGAGTTAGAGGACGTGTTCAGCAATTGGCCTCAGCTACATCGAATGGATTTGAACGGAAATCCTGTGTGTCAAAAACCCAAATACAGAGACCATCTGATAACTGTGTGCAAAAGACTCGGTGAAATATTATACGCTCACCTCCATGCTGAATGGCCTGAATGCTTTGACTTAATTTACAACTATATTTTGCCACCACTTCTTGATAAAATATCACACTATACACTATGTCAGCTCTTCAAAACAGATGAACAGACTGATGAGAAATATATGTTTTTGTGTGTGTTTTTACTGTATTTTCATAGAGTATCTTGATGAAAAGGAAATTAATGACTTATCCAGACAGTTCCTTATTAACTGGAAAGCATCGAAAGAGGCCAAGAAGAAAGTGAAGAATGAACGAATCATGACTACGCAGTTGATCACCTATCCCTTAACAAGTAAATAACTAAATCCAGTACTTTGTGTCTACTGTAATGTTTTGTACTTACAGTTTAGACAACTACACTATCGCAATTATTTATTTATTCTTCAGGAGTTCAGGTGAAGACCAGTGAAATATGGAAAACGCTAAAAGAAAGTGTTAATTGAATTGTGTAGCAACTTGTTAAAGACCCTCATAACAATTTCACTTGCGAGCACATTTGTCTTTGCCATGTTTCCTGTCTCCATCATGCTGGGTGGGTTTCTTTGCATTTGAATTTCTGTGTTTTAGTGTGTGTGTGGCTGTGACCTTGTTTATATTCCAGCTGACTTAAACGTGACTTCTGGACACAGCTACAGCCATACTAACATCTTGTACAAGAGGAAGCCGGTGCAGACTCTCAGGCCCATTATGAGAGTCCTCTCAGACCCCTCGGAATTGGACAGTGAAGCTAGAAAGTACAGAAGATCTATACCTACTCTGTTCTATTACTGACAACATTGTAGACATTCAGTGCTTTCAATGGAATCTATACACTCATAAAACCTGCTGTCATATTTGCTGGATGATTAAATGTACAAGATATAAGTAATGACAATTGCATTTTTTCACTATAAAAATGGGTTGAACAAAGGTTTTTTTAAAAAAGGTTTCCCATTTAAAGCACACTAATCAAAGATTAGATTTGACTAAATTAGATTTTAGATTTGAATTTGATATTTTCTTGTAAATTGTTATCAGAGGTTTTATGTCAACATGTTTTATTTCAATTCTTGTTTCCCTCTTTCTTCTTGCTTGACAAACGACACAGTGTTGTCGAGTCCTGTTGATCTTAGAACGTCTATGCATTGTTAAACTTTCATTTTTTTACCCACTTATAATATGCAGCCAGAGTTAGGCTGTAAAAACATAATGGTAGGGGGGAAACTCATTGACTGCTGAATGGTGATCTGATGATGTTTGTAGTTCATGAATTAATATTTTCTCTCTGATCTTGTAGGGCACGAGCTGTAATGCGCCATATGAGTGCAGGACGACTCAACAACATGACTGCCTTGTCCTCCATCTGCAATGTTGATCCATAAGACAAACCTACCAGTCCAGTTAACACATATACACAGCCGACACTGCACAACAGCCACCCCCCCATGTTATCCTGACACATTTGTCATTCTCCCACTGTCTGATGGTTTCAAGGCAGTTCAGGATCACTGTACCTACTTCACCTATTCTGTTACAAAAATATATAAGATTTTGCTTTTATCTTCCTGATTTAACTTTAATATACTTAGTTTATAAAATAATTAGTAATAGTAATTAGTTTCTAAAAACTTTAAATTATCTCCATTTGTATTTGTATGTTATGTGGTGAAAGATGTCTAAGTCTAAAAGAATAATAATGGCAATTGTATCATAATGTTTCTTATGTGACTGGCGCTGAAGTTGTCTTACAAGTCATCACTTCTTTAGCTCTCTTTCACAGCTGGTTTATTTCCCGTCAACATTTTAGGTTTCCATCTCAAGGACCTCAATTGGGTTCTTAGAATAAAATAAAAAATCAAAGTGTGTTTTTGCTTTACAAGTATACATTTATTTTCACATTATTGTCAAATCTTTGCATTGGAAGAAATACTTCTCCATTAACTTCGGCAAATAAGTGGACCATGAGACCCAGACTGGCATAGTGTAAATGATCATCGCTGTCATAACATTGTTTTAAACTATTCAATTTTAATAAAATCGCTTCTATTCCATCAATTGTGTGAAAGATAATGCAGCTCTCTTGCAGACACAGTAATACATTTAAGGAATGCGCTGATGTATTTATTGTCATCATTGTGACTGAATGTTTCAATGGGTTTATAAGCGCCACGTGGGTGTGTAACCCCTGAAAGATGTGGGGTAATTAGGGAACCAAGCTTACTTAACCTTCTTTTGCTTCGCCTCATAATTAGTGGCCCCGAGCAATACTGTTACTCCATCCTTACAAAAACAATGTTTATTAAGAACAGTCCGAGGATATACATGTTATGAATAATTCCTTTCATTAATTTGCCGACATCTCCGTTTGGAACCCTACAAATCAGAGTGATTAATTTATGAGTCTCGCAAGAATTTCCTCAATGCCTGCCTGTTGATTGCAACGTTGGAGTTTATTTATTAGCTGTTCCAATGAGCTTGCAACTCAAGACACCCTGGCAATTAGTCAAATGTTTTGCATATCAACTTACATTTGTCAGCCTGTCTTCATGGTCTATTGCAAATAGCATTTTGATAGACTAGCCTCTATTTCTGACTACGACGAGCAGAGTTTGGATACTTGGTAGCCTAGAAGTAATTTTGACTAAATATCTTCACTTTTTGATAGGCCTATAACGAAAATACAGTGTCACGTTCGCAGCCAATTGGAGTGGGCTACGGCCTACCCCAGATCAGAATTACAGGAAAAAAAAGTCCTGCCTCTGGCGTTGAAAACGAGTCTCTCTCCGCTCCCCGCAGACAGAAATACGTTAGGAAAGGGAAAAGAGCAGTCGGCTCCAGTGCGAGGGAGTCTTACAGGGGCTTGTGATTAATTGCTGAGAGTGAAAGACTTGTCTACCGCTTTGTGTATCCAATAAATTAAGGGCTCCTGAGACATCTACGCACACAGGTGAAGTGCTCGATGCGCGGACAGGGACTGCTGCGCACCTTCTTTCCGCAGACGCGCCTCTTTATAAGGTTACGCTGGACTTGGACTGGGACTATTCTACACTGCAGAGCAATTTCTGTACCCCGCCGAAGCCCTGGCTGGATTGCCTTGATGTCGTTTTTCAAGACGGCGCTTTTGAGGAACACTAGAAGTAAGCTCCTACCAGACCATGCATTGGCCCACCAGAGCTCGTACACTGACAATAGTCCTAGCAGACATTTCATTTGTAATGCTACTCTTTGTCATATCAGGAAAACAATCATGTCAGATTCAGGTGCCTTCAGTCCAACTTTGGCCTGCTGTCTTTTTTTGTCAATTGGCAAATTCAAGTTTGGATTGTTGTGTTGAGTGACTAAGAAGGGTAGACAATTCGATGGGTTTAGTTTACAGGACCATGCAACTTTTCAACAACATCAGAAACACTTTCAATAATGGATTGTAGGTTACAGAACTTAGTTATTGTTTAATCAATACAAATACAACAGAAATGATTTTGTTTAGATTTATAATAAGTTAAGGTTAGAAAAGAGACAATTGTTTAGTATAAGCTACCTTTAGAATAGGTTAGTCATTTATAACTTAATAGTTCAACGTGTCTCATAAAACATGCAATATAATGATCACAGTAGACTATTAAAATACATCTACATCTATGTAATCCTTTAGGTTTGTAAGTGCTCCCGGATGGTTGGAAGACAGGCGATCCGAATGGACAGTGGAAATGGCCCCGGGATCGTTGTGGATGAGAGCCCTCCATCCAGTCCCAGCTCCAGCCCCAGTCCGGACGGTGGTCGTCGGGAGCTCCAGCGGGCCAGGGTGGTCCAGGCCGGCGGGCTCGGCGGCAGAGGACGCCCAGCAGCAGCTAACGCAGCCCGGGAAAGGAGCCGAGTACAAACCCTGAGACACGCGTTCCTGGAGCTACAAAGGACTCTGCCGTCGGTGCCGCCGGACACCAAGCTGTCTAAACTCGACGTGTTGATATTGGCCACCACGTATATTGCTCATTTGACTCGAACGCTACAAGAGGAAGGCATGGACGAGGGAGAGAGCACAAAACAAACAGAGGCATTACACTCGCTGAAAGGTGAAGGCTACCTGCACCCAGTGAAGGTGAGTGGTAGTAGCCTCGTGATGTAATATAGTAATAATAACAACAACAATAATAACAATAATGACAATAATGGTGAAGGCCTATATTGCTGCTGTTATAATTATTATTTTCATCATGACCATCATTGTATCATCATTATACAAGGAAAATATTGAAGTATTGTGAAATATTGTTTTGGTAAACAAGACTTGGTTTATGGCCAGAACGAAGTATCTCACTGAAATTACCCAGAAGGCAAAGATTTGACTTAACAAACAGTGATAATAATTTGACTTGATATATAACTTGTTATATACCTTATGGTGCAGGTAATTTAACTTCGCCTGATAGCATGAATCAGCAGCCTTTGGCTAGGCATATTTTAGGTGTTTGCGGTGAGGTCAACCGTATGATAATCATCTTGAATATTTGTCTTTACAGAAGTGGCCAATGCGATCCAGACTGTACGTCGGAGCAAGCGGACAGTTCCTGACCACTTCAAATAAGTCAGAGTCAGAGAATCAAGGCCCATCATCGTCCAAATCCCAGAAATAAATCAACTCTATGAAACAATTTAATATTTGCATGAATTCATGCTGTTTATTCGGGCAGCAACAATTGGCTTATCTTCACTGAATGATTTGAATTAGCCGAACTGATTTTACTTCCACTAAGCCCTGCCAATAGGAAAACATTGTAAATTAATATATTACGTGAATTTTATGTGTATACATTTTGAGATCATCATGTTCTCTGTTATTTCTGGCAATTCGTTTTTTGTTCTGCGTTTTGCAGTTCTATACATGTCCCAGGTATTATATTTGTAGAAATTCCATGGGGTAACGAGCCCGTCATGCTTGAGATGTGCACTTTCAGTTAAAACATTTGCACTAAATGCATGTGTGAATAACTTAACATCTGTCATGTGAAGTGGTCTGTCAGAGAGTCAACAATGGAGCCTCTTCATCTCATGTTCTTTCTTATTTTTACATGCATGGTTGTAAATGTGTTTGTGAATAAATGACTTAAATGAAACAAGACATGTCTCATAATAAACGGAGATTAAGAATATTATCTATAGCAAATATTTTGAAATATCCTCTTCCAGTATTTAAAGAAAAGCAAAAAAGTTATTATAGACAATAAATATAGTTATGGCAACAATGTCCACATATTTCATGTGAGAAATTACGTTATCAGTTAATTTATATTTTTAGACTTCTTCGTTTTGCTATCTATTTTGGTCATGCATCAGTTGACAGCATTTGCTGGGCGTTCAAAACAAGACCTTGTAATCTAAGTCATCACATAATCGGTTCTATTTCTGTGAGGTATTAGAAATATTAGAAATGTTCTCAGCAAAACAATCAAATATACAATTATGCTGTTGACTTCTATAGTAAACGATTCACGATACAAAGTACAAATTTACCAAAATGACTCAGCTGACTGAAGAATATACAATATGGGCTAAACCACATTGACCTAATCTTAATAGACTAAACGATAAAGACTGCACGGTGTTTCAGTTGTATTTGTCAAATGTCAAGTGTTTGAGAAAGAAAGCGAATAGTTTCTGCCATATTTGTACAAATAAGAGGAGTGGAAATGTAAATATCATCCACTAATTCGCATTTTATTGGAAGCAAAAGTCCTGCTGAAGCCTGTACTTTTTTGACACTTTCATACATTTGATAGCCAGTGTCTTTTTACTTATTTGATTTAATTCTGGTTATTTTAGTTTTTTTTTGAAAAGACTGATAAATGTTTGGGGAAAATCACACGATTGGTAAAAACGAACAGTGTGCTCTATCTGTTCATTACATCCAATTTGGTTGAAAAGATGTATTCAAGTCAAGTCTATTTTATCAGCAATGAGAGAAAGCACGAAAACTGAAATTCCTAATAGACAAATGAGTGCTAAAATCATTCGTGATAAACCACTCACTGGTGCTGTTTGTATATAAACTTAATAATGAAGAGAATGCATTCATTGGTCATTTTTTGTTTAGTTAAGGTCTGCGCGCTAAAGAAATACAAGGCAGATGTAGCTGTGCACGCACACTTGCTGCCCCGCCAGCAGTTCCTGTGCGCAGCTCTTAAGCGCAGTGACGGCGGACAGACGTCACGGACCCCTCCCTTTCTTCGTGGAGACGACCAGCCATGAGCAGCAGCGTGCTTCTTCTCAAGCAAAATGAAGATTTAATCGTGATTGATCCCCAGTACGAAGGTAGGCAATGGCAAGGTGTTTTTATTTGTCTTCACACCCGTATTGCATGCATGCCGTCGTTGTGTTTTCTTGCCCATCACGCAATTGTTTCCTGCACAGGGAACACACTACCAGCTGCTTTCGTTAGCTGGTTAGCTAGTTAGCAGCTCTCGTGGCCACGTGGGAGTAGCACGTTCAGCAGTTTTACAGCTACTTAACACTAGCACTCATCTGGGTTCAAAATACCTTAGCTATTAAGTTTATCGTGTGATAGACACTAATAACCTTAGTTCAGCATTGCACATCTTAATATTTGTACTTTGCTCAGCTGTTGAGCCAGACAGTGAAACGCGCCTGGCTTTTGATAAGAAATCGTATCCACTGCCATCCTCGATTCAGTTCCGGACACGCCTGTGTTTATAAAGGCATATTTTCTATCTTAGACTTATACACGTTGGCAAGTAATCCAACGAGTAAAATGGTAATTTTATTCTGTAAATATAGCATTCAGGGAGCCGAATCGGTTCTCAAGTGTCACCATAGACAAGCCTCGTACCCCCAGTAATGTAATTAATCATTCTTGTTGACAGTTCAAATGAAGACATGCCCTTTGACATTCAGCTTCATACAGCACTGTCCATTCATGGTTTTGGCCAGGGCCAAGGGGTCAGCAGAAGATATGGGGGTCAGGGAATTTCCCCCTCTGTTATTTCATTGGGCAGACTACTTCTTTGGCCCCCTCTGAGGAGGAAAGGTCATGGCATAGGTCGTGACCTGCTGTTGAACCCGTCCTCAGACCTGAGATGTTAGCTGTGCTCCCAAGCTGTGTTACATTGTGCCCTTTGACCTTCGGGTGATCAGTCATCTGTCCTCAGCATATTGGCTATTCCTTAAGTACAGCTTATTCATGCAAGCTAAAAATCAATATCCCACTCTCGAGGGTAATTATTTCTCAGGCTTGGTGAAGTTACAATGACAGTCACACACACTGATCTTGTAGAAATGAATGAAATCATTCATAAGTCATTGCTTTATAGGCAAGCCACTCAAACTTGTCTTTTGTCTTTTACATGTGCAGATGAAGATGGCTGACTGGAATCATGAATACTGGTACACCTGATAAGGTAAGGTTAATGGCTAGAATAGCAACATTTAAACATGAAATTCCATGATTGGTCATAAGTAATAATATAAAACTGTTCAAGCAGAGTTTTGCCAAATGAACCAGGGAAGAACTGTAAATGATTAGTAGGGTCCATATCGTTCCAGGCCGTTGCTGCATACCACTGATGCCAAATGTAGGCCATCTACCGTGCTGAGCTTGAGGTGAGCTTTAAAGTGTTTTCAAGTGTGTGTCTGCTTTTGGCTGGTGGTAAGTTCTGCTGCTGGAATAGTGATGAGTTCACATTTTTGCCGTTTACCCATCAGACAATATGGTGGTGAGATTGTAACTAACTGAATCACCAGCGTAATCACATCAGTCAGGACTGGCTTTACAAAAAAACTTGGTTATAGTGTAAATTAGATGTAGATAATGGTAAAATTCATGTAATTTCCTGTTTTCACTTCAGCTGCATCAGATGTCATGCTGTTGCAGACGAGAGATGCCTGATGTACGCCTTGTCTCCTGTGCTGATCTGGAGGTGAGCGTCTTACTAAAGTGTTCTGTCTACTACTGGTTATTCCTGCTGCTGGAATAGTGATGAGTTCATATTGCCGTTTACCCATCAGACAATAGGGTGGTGAGATTGTGACTAACTGAATTACCAGCTGCAGCCTCATTCCCTAGTAATTGTCTATCACTCTGGTCATGCATTAATCCAATAAGGATCTGATTTTGTGCATTTCCTGTATGCTAGGTTTCACATGTAGACAAGTGGTATCCCCTTGAAACATTGTCATGGACCAACCAAGTGCTACATATAAATAAGTTGTAATGATATGACAAATGAAATTATCTTCCCCTGCAGATGAGGTGCAGCAGAAATGGGACAAACAATCTGAATGACAGTGGTTTCAACTTCATCTTAATTGTGGTGAGTAAAGCTAATATTGAAACAACCTCTTAGCCGTGTTGTAATCTCACATACCTGAGACGGCCCTGTTTATTTGAATGGGTGTCTACTATTTTAAGTAGTGGTGATGAGTTCACAATTACGCCGTTTACCCATCAGACCAAAATGGGCTGCTGAAACTGTGACGAACTGAACTACTAGTGTAATTGTGAAACTATACGATTCACTTTATTTCTATAGACTGGTTTTATTTGTTTAGTTTACTGAGCCAGTCGAATGACCTGAATGGGTATGAGGAAACCTTGTTTAAAGTACCATGCTTAAATCCAAAATGTACAGCCGTTACACAATATTGTAGGTTTTTGATGATATCAACTTGTCTAATGTCTGTGATGAGTAAATAACTTTATTGTTCTATCCCTGGTCACGTGTTCAGATTTCATTATCTCACTAAACCGGATGTGTCAGAAGACGACTTGTCTGCTGTACAAGCCTCAGGTAAGTTCCTTCAGTTTTTGAAATGTCTGTGCTTTTGGCTGCTGGTCAGTTCTGCTGCTGGAATAGTGATGAGTTCACATTTTTGCCGTTTACCCATCAGACAATATGGTGGTGAGATTGTAACTAACTGAATCACCAGCGTAATCACTTCAATCAGGACTGGCTTTACAAAAAAAACTTGGTTATAGTGTAAATTAGATGTAGATAATGGTAAAATTCATGTAATTTCCTGTTTTCACTTCAGCTGCATCAGATGTCATGCTGTTGCAGACGAGAGATGCCGGATGTACGCCCTGTCTCCTGTGCTGATCTGGAGGTGAGCGTCTTACTAAAGTGTTCTGTCTACTACTGGTTATTCCTGCTGCTGGAATAGTGATGAGTTCACATTTTTGCCGTTTACCCATCAGACAATATGGTGGTGAGATTGTAACTAACTGAATCACCAGCGTAATCACTTCAATCAGGACTGGCTTTACAAAAAAACTTGTTATAGTGTAAATTGGATGTAGATAATGGTAAAAATGTCCTGTTTTCACTTCAGCTGCATCAGATGTCATGCTGTTGCAGACGAGAGATGCCTGATGTACGCCTTGTCTCCTGTGCTGATCTGGAGGTGAGCGTCTTACTAAAGTGTTCTGTCTACTACTGGTTATTCCTGCTGCTGGAATAGTGATGAGTTCACATTTTTGCCGTTTACCCATCAGACAATATGGTGGTGAGATTGTAACTAACTGAATCACCAGCGTAATCACTTCAATCAGGACTGACTTTACAAAAAAACTTGTTATAGTGTAAATTGGATGTAGATAATGGTAAAAATTTCCTGTTTTCACTTCAGCTGCATCAGATGTCATGCTGTTGCAGACGAGAGGTGCTCGAGGTACACCTTTGTCTCCTGTGCTGATCTGGAGGTGAGCATCTGACTAAAGTGTTCTGTCTGTGCTGTTGTCTACTGGTCAGTTATTCTGCTGGAATAGTGATGAGTTCATATTTTTGCCGTTTACCCATCAGACAATAGGGTGGTGAGATTGTGACTAACTGAATTACCAGCTGCAACCTCACTAATACTCATTCCCTAGCAAAAAAAGATCACTCTGGTCATGCATTAATCCAATAAGGATCTGTGCGTTTCACACGTGGATGAGGTGTCCCCTGAAACATTGCCATGGACCAGCCAAGTGCTACATATTTAGAAATAATTTAATTTGTCATTTCATTACAACTTATTTTCCATCTTCCCCTGCAGATGAGGTGCAGCAGAAATGGGACAAACCAATCTGAATGATTGTGGTTTCAACTTCATCTTAATTGTGGTGAGTAAAGCTAACACTGAAACAACCTCTTAGCCGTGTTGCAATCTCACATACCTGAGACTGCCCTGTTCATTTGAATGGTTGTCCTATTATAAGTAGTGGTGATGAGTTCACATTTTCGCCGTTTACCCATCAGACCAAAATGGGCTGCTGAGACTGACTAACTGAACTACTTCACTATATTTCCATAGACTGGTGTTAGTTTATTATTATTATTATTTTTTTTTTTAATTAAAAAAAATCAATGTACAGCATCACAGCCATTACACAATATTGTGTAACTTGTATAACGTCTGTGCTGTAGTGATGAGTTCATGTTTTTGCTGTTTTCCCATCAGAATACAAATTGGGTGCTGAGACCAGGATTAAAAGAATTGTCAGCATAATGACACTGTGCTGCTCTATGCTGCGAGTTTGGTCTGAATCTGTTTTTCATCTCTCTACAGTGTTGAGCTGTTGGACCACAGTTTGGAGGAACCATAGTTCTCTGCCAGATCTGCGTGTTCAAGTTTTTGTCCTGTTGGAAATTTGACCCCACCTATAATTAATTAAACTTACAATTCTGCCAGGAAACTGCCTCAACTTGATCTTTTGAATTAATTTATGAAATGTACCCAGAATATGGAATTTCTTTCTGGTTTATGTATTTTAAATCAGTACTTATTAATCAAATCATGTTTAACTGTTTGTTTGTTGACATTTAATCCCTGCCCCCCCCCCCTTTTACCATCACTATCAAAATACATTTTGTAATTTAAGTGTTTAAATGCGTTTTGCATGCTTTGGCTTGTACTGATAACACAAGTTTGAAATAACTGAAGGGATTACAGAACAGTCCAACCAAGATCATCAACACTGGAACATAGTTAATGTCATCTTGTGCTGCCTACCTGTGTTTTTGAACCTAGTAGAGGTCTTACTCCTCTGTGATGTATGTGTGTGCCCCGGGTGCGTAGGCGTAGATGAAGCGCAGGATGTTCTGGTGGAGCTGTTCCAGGGTCAGGTCTCTCCTGTGCAAGGCATCCAGATCACTCAGGTCAAAGGGAAATACTGCATCAGGTGGAATAACTAGAGCAGAGGCCCCTGTAGGAAGAAGCAGCCGTCCCCAGACAAACCTTTATGAAACTGGTTGGCCTACATAGAGCCCTTTTTTATATTGCTTGTTAATAACTAGATCAGGGCTTATCCTGTTTACCCCCTTTGAGGGTTAAAATATTCGATCCTCCTGATCTCATGTCGAACCCATGCACTCAGTCAGGCTCTCACTCTGACAGTGACGCACACACATGCACTGTGGACGTGGATACACTCCATCGCATGTTTGAGTGAAGCCATACTCCAAATACTTTTCGTCATATTTTCTACTTTCCGCTTTTTTCCCTTTCGATTCTTTCACTACCGTGCATTTGTTAGCAGACACATCTTGTGATGTCTTGCTTCTGCCGATTATAAACCGCTCCCTTTTTTTCTTTCCACAGCACTGCATCATCACGATATCAGCTTCCAGCATGCAGCGCGGTTGATACGTAGCATTGATATATGATATGTGTGTTTATTTTTTTTGGACAAAAAAAATACTTCCTTAGCACCCTTCCCGTGACTCCCTGGCGACTCCCAGGTTAAGAACCCCTCAACAAGATAATACACCACACAAGGACACAACCCTGTTCAATAAATGCATAGGAGAATTGATCTGTATGTTGACATGATTACATGACATATATTGTGTAGTGCATGTACATAATGTCATTAGAAAATGATAAAAACTATAGGAGCTGGTTGCTTAATGATAGCAATTCTTGAGTACAGGAGTGGGGGGATTGGTATAAAATACAGTACCATGTCTGAGGGTTATTGAGTTCTCACAAAGGAGCACAGCAACCACAGCGTCTTCCTCCAGTACTCTGGTTCTCAGACACAATTTGCAGTGGGCCTCAGCCAGAGAGATCCTGTGACAAAAACACCATGAAAAGGACTTTTTAAATCGAATGGTTGATTGAATGCTTGTTGATTTGGTTTTAATTGCAGAATGAGTAGTCACCTCTAAAATGGCATAAACTAAGGAAATAAAATGGCAACAGATGATTGAATATAATTCAAATTGATATGTATAGAACATGCAAATAAGCATCTGAGCCTAAAAAAATAAATTGAGATTGAGAATTTGACTTTTTTCTCCTGCACTCTTATTGAAAACAGCTTTATTTTCATAGTTTTATTTTCACACATTTTCTACATTCACAATTCTCATTTGACACCACACTGAAAGAGCTTTGTAAACATTTGTCTAATCTATATGAAAAATAGCCTTTGGTGGGTAAGGCTTAACATGAAGGAGGGTGCTCCACCTAGTGGAGGATTTTAACATTACAGCTTACAATGCTGCTGTCATGATGCAGCAGGAAGTTTTGAGAACGTGCAGATAAAATGCTTGAAAAGAAAACACAGTAATGAGCCAACCAAAATTTGTACTAGAGGCCTTACAATAGTTTGATGGAGTCCACAGACACCTTGACACCCTGACTCTGGTCTGATCGGACTCTACGACTGGCCATGTAGTAACCATGAATCATCTTTTCTGCTCCAGGACTCAGCTCCACTTGCAAAGTCCGTGCACGGGCTAAGAGCTGGACGACATAATATTAAGAATAGCAAGTGCTGTCTAAGGTTAATGTATAGTGTCTTACATTAAAGTATGATAAAATCCAGACAGTGCAATGTAATAAAAAAGGACAGAGCTGTATTTGTTTACTTGCTGGTAGTCTTGTGTGGAAAATTGCATGCAGGATGGGTAGAGGGGCTCCCTGGGCTGTACTGCCTGCCTGATGGTGTGGACAGTCTGGGCGAGCAGTGCCTGTTCTCCCACCATTTCCCGACATTGGATAACCAGACCAAAGACCTCTGCCAGCTGAGCTGGCACTAGACCCATTTCCTGTCCAAGTTGATTGTGATGCCATATGTAAAAATGTGTTAAACCTGCCTCTATATTGAACTGATTGACTGATGCCATCCTATTTTAAGACAGAAAACAACTGGAGACAACCTAACAACAAATGACAGCTTTTGAAAGTACTGTATTTATCGCTACTATGGTAACAGTTTATTGTCCACCCTACCTCCGCTCTAAGGAAAAATAGAAACATTGTCTATTCTCAAGGGCTCTACTGGGCGGTAATTTGTTCTCTGAGTAAATTAACTACTTCCTGCAGGGAAAGTAAATTGTCTCTATTTCCTGTTTTTCCCAAACCTTCTACAAGCATTTGAGTCTGCTGAGATTTGACATTTCTTGAACTCAATGTATTGTCCCAAACAGCCTTAACCTGACATTGTAAGGCATTGTAACATTTGTTAAAAAAAATGTTATTAGTTAGGTTACATCCAAAAATGTTTTGAGTGAGCTATAGAAGGGTAATATGACACCGTCATGATTGCACCTACCACTGTTCCCAGCACGGCACAGTCTGCCCTGCCAGACCGCCGGGAGGCGTCTGTGGAGTCTGTCAGGGCCCAGAAGCTGCACTGGACTGGGAAGGAAAGCTGCTGGTCAGCATCCTCACCGTACTTCTTCCCTGGGATGAACACGGACAATGTACGGCTTTCCAGAACTGAGTGAGAAGATCAGAGGTGAAAAGTATATCAATGAGGTCTGATTTCTTTTACTCAGCAGTACCTAATGCTTATACTTAGCAGTGTTCTCCTCTTACCTGATACCTAATGCTGTCTAACACTTTGCCACCACCATAACTAATATTAACCACCTTGGTGCTATACCTGACTGAATGGCTTCCAACCTGTCCCTTTTGTAGCAGCCCAGATCTCCCAGCATGCAAATTCCCCCAGTGGCCAGTAAGGCAGAGCCCGCGTGGATGTTGGCAGTGCCTGCTCCATGTTTGTCCCGGGAGAGTGATGCAAACATCTCCCCCGAGGCCTGATGTCTGACCCCACGACACGCCAAGCCCAAGCTGTAAGCCATTAGCCTGACATACAAACACAAGCATAGCAAATCGTAGTTATTCTTGAAAGATCAATTCAGGGTAACAAGTAGAATTACAACTCAGTTTCTAATGTGCCATCAGATCATCACTTTACCTGTCTAGAATGACAGTGTCTGTGGTTAGGACTAGCAGATCCAGGCAGTGAAATGTGTCCGCTGTGTCTGCTCTGGTCTGCACCAAACTGAGCAGCAAGCCAAGTTTGAGGGTATTGTACAGGCCTGGAGGAACCACGGCCAACCCAAAGGAGTGAGCCACCATGGCAGAGAATCTCCAGGGAGAACAGGCTGTCGTATTCAACAGGGTCTGGAAGTTGACACTGACTTTATGTGGATCTGTAGGTAGAGTTGGGGAAGATGGTGGATGTTTAAGCACTACTACAATGCAATGATTGATCACGTTATACACTGTCGGGGGTAAATTGTTGAGCTATACAATTCTGCCCAGCATTCCTGCGACGCAGCTGGTATTTTTGTAGTGAGCTGATTTATTTCTTACACACTGGCTCCCATGGTTGGACACTATTTGCCTCGATGTTCCAGGTAATGTTGGGCCACTGGTGCACATGCGCAGGAATGCCCAGCACCCTGTAGAGTCGACCGATTCTCATCGTGTTACACAGCTCATCTATGTGTAGAAGGGAAACAAAGCAATAACACTCAAAGGGGTTGCTCTGTCTTGCCTGGTGATTATTGAAGAAACATGCATGCCACCTACACACCACTGCCAAGAGAAACACAGAGTGAGGCCTTCAGAACAAAGATTCCTCTGTGTGCGACTCGCATAGCCAGCTAATGAGTGTTCCTTGCACTTATTAACATATATGTTTAGTAACGGGAGCCCTGTGTATTGAATTCCTTCACAGGGACTGGGTCAACAGAATATGCTAATCCTGGTGCTGAGATTTGCTGGTCTCTCAGGGGTAATGGCTGGACAATGTTATTAGAGGGGACAGGAACACCTAATATCTCACCAAGGGGCACTGTGCATGGCTGGCTACTCAAAGATCTATTTATTTGAACTCTCCCCCACTAAGTTTGTGTTCCAAAATGAGCCTCATTTAGAAAGCCGGAGAAAATTAATGACAAACCTCAAGACATCTGACTGTGTGTAAATATAAGCTATTTCAGATGAGCTACAAGCTCATTTGCCAAATAGATAGTATGAAATTTTCCATTGCAGTAATTAATGCATTCTCTCAAAAGATAGCATTGTTATAACAAGATAGAACCATTTCCATTTTGGGGATATTCACATGCAGTATGTTCTTGAATTTGACTTGGTTCCAAAAAATAAGCTTTTTGGAACCAAAAGAATTCAGAGCACAGATCTGTTCTACTCTACAAACAACATAAAAAGTGCTTCACATGGCAGGGTCAGCTACAGGTCAGCACCCTTGAAGCTGCTAGGGATTAGTCAGTTAGATCAGTGTGTTGCTCAAGGACACTTGAGCAGGGCAGATGCTTGACCCTCACAAATGCTTGAATCCTGGCCCTCCAGTTGAAGGACGGTCTGTCTACTCACTATGCCACCCTTCTGCTCCTTTTAGTTGTCACATACAGTCAGGCCTTGTACAAAAAGTTCAGACAATAGAGTTCCAAAAAAAGCATAAATCACTAACCCATAAATAAAGCCATTAGTAGGGTGGCACTGTGGGGGGCACTATTATGCAATCACAGATTGTATAATGTATGTGTATGCAATGTATATCGCATACACACTGGCCCTGTTTAGACTAGGCATTAAGATCCAATTTGGGATATCCGATATCAAGTTAACACCTCTAAGTACTAGTGTAAACGCACCCAAATCGCATTTAAGATCGCGTCGCTCAGACCACATTTGGAGGTGGTCTAGAACCGATATGACCACATCCTCTTAGCGGTGTGCACGCGATGCGTGCTGGGTCACATTGAAGGACCGCCTACTCAACTGACGTCCTCTGTTTAAGCGGCAGCGCTGTCAAAATTGGCCAAAATTACGATTATCGATTATTCCTTTTAAAAAAAAAACACAGCGCATTACGTCCATAAGAGGGCAAACCAATACAACGAGAGACATGACTACTGGTATAGGTATATTTATTTCAACATGTCTTTTAAAAGATCGACATACATACACATTACAAAATAAACTAATAAAATAATGTCCTATACCGTAAAACGTCATTTAAAGACCGTAGACCTCGCGCTCTCGCTCTCTCTCTCTCTCTGCGCCATGGTTGGTGCGAGAGTGAGAGAATGCGCTGTCTCTCATAGCGAGATCAAATGAATGATTGGTAATTGATCTGTTATCAGGCTAACTGGTATGATGATGTACGTGTTTATTTGCATTTAGAGCGGGGAAGTGAGATCACAGACGCATTCTAATGCCAGGTGTAAATGGACGTACTTAGAGGTGTGAACTTGAGATCTGATCACCCAAATCGGATGTTAATGCCAGGTCTAAACAGGGCCACTTTAAACAAGTCAGGATTTGCCTGATGTGGACCTACCTCTGAGAAACAGGGTGACTGATTGGTACCTGAGTGAGCTTTGTGGATGGGCACTCAGAGTATCCAATGCTTTGACATGGATCAGCTCCACCAGCTGTTTGTCTGTCTCCACAAACACACATGTACACATGTATGCACATAAGAAACCACAGAGACACACTCTTCTATAAACCTTCTCTATCTACAAACCAATTCAGATCCCAGTCACTAAGAGGCATCACTCTCACCTCCCAGCACTCTGAACTTGATGTCCTCTTTGAGGGGAGAACAGCAGATCAGGCAGCTGAAGTCATTTCTCACAGTAGCTGACTCAGTGGCTCCGGGGGCATGGACACGGATGTGGCAGAATCCTACAGGCAGCATCAGGGAAATGTAATTAGCAATGAATGTGAAGCTGATTTTGAATCCATAAATACTACTTGTGGTTACTGCTTGAAAAACATAGAATAATAATTTCAAAGTACAAACTCGATAATACATTAACTCTGGTCTATCTGTAAAGTTACTACTGGTAAAACCCATTAAAAAAGGAAATGACAGCCCAGAGGAGAATGAGTCTCGTGCCTGGGCAACAGTACCTGTGGAGCAGGGGCAGTCATCCTCAGTGCAGAGGAACCTGGCCCCCTGCGTGTACTTTGTGACCCTCGTCATGGCAATGACCAGACCCTCCATGGCAACAGGTCTCATGGGGCCATACCCACGAGGGACAGCATAAAGACCCAAGGTGTACTCAGGGAATGGAGGTAGGTGTGTCAACTTCAGAATTACATTGACCTCAGAATGAACAGGCAGATGACAAACTGTGTAAGGACTGAGTTGATAATCCAAGTACCCTTCCTTAAAATTAAGCTGGGACATCAGGTACAGGCATCCTACAAAAGTTCATAGTTATGCATCACAGTAAATCACTAAGCCCTTGCCTCTATCAGAAACCTTAATGTTGTCAATGACCAGGGGGCAATGCACATAAGCTATCCATACCTGACTCTCTGTGTGTATTTTTTCGATGAGGGAAAGTGTCTTTATTGACAGGAAGCAAACCTGAAAGAGGATATGGTAAAATGAAAAATGTCACACTTCAGTTTAACTCCATGATATGGGAAGCTGAAGGTAACCACATACTTTTGACTTACAGACTGAAACAGGGCTGTTGCTTTCAGTGGATCATGTAGGACACAGTCACCCAGTATCGGATCCAACTCTATCACATCAGAAGGATTCACACTGATACAAAACCTGTAGACTGCCTCACTGTGTTGGGGGTCTGCAGTGAGGGAAAGGGGCAGTGAAGCTCACGGCCACAGCACAGATGTGAATTAATTACGATAGCCAACTCAAAACCCGAAATCTAGCTCGGTAAAATAGTTACTGTAAATGAATGTGGCAGGCAGCTAACGTTGGTCTAGTCGGTTGTCACGGCAACTTCCTCTAGCTAATTAGTTTCAGCTGTTCATCTTCCTCAGTTTACCGTTGAACGGCTTGCAGTCTTCAGCAAGTTTCAGAAGGCCACCACTTCTATCTAAATAAAACAGGACGGATTCCTTTAACGATAAAAGAGCGTCCATTTTCATTTACTTGACAGAAAGTAAAGAACACGGTCAATATATGTGGCTATCCACTTTGCTATAAGCTAAGAAATGTTCGACAAATTATCTGTACACGTAGCACGCTAGCGCCAAACAGTTACCATGGTGACCACTCTAAGAACACCAGGGCGGATGTTATTTTATCTCGTTAAAAGATGATTCAAACTTATTTATTACCTAACAAATGTATATTTCAAGCATTTCATACAACCCCCCATACACACACACGGACAGCTCAAAGTGCTTGTTCTATTTTTATTTATTTATTTATTAATTATTGTGCAGGAGGATAGGATAATTCATTGCCTGGCGAACCAAAGCATTATACATTTCTAAATGCTTATTTCTGTCATGAATAAATGTGTTAATTAAGGCGAAGAACAGCAACAAATAAACACAAACCAATAAAATAACAATGACTGAGTATTTGCAAAGACATGTCACTGAAAAAGCAGAAAAACATATCTACATTTTTTTTTTTTTTACATAGAATGCATTGAAATGACCTGTCAACCAAATTGCTCTTTTCAGTGATCTCTCAAGTATTCCCAATTTCCAGCTGAAAGCTAAATTTACCCTAAATGCATATTATAGTGCTTTACAGTAAATACAATGAGAAGACATTAACAGAGAAAAACAAAAACATTTCCACCTGACTCAACAGGTATGTCTGGTGACAACATTTCATGTCCTGTGAACTGTTGAAGTAACAACTGCAATGTGGAGGATGAACTCCACATCGGTAAGTGATAAATTTAGTTATTTTTAGCAAGATTTAAAGGTTTGTTTTAGGAACCTCTTTAACTGGATCATCACAAACCAGAAACTAATACATTAATAAAGAAACGTTGTCCATATTTCTTAAAAATATAATCTGTTATATATAAATACAAATTGGATAAAATAAAGACTTTTTGACAGACAATTTGTTGCGCCCCAAACTTGCTTTTAAGTGCTGTCTTTTCTCAAATGCTTGCTTTGGCTTCTCAAAATGGGTTCATCCATGGTATGAATTCTTCCCTTTATACAAAAGAAGTTAAGACAGATTAAGGCAATTCAAGAACTCAATGGGAAAGTTTCATAGGAAGGAGTCATCAGAAGGTGGGGCATAGGAAAAGCCCAGAAAAGCATCATCTGCCTCCATTACACTGGCATTGACTATGGAATGTTCTGAAGACCAACAGACAGAGTTGGGGACACTCTCATCTGTGAACTCGGGGTCGAAGTTTGAGATATCGTAGGGAGAGCTCTGTAAAAACATGGGAAAAAGGGAATGTTAGTGTGTAACATACTACCTAATTGAGTATACTACTCTAAGTAGATGTACAGGCCAGTATACAGTTTGAGATGCAGCGATGAGAAAATTGGGTATAAATGGCCTCCTCATTTGGCACCAGTTAAAATGGTAGATGTTGCATTGGATACATGAAAGTGACTTTTAACAGAGTCAGGAATGGAGAGAGTTGCAGTAGTCTAAACAAGATAAGACAATCTCTAAATCTGTAGCAGACAAAAGTGATGTGATTTTTTTTACATCTTAAATTGCAGGAAGCTTCCCTTTCTGCCTGCTCTTAAAAAGTCACGTCACTGCCAAAAAACACTACGTTTCTGACTACAGGCAAGATATGAGATCTTTACCACATTGGGCAAGAATGGGGGAGGAATCTTCTTCTGTTCAAGGTCATCCCAGTTGATGGAGGAGAAGAAGCTGTGTCCTTTGATCTCATTCTGAAAATTAAGAAAAAAATACAAAATCTAATGTAAACTTTAAATTCTAAACTTTGTATTTTTAGACAGTTTTTAAGTAGGTAAATCACTGTCAATCAAAATAATCACTGACAATGGTTAAAATCTGTTAATAAAAAGATAATTGATGTATATGGGTTGTCCACCAGAGGGAGCCCAGATTATGGCATTCTACTGTGTATTTCAATTTATTGTAGTGGTTTTACTGGACTATAGGGAAGGTTTTGGGGTAAATAATCACTAACACCAAACAAAGGCCAAAGTGGAAGTGCAGTGAATAATCCCACTCACAAAGTCATCCCTGGACCCTAGTCTGTGGGTGCCGTCTTTCTCTAGGAGGGCCTGGAGGAGAGACCAGGCTGTGCTGGACGCACCGGGGCGCATCACCAGTGGCTTGTGGAGGATGTTGTCATACATCTCATGTGTGTCCCTGCTGTAGAATGGAGGCTAGGATATGAAAGAGGGAGAAGCGACATGCATGTAAGCGAGTGAGTGTGACAGTGCGGTATTGTGCTTTCTAACATTTAGCAGTAAAAACAGATTTAAAAAAAAAAAAAAGTTCAACTGTAGCAGTAAAAACTAATAAACCTAGTGGGCAAAAGTAACATTCTCTTACAAGACTGCATGCACCAAAAAACAATTAATTGTTGTCAACTGTAGGATATGTTGCAAAAATAAATACAATTCAGAGGGATGTTTGAAGAGAGCGTCCAAAGTAATAACTCACCAGGCCAAAAAGCATTTCATATAGCACTGAGCCCAGACACCACCAATCTACTGTGTTATCATAAGGCTGCTTCCTCAGGACCTCTGGAGCTAGGTACTGGTAGAAAGAAGTGAGAAATATCCCAATGACATCATTCATTTCAAATGTTGCTTCTGATTTAAAATAAACCAATTTAAAAGGCCTATTTTCTGCCCTGGAAAATGTGACTTATACCCTGTGCATATGGCCCCAAGAAGGAATATACTCAAACATGTAAAATTATTAACCACATTTTATTCCCAAACAGTAGTTAATAATTCAAGTTTGACACTGAAGGTGAGGCTTGTCGGGAAAACACTGGCACAAAATTGCCAGTAAGTAGACACATACATATCCAACTAAATGCTTTGATACCTCAGGTGTCCCACAAAATGTAGAGGTGGTATCAGTCTGGGAAATGCCTTCCTTGCACAATCCAAAGTCCGTCAAAACTATATGCCCCTTTAAAGAGAGGACAGGGACATTTTTAGACAGCATGTGCCACACAAGCAGCTCATTATCCCCGGGGACTGAGGAATCTATTGTTGCCCAGGAATGTTGGCCTCAGTGTAGCTCCCTCAGTCCCATTCACCATTTCCTCACTTTCTCAATAAGGCTAGCCAGGAAAAGCATTGGTAAGACCTAATCCAATCACACACATTCTGTCCAACTGAAATTGGAAACGATGCTCTTATTCACAAGAGATATACACTGCAGTTGGAAAAGGATTAACCTTGTGCCATAAATCTGCAGCAAAGACTTTGGCCTTGTAGTTATGTACACTGAAACCAACATTATACTGGCACAATATTATTAAACGGTGTGAAATTTAGCTGCTCAGCCATCCTGGCACATTTCTAGTCATTATTGTTATATTGATGTTGATTACACAATGCACTCTTTGATAAATAATACTCACTTCATGGTCAAGAAGGATATTTTCTGGCTTCAAGTCTCTGGAAAAAAAATAACATATTTAAACCTATAAAATACATCATGTGACTGAGGCCAACATCACACCAAATTTAAATCACAAGGACATCAATCACGGTATTATGTTGTGAAAGGAAATTACGTCCACATGTCAGTTAATCTACAATTTTACATTTGCAGGCTTGGCCGCGTCAACATGTGACTTAAACAGGCTGTATATGGCAATTCATTAAAATGGTCTCGAACTTTCTAGACTTTGATCATTCAGAGCATTTAATAAGCTTAACCTTACACACACACACACACACACACACACACACACACACACACACACACACACACACACACACACACACACACACACACACACACACACACAAACACACACACACACACACAACAACACACACACACAAACAAACACACACATACCTGTAAACAATGTTGAGAGAATGCAGATATCCCAGTGCACTTGCCATTTCGGCAATGTAGAATCTTGCTCTGGGTTCTGTAAATGTCCGCTCTTTTTGAAGATGGAAGAAAAGCTAAAATGAAAGAGTTGGATTATTTCACAACATGGCAACAATACTGTACCAGCATACCACCACGAGTGTAAATATTAAGGGATTAGTCATGATATTGCAGGTCACATTTCAATTCCTGAATTGTCTGCAAGTTCCAAGTCATGAACGTATAGTGCTCACCCAGATTGAGAGCTTTTACCAAAAACTGGCTTAGCAAGTTACCGTAACCTCTAAAATCACCGAAACCAAATACACAGCCACGTGATAGAAAGGTTTTACTTGTTAGGTTTAAGACGAATAAGGAAACTTCCACAGACCTGCTTATTACAAATGACAATAAATATTTTCATAGGTTAACATTGGCTTACACTGCACAAGTGGTCAGGAAGTATTTATTCCAATGTGGAAAATTCAGCAACCAAATGCAGTTCTTTATATAGAGAAACTTTGCTGCTTTCATTTATATCACGGAAGACTTTTTTAATAATGTAGTTAACATATTTGGAAGGGTAAGGGCCAGTTTTATTGAGCATTGTGGCAACTCATTCACACACAGTCAGTGACACATATGAGCAGCTTTAATAAGCAGAGGGGGGACTGGCTGGACACACTGTCAGCGGAACCATAGAGGAAGTCAGATGTAAGAGAGCCATGTAGTCTGAGTCTGAGTCATCTAGTAATCTGTAATAAGACTTTCACTCCTGAGAGCCTGTTAACTAGCAACTGTAGTGCTCCCAGTGCTCCTCTGGTCAGCACTGAGCAGCCCCGTCGAAGCAGTTTACAACAGATATCCTGTGTTATTGCTATTGTCTGCTTCCCTTGGATCTGTGACTCATTGCTATGTGAACGCATTATTTATAATAGTGAAACTACTCACTTCTCCTCCATTGATGAAATCCAAGACAAAGTACAACTTGTCTGTGGTCTGAAAGGAATAATGTAGCCCAACCAGGAAAGGGTGTTTCACATTCTTCAGTAGCACGTTGCGCTCTGCCATGATGTGTTTTTGCTGATTGAAAAAAAAAAGTAGGAGAACAATAAACCATGTATGGCTGCCTATTAAACGGGTAGGGTCAGGGTGATATTTTATAGTAAAATCACCTCTCTTCTGTTGAGAATCACCCTTTTCTGTAGGACCTTGATTGCGTAGTACTTCGCATCATGTTTCCATTTTGCAAGGAGAACCTTCATCACAAGAGAGAGAAAGCACATTCAACACTGGAGGAACAACAGTAACCTACAAACAACAAACCAGTGTAATTCCAGATCTGTGAAAGTCTCACTTCCTACATGGAAAGGCCATTACATACAGAAGTAAAACTGTTGTCACCACCCCAACAGAGAAACAACTCAAAGATATTGTTTCAAAAGTAGCCACAGTCATTCAGGTGACTGACATGTGACTAAAATGTGACAAAAGAAATCTTTAAAAAAAAAAAAAAAATTGTGTGTGAGGACACTGTAATAGACAAAAATGTAACAAACATTTCTAATTTATATGATTGATTTGTAAAAACAAATGAGTAATCTCACACTGGAATGAGAGGAAAGCAACTCCACTTTGCAATATTGTATTGTTCACATACCTTTCCAAAACTCCCCTTTCCTATGACTTTTAAAAAGTCAAAGTCTGTGGGCTTGGCACTGAAATATAATAAAAACAAGTAACTACATTTATGAAAAACAATGTATAAGCTAATGATAAGAAATATAAATAGTTTTGCAGGCATTGCTGGTGTATTTCAGTACGGAACATACTGTGGATTTCCAGACGGTCCCAGGTTAATGTTTCTGGAGGTAGAGTTGGTCTGTTAAACAGAAGAGAAAACATTATCTAGACCAGCAGCCAAGATGTGACGGAAGGCTAAAGTCTTGGAGCATTGAACACTGAGCCACTGTCATGTAGCCAAGGATACAGTCTGTCAGCTCTACATTTTGTCAGTTGGCAATAGGGAAGGACTGTTACCAACTTTTCAGTGCTGATACTGATTGAGTACTAAACTCTTAGTACCGGTGGTTACCAAGTACCAATACTACTTCTCTTTTTCTAAAAAAATGAGAGTGGGCAGTCCACTCACCTTTTGGTAATTGTATGGTTTATTGAGAAAGTAGGAAAGTAGCAAGGGAGGGAAAAAAGCTTTGGTGGGACTTGATCCTAGACCAGTGGGGGCACATATGTGGCTCCTGAAGTGGAGGACTTAACCACCCAGCTATGTCTGGATACCAATCCAATACTTCTACAGATCAATACAGACTTCCACCCTTATTTTGCGGTCAGCAGACAAAAAATTTAAATTGTCCAAATTGTATCCATTACAGAAATCTTAAACTCTTCTTCTTTGTGTGACAAAGGTGAAAACAATGAAGTTACTTTGGTTTTATTTCTGACACGTGACTTTTCAGTGGGTAAATTCTCTGATACTGATTTATTTTAGCCCAATATTCGATATTGGTAACTCAATCAGTGTATCCATTGTTGGTAACAAACAAGCAAACAAATAATCGTTAATTGACTGGTTGATCAGTCACCTACTTTGTCATCCTCATCCTCAGAGGCATCTGAAAAGTTTTGGGTCTTGTCCATCTGTAGGAAGGCCCTCACATCGGGGCTGTAGAGTTAAAGAAGGGCCAAGCAGTCACATATCAGAAGTGTGATCAGCAAGTACAATACCACCAAGCAGCACCATTATCTCCATCTTCTTCATGTCAAGTACTAAGCATGGCTGATCAAATTTTATCTTATTTGATTCTTTGATTTAGATCATTGAGGCCATTCATCTTACCGAGTTAACTGGCCATTTGATACAGTCTGTAGTGTAATAGGGTGACAGTGAGAACACTTTTACTTACTAGTTGCAAAGCTGAGGATGTGTGACCATTCGCTGGATGAACTCATGTAACCCTGTTCTTCTCAGCTTGATGAACTCTATGGGACGGATGCAATATAGGATTATATAGATATAGTGAATGGTGCTGCCTGTTTGATGGTCCTGTAGATCTATGAAAGTGTAGCCTGATGTCCTCTATGGTAACCGTTTGTAGGTTAGGACATCATTCTTTAAACATCTGAATTGTGCTTCTGTATGGATGCTTGTGCTGGATTATGACACAAGGGACCGTTACATCACATCCTGCATATTGGTAAATTTAAAACTGGAAGCACTACCATATGAATTAGGTAATCTAGCATATCACCATGGTCAAACTAGTTTGACTGAAGCCTATTAGTGTACTGATGACATGTGGTGGAAAGGCATGAGTGTAGTGTGAACACTTACCAGGGTCAAAATTGTCCCCAAATATCCTCTTAGCTGGAATTTTCAAGTTCATAGTTGGAAACTGTTTCCTTAACTGCATTAAAAGATAAGATAACAGAGCAGAGGACATAAGGGCATATAAAAAGTCTATAGTCACAAGATTTGAATTAACTGAATTTCTAAATGTCAACATCAATGGCAAGATACAAAAGCCATTGAAAAAAAGACCCATGATAATAAAAAAGATTAAATCAGTGAGTTACTGAACTTAAATAGAGATTGGAGTTAATTTTCATGCTTTCAATACTTTTCCTGAATGACATTATGGTCATGTGTTGGGTATCCCTCACCCTGTAAGATCAATCTCTCTAAAAGATGATGTTACGCCACTCACTGTGTTGTAGAGTTTATCAAACTCTGCATATCGCCTGAAGACAAACCACTCATGTCTTCCAACACTGACCATCACTTTGTAAACCTGAAAAGGCAAGAAGAGCTCATGTTAACACAAAGTTGTCACAACAGCATCAAACGTTAATATGGTGACTTAACTTAATGTTATGCTATTTTGTACCAATACCATTCATAGACACTTGATTTAAATGATCATTGGTAGAATTCAGTTTACTCTGAAATTGCATTTGTCTAAATTTTACACTCACAGTATAACGCTTCTTTTTGTCCCTCTGCTCATTGTAGCAGGGTATGCTGACATTGGGGCAGCTGGGTTGCACCTCCATCCTGGGGGCTGTCAGAATTCAAAGGCGAAAGGTCGTAGAGTAATGGTCAGAGGTCCAGTTCTTTAGGGGTCCTCCAGGATTCACGTGTACAACTAGCCCATCCCCATCCTGGGTCACTGCCACAGAGGAGAAATGTACAAAATTAGAATTCCAAAAGAGAATATACCATTCTCTTATCCAGGAAGTTAAAAGTGTCTGTGCCTGTCTGCTCATTGCACAACATTTCATTCCACAGCATCCTGTGGAATTAAGTTTTTGTTGCCCACTGCCGGTATGATGCAGGTTTCTCCCTGACCACAGCTACATAAAAACTGTCTGTTAAACCTGCAATTGTTTTTAAAATGATTTAAACATTTTATTAATTGATTTTGATTCATTATTTGTGTGTAAATAAATTATTGATTTTACGGCAGTAACGTATTCCAGAGTTTCCCCTACCATTGATCAGTGGGGTGGGTCTCCCTGCCTTAAAGAGCTGTAAACTCACGTAAAAATGTCCTTATTATGGGTTTCAATGAATTTAGTCCTTTTGGCATGAAAATTGTAAAATTTAAAGATATTGGACATCAGCACAAAATCTCAGCTGTCGGCAACTTCAATACAAAAGTATCACTATTGGTATCAGCCTTCGGAAAACGATATTGGTCGAACCCTAGTTTTGAGGTCCCTGTGCTTTCTGAAGTGGTGAAGATTGTGGCATGACTGCACAGGCAACCACAGTAGGGTCAGTGAGCTGCAACATCAACACCCACACAGCAGCCAGGCTTCCTCCCCCTGGGCAGCCAGAGCTAGGCTAGTGAACTCACTCCTACTTCCTCTGACCCAGAATACCCATCCATCCTCTCATCTCATCTCTCCCTACTACCTCTGTCTTCTGTGCATTGATTTGCTGCAGGGAAACTTTCGGAATTGCAAAATATACTGTAATCCTGATTGTCAACACAGCACATGTAGATTCATTTTTCTCTACACATTATCTCTCTTTTTCTGTTAATGGTGCTATCCATCCCTCCTCCTATAAGGATACGAGTCCAGATATGTGCAGCCTCCTCCACAAGCATTCATCTCACACATGTGAGCGCACATACAAACGCATGCGCACGCATGCACGCTGGGTCTGTGACATTTTCCCTTGTCCCTGTCAGTGGAAAGATATTTTTAGATAACCTTCCAGGGGTCTTTGAAGTTACACAATAGGTGTAGAGAAGACTCGATGACGTCGTACTAAGGGGGGAAGCTCAATTCTGGTGTAATTCACTCCTTCCATAACAACTGCTGTAACAATAGGTCCTAACCTCAGTTCACCGAAGGAGAGAGAAGGGGAGCTCATTAGTATTACAAGGGTCTAATAAGTGCATTATATCCAACAGTAAAACCATTCCATGGAGTTTAAATAGTATTGAAACTATGTGATCTAGACCAAATCACACAGAGGCATATTTATTTTTCTTTCACATCAATCCATGGGTTATGTCATGTCTATGTTCCTTATACAACAAAGCTCTTGTTGTTCTGACTTTGTCCATTGTTTGATGGTAGTGAGGTCAGCTTGGTTTGTTCAGTATTCTTTTCTTTCAGACCACAACCCTATTATCCTCAGTCCTGTTGTGAGATAACAGGACTGAGCAACTCTGCTCTTGGACAACTTTTCTCATTTGAGTATTGATCCTGAACGCATCCTGACAGGGGTGATCTCATTCTGCTCACGTTGGGGTGAGGAAACAGCAAGAGAGCTTCCCTCTTTAAAATGCATGTGTGCAATCAGAGGGACCTTCAATGCCCTCTTCATCACTAGCCTCTCTCTTTCTTTCTTTCTTTCTTTCTTTCTTTCTTTCTTTCTTTCTTTCTTTCTTTCTTTCTTTCTCTTTCATACTTTCTCTTTCATACTTTCTCTTTCATTTTCTCTCTCACTCATCATGACAAACCACATTCAAACAGACCAATATAATGAAAGTCTCTTTCTTTCTTTATCTCTCCCACGTGCATACGCACACACCAAAAACTATTGGACTTCAACTAAAATGGGTATCTTATAAAAACCATCAAGGTAGGAAATCATTAACAACCACATGATGGTAAAGATTATTTTGTATTCTGAAAACCTGACTATTAAAATAATGAAAATGGCTGGTGAATTTTGATGCTTACCCACATAGGCAAAAATGTACACTCACTGGACACTTTATTAGGTACTCCTGCTCGTTAACGCAAATAACCTCCAAAGAGAAACTCAATATATACAGCATGCAGACATGGTTAAGTGGTTTAGTTTTTTGTTTGACTAAACGACCGTGGTTCCAGCATCTCAGAAACAGCTGCCCTCCTGGGATTTTCACGCACTACAGTCTCTAGAGTTCACAGAGAACTGTGCAATAAACAAAAAACATCCAGTGAGCGGCAGTTCTGTGGCCAAAAACACCTTACTGAGAGAGGTCAGAGGAGAATGGAGAAGCTTGTTGAAGCTAACAGAGAGGCCACAAATGCTCAAATAACAGCTCTTTACAAGCTCTTTGGCCGGTTAGTGCACTTCCCTGTGCTGCCTACCATCTGTGCCTGTTTCTCATGGTTAAATGACTCTGGAAGTCCCTGGGTAGGACTCGCTTTTTAACATTCCAGAAATACTTTGTTCAAAGGGGAAATAAACTAGCCATCTAGTACAACCTACATTTTCGGCTGACACTGCTACTCCTTCATTTGGAATGCTGTTGTAAACCACACCCACTAACTGACATTGTGAAGTTTGGTGTAAGGTTAGGCATAAGCAAGGCATAATGAGTATGAAAGCAAAAAGGTTCATGTTAAACACATACCCTAGCCACAGTTTAAGCCCAGCCTTCATTCACGCTACAACTTGAATTAACTTGTGCTGACAGGCACAAATATGCTGGGCTACTACCCAGGATCAAAAATAGCATTCTTCCTGCTTAGTTCAAACACACATCCTTGCCTATGGACATCCTCTGAGGATGTTGACAATCATTTTTCAATGTGTGTGTCCATGTGTGTCTTTGTGTATGTGTGGCGTACATGAGAGAAGCAATATGATGAGAAAAGAAAGCCAAAGTCACGCCAGAATGATAAACAAGATGTGAAAACTCAATCAGGCATGCAGCCATTGACAAGCACAAAGGAACACAACCATACGAGCATAAACTGTTAGGAGGTAGTGCGAACACCAGCCTGTTTTGAACTCACTCAGTGCATAAACAGGGAGATTATATCTACTGCAGAGACCTATACTGTCAATGATAACCTTTGTTATAGTCTGTTAATTATACATAACATTACATTTACCAAAATATGATTAAATGTATTAAACATAGCAATTTGTGTTTCATTTTGTAAAAACCTGTGAAAATTTGACACCTGGACAATTTACATTGAGTCAAACAATATTTGGTGTGTATACAATAGGATAGGTCAATGTAAACATTACATTCCCAAATGTCTCCTTTAAATGTGTCTGAGACAGCTTTAATTCTGATAAAGGAAGTGAAACTGGAAAAGTGTGAGGGGCCTGAACTCAGTCATCCCTAATGCGTACGACCTAAGCATCTGGAAAAATGCCTAAGCAAACTGCCCAGACAAGTCACAGACATCCACAGTCTGCAAACTGTGGCTCAGTCTACCTTTCAGACATAGACCTAGATCAACTCATAGTCTGATTAGAGACAATGGCCAACTGATTCACCAGCTGTAAAAAATACAATTATAATCTGAGATGCCCTAGTTGTGCATACCTTACCAACTTCTCTGCACATTAGGCCTATGTGTAACATTTGTCCTTATGTTGGATGGTGTGCTTGAATAACTTCCAGCTATCACACATGTAGGGCTCTCAATGTGTGGGCTAGGTAAAGCAACAAAAGACCACAATGCCATTTTTGTAATCTTAACACATCACGTCTTGTTACATGACAAAGTTCTTTAAAACCACCTGTTACATCGAGCATCCAGCTGTGTGACCCCCTCAGCTCGGGAAGGAAGAAAAGAAAAGTAATCCGATTTCCAGTTTACTACAACTGGGTTATTGTGATGGAGAGATTTGAACCCACCTCTTCAAAAAATACCGCCCTGACCCTTCCTCTTAGCACTTGCCTATTTGTTTTATTTGTTTAAAACAAAAACAAAAAAGAGTGGATAGATAGCTAGACAGCTTATTGCACTTTTACTATTGCACTTTTACTTTAGCACTGGTTATGCTCTTAGATGCTTGTTTGGGGAGGAGATGCACTTACGATTTCTAGTGACTAGTAGTTCTCTTGCCTACCTACGTTGAATGCACTTATTGTAAGCCGCTTTGGATAAAAGCGTCTGCTAAATGACTGTAATGTAATGTAATGAAGGGAGCTTATGGGGAATAGGATCCCTCTTGTCACCACTAATTATTATTTATCCAAGGTATTGTTAACTAGACTGCATGTGATAGTATTAGAGGGAAAACAAATATTCACCCACACATCATCCACCTTAGAAGTGCTTGTTGAATTTAAACCAATCACCCACTAGCTATGGCACGCAGCTGGGTCAACACAGGCTAAATGACATGGATTCATTTTGACAACTTTTGAGGTCTAACAGAACATTTACATAGACAGAGCATAATTATTTCGAGGTGGATGTAATTTCCTAAGAAACAGGTCTGAGGACCTGTTTTTTGCTGGTTTTGCAGAACCAGTCGGTAGGCCAGAGGTGATAACTCTAGACTATGCTGTGTACTTACATCGCTACAAATTTGAAATCTCAACAAAGATCGCGTGTGTTATAGGAAAAAGCTGAGGAAAGGAACAAAATGACTAAGAGGAGGAGTTGCACACACACACACACACACAAACACACAAACACACACACACACAAAATGACAGGTTTGACAAACTCTAACAAGTTGTTGTCGCGTGTGATCTAAAATATAAACCACCAAGCAAAGGTTCTTTGCATATAGTCTCAGCCTCCTGTATGTGCGAAACAGAAATAACGTTATAGCTAATATTGTTTATGTTATGTTGTTTCGATTGAACTTCTGGATTCTTGTCTTCAAACCGAAAAAAGTTATGTAATGTCACCATTATATATCGCCCTAGTATTGTCTACATCTAACGTATGATATATTGATGAAACCGTTGCTGGGGTAGTTAACGTTAGTACCCTACAGCTAGCTACGTTAGCAAGAGAGAACAAATAACGTTAACATCACGTACCTTACACTATTTTGATGCGGTTTCCATCTATCTGTCTTCTCGGTCCCAGGGAGATATATCGGTCTAAAGCAATCGAGTTGTCATTAAACACAACAAAATCCAGTTGTAGTTTGGACAAAAGTCCTCAACTCCTCAAAAAGCACACACTGTACTTTCTCACCACCCATAGGCTTCTGTCAACTGGCTGAAAAGCAGGAAACATCAACTCGTTTGTCCTGGCCGCAGAAAGTTCCAATGAAATTCGTCACGGGACCACACTTCTACAACCAATGTCAAGCCAGACAAAAAACAATAGTACTTCCGGTATTACATTTCCAAAATAAAACCCGCGTTGATGAACGTCAACAAGTACACATGTGAAAATAAAGTACATATTAAAGGATACATCGCCACTAGAATAAACTATAATTCAACTATTCAACTATAAATATAATATAATTGTTTTTCCAAAAATGTCATTTTCATAGTATAACATATCGATTTCTGTTTCCCAGATTGACAACTTTTACGCTTTCATTTTGGAGGCAAAAAGCACTTATTTCCGGTGTCTGCTATCTCGCTGACTGGACGCAGCTACTTTTACGTGGATGATGGAGACATGAAGAAGCAAGAAACGATCAAACAGTGCCACCTACACGTGGAAAGGCAGCATACTTTCAGAGAAAAAAGAAAAAACGCCCAATATTGATCATTAAGACGTCTGCAGGTCTATTCATTGTAACAGTTCTGGAATAACAAATACACTACAAGCACATGCAGTTTATAAATATATAGTCTTTTCTCCAGCATTATTCGTTATCAAATTCATACCTATAGCTGGTACATAAACTAACAGACGAACTGTTACCAGTGATGAGCTGATAAATAAATATGAGAACTGTGATCTATAGAATTGGGTGGGGAAAACGATGTAAACAAAACCATAGTAAATAGTACCAAATAGTAGTAATTAATGGTGCCTTGACCTCATCTGCATGAAACTTGTATCAGACTGGTTACTTATTTTAATGTATTCCATGAATTTAAAAGATGGGTAAAGTGAATTTAGAAGGGTTTACTCTGCACTGCATCCCCAATGGGAAGCCCTTCGATTAGGAGGCCCCAATTTTACCGAGTTAATGAGTATTTCCAAGGGTCTTGAACGAGACAACATATTTGTCCACAAGGTGTCAGCAAAACGCCATTTAAAGCATCTGCTGAATTGTAGCGGCGCAAGAGTCGATTGACCTTAAGGAAATATTCCGTAATCGCTGCCACTTTCGGTTGCTAATAATATTCTTTGGCATCATTCCTCACTTTTGGTATGAACTGATGAATCTAAAGTTGTCACCTCAATTATATGTGTTCGTGAATGATTACAATTATTACACCGAGGCACGCATACTTACCTATTGCATAGTGCCACTTCAAAGAGACAACCTTATTTTATGAAGCAGCAGCATGGCTGCTTAATGCACAGATCACCAAACCTTATAAGGTCAAGTACCCACTTTAAAAGCACACCGCATCAGTTACCCACATTTGGTAAGAATGTGTCCCAAGGACCACCGTCTGAAGAGTTTTGTTAGATATGATTTAGAATTAAATTACCTCTCAACACTGTGGGCGAGGAGACAACAGTGGCGAGAGTACAAACTACGATCCTAATAGTCTTCAGTCCTAATTCTTATATCTCTCATCACACTAACTTATAGTGAATGAAATGATAATGAAATTTAACTATGCTTCATTTTACTGGAAACCCCCTGGAACCCCCCCAAGGACCCCGGGGGGTTCCCGGACCTTCTTTGGAAACCACTGGCTTAATGAAAGAGCCATTCTACAGAGGTGACAGTACAGTAGTTTGATTTAACTCCAACGCAATAGGTGCCTTCAGCGGCAGCAGTGCCCGCCCCTCCTATTTCTAACCAATCATAGGCGAAGCCCCCATTTCTGACCAATCTACCCCTCATTTGTGACCAATCACACGCGAGTGCCAACCCTTCTTTTCTCACCCCCATTTCTGACGAATCAGAGGCGAGGCCGCCTGCGCAGATTCAAACACCCGTCTAGAAGGAGGCTGGGCGCGAGAATCGGCGGGATGGACAAAAATCATAACGTCAAATAGAAGTACAGACAAGAAGGATGCAAGCAGGCAGGGAAGTGTATAACAAGACTAATATGTTAGCTTCTTCAGCTCAACATTGGCAGATGACGCGATAATATACTTGTTTATAAAGACGTATAAGGACAGTATATAGTAACGCTTTGCTTTGGAAAAATGTTATCAATGATGAGTAACGTATTTACAGGGAAAGCATAATGTTATGGACTGTACGTTAAGTTAGCTTGCTAGCTAGCTGACTAACGCTAGCTAGCTGCTGCTGTATTTCAGAAAAAGCAATGACTGACATCAAATTCTATGGATAAACGTCGGGCAACTTCCGTTTATATGGGATTTTAGAGCGCTGTCAAATAGAGACTCGTCTTTGTAACGCTTTCATCAACCTACCGACTGCCATGGACAACGTGAAATCACGCAGGTGGGTGCCAGCAAAGACAAGAGAGTGCTGTTTTATTATCTATCTCGATATTTATCAGTCACTGTCCCCCAGTGTGTTTATTTTTCACGTTGAAAATAACTCAATTTAATTTATTTTTCAGTTCTCTGATAATTGCAATGTAGATAACCACATTGTATATCTGACAGCCGCATCATGTCTGATGCATCGCATGTGCACCTGCACACCGTCACGTTGTGACAACGGCCAACAATATTGTTAATGAATAGTTCACTTAGTAACGTTAGTGAGATACATAATAATTGATGGTAAACAACGTAACTCTCCCAGTAGGTTATAAATAACCGGTTATTGTAAAAGGTCAATGATAGGCTATATTAAAATATAATATTTTCAGTTGTTGATAATTATAGTAAACTCTTAAATAGGTGTTATGAAGATAGTTTTGGACATGGCTTACACAATTATTTCTATATATTACTGAAAAAGCGCGAATAATATAGAGATAACATACATGTACTGCTGTGCATGGGAGGCGCGCAGCTCATTGTCAAATAGGGGTTATGCACCCCAGTAGCACAGCAAGTGAGGTCAGGTCAGTTTGTAGGTATTACAATTTTGTTATATACATGGTGCTATCTTGTTTTCTGAGCAAAATGTGCACAAGGTACAACAAATTAGATCTGTACCAGTGGGTTATTGGGGTACATTGTTTTTCTGCACGTAGAAAAAAGTAATTAAGTAAAAAAAAACTGAGAGCCCCCAGAGTACGTTTTATCCTTTCAAAAATTCTAATGTCAAAAAGTACCTGAGAGCCAGAAAACAAACTGGGCATGTTCATTATTGTGACTTGATTATTATGATTATTTGATTGAAGTAGACAAAGCTTTGATTATTGATTGATTATTGATATTCAAAGACAGCTGGATGCATAATATGTATGATATTTGCAATTAAGTATTATTGTTAATATTAGGTATTGATTTATGATCTGATTAGAGTCCAAACACACAAACATGGTAATGATGTAATTTGAGCCTGAATGAACTGTTCAGAGGCACGTGTCCAACCCCCCCACCCCCTTTGTGTTCCCATCTGGGGTGGCCCTTGCTGTTCACAATTAGAAAAGCTCAAGGTTTGACCTAGGGAAAGCACCATCATGTGCTGATATCCTTTGATATATCTGATATCCTAGATGATATTTGATATCCTTTCCAATATCCCACAAACTAAGTTTGGCATTGACTGATGACAGAAAACACTGCAGAAAACACTGATGGTGATGGTGTGTCTTTTTGTGTTTCCACTTCTAAAATGTTTAGCTTAGCTTTAGTCATTCCTTTTACAGAGGGGAACTTAGAAGACTCTCTTAAACTTTTGCGGTCGAGTATAATATTCTATCCATGTGTTTCAAAGAAGGCCAAATAAGGTCTTATTCAAAATGTAAAAAAGTCATATAAATCTGCCCACTGTTTTTTGAAACTTCAGTGGCCTGGACCGTTAGGGCTTTGCCATTCCCTGGCCACACCCAGCGTACCTCCTCCGCCGTGTCAATAACACATACACCTCTAGAGGAGAAAGAGTCTGTTGATGTGGGAGCACCTCTTTCCTCCAGCCCCCTTACGCCCCTCCTTCCTGTTCAGCCACACGTCCAGACTCACTTCCACTTTTCTCTTTGCTCTATTGAGGGAATCAAGCCATGCCAAAATTAAATTGCCATGTTCAAGTCTCCACACTGAAGAAGACCTTTCATCCACGGTCAGATACGAGACCTGAGGGAAGCCCTGTTTTCCCCTCTTGTTCATGGAAACATCTGTCTTAATTTCTCCTCTATTTAATAAAGTCTTAAACACTACCACAACAGGCCCCGAAGAAAATGTTGCCCAGGAACAAGTTTTATAGGAACACATCAGTACAGTGCTAGCCTACAAGTTCTCTTGTCAATAAAGAGGAATTATGCATTGTGTATGAGTCTGACAAACCTCTGGATAGGGTAGTAGATATTTATTACCCAGATAGGTCTAAAAGTTGGTTGGTCCTTGGTCTGCAACAAGTGGCATCAAAATGGTTTGGGTAGGTAAGGCTGCCCTAATTAAGGTTAGGAATGTCCTGTTTGATATGATGCTCTTCTCCTTTTCCTCAGCATTCATAATGAAACTGGCCAAATCTTGCCGAGACCTGCCCATCTCTGTCCAATCCATTAACATTGATGATGTCTGCACAATGCATTAACATTTTGTACTAAAAATGTCATGGCTGTTATGAGTGTTTCTTGCAACGTGTTGGCTTGCTACATTCAGTTTCTGTCGTATGTATGCTGTATGATGTTCAGAGTCAATTCTGAAATATTTCAGTCCTTATATCAAAAGATGAACATCATTTAGAAGGCCACCTGAAACATATTTCCCTCTGATAGAAAAAAATGCATTATTGTGCTCTTTGTATTTCACTCCTGATTGGTAAAGCAACAACTTATGGTAATACCTGTAGAGCTATTTTTGGCTGGGATATTGAAGGAGTAGGACTCAACCACTTTTTTTTTCAGCGAGGATGAGGATGAAGAGCTACACTCCACAGATCCAGAGAGTAAAGAGATGAGCAAAGATAAAAAGTCCCTCTGCAAAGTCAAGTGGTCTCGAGACGAGGTAAGTTTATTAGAGGCACATGTGACGTCTGTTTCATAGGGGGGGTTTCATAGGTTATTTGACAAAATAACCTATGAAATGGCAACCGTGGTACATATGAGAGTATTGTTTGCATGCAATTAAGAAAATAATGTATAAGAGTGTAATCCACATGTCTTGGAAAATAATATATATATATATAATATAATAACTAGAACTATATAATATATATATATATATATATATATATAGTTATATATAATATAAGGGAGCTTTGCAGTGCAAGGGAACAGACAGGGTGCGCATGTAGATGAAGGAAGTTCCCCAGAAGAGTTCCTAAATACTGTCTGTTTCTCTCTCTCTCTCTCTCCCTCTCTATTTTATGTTTCCCTCTCTCCCCTTTTCTCAGGATGAAAAGCTGAAAAAGCAAGTGGAGCAGCATGGAACGGACTCCTGGAAATTAATAGCCAACTATTTTCCAGTAAGTACATACAGTAATGTGCCTACATAATGCAATTAGTACTGATCTAGGCCAAAAATATCCTAGTGAACAGTGTCATCGCAAGTTTACTGAAAGATTGTGGTTAGTGCAAAAACTGTAAATCATGATTTGTATTGCAAAAACAAGTTTACTTTGAGCTCTATACTGAACATAGAGCAGCTTTGATTCTCTTGAAATCTTCATATTTGAACTTGTTTGTATGCTGAATACTGTATAATCATAATGTCACCTGAAAAAGTCAGGACCCACAGTATTCATATCAATAGAAATTGGCTGTGGTAATCATTAGTGGTGTTTTACATATAGTGAAGCTGGCATACTGGCCCACCCCTTTCCATTATAGTATATAATGGCTGTCCAAGCCATTTAGTAAGCAGATAATTAACATTATCCCTAATTAGGACGTGTTTAACAGTGAAGGAAAGTCATGGGCGTAGTGGCTAGTGAGGCAGATTTATTTACTGCTCTGGTCTGACTGCTAGAGGTGTGGTGTAATGAGGTGTGCTTTGTGTGACGCTGCCACAGGGGAGGACAGATGGCCAGTGTCAGCACCGCTGGCAGAAGGTGCTCAACCCAGAGTTGGTGAAAGGACCATGGACAAAAGAGGAGGATCAGAAGGTAAGAGGAGCTGGGCGTTCCCTGTCCTGGATAGGAAAACGATGATGAAATGGGTAAATGATAGGGGAGGCATAAGGAAGCTGTCGAGAGAGCAGAGGTTAGCTTACGTGAAATAACACAATACAAACAAATGCTACAATGTGCAATGTATCTTTTCCCACCAGACTAACAGAGCTGTGCACAAGCACAAGCTAACTTCCCGCCAAAACTTTCTTTGGACTATGTAAATGCTCCATTACCTCATCCCTAACACAACTCAGACTTTCCAGGTTCGCTGGTTTAGAGCCCAGCTCTTCCTTGTACCGAATGAAGTCTAATATCTGTCCAAGCTGTAAGATGAACAATGCATTCCTTAAATGGAACTCTACTCTGCAGGAATGTCAAGAATCTCTCATTCCACCAAAATGTTGGCATCACAACAACAGAAACATAGACCTGACCTGTCGATAATAACGTGGCCTGTCAGCAATGACATCACTACATTTTTCAGCTGTGACAGAAACAGCCAACAGGCTTTGCTGCTGCTGTGGAAGCATTCTAAACATTAGTGCTGCTGCTGGCTGTGAATGAGAGAAGAAGAAAGAAGTGCCATTTCTCTGTTTAGACAGACCTTTGCTAACTAACTTACTTGCTAACTTACTCCAACTTCTCATATATAAAGTAAAAGAGAATTACAATATCAGTAGATGCAGCAGTATAGGGATGTTTAATTCCCTCAATGTAAAATCACAACTGTGAATAGAGATTTAATATATTTCCATCTCCTGACTGTGTTTGTGCAGGTCATTGACCTGGTACACAAGTATGGCCCCAAGCGCTGGTCGGTGATTGCTAAGCACCTCCATGGGAGGATTGGAAAGCAGTGCCGTGAGCGGTGGCACAACCACCTTAACCCTGAGGTCAAGAAGTCGTCATGGACTCAGGAAGAGGACCAGATCATCTACGAAGCCCACAAACGTCTAGGCAACCGCTGGGCTGAGATCTCCAAGCTCCTTCCTGGAAGGTAATACAACCTCACACCCGCAAACACATTGCTTACCTCGGTGGTGGGTTGTATCCTGCATAATATGCAGTGTTGTCTGCTCACACTTTGAGTGATGAAACAAGTCATAAAAATTTAATATTAGCAGCATTGACACACCCCATCCTCTTGTCAACAGGACAGACAACTCTATCAAGAATCACTGGAACTCCACCATGAGGAGGAAGGTGGAGCATGAGGGCTACCTACAGGAGGGCTGCAGGACTTTCACCTCCTCTCATGGTGGAGTGAAGAGACGCCACCACAGACCCTGCCCTCCCCCACCATCAGACCCCCAACACTGTGACAGCAGTCCCCTGGCCATGCTGGGACCCAAACAGGTCCTCTACCCTTCTCGGCTTCACATTGTTTCAATACAAAACAATTACGTTTTTAAGACAATATAGCCTATACATAGTCTTTGATTTCTTTCCTTCTTTGATTTGTTAAAAGTCACATCAGTAATATAATTGTTATATGCTACTTGTTTGTCTTGGATGTGATGCTCTGTGTTCTAGATGGGGGGATATCCTTATGACCCTCACAATGGACACTTAATGGACAGCCTCCCAGATACCTCAGGCTTCTTATCGGTGAGTCTGTATATGCATGTTTCTGTGTATGCAGATTGTGGGAAACACTTGTCACAACCTTTTATTTTTCGGGCTATCTGTAATTATCCTTTTAATCGCTAACTCTTCAAATCAAATACTTGGATGACCCTTTTATTTTCACCTAACATTCAATAACAGATAAGGGCGTAACTCAAAGGATCCCAGAAATATTTTATGTAATCTGTTACCTTTTTTTGTCTCTTTTTCTTTTCCTGGTTTTCTTTCCTCCCTCCTTTCCTCCTCCCACCCTCTCCTCCCCAACATGTGTTTATTCCAGCCGTCCTGCGTGGATGACCCTGACAAAGAGCAAAGAATTAAGGAGCTTGAGCTCCTGCTTATGTCAGCAGAGAATGAAGTCCGACGACAAGTGCAGTGCAGAGGTCCATGTGTAAGAACACACTCCGAACGTGTGTTAGCATACTTAGTCAGTGTAGCCTGCGTGTGTTTGTAGCTCACATACACTCCAAAAAAATCTGTTTTTATACTAAATATATCATATAATATATAATTTAATCTAGTATTGAGTCTTAAAATCCCATTGCAAGTGAAACTTAAAACAACAAGTTTCTCTTGTTTTAAGGAAAACAAGATTTTAAGACTGAATATGAGACTAAATGACTAAAGATGGACTTTTTGCAGTGTATACAAGCGAGTACGAGTATAGTGCACATGTATGTGTGCCTGTAGCCTGATTTGCTGTGGTATTGCTGTAGTAACTAGCTTCCCATTTCGCTACTCATTCAGACTGGCTGTGCTTGGTAGCCGCCCAACCCCCACCATTACCATCGTCCCAACCATTAACCTCCTCTCATTCCTTCCAGCCCTCGCTCCCATGCCCACGCTCAGCCAGCAGTTTGGTTTCGAACAAAGCACTTTCTATTCTGTCCTGTACTGTTCCTTTCCTGTCCCTCCTCAACCTATGTTTTCCCATCTTATTCACTCCACTCATTTAATTCCTCATACTTCATAGTCATACTGCAGAAGGTAGATTGATTAATACTGTAAGACTGGTCAAGATTGGCCTCATCTGTTACAGTATTATCAGTGTATGTTCCACGTTTTAATGAAGTTTCTATGGTCACAAATAATCTCAGAATTTACACAAATTTAGAAAAACGTTACATAACGTACCAATCCAGCAATAATAAATACATGTATGTACATATTTCCAAGAGTTAAACTAAACTCACTGAAACTTCATTGGTATGACATTGGCAGTTTTACATCACCTTTGCAGTAGACAGATCTGCTGCTGGAGCCAGCTACCTAACACATGTGTTCTCCTGCCCCTCAGAGCATGGAGCACTACTCAGCCTGGTCTGACAGTGTGTCAGATGACACCCTGACCACCAGTAGCAGCAGCTTGGAGGAGCAAGCGGAGGGAAGGCCCTGGAGGGGCCCTGAGGTCCCCCAAGGGCCTCCAGGACAGCTCCCTGTGTCTCCCAGCAAGTTCCTGGCTATAGAGGCCAGCACTGTGCTCTCTACCTTGCAGACGATTCCAGAGTTTGCAGAGACCATGGAGCTCATTGACTCGGTGAGTGTGCGTATTTGAGATTAGAGAGAGAGACTGAGAAAGAATTCATCTTAGTATGAATTTGTGTATAAAAATTGATTTAAAGTCATGGAACATGGATGTATTGAAGAGCCAGTGTAGATGTGTTTTGCCCTGCAGGACCCTGTGGCGTGGAGTGAGGTGGCCAGCTTTGACTTGTCTGAAACAGGGACACCACCCAGGCATACCCAAGGAGGTTACACCACCCTACTGCAAGAGAGGACGATTGACGATTCAATGGGCTACACAGTCAGCACCCCATCCACCATCTCTGGCCGCGACAAGCACTGTGCTCCATTTGGCCCGGGCAAGGTCAACTCCCTCACTCCTATCAACATGTCCAAAGCCACACAGCCATCCACTGGGAGGAGGAAGAGAAGAGAGAGGGGGGAACAGTCTCCCATGTGTGACAAAACCTGCCCCTCCTTCTTAGAAAATGTCTCTAACTCGCCGAAGAAAACACCCACAAAGTCTCTGCCTTTCTCCCCATTACGGGTAAACTAAACCTCTATAATTCCTCCTTAGTTTGACTTCATTGTCATTACAGAGTTGATGTACTATGGTAGCATTGCTGTGTGGGTAACATCCACTTTTTGATTGCTTGTTTCCCCAGTTCTGCAATGTATCAGGGGCTGAACACCTGAGCCTGGATAACCCAGCCCTCACCTCGACCCCTGTGTGTGGCCAGAAGTGTCTTCTCAACACACCACTCCACAAAGAAACCACACCTAAGCACCAGAAAGAGAATGCTGGGTAAGTGAATAAGGTAGCCGCAGATTTGTTGCAAAACATCTTGGTCTTGGTCACGTGCTGTGTGTCTTTAAATATAGCAATAATACCAAGGGTTGGCACAGCAACCAATAAAGTAGGCTAGCTGAGCTTTAAGGGAATCATCAGCATGTTGGAATGAGTATTTGACCAATCAGATTGCTTGGTTGAAAATACCTGTTGTATGATGTTCTGACTACTGTCTAGTTCCAGGACCCCTAAATTCCGTAGGACTGTCATGATTCCAACCCCAAGGACACCGACTCCATTCAAAAATGCTTTGGCTGCCCAGGAGAAAATGCACGGGCCACTGATGATGGAGGTAAGTGGTGAAGCGTGAGTGTCTGCTTTTACCTGTGTGTGTGTTTTCATGTTATGATCTTTTATTTGTCTGTATAATGTTACGTATGCTTATATCTATGGTTGCCTGTTCATCTGGTTATATTTGTGTGCGTTTGTGTTGTCTCTGTTTTGCAGCCGCAACCACTCGCGTTTCTAGAGGAGGACATCCGAGAAGTTCTGAAGCAGGAGACTGGATCTGACATCTTCAACAGAACAGACCTCCAGCCGGACTACAGAACATGGAAACACAATGTTCGTGTAACATGCACACCATAATATGCTCTTTTTACTGAAAATTACAAAGTAATGTACAAAGTAATGTACAAAGTACAGGTGTACCCTCTAGAATTACCAGAGGATTGTTATGTGAATCTCGGGTTTTCCATTTCAGATGGATGGCCCAGCTAGGAAGGTGCGTAAGTCTCTGGTGCTGGACCCCTGGGGGAAAGACTGCCTCAACGTCCAGCTCTTCCAAGAGCAGCTCAACAACGCACAGGTAGGTTACCGAAGTCACTGTATGACAGAAGCTGTGGGCAGTGGTACTCTAGAGGTTAGAGAAGTGGGCTTGTGACTGAAAAATCCAAACTGTCTGGGAAAAGTAAATGAGAAACTCTTTCCCCTCCCACATTAACTACCATTGATCTGCCCATGAGCTAGGACTTTAACTCTCAATTGCTTTAGTAGAGCTGCTCAGTGGCCAACAGACTGGTTGTAATAGAAAACTCACAGCTGTGAATGTATAACTGCATGAATGTGTAGCAGGGCACTGCTGAAAAAGAGCATGCATGTTCAGTCAACTTTTTCTGGATAAATACAGGTTATCATAGCAAACTTCTCAGTGTAGTCAGTAAATATCTGCCATTTGCAGCTGTCTGCAGTTAGTAACAATTTGTTTGAAATGTTGTATGAATTTAGTGTATCACCAGTGTCCACTTGTCAAGGGCTGGTTAACTAATAAAAATTACTTGCCAGGAATCATTTTTATCAGTGAATATAATTAACAAACATTCGCAATATGTTACCATATCCATTTTCAGTGTAAATTTGCTTGTTCCCTTATACAATGGATCAAGTTTGTAATTAATCATGAAGTGCCACAGAACTCAATATAACCAAGGCATTCAAATAAAATTGTCTCAAAAAGTTACCAGCCTCTGTGGTGACCCTTAAAAATGTTACCAATATTTGGGGCTTGTCACTGTTATTCTTATTGCTTATCTATTGATTCATTGCAAATTACTTGTTTCATTGAACATCGTTTTGCAGGTACCAGATGAAAGTCTACTGACCAGCTCTTTACTGATGACCCCAAATCCTGAGCAAGATGAGTGCAGCTGCCCTTTGACCTCTGGGAGAGAGGGGCCCCCTTTAGTCCCCATGCATCGCCTTACAAGCCCCCGGGTGAAGAAGCCTCCCACCTCCCACAAAGCACCAGCGCACACCACACCGGTACAGGTACATAGATAACTATCTTTAGTTTAAACCAAAGGCAAGGAATCAGATCATACATAAAATATTTTAATACTTCTTTTCAAATGGGACCATTCATTAAGGCAATCACATTTATTCTATCTGTATGATAGATATATCTTGTATCGTTGCTGTCAGAAGGACATGACATGTTTGGGCTCTTTCATTAGACTTAAAGACAACTAATCTTCATTAGTAACCACTGGTAACCATCTTTCCTGTAGGTGAACAGCGAATGGGAAGCAGTGGTTTATGGGAAGACACAGGACCAGCTGATCATGACAGAACAGGCCCGTCAGTACCTGAACCCCTACCCACCGTCTGGTTCTACCTCAAGGGCCCTCGTGCTTTGAAGCCGGGGCCCCTTGTCGCACAGATGCACACTACATCCGTCCAGACCTATCCTATAAAAGACAATCTGGTGTAGGCAAACAAACAAAATTTCCTGTTCTCCTTTTCTTTTCTTTTTTTGAAAAAGCAGAAATGCACTGCCAAGGACATCAACAAAAAAGCATGGCTGCTGTTATTTTTTTCAACATGTTTCTAGGTCACTGCTCAAGTAGTTTCTTGTTTATAAGTGTTCCCTATTTGGCCTGTATTTTCTTTTGAATACACACAAGCTGTTCTGGCTACATGAAGAGTTTTGTATAGATACGAAAAAGCTAGATTTTTCTGCACTAGTCAATGTTGAAAAAACCTGCACATACAGTAGGCTGTAGATATAGATTTTTATTGTTAGCAGTGGCTGCTTCTAAGTTTTATATTGTTAATATATTGTTTAAATGAAAAAAAAAAACATTTTATGATGTAACGCTACTCATTGTATCTTCTCCAGCTCGAACTGCCCAATCGCTGTTGTCAGATAAAAACCACGTATCTACAAAACTTTTTTTCATTGCCGCCCATGTATTTTTAAAATTATACAATGGGTTTTCAACAGGTTTTAAGGGACCAAGGGTCATGAAACACTTAACATGTATATGATCGTGTAACCTTTCAATTCAAATAAGAAAGAAAAACACCAAAAACGCAGTTCCGTGGTTTTTTGTGACAGCAGCGTTAAGTTGTTGAGAATGCTTATCCCTGTTGATATGAAGTCTTGGGGGATGGAAATGGGAAGCTGTCAGTATTGCACTACTGAGTTGAGTTTGCTGCTGAGAAAGGAGCAGGGCAAACTGGATAGCACTTGCGACATGATGGTATCTTTATAACAACACAAAGTTTCCTTTCCAAGGCCATAGTGTCCGTTGAGACATCGGTTGAATGTATTTCATTGCTATGTAATTGTGTAAGAACCTCAAAATGGAAGGGTACCTTATTGTTTATTTCTTTTTATTTTATTTATTATCTGACAGCTAAAGCTTAGATATTAATATAAATCGGATACCGTAGGTTTTTGATGAGAAGTTTACCTTCACTGACAAAGACAGCCTAAAAACCCTCACTTGCCCCGAAGCAGTTCAGCTGTTCATCTCTGTCATAGAAAAAGAATGGCCACCATTGCTTTAGTCAGAGGTTTCAATGTGTCCAGTTTGGTACTGACCATAATGCTCATATCATCAGTGTTCTACAACAAGCATTTGGTCGAGAAGGATTCACCTTTTGTATGAAGGCTGTAGGTTTTATTTATTTAATGTCTACTAATTTATTTATTTCTAAAAAGAAAAAAAAACCTTTAAGAGAAATTACTGAAGAATTATATTTTCTTTTTCTCTGTCAAAATCAGGATTGGGCTACCATTCAGTTACATTCTCCAAGTTAGAAGTAAACATGCACTGCCACTGATTTCATCAATTCATTTTTTTTTCTTTTCTGATCAGGCAAGTAAATAACCGTTATGTTATATCACTGATTTTTTATTTTTTATTTTTTTATTTTTTTTTAAATATAGGTAGGACATTTTCCTTGGAATCAAAGTGTGTTCTTGTTCTCTTTTAGGTAGCAGGATTCCATCTCCGACCTCTAATCATAGGCAAATTGCACTTTTTACTCATTTTAAATGTTGGATTGTTTGTTTGTGCTGATGATGTAGCTCTTATTTGCGTGTGTTTTTTGCCGTTAGATGGATGGTTCACTACGTGTGAAGACTGAATACCGAGCTGCTTGATTTTCACATTACAATGTTATGTTCATTGGCTTTGCTTTTTGCAGCTGTATACTTATGTGAGTTACATAGACTAGACCAAAGCCTAGTGTCTAAAACTTTTAGACAGATGGCTCTGAGCAAGAACACTATCTGTTATATTTACCACACCAGTGAAGTAACACTACAGTAATATAGGCATCGCTGGATCCAGTATTACTTATAATCTGGATTTTGGTAGGAGGATTATCCAGCATTAAGCATTTGAGTAAGAATAAGAAGGGAATCTTGTCAGGGAGATCAAGTGGAAAGATCAGGCGTAGACACAGCTCTAGAACAAGGGAAGTAGACCAAACTGACTTCATTAACATCCGCCTAAGAACTTGATATTTTTATTTTAATACGGTGGCTGAGATGTGTCTAACAGATGAATTTGTATATATTTGTGTTATGTGTTGTTTGTTGTTTTGACTTGTGTTTGTACATTCCATTTGTAAGTCCAAGTAATATGTTTGTATGTTAACAACACTTGGCCATGTAACACCCTAGGTTTTGAGGGAATTAAGTACATGTACAGGATAGGAGCAGCTGCCATACTACTGTAGTTATGCATGAGCAATACACAAGATGCTGGACTTTGCTTTCAATCATTTACAAGGTAAATCACAGATATAACTTGCATTATATTTTACAGTATTTTCAGTTTAAGTCATAACCAAGGTACCATACAATTCCTGCCAACTGTCATTGTAACCATGTACTTAATAAAATGCATTGCATTGGCATTTCAACTTTATTGGTTTACATTGTGCCTTCTTTGATACATTGAGGGGGGCTTTCTCTGTCAAGTGCCCCTGTACAAATTGGTATACCTTTCCCATGTAATAAAGATTTCTGATGATCCTTTTTATTTTTTCTGACATGCTCACAGCAGGCGTAACACGATTTTGAGTTATAGCCAAAATTTAATTTGTGGAAAGCCAAATTCTTAAGCAAGCTAGGAATTCTTACCCTCCACCCCTTTTTATCCCATTGTGTCCCGTTCACTCAGGTGGAGGTGACAGCTGGTGCATTAAGGGGCATGGATAGAAACTGATAGAGTGACTGAAGTTGAATCCCCTGTCGTGTGTATGTACGTGTGCATTGGGATGCTGTCAACTTGGCCTGGGGTCCAGGGACACGAGCCCCCTCCACCAGAACAAGAGGCCTCTCCACAGGGTCAGCTGCTGGCCCTAAAGGGGCCCACTCACCCATGACTTAATGCCCCTGGGCTCCTTTGTCCCCAGGGCTGTTGGTTTTACAGGCCCATTCACTCGATTGCCCCCAAATGGGGGGAGGCAAAGAACCCGACGATTTGCCCTATGCTGGAGGAGCGGCAGTGCACACACATACAAGCATGTGTATGTAAACACACACAGGCACGGCATACACATGTCCACTAAATCAATCAGCTTCCCTTCCCTCATTCTTTTGTTCTTGTTTGACCCACACTAAGAGTTGAAAGATGTCAGAGACCTCTTGCCTCTTAATTGATTATTGGCAGCAGCCCTTCTACCTTATGCTTCCCGTATGTATTATTCTAGTTAAGCAATCATTAGATTTTATTGAAAAATGTTGCCAAATTCCTCTTACATACAAGACTTGTTAGATTTACATTTTGTGAAATCTGCTTCTATAAAGATACACAATATTTTCAATATTTCCTTTTGAATGTAAAACTTAATGAATTGATATGCTGTACTGTGTGCCTACACCCTACATCCTTTATATCTCTTGTCATAGAGCTAGTTATTAAGGTAGTAGCTAAGGTGTGTGTGTGTGTGTGTGTGTGTGTGTGTGTGTGTGTGTACCTTAGGCATTGAAGATTGAAGGGAAAGACATGAAGCAGCCTCCAACCAAATCTCCTCTGCCTTCTCCCTTTAACTACACACCCATAAGCATGCATACAAACACACACACACACACTCTCACACACACACACACGCACACACACACACACACACACACACACACACACACACTGTTTGCTTTTGTGTATGCTAGACAGCAGATGGCAGCCCATTATAGGGCTGACAGGGCAGTCATCTGGCAGGCACCCTGTTACCCCTCCTCTCCCTCCCCCCAAAGACACCCAGCACATCACAGCAGGGATAGGACACTTTAGGCGGGAGAGTCCACAGCCCTGTGTGTGTGTGCGTGTGTGTGTGTGTATTTGTCAGGATTGGAACCTGGCCTTTCTGGCCTATATAGGTCACTCTTTCCACTTGCTGTGCGTGTTAGCGCCATGTGAGGTAAACCAGACTCTCGTTTGAACAGGAGGATGCCAGATTTTGCAGCAACAGCTCCACTGGCACAATTTAATGTAATACTATATGTATGAATGGAAGCTGTATCGGTGTGAACTTATCTCCTGCACCTGTGAAAAATCTCTCTGAATGACCGTGATCCATTCCACTGTTTATAATAATAATAATATTAATTTAATATTATTAGCGCCTTTCATGGTACCCAAGGCACTTAACAATGGAAAAGAGAAGAACTAGATAAGGTGAGAAAAATAACAACTAGGCTAAAAGGTAGGAAGACAATAAGACAAACAAAGGACTATTGTGTGTATTGTAGAATATATCTATTTCTGCTGTGTGTGTGTGTGTGTGTGTGTTGATGAATAGATGCTGGAGGGTGATGGGCCCCTTGGTGCCATGTTGAACGGTTGACAGGGAGGCTTAGTGGCTAGAGAGGCTGGCTCATAATCACAATGTCACAGGTTCAAATCCCTGCAACAGCAGATGTGTCCTTGAGCAAGACACTGAACCTCGACCTGCTCACTCACTGCAAGCTGCTCTGGATGAGACTGCCAGCTAAATGCCTAAAATGTCAATTTAAAATGAATAGACAATGGAGACAGTGTGTACACCACTGGAGAGTAGAAGAGTGAGCTCACCCTACAGTACGCCACCCCTCCCCTCCATCTGCTGCCACATAGGTGAGAGAGGTGAGATGCCTCGCTTCATACCCCTCAACACACACACACACTCCTCATTACCTTATGACTCATTTGCAGGCATGTTGTTGGGGAAGTACATACAGTATATTACCTACCTGTTGTATGTGATCTATGTAAAACCAGACTAATCTAAACAGCAAGGTTCAGGGTCCAGAGAGAGTGATGTTTATCATGGATTTTTTAAATTGAACATAGTCTCCCGGAGGATCCTTCAGTCCTTCTACTCTGGAGCTGTGGAGAGTATCCTGACAGGAAGCATCACTGCCTGGTTTGGCAACAGCTCCGCTCAGGATAGGAAGGCTCTGCAGAGAGTAGTGCGTTCGGCTGAGCGCACTATTGGAACTATACTCCCCACCCTGCAGGACTTGTACACCAGGAGGTGCAGAACCAGAGCCTGCAGGATCATGAAGGATCCTCACCACCCCAACAACGGTCTGTTTCAGCTGCTGCGGTCAGGCAAGCGCCTCCGTAGTCACGCTGCAAAAACAGAGAGACTGAGACGGAGTTTCTTTCCTCAGGCCATCAGGACTGTGAACTCCTGACCTCACCAGGGCCCCCACCAAGACACACACACTGCCCCTCTTATGCACACACACACACTTAGGTAAAGACTACACATAATTTATAATTTATATTACACATACAATTTTCCCTTTTTTTACTATATCTTTTTATAAAGTGCTCTTATTGTAAATATTGTGTTGTTTTTTTATATAGAGCTCTTAAATATTGTAAATATTGTGTTGGTCTATTGTAAATAGTGTGAACCTGTTATTTTGCACATTTCTGCTGAGCATTGCCACTTTGCATTTCACTACACACCTCGTGTGTGTATGTGACAATTAAACTCCTTGAATCTTGAATCTTGAATCTTGAATCATCTGAAATATTCTCAATAATTCCTCTCCTCTATTTGAAACCGAGAGGCACCAGCTCAAGATAAGCCGTAACACTAGCAGCAGTGGAAAGCTGCAACAGGCAGTCTGACTGGCCCACTCAAATACTCGCCTCTAGAATCAGAGTTTCCTCAGAGGACCAGCAGAGCTGTGTCTCTCTTTGTAACCACGCTCTAACATTTACACCATCCCCTGTACAAGACATGCCTCCCAAACGCTGGCCCCAGAATGACTGCCTCCTACAGTCTTTATTACAATGGATTATACCACAGAACAAATCAAGAGGAGGGTGGGGGGTTGGTGTGTATTTCTTCACGCCATGGAGGTCAAGGCCAAGGTTAGGATTAGGATTGGATTTTGTGTCCTCTGGAAGGAGACGATCTACAGCCCACCCTCGAGAGATCCTGCTATGGGGTCATGCTGGGAGGTACCACAGAAGAAGACTACATGGAACTTCTGAGAGCTGCTTCAGTGTTGCCCAGGAAACCGACACAATCCCTGGTCCTCTGGCGAGGCTTTCAGCAAGCCTCAATCACACTTTCTTTTGCTTGAGAGAGTTTTTTTTCTAGCACTGTTAAATAGGAGGGAGGCCCTGTGTGTTCAAAGGAAAATTCACAGGAGCTGAAGTATGAGGTAATACACTGGGGCATGTTTTTACTGAAATAAAAAGATGTTAGCCAGTAAGGGTTTGCGGATTTTATGAAAATAAAAAAAGAATTACTTACATGATTTACAGATTATACAATCAAAGAAATATATCTCAATACAGTTCAAGTTGTAAACAAACATGAATGACATAATGGAGCAAGAGGAATGCACACAAACAGTATCTGGCTTGGCTTTGCCCTATGACTATCAATAAAGCATTACTTACACTAAATGCTAAAGTATTGTCCTTTGTTACACCTATGATTGCAGTCACTCTAATTCTAGATTTGCCAAAACAAATATCTAATATTTCCTTTTGCATTGCACAGTGAAGTCACATCTTAGAAAAGCAGCCAAAGCAGGCAGGATATGCTCTCTGGCAACAAGTACCAGCCTAAATTAGGGTGATTAACGAATGTCTTTTTAAAAATAACCCGCCATGTTACACAACTTCCTCCACCCCCCCCCCCACTCGCCCAGCCCACCCCATCGGAAGAAGTGAACTCTGCTCAGCCACCTAGGAGAAAGAGAGAGGCCTCTCAGTCAGCCTCGAAGGCCCTGTTGGTGGCCCCCTGGCACTCACTCTTCTTCCGGCGCTTGGACAAGATCCTGTGGAGAAAGCCTGGGGATCTGTGTGTCTGAGGCTGGGAGGCCAGGGGCAGAGGCAGAGGGACCTGGGGCCTCAGCTCCAGGAAGGGACCCTCCCTCTCCTCCTGGCCTCCCTCCAGTCCCACTCCTCCTCCCTCTGCTCCCCCTCCTGAGGGCCTGCAGCCTGTGTCCACTGGGGGACAAAGAGGAAATAACAAACACAAAGGCCCTGTTTATTCCTCATGACCCAAATTCCACTGCTAGCAGCAGACAAGACAAGCACAGAGCTGTACAGAGGACTCTGTGTGTGTGTGTGTGTGTGTGTGTGTGTGTGTGTGTGTGTGTGTGCGTGCATATAAAATTCAATGGCAGACTGTCAAATATAAATGCCCCCCTCCTCTCACACACACTCTGCAGTGCCAAAAGAGATACTCTATCAGACAACAGTTTTCGTAGGATGTGGAACATTAGACTGATTGCTCTGAAAAATGTATATCCAAAATTTTATATTGCACCATATTTAACATTACATCATCAAGTGTTAGGATAATGAGTCCCATAAAATGTTGATGGTGTCATATTCTTTTCTTCTTTTAGATGGAAAACTAAAAACACTTTCCTACCCTTCCGTGACCATCAACCCCCCCCCCCCCCCCCTTTTTTTTTCCACTGTGCCGTGAGTGTGCTGCAGTGCAGTGAGAGGGGATTGATCGGGGGAGTTGGGGAGGTGGGGGGGTTGTAATCTGTGTGCTTTGTCAACTAATGAGGGATGAGAGGGGCCACCTGTTCAGGGGCGCTAGGCGGAGCGGAGTGGGATGGGATTTGGGGAATGGGGGATGCGGGGCTACGGTGGTGGAACAGCTGCTGGGTGGTGCGTGCATCATGTGTATGCACTTGTTGATGTGTGTGTGTGTGTGGGTGGGTGTGGGTGTTGTATGAGTTCATATTTGTTCAATACACTGACAACACTCACCTTCCACATCTACCATGTAAACCTGACGCATTGTCCCAGGATGAAATTCTCAGAGATGAAGTTCTCCGCAGGCCTCTGGCAGACACATTCCCCTGAGAACAGAAACAATCCAGCATGTTGGGTTGGGTTGAGTCACCACTGTGCTGATGTCCTGCCATGACCTGCAGACTAATTCTGGCAACTGTTCCTATCTGGTGTATTCTTTCTTCCCTCAAAAGAGAGTGGGCGGTCCAAGCCCTTTAGTATGTTTTCTTTCCTGGGACAGTAGGAGGGCTGAAAGGGCAACGGAGTAGAGGAGACACAGGAAAGTTTTATGGTGGCATTTGATCTGGGATTGAAGATGGGGGTTCCAGAGGCAGAAAAATTAGTTCTGTATATAATATTAAGGCTCTTAATAATAGCAAAAGCATATTGTAGAAATCATGACCAAAAGTTTTAATTGCAACAAAGGACATTAGTGAGAAAGATGTGTGTGAGTGTGGGCTCTGTCATAACTTAGTTACACTGGCTTCAGGGTCTCATGGTTATGGGCTTGAATAAACAATTGTAAAAAGTGAATCCTATCACCCAAATGTACATCTTTGAAACAGAATAGACTAGAATATCATTGTTCTCTTCCCTTAGACAGTAGGCAACAACAACACAGTCCATTGTGCACCATAATGCTGCATTACTGAGTGCAGCCAGCCAACCAACCTGGCCCAGCTCCATCACACAAGAGGCGGGGAAGTAGCCCTGCCGGCCGCACTGCAGCCGCCCAAACCACCTCTCCTCCTCGTGCTTGGACAGTACTAGGATGACGTCATCCGGAGACAGCGCCAGCTCATCTGGCCAGTGGGGCTTGTAGCTGTGCGCCACTACCATCTAATGGACGAAATAAGAACTACAGCCTTGACATTTTACCATGTATTTCACCCTAATTCTGTTTCTCAAAACAGGCCAGTCACTAAACACCATACTTTTTTATTGGTGTTTGATTACATTATATTCCCTGTTCATCTTCCATTCTGCTGTCTACATCTCAGTCACACTGACTGAGAGTGAATGGAGAGGATTATGATTACATGTTTTAAGACTCAGAGATTAACTGCGGTGAGGTGAAAGAGAAACCCTAAATATGGGTGTGCTCTACATGATCTGTTCCTCATAAATATGATTCATGTTTGTCATTGGAATTAGATAATTTAAATACCAAATGGAACCATAAGAGACTGATCAATTGATGAGCTTTAGATAACATCAGTATAAAACTAAATATGGGAATTAGGAAATATAGGTAGAATCTATAGGAAATATATAAAGAGATTTGGGGGTATGGTTTATTTTCCTGCTGCAAATAAAATTACAGCAGCCTGCATTAATAACCTACAGCCCAAGATCAATAACTAACTCAATGCACATTAGATGGATATTTAAAAAAGAAGAAGAAATTTGAACTTGCCTTCTCAGCTTCTACTTTGTATTGATGCCTCGCTGTCAACCGTTGAGAGGGCAGATGAATCAGCAAAAAGTGAAATCACAGAGGTTATTTTAGTATTTGTCACAACAACTGCATGCACATAATGCATGAGAAATCCTTTCCAGTTTGTCACAACAGCCCATCATAGCATTGGCATAATGCAGTATAATGTATGAGAGTTGGCGTCTCTGGAACTATCATCTTTGACTACAAATAAACAACCCATAGGGTGTAAAAACAAATGACGCATCCCTTTGTTAATCATCTGAACTACAATGTGCCATTTGTTATCATGCAGTGTAAATATATTGCATGGTGCTCCTTCAGTATGTTCTACTTCACTGACAGATATGATTCCACTCACCTTGTGGAGGAAGGACAGTGGTGAAGACCTCAAAGTGCTCACTGCTCTGCATGTAGACACGCTGCATCTTGAGGATCTGACTTGACACTCGTACACTGACTGAGGCTCCTGCACTCTCTGTCCTATAGCTTTAAATACATGCAGCTGACTAATCCACTGCAGCACCGACTAGAGCTGGACACAAGCACAAGCACAGCACACACACACAGGCATCATAGGTATAATAAATAAGACACAAGCATGTATTCTCATAGCAAAGGACTATGCAGCAAGCAAATGCACATTGATTAACGTCAAAAAGGTGTATTTTGAATGTGTAAGTGGATATGATTTTCTGTCTTTTAAGGATGCAGAAGATCAATTCTTGATATACAGTACTTCGATAATGAACTTGTTAACGCTACTGTTATTGCCCTAATGGAATAAAAAGGCAAGCCTCCATCTCGCAGACCATGCTTGACCACCTCATCCTCATGCCTACGTCTATTGTTCTTTGTCCATCTGGTCACAGGCGAGAGGTTGAGAGGCCACTACCACTGCCCGCCTAACACGGATGAGAATTCATCATCATACCTTGTCATGTGTGCATGATTGATCGCATGATTGTTTTAGTGTATTGCCTGTGTCCTATTTTCCAGTGGCCAGGGTGAGAAGGGACAAAGATGAATGGGCTTGGGACAGGGTGGCAGACTAGTCAACAGATGGTGATGACCCCCCCCTCCTGTGCAATGGAGCTTGGCTGTGAGCTTGTGTCAGCAGTCATAAAGCATCCATCAACAACATGAGAGAATATGCAGTGTCACAGTCACGTCTCAATAATGGTTAGTATCCTGCAGTCCTTTAACTGTAATATATTTAATATAATGTCATTAAATAGGTCTATTGGTCTCAATGAATGCTGCATGACAATCATTTTTCTTGCTAATTAAAAAACTAGATAGGGAATATTTTCAGAGCTATATTTGCTATATTTCCTATTTACAGTCAACAGGAAATAGGATCCTGTCAAGAGGGCCGTGGATTAGCTTGGTAGAGACGTGTGTTTGTGTACGGTACGCTATCTTAAAGAGGAAACACCTGTAAAGGGATGAGACAACTAACTAACCTCATTGTCATTGCATTAGCATTACACTTGGTTGGACTGCATCCCCTCTGATCCCAAATCCATTTTAAAATAACCAGCGCACTAAATTGCTGAGACATTTAAAAAAAAAAAATGTATTGATATATTTTATTAACAGCTATTTCTAGGCTTAAACTTTAGTCTAATGTACTGAAGGTGTGGCCTGTGGCTTGGCTACATGTTATAGTTCTCACCTCTCTTAATTCAGGGTGCCGTCTGTCTCCACACTAAGGCCAAAGCAAAGCCTTTACATAACCAGAGCCACGGGTAAGCCGATTAGAAAACTGGTTAACTTCTAGGACAGTGGTTCTCAATCCTGGTCCCTGAGTACCACCGCCCTGCTGGTTTTCTATCCCACCAGGTAGTTAATTGCATTCACCTGGCGTCCCAGGTGTAAACCATCCCCCGATTAGATGGCTAGAATGAAAACCAGCAGGACTGTGGTACTCAGGGACCAGGATTTAGAACCACAGTTAGTCAACTATTTTCACTCATTATCTGGCAACACAGCTCAGGAGAATTACTAAAATTATTTTAAAATACATTTAAAAGCTGTTTCCTATCCCACGTTTCCCTTGGCAATTTGAATCCCACTTGTTGAGATGTAGGCCACAAAATGCATTAACTAGTTCACTCAATAGTACTAGTACATTTCAACCTGTCAGTGTATGAGGGTACCAATAATACTCTTGTATTATGAAAAACAGCAATACTGCATATTTCAGAGGCCTGAGCAAGACAACTACAGGCGTGAGTGTTCCTTTCTTCGCTGGTCTTTCATTCCTGTGATGATTGTAAATATTCTGCAGTCGTTCAGAGAAGAAGAGAAACAAGCATCTGATTCTGATTTTAATTGGGGCTGTAACATTTAAACATACACACATTAACATTACCCCACAAGTGAAGCATATTAATTGGCTTACAAAAAGTACTGGGGCCAATATTTACAAATTGTGAGGCAATTAAAATGTCCCTCCCAACAAAGTGGGAAACCCATGGACACACCCATGGGTCCCACCCACTGGACAATCACAACATTACAACACTTCCTGTCATGGCTGAAAGTAGATGTCATTTCATCTTGCTTATGTCCAGTTCAATGCTTTGATGACAAGGCACTTGTCAATAAGACGCAGGATTTCTTTTTCTCTTTAGTGCTTTCCAGGCTTTGCGTGCTTCTTGCCTCCTCCAGCTTTCCCTCCTCCAAATTTACCCCCTTTCCCTCCTCCAACTTTACCCCCTTTCCCTCCTCCAAATTTACCCCCTTTGCCACCCTTTCCCTTTCCTGAGAAGTTGCCCTTGCGTCCTTTCTTTCCTGGACCCTTCTTGAATCTGGCTGCAGCCTCCTCCCGGTCCTCTTCTCGCATTTGTTTATTGACAGCCCTCGTGATGTCAAGCTTTGGTTTCTTACTGTCCAGGATTTTCAGAATTTCCAACTGCTTCTGCCTTTCACTGGAAAGGTCACCGATGAGGGGTTCAAATTTCCTCTTCTTGCCGGTGTTCTTGGGGGCTTTCTCCTTGGGCAGGCGGTCCTGGAATTTCCCAACGGATGCTGTGGAGATCTTGGCAACACTGACAGCTCTAGCCATGTCGGATTTGGACTGCTGGTCCGTGGGGGTCAGTCCAACACCGGGCACTTTGATCTTTTGTGCCCTGGCTATGTTCCTCAGTCTGTTCAGCTCGTTCTTGGCCACTTTCTCCTTTTTGGCCTTGTTGCGCTTCTGAAACTGGTCCTCGTTGGGGTCTGCGGTCTCGGGAACCTCGATCAACCACTCCTTGGTGCCATCATTCGTCCTCTTGTAGCCCCAGCGCCGCCTCCACTCTTTCGCGACATCATCCCAAACCAAATTCGTCTTCTTCTTTTTCTGTATGCCCTTCAGTTTAGCAAATTCCTCCCACTTGGTTGGGGCTTTGGCCTTTGGAGGAGGTTTCTCTCTGGGCAGCGGAGTCGTCGGGTCCGATAGTTTGACGACTATCGCCTCATCAACTCTCTCTGTCGGTAGTTTCCATAGCTCGTTGATGAGAAGCTGCGTGTTGTCCCGGGCTAACGACCGCAGAAACTCCTCTTTCTTCTGCTCTTTGAACTCACGGGAATCAATGCGGTTCTTGTCGTATGCTAGCAGGTTACCAACGTCAAACTCTAGGTCAAGTTCTTTCTTAACGGTGATACTTTTGAGTTTTTCTGCCTCTTCTCGCTCAGCTTTAGCTAGCACCTCTTCTACGCTGCATGCAGCCATGTTGCTCAATGCTGTTCGCTCCACGTGTGACCGTATGACGTGTGGGGGGCGGGGTGCTACACACAATTATTTCCGGGTTAGGGATCGTACGGGAAAGTTGCATATTGTGTCCACAAGAGGGTAGTGTTGTTGAAATGATAAAACCCCTCTCTGTCTGTCTGTCTGTCTGTGTCTCTCTCTCTCTCTCGCTCGCTCGCTCGCTCGCTCGCTCTGTAAAAATCCATTAATTCTGAGTTTCGGGGGTTTAATTGGGGGCTAATAGATGGAATGCCTTCTAAAATGTATTATACGATTAGTAAAGGTATTCTCGTATGGGATTATATTCACTGAAATAATAATAGCCACCGTTTTTCTGTAATCTATTTTGTGTGTGGTTTTCCTTGGTGTTTCTTTGGCCTGTCTGCTTTCATCTTCCTTTTAATTGTTTCTGAGTGGCTTTTCCCCCTTCTCCACTGATTGGGAAGGGGAGGGGCGTTGTGTATTACCGTCTACTGGTTATAAAAAGATGCTGGTCCGCCCAAAGGTGTTATTATTTTGGGCCCCACTAATTATATTCATCGCCAGAGCTGCCATGTGAATGCTCTGACAGGCACGGAGATAAGGTCACAAGTGATGCTGTGTTTGGAGATGTGAGGAGGGAGACAATGAGAGGCCTGAAGTCTCTATCCTGAATTAGAGTAGGCTATCACTTCCCCTCTGTATAGTGTCTGAAATCAACGAATACATGTGCTAATGTAGATGGACATGTGATGGACATACACATACATAGACACACATTCACACTAAGAGTTAACCACTGGTATCAGTGACCCAGATCATCCATTGGATTTTCAGGGATTATTCGCTGACTTCCTATCCAGTAAGAATTTGGCCAAACAGGATTAATCTTTCATGGCATTTCTTTCATGGAAGGATACACTGCACAGATCACATACTTCTAAGTTAGCCCTCTATGAGCTGTGACCATGGAGCAAAGCCATTCCTGTCATCAGGGTCTGCATCAACACAGGTCTAAAATGTATTTGAAGAATGATTTTTAGACTCGGTTTTCAGAAGTGACTAAGTCAGAAAAAAAGACTAGGGCTATTAATCCTATGTGATGTTGGTTTTGTGTACATGAACTCATGTGAACCAAATAGTTGGACAGTCAGTTTCTCTCTGGACTTGAAGTGATACCCTAAAACACTGACTGAAACTGGTAATCATATTAGATTATTTCTACACACTTCCTCCATAAGTGAGGTCAGAGGGTCATCAAACTTTCAGTATGGAGGAAAGCTGACATATAATACAGTAAATGAGATTTAATTCAATATTAAAGGAACCATAAAGGAACACATATTATAGCCCCATACATAGAATACAAGCACCCATACAGTTCAAATTTTGCATGTGGCCAAAATATCCAAAGCATAATTCATACACTGTTTTTCATGTTGAATTATGTTTTAAATGTGTCTATAAGTGTGTTTCTATTCCACAGTTGGTCTGAGAGTGATATGTTGGTCTGGGGAGGATCTGTGCAGTTCACTGTCTGTCTCATATTTAAACACCGACTAGCTGGTGACACCTTAAATGAACGCTGGCCACCATGATCCATGAATCACAGCAAGACATCCATTCATGCAAAAAACAGCCAGAGGCGTTACTCTTCTTCCTCCTTCTAAAAGTTGACCCGTTAACACCTGAGGAGATGGGAGGAGAGAGAGTGCCGGAGGGCCGGATAGAAAACGAGAGCAAAATATAGAAGGGGGATGCAGGGGATGGTAACCGAAATAATCTCATCAGCACCATCCTGGCATAAATCCGAAATGATTAGCTGTTGACAGAGTTTCCTTGCGTAAGTTTATATATTTATAGTTACTGTATTATTATATAAATTTCTTTGACCTACTTGGCTGAAAGACCATTGAAGTTATTCTTTTACACATTTTCTCTACTATTGTGAGTGGAATCTCTTGCTATTTGATGTGTGTCTTCAAGACAAGTATATTTTTGTAACAATATGATACATAGCTTTACTCTGCTATAGACCACAAGGCTATGTCGGTTTTTCTCCAGGGAAAAAAAAGTACTTGCTGAGATTGCATGCAGAAGAAGCAGCTTTAGGGATCACACGTTTCCAGGGGATATAGTGGGCTTAAACCTATTCCCTCAACATGAAAAGGTTGACATACGGTGAAGCTGTAAATCCATTATTATGGTAAATATCTCACACTGTGGGATTTCTGAGAGAAGAATCAATATAAGGGAAGGTCCGAAGTTAACATGCTCTCTAAGCTGTATAAATATTTCGACTTCTTATACAAAACTACGTGACTGAGCTGTTTGCAGATAGGTTTAGGCACTACTGTAGATTACATTCAGAGTGGGCCATACTTCCTGATTCCACAGTGAGCGTAAATGAGCATCCCCTGGTGAAGGGAGTTGAGTGCCTGACAGTTGAGGTCAGAGCCTTTATTGATCTGCTGTGGCTGGGACAGAAACACCATTTGGCTTGTGTGCGATGCCTCACAGCTACCTGCTGCCTCCAAACTACTGCCTGCTCCACATGGCACCTCACGCCCCCAGAAGGACAAGCCGGAAGATAAACTGCATCATCTGTTTTTGCTGGGAAAAGGGACATCAACAAGGGCTCACTCAACCACGACTCACATTGCCGCATCTCCCGTATTCATTTTGAATCTGTTACACACGAAACAAAAAGGGGCAAAAGGTAATCCTGTGTTTAGAGCGCACACCTCTTGCTGTGGCGTGAGGTATTACCCCACTCTCTGGAGCCAGGTGACAGTGGATGAGTTGTGGCTCTGCTGTTTGCAGATGGAACACAGTTTTGGTCTCCCGGAAGTGCACACCCTCTCCAGCCAGATGACACAAATGAAGCAGTTCAGCTTCTCACCAATCCTGGCTTGGTTTCTAAAAACAACACAGCATGGAGTGGAGAGTCCTTGAGATATCATTCCAAGCTTGAGTGTGTGAGTGTGTGTGTGTGAGTATCAGAGAGAGAGAGAGAGAGAGAGAGAGAGAGAGAGAGAGAGAGAGAGAGAGAGAGAGAGAGTACAAGAGTATGCAAGTGAGTGTGTGACATCTATGTGTCACACACATGTGTGTGTGTGTGTGTTGCAGTGGCTCCATGCTGGCTTTTGGAAGCAGAGAGAGCTGGTTACTGCCTGGTGTCATGGCAGCTTACAGAGGTCATCCCTCAGTTTGGTATTCAACAGCACTGTGTGGGATTATCACGGTGACATCATAGGGTACACCCTGTGCTCTATTGAGTGTGAGCCTCCACCAAGTTGCCCTGTTTACAACTTTGTAATAGAAAAATGATACCCACACACTAGTGTTCCCTTTGTGGTTGATTTAACAATGTTTTGGTTACATATTTTACCTGTCTTAGCTTGACTGCACATAACTACCCACTGTACGTAGAGAGGAGTTATATATCCCTCTAATGAGCAATGCAGCAGCATTATGGTTCAATTTGTGTTCGTCACAGATCTTGCCGGTCTTTCTCTTCATAAACATGATAAATCTCCACAGGGCTTCAGCAGTTGTGGAGTGTCTGTAAATAGCCTGTCGTCTTGTGCATCCTGGGGTGGTGTTTTTTTCCCCCCACATTCCTATAATCAGATTCCACAACACAAAGAGTGAGAGAGAGAGAGAGAGAGAGAGAAGCAGAAACATAAACTTTTGCCAAACCTGCGTAATGTGTCATCCGGGCCCTCGGATAGAGCCTGAAGAAATGCTCTTTGAAGCCTCTGTGCAGCTCCAATAATTAGAGGGCTGAACACTGGGCCCCTATGTGAGGGGCATCGAGGGCCCTTATTGATCCTCTGTTAATTAGTCTGTAGATGTTCATTGGTGCATAATTAGACTGATAGTGAGCTAATGAATGCAGACAACGGCTCATACCTCCAGGGAAATGTTCACTGCTGGAAGGATTTTGAATTTGATCAGTCAGTTTTGGAGAAAACATGCTAGTGACAGAAATACGGTACACAAATAACTGAGTAAGGATGCATAATTTCCTACATAGGACGATGCTGTGATTCTATGAGATCCATTAGAGGTATCTGATCAGCCTCTGCCTCTATACAAACACAGTAAGCCACCATGATGACATCCCCTTCACATGCCTCGTCAAAGACAGGAGGGCTTTTAGTCTCTAGGTGCTACTAAATTTGATGCCAACTGATTTGATGGCAATGGACCATGTGGAACGGGAGAAAAAAAAACATATGGAGAGACATTTTTTGACATAAACTCTGCATTCTGACAAGTGACAAACTGTGCAATTGAGGGATTTATCTAAGCCATTATGGAAGTGCTGCTGTCTCCCCTCTGGGCTGGAGCTTGCGCACCCACTGACATTTCAAAGTAGTTCCAGACTCTGCTGACGTCAATTTTTATGTGAACATCTTTATACAAGCCGTCAGTCAAATTCATGAAGCAAAGGAAATAAATTCAACAGGGATTTACCTTTGTGGAGTCAAACAGACACTTTATCTGTCTGTTGAACTTCGCAAACACTTCATCATTTGTGAACGCCACTTGAAAAGTGTTGAGTGGAAGACGCTGTTAGAATGTATATTATGTCACCAACACAATAGACTTACTTACGTCACTGGCAATAGTCAGTGACATAAGTAATAGAGATGAGCTATACTTGTTCCTTAAAGATCCTCTCTATTTTAATGACTTTTTACAGACAGTATTTCCCATCTCTATCTCTTTCCTTCTGATCCACTGAACAGGCTATTAGTCGATTCAATACTGTTCTATACTAGAAATGTCTAAAATTGTTGACAACTGTCAGGACTTACTTTTCCATGCATTTGATGTCCATTGTTGCATCTGTTACAGGTGATGTCCCTGCAGCGTTTGTGCATACTCTTTCAGGATAAATTCAATGCCTATAGCACTGCAGCCTGAGTAGGTTGCGGAGGACGTACACCTGGGAATAGGGACTTTGTGTCTGTGTCATTCCGCAGGACCCACTCCTGCATCAGTCAATGTTGTTGAGTGAGTCAGAGGAGCAATGCTCATTAGCAAAAGGGCAGAAGTCACCTTGCACCAGCCATCATCAAAGCCACTGCTTCCCTTGACACTTACTGCTAACAGGGTGTCAGTGTGCAGCTAGCATGCTGAACGTTCCTGTATGGCCAGATTTATGTTATGAGCAGAGAATTAGTAATATACAGTCCAGGGGTTTATTACAGGGTTTGATAGACCTGCTTTTCCTGCTCTAATGACTGTGTCACATATTCCCTCAAAGTGGCCCATGTCAGTCACACCTTGTCTGGTTCTCCGAAGTTGATTGTCTGATCAATAGTATGCTTTGTCATGCGTCATGCCACCCTTTCGCCTGACATGGTGCAACATTCACTAATTGTAGGCTCCACTCACGTCTTCTCTCAACATGACAGACACCGAATTGCATCAAAATCCCGAGGGACGTTCTGGAGCTATAAATAATATGGATCCCATACATCTTTACAGGAACCCTGAAGCATCAGGATGCTTGCTTTGAAATGTAAATGAAATCCCGCTTTTTCCATGCCCTTGAGTTTGAGTAAGTACATCAATCTGGGAGAATATCATGAGGCATTTCAGGCTTAGAATACTTAAACACACATGGTTATTCCAGTTACATTTGATCTTAAATTTACTGCATCAGCATTTACCTCTTGGGTTGGGTCATGTTTAGAGTGATTAAACATGATTTTACTGTAAATGTAGAGGCTAATTTGGCTATTTTGCCAGATTGTCAACTTTGTATGATTAGCTCTATAAGCTAATCATGACCATTTAGTTGCTCATTTTTCCTCCTGAGGTTTGATATCAGGTGGAGGTGGGAGGACGTGACTCCTGCTGCTCTGCTGGCACAGAATGACCATTTTGGACTCATCAGGAAGAAGCCAGGGTCAGCGGCCAGGGTCAAAAAATGGGAGAAGGATTTTGTGTGGTTGTCCTGACCTGACAGTGAACTGGGGAAAAGGATGAGAGCAGGGATTTAGCAAGGGCCTGAGGTCTTTGAATAACTTTCCATTTTAATTTCCATTATGACCATGCCACACACACACACACACACACACACACACACACACACACACACACACACACACACACACACACACACAAACATCACCAGCTCTGAGCTAATTCTCAGGTTTATTTTAGCAGAGATCTATAGATAATTTGCACTCACACTGAGTGAGGAGATGAATTTACTCATTGATTCTGTTCATGTTGTCAAAGGAGAATAATGCAGAGTGATAGCCGCTAGGCCTCAACTCCACATCTACCCCCAAATAAAGCACGATGATTCAGTGTTACAGATGATTGAGACCAGACAATAGAGGCAAGTTCCTTTCTTTTGACTCTATACATACCATTAGAGGAGGGAGTAACAAAGCAACACAGCAGCATCTTGAGTGTAATTGTCGTCCGACTCGCCTCAGGCTATGTACAGCCTACTCTTGTTTGGTTAGGCTCCTGTTCCTTCTGCCCTGTTTGATAGTTATTGCCAACCCAAGTTAAACTAAACTATGCCCATCCTGAGGCTAAGTGGTCCAGCGTTATATCAGCCAACCCAATCAAGCAGAGGGTTGCATATAGTTAGACTGAGTCCCAGCTACTACTGGAGGTTTGGTAATGCAAAGTATGTAAGAGTATGTAAGAATGCGCTGTGTGCATGATAGAAATTATTACCCATGCATACTGTATATACTGTACATGTGTATATACAGATGTATATACAGATATACAGACACACACTCGGGTGGTGCCACACACTTCTGCATAGTAGTGAGTGATGGTGTCAGTGTAGAGCCAGTGATTGGTGTTGCCAATATCCAAATCCCTCTTCTAATTAATGTTTACATAAGTGTGGCTAATGTAATTCATGCTCGCCCCTGTTGAGAGGGGATCAAGCAGCTTGGGGAAACCCACCTGTGTGGGACAAGCACCTGTGTGGGAGTTGCATGCACAGCCCAGTGAACTGAACACATCATGAGGATTGAGAGAAAAAAAACTCTGTAATTACAAATCACAGCTTGCAAACTTAGGTCACAGAGCAATTCACAATCATGGGTGTTCAAATACTAATCGAATTTAAAGTCCTTAAAGAACTTGTTGAATGAGGGTGACAATAATCAGTGAATATTTGAGGCCCTTTTTCCCATGTTAGTGATAAAACATCTTTGTATTGAGATTAATAAGTTACAGATTCACCTTAATTATGATGTATGTTAACAGGAAAGCAAAGTAATTAAATGAGTTTTAAGAGGAGCACATGTACTCAAATATAATGACCTTATGTGAAACTAATTTCCTCTATTTATCCTGCAGAGGAACAAACTCTAAAGCAATCATTGTACAACCTGCTGTCATCAGAGAGCACTTTGTGACTTTTAAAAAGGCTGTCTGTCTTAATTGCACTGAATTGCAAAATCTACTCTAAATTCTTCAACATGCCAAGGCTGACGAAAGCAAACCTCTCCTCTCCTCCTCTGATGTATTATTATATATTGTATTATTTATATTGGTATTTAACATAAAACCAAATATAAACCAAACACTACAAGAAAGCAACACATTTAATTGTACTAAAATGAGGTAGATAATTAATAACCTCTTACAGTCCAATGCAATTATGTCTGGGGTGCATCTGAGCACTTTGGCACATGAAGTTAAATGAGCATAAATACACTTCTTTGCCATTATTGCATTGCAGTTGTGGACATAGAAAACACACCTGAAGTTGGCATTATCCTGACATGCAGTCTTAAGGATGATATTTGTCTTATCTCTTGCTCGCAATTCAGAGTGTTGTTGGGTACAGCACATTACTCAGGAATGATTGTTAAGGAGAACTGTGACATCGAAAATGTACTCTGGCAAAGAGGCAATTTTGTGGATATATAGAAAAGCCTTTCAAAAGCTTAGGAAGACGGTATAATGTGAACCTTACAACAAATAACAGATTTAGGAGTTGAGGCAGGATGTGGTAAGAGGCTTAGAGTATACAGAGGTCAATGTTACCAGGCAAGCTGAAGTTGATGCTAAGAGAGACCAAGGACCCAACAGTAGGATGTGAAGCTCCTATTCTAGCCATGGATGGCAACAGACCTCTAAAGAAACAATTTAGCAAGCACAATCAGCACGTAGGCCTTGGTCTTGGCACATGCAAACCTGTATGGACAAAAACAACTCTTAGAAAATATGAAATTGATAGTGGAGTCAATAAATCACCAGGAGGAAGTCTCAAGCTGAGGAGAGACAGTGGATGAACTAGGAAAGTAGAGAGAGGAAGAATCTTAGTTCTGAAATCATTTTGAAGTACGGTGTCATCTGGGATTACATTCATTTATTTGAGCAACCTATGATGTGCTGCCATTACCTCAGAACCTCAAGCAGTGGGCATGTAAAGACCCCACGTATCTCTCTGTTCAGACTCAGCAGTGCTTACGCATATCCAGGATATGTCAGGATGCAAAGTCTTTCCCAAGGTCAATATGCTTGGCGGCATAACAATAGCCCAGCAACAATTGAGAGTGTATGAAAAGACATTCATTCTTTACCCTTTAGCATCAAATCAAATTGACTTTGAGAACAAACCAGGAAAGAATTAGGTAGGCTGAGGTTAGGGCAGCTAGGAGCGGCTAGGTGATAGGAAATGTGAACAGACGCACGCCAGCAACTAACAGTCCTGCCAGAGTTGGTGAGCACTGCTGTCTGCTTACTTTATAGAACATTGTGCTGTGGGATGACACAATGGATAAAGCCTATCCATTGTGGAAGGAAGAAAGGAAGGAAGAAGCTCAGATGAAATGAGCTAGCTGAGGCTGAACAGTGAGGATGGAAAGCTAGGCTACGCTGTGTTAGGTTTCATGGATTTATATCCACATCCAACACCAGTTTTCACCACAGAATTTAAGATTTTTGGTCAGTGATTCCTTGAGACACAAAGCAGCTACAAAAGCAACCAAAAAGAGCACAGGCTCTGTCTGAAAAGTACAAAGTAATGAAATCTATATCATGACTAAGATTAGAGCTATCATTCATAGCTATAGTAGTAGAAGTGGGTGGTCATACACTGTACTCAGCAACTCGATTTCTGCACCGGGCTGTTTCAAGGCAGGAGGGACAGAGGTCCCAGTGGTCTTTGATTGTTGGTACAATACAATTTCTGAACTGCTGAGTGGGCAGTTTCAAACCGGAACGATTCCCTTTAGCTTATTGCTGATGAGATTGATGGTGAGGTGTTGGTTTAATATTGATAAATGTAGGTCTGATCAGTGTTAATGGCAGGTTTAGGAGGGGCTGGTTGTGGGATGCCAAAATTCAGTGGCATCTGGGGGTTTCAAGGAAATGTCTTTGATGGGGTTTGCTAACTGAAATAGCATACCTGCTCTCACACGCCACCTTTCCTCTAACATAGAAAATAGTATAAGGGATTGTTAGGGATCAAATACTGTGTACTGGTAAATGTCTGGGTCACCTCTCCATCATCATGGGATGGAGGATAGTGCAATTCTTGTTCTCTGACAGCTGACAGTTGACATACTATGTTGCTCATCCCAGGAAAAGATATCACTCTTACGGTGTGCAATCACTTACGCTGATGATTCAATAGACAAGAGGACCTTGAGTGTCCAACCACCCAGCATCTGTACTTGCATGTTATTCCTCTCAATCGCTAGCTTATCTTTTAATGTTTCCCTGATCATAAATGTCCCTATTTTGACCCTCTCCCTCCCTGATGTTGAGAGGGTTCTGACAGAAGACCGCTCTAGATTAATGCGTGTATCTCTGTCGCTTGATTCATTATGTTCGTTTTATTTGGTTAGTTCAGTTGATTGATGCCGAGCTTGGAGAGCTTTTAAATCACAGCCATTCAATTGAATTAAAGACAAAGAACAAAGTTCAATCCAACTACGGTTCTCTAAAATAGTCAGACTGTATTTAATAAAACGTATCATTGAAATGTGAAATGTATCATACCGATTAAGAATGTTTTCTCTTTGGATGGCAATACACAAGCTATAGTATTTGCAAATTATTCTGAGGGTTTGTTTTTTACCTACTGATGGTTGGAGATTTGAGATGGTGTCAGGTAAATCAGAAAAGTACAAAATTGACTTTCAAATAGTTTAATACTTAATACTTAAACCCCCTTGTCACTTTATTGTAAACTTTATCCCTATGTTGCGACCCCACCCATCTAGTTCTCCAAGCAGGTTAAAACAAATGTTACCCAAATCTTTTTGTCACACAGCTAAGTGGGAGAGATAATAAAGGTTCGCCAAATCTTCCCTCAGATCCTGGTGTCTGATCTTCCTCATTATTCATTTTCCCCAGAGGTGCTACCTGGTGTAATCATCCCATTTTTAATTTGGCCAGATGCCACTGTATGATCAATGCCTGTTAGATCCTCTTTGATCACCCCACAGATTAGAGGAATACCTGGCAACCTACAATACCTCTTGCGATCGCAACCAGAAAAATACAAAAAAAACCATAGGATGAGTCATTCGATTTAATCAAGAATAAAACATGGAAAGAGAAGGAGGTCAGTGACGTGTACTGAGACTTTACTAGACGGCCTCTCTTCTAATCATCTTCTAATGAGCTAAATAGCCTGAAGGGCTTGAATATCTTTTTATGTTCATGTTTTAGTTAATGTGATCTTAATTCCCTTTGCTTAACAAAGGAGATCAAGATCATTTTCCAAAAAAATATTGTACATTTCACCTCAGTTGCCCCCCCCCCCTTCCCCTCGTGCAAAATAATATAGCAAAATATAACACAGCCACAAACCAGGAGTTAATTTTGATTCAACATGTTAGGAAATCAGATATATTTATTGAACATTATGTTTATGTGCAACCTCCATGACCAACACAATGTAGAGCTTCATAATCGTCCTTTCTGTCCCATAGTTACACATAATGTTGAACGCTGACTTTTGTTTATTTGTTTCGCCCCCTAAATGTATTCACTTCAAAACTCTTACCTTATGCAACTTTATCATTATCATTATTTAAACCACTCAGTCGATTCCTGTTCGATGCAAAGGACTAAACCTCCAGTTTAAATAAATACTGAAAACTAAGAGGATTTTGACTGTGGAATAAGTCATGTCTGATTTAAAACGTAATATCTGGGAACATATCTGGTAGCCTATGAAATTAATATGTATCTGTATGCTTTAGGGTTACAGGTGGGCATCAAATGTCAATCAGGAAACATCAGGTGTATCTGTTATATACGTGTAGAACACATGGTGAGCTCTTGTGTGAGGACACGTGGGTTTATAGGCACTGGGCTAACATATAATCATTTACACAAAATATAAAATATTATAAAATGACAAGTCGATTTGCACAAAGGATCAGCTCTGATCATCGGATCTGCTCTGATCATCAGATCTGCTCTGATCATCGGATCTGCTCTGATAAGTTTTGTCCCAGGTCTCAAGTATCCATGATTTATGTTTTGCTCATTAGACTTTTTAATGCACTTCCTGAAAAACACCAATGCATTTGATCCCACACAGATTGAGCTGATTTCACTGCATCTTCACTGGGCTGCATCTAATGTGACGGAGGACATTATGTGACACTAAGGGGCAAATACCATGAGCGACCATCTGAAAAGAAGTGTATTGTGCACATGGCGTGAAGAGGGGGCAGAAAGCACACTGTTTAGACACAGGATGTGAGACTGACAGAGGCAGGGCAAGGGTGACAGGATACAAGTGAACTCTGGATTAATGGATGTCATCTCTGCCTTTTGTGTTCAATAAACTGGGCACTCTTCTGAGGTGTTAGATGTGCACTTCTATTATGGCACTGTATGGCTGTCTTCATGCTGAAACATAACTTATTGTGACTGCTTGTTGTGGTCATGCTCGGTTGAGGAGAGGAAGAAAAGGCCACTCTCCCTCCACTACACTCGCACAGTTCGATTTCATTAGCTTTCCGCTTGGCAATAAACCCATCTACCAAAACACTTACTATATTTGTCATCCATAACACAACAATCGGCAGAGCATACGTTTGGGTAGGATGTCACACATAACCATATTATGTAAGGAAAAAGAGGTTATAGCAATGAGGGTAAACAGTTTCATCTGGATATTGGCAACATACTTGGTCTGATCGACTTCCTTCAGATCTTAACCCAGATGCATAAAGGTTGCCATAAATATATGAACATATCTGGAGTTAGCCACTGATAGTTGTTAGACTGAACAGAGTGACAGACATGAACCAGAGGTAGGAGGAAACCTGTTCAACCATTTTACTCCAGTTATGCATGTTATTCTTACACGTCATGATTGTAGCAGTGTTGAATGGAGAACAGAGATATTAAGCAGGTTAAGTCATTGACGTCCAGAGACTGAACGAGTGTAACGTGAAGAAAACCATTCGAAATGTTTATTTTCCCTGCCTATATTCTGTCACTTTGACTTGTATAGTAACTGTCAGTATCAATGCATTTGATGTGTGTCAATCATTTTGCTCTGAGGCCAGAGGCCGTTTCCCTCGCTAAGCTGTCAACCTGCCACTGACCACACTTTTCCCATTGCATAAAGAATTAACAAAATGACTTGGTTAAATTGATTTGAACATTAGCCATTATATTGCACCGTATATCCATCTGTGAAGAGAAATATCAGTATTGCATGTTCGGATTAAGGGACTTCGGGACCCAATTCTGTTCAAAGTGTGTTATGAAAGAGTGGAGAAATTGGATGACAATTTTGGTAGAATGGCTTTGGCCTAGATTTCTCTCGAGACTGTCTTTTTTTTTCAACAGTGTGAACCAGTCAAATCTACACAGTAGCTGAATATGGACATGTCTCATGCAGTGGATGTGGATGTAACATATCATTCAAACATACAGACGGGTGACAAACCAACATAAAGTTTCTTAGTAAGGTGCTGGGCCACCACGAACCGCCAGAACAGCTTCAATGCGCCTTGGCATCGATTCTCCAAGTCTCTGGAACTCTACTGGAGGGATGGGACACCATTCTTCCAAAAGATGGTGTTTTGATGATGGTGGTGGAGAACGCTGTCTAACACGTCGGTCCAAAATCTCCCATAGGTGTTCAATTGGGTTGAGATCTGGTGACTGCGAAGGCCATAACATATGATTCACACCATTGTCATACTCATCAAACCATTCAGTGACCCCTCGCACCCTGTGGATGGGGACATTGTCATCCTGGAAGAGACCACTCCCATCAGGATAGAAATGTTTCATCATAGGATAAAGGTGATCACTCAAAATAACTTTTTTTGATTTGCAGTGACCTGTGGACCCAAACCATGCAAGGAAAACCCACAGCATAACAGAGCCACCTGACCCCCTCAAGCATTCAGGCGTGTACCGTTCTCTTGGTGTACGCCACACATGCACTCGCCCACTTGTCGAGAATATGATGAAGGATGTCTCCTCTGATCTCTGTAGACCAGTGCCTTTGGTTTTTGCACCACTTAACACTCAAATGTGCATTGGTCTTTGTAATGAGGGGTTTATGCACTGCAACCCTACTATAATATCCCTCTCTATGTAGTTATGTTAGTACTATGACATTCTCAGTCACCTGAGGAAGAGTTGCTCTTCTGTTTTTCCTTACATATCACACTAATGCACGAGCATCTATAGATATAAATGCAGATGTCACTTTAGTCACTGTTCCTATTGAAACACTAGCCAGTTGAGCAGTCTTTGTGGTCGAGGTCAACTGGGCCTTCTCAGCATTTCTATACATGCCACAGAGCATGATAGGATGTTAATGGCTTAATTGTATCATGCAGTATACCTGAATGGAAGTATCTGCATTCGTTATGTTTCTCCACTCATTTATTCAGGCTTTTCCTTTAATTTGTCACTTTAAAATGCCATAATAAAATATCTCTTTATAATGTTGACTTGTGGACACAATTATCCACAGTTATTATCTATTATTCTGGAAATGAAAAAAATTACACACTAGACAGAATAAAGCATTAAAGAGAATATAATATATATAATATAATATTCAAGCAGCAGTGCAGCAATCATGAAAAAGGTAGAACATCCACAATGGCCACATCTATGCAAAGCCACTAGTTTTTGTGTTCATGAAAGTAGATATCCAGATGTCTACTGCACCAGCGACTTGCCTGTATCACTGAGAGTATTGATGGTGCTGTGACCTTTTGCATTTTCATTCCAAAATATTAAAGAGAAGAGCCTATCAACCAAAACAACAAAGTGATAACTCAACAGTGAACGGTGAATAAAGTGCAACTGGTTATTGTCCTACCAGCATCTTAGTTATATGCTCTCACTTCAGTTAGAGAGGCTACAAGGTCTACAAAGATATAAAGATCTACAAGGATATATATATATATATATTATATATTGTACATTATATTATATATAACAGGATAGGAAAAGGAAAAAATCCCATGATGGGAATGTAGAAATAGGAGAGAAAATATAGGTCTGTGTAACATACAGTACTTTCCCTCCACATCCACAGGTGTGAGGAGACTGTCATCCACTATGTGAACAAGCATCGGAAAAGCCTCTGATTTAACACTTTCACTGCTACACAAGTTAGATTCATATAGACAGAATGGCCCTTGGGGGTTACGGACAGATTGACTTCACACGCTCCCATATTGGCAGATGTACTGTTCAGCTGCATGCAAACTACAGGGTATGCAGGGAAGGCAGCTGTTTAGTAATTGCCTCACTTTTATTTTTAAAGCTGCTAATCTTAAAGCATATTACATACAATTATTACAATGCATTACTGCCTTGCACAAACTAAAAAAACTTGCCTTTTAAAGTACCAGAATTGTACCTAAGAGCATCAAGTAAACCAGTGGGGATACGGGCCAACAGCTTTCATCCTGCATAGTGAGTGAGTCTGTTCAGCTGCCATGATTGAACAATAATATACATATATTTTCTCATATACCAAATGTTCTATCAACAGCATAGACATAGTAATGTATACCATTGTCAAATAGGAAATGCCCTTTCTGTTAATCTTTGCTCCACTTCTTGTTGGGTAAGATGAAGGGACATTCAGATAGGCTCTCGCTTCAGTTAAAGAGACATTTATATAACAGGTCATATCACTAGACTCCAAACCAAGGACACCTGAGATGCTAAGGCCAGTCCATGGTGGGGAGCCCATAAACCAGAATACCTGTTTTACCTCGTTCATTAAGATTAGTTCCTCCAGGTCGACCAGAACACTGTCGCATGCACAGCTCAATACACTGGAAAGAGCTGTCCAATTATTTAGGACACTTCACAGAGAAGCGCTTGTCCCTCTTTGTAGCACATCACAATTAGAAAGGCAAATCATCAATTAAAGAGCAACTGTTGCCATGGAGAATTGGTTTTATTAATGGTTCCGTGCTATCCATTCTCAGTAGCACCGTTTTGTAGTGCATGCTGTGTAGATTAAGTGCAGTTCATGAAAACAATAAGAATCTCATCATTTTAGTACTTTACCACTGCAGAGAGTTCAGTGTCAAAGGTCATATTAGGCATATTAAGTTTCATCTATTCTAATCATCTAAGAAACTCACACTATAATTGAGGAACTAAAGGGATAATAATTTAAGCCAGGAGCCCTTCCGCTGTTGCGTCCCAGGAAATGATGTCACTTCCAATGACCAGTTTGGGGACAGTGATTTGAAAATGAGGTGACATGACTTGACCACAAGCAGTCACTCCTTCATCTGGCGGTGTTTTCTATTTGTGTCAGCGAACATGTGTTTCATGTGATGGGACCTGACACGTCCCCTGGAGAAGCATGTAGGAAGTGTGACAAAGGGCAGAGGCTACAGGAAAAACAATTTCACACTGACTGCAAAGTTTTGGTCCACCAAAATGTCTAAAAATAATACTACGCCGATGCTGCTGATGCTGCTGTGAAATGTAATGGCAGATATTCTGGAGACAAATGCCACCAGGTGCTCCACGAGTATATTTATAAATTCAAATTTTCTCCCCATATCTGTTTTTTCAACACATAAATTGGCTTTCCATTTACTTAAGTGCACAGTATGTGGTAAGTCACTTTGACCGCTGTATATACTGTAAGTCTGGAACATTTCCGCAGACTGTATGTCTGGGGTAAAATGGATTTTCTGAGTTTGTGGAAAAAGTGCTACCTTTTGGTCATTATCATTGTTCACAGCCAGTGTGAAAGCAACAGAGAGAAGAAAGAAACAGATAAGTGAGAGATCCTTTTTATCACCAAACTGTTTAGGATTCTAACGCCTTAGCTGAATTTGGATTAAGCTCTTCATCTTGAAAGCGTGGCGTGGCGTTGGGCCCTTCTGGAGCAAGGTGGCAGAGGCAGTGAGTCGCAGAGGTATTGACATACATATGTGCAGCAGCAATGAGTCATTGGGAGACGCAGGTGAACAATGCCTCTCTCTCAGGCTGGGGTGTTTGGAAATGTACATTAACTGAATACAACACAGGTCAGCTGGGAATGAAATCAGTAAAACTGTGCTGTGCAGAGGAAGTGTATTCTCTATCAACAGACACAAAATGTATTCTAAACCTGTAAACTGCATCAGTAGTTAATTGTTCTATTCTGAATCTTTGGATTGATTGTTTGAAATGTAGGAAACACTACACTTTCTATATGGATTGCCATGTTTGGCTTCTGAATGCATTTTGGTCCCATCTGTGCCAAATTGTTTAGAAAGAATAATTACAGTAATTTGTGATGCAATCTGGAATAAATATTCATGGATTTAATTCTCATGTATTATTGGACACAAATTCTAAAATGTAGCTGTGGCTGGAATATAGAAAAAGATGATATCAAAGTTGTCATCATAACACTTCATTCGCCAGTTTACTATGGCTATTTTCTTTTTAGACCTCAAGAACCACTGCAATCATTACAGACTAAGTCATTCAAGTGAAATAGCCAGCAGGTTGCACCTATAGGCCTATTTTGAAAACACAGACGCAGACATAGACGCAGAAACACGCGCGCGCGCGCGCACGTACGCACGCACACCCACACACACACACACACATATGACTCATCTCATCTAAACTAAAGCGCTTTTTCAGAGGCGTTCATTCACGTTACACCCATGCAAGAACGCGCAGACTCCATCTCAGAGCTCGGAGCGTGACACTTGTAGTGTGGTCTTGGCTATATAAGTCCATACAGCATCTACTCTTAAAGTATCTATATACTCGTTTCTTCATAGAAGTGAAGGAGGGTGGCATCTCGCCAAATACCTGGCAAAAGGCTACTGCACTGGACCTCCAATAAAGATTGAAGGTATGACAGCCCTTTAAAAGCTTAACTTAATGCCTATCCATATTGTAATGTAAAATAATTTGTTTTATCCATATTGTGAGTTTATCTGCATGTGTTATTTGGTATGTTATGTGTTCTATTTCTCGAAATTAATTGCGTGGATTTTCTCACTCGCCATGAATCAAAACAGGTCTTTCGTTTTGCTTTCATGAACATTTAGACAGCATTCCATAATTCTTTCAAAGTTCATCTTGTTTTAGAGGGATGGAAACAAGCACAGAGATAGTAGGCAATAATAATCAAACTTCCACAGTTGTATCTATAATTACTAAGCCATAACATGAATCCAATGTATCTTTACGCGCAAAAAAAACACATTACGCACCAATTTCACATGACGTGTGCATGTAATTAATACAGATAAAGTTAATTCACGCATTTTCTCACTACAGTAATTAACGTTTCACACTTTTATTCACAGTTACCAAGCCACCTCATAAATCCAATGCTTCTTTTACGCGCGTAAATTCTACATTACGCAGCACAGTTCACACAGGTTTATGTGTATATAATAAACATATGACATGAGGATAATCCAAGGATTTTTTTAATTTTCAGATTCCAGTTGATATCCTGACATGAAGCTCAATTTACTTGGCACCACCGTGATTCTGCTAGTTGCCTTCTTACCGCGCTACGAATGTAGGGCTATTGAAAGCCCTGGCGGTACCCTGCGCGTCCCAGCTCCCCAAACCCAAAACTCCCAGCAGCAGCAACAGCAGCAGCAATCTGGTCCGATCCTGGAGCGGCTTGGAGAGGAGTATTTCATCCGACTCGGCAACGGGGACTCGAACACTTTCCGGTCATCATCAATGTATCCCGGCGGATCACCTGCAGTCTACAATAGAGCGTTGAAACTCCAGCTGACGCGGCGTCTTTTACAAGGGAAAGTTGGCAACATCCGGGCGCTCATAAGCGGCTTCGGAGACCATGTGAACGAGTCGATGGAGAGGGGAAGGAGGTCCGAAGACCCGCCGATATCCCTGGATCTGACCTTCCACCTGCTCCGGGAGATGATGGAGATGTCCAGGGCTGAACAGATGGCCCAACAAGCGCAGAATAACAGAAGAATGATGGAGTTCTTTGGGAAATGAAGACCTCTTTCCAATCCCGCCAAAGATCTCCCTTCCTGTTTCGGTTCTTTTTACATTTTTACCATCAGCACAAAACATACTCTGTACCATAGTGCTGCTTTATAACACTATTATTTATAGCTTTAACCTCAAATAACGGAGCGTAAATGGGCTTGATTTAAAATAATCCGATTGTACTTTACCAATTTATTGTTGGTGTCAGAGCTGTAGCATTACACCATTCTTCACTCTCTTTGTAAATGAAATATTTTTGTTTGAGATATGAAATATTGCATTGATAAATTGGCGTTTTATTTTAGATTATGTTTCATTGTATTTATGGTATTTATGTTAATAAACTTATGAGCAACCAGTCATTTTTCTGTTGTGTAAGAGGACGTCTTATAACTATATTTTTTAATAAAATATGAAAAGCAATGTTTACATTTCTCTGTGAATATCATTAAATAATTAATAATAAATTCTTGGATAACATGGAGCCAATCTTCAATCTATTTTAATAATCCCTGTTACACCTGCAATTGTAATTAAGATGCACTTTCCTAATATTTTCAAAAATATCTTGGCCTAAAAATTCATAACTCAAAATGGAGCAACTGAATGTATTGGTTGGTGGAAAAAGAGAGCGAACACGAGTTTAGCCTACACAGATATTGATTGATAGAGAAAGGATGCACTTTCTGGATACAGAAATCTTATATAATACTGCCATGGCACTGCTCAGGTACCAAATCATGAGTTAATACCATACCTCCTCCATACCACTGTCAAGAAAAAAGCTGCAACAACAAAGATTTGATAAAAATGTGGACAAAGAATCTGCAAGAGCGACAATACGCATCCAGGTGATGAACATTCATACAGCATCCTTTCTTCTGAACCCTTAATCCCCAAGAAGCTCTTCTCATTATACGTGCAAGTGGCAACCACACAGACAGCTAGAAGATGCACCACTGATAGCTAATGAGTGTGAAAGGAGGTGTGTGAGTGAGTGTGTGTGTGTGTGTGCGTGCATGCTGTGCTGATCTTTGACCCACGATGTCAGGTAAACTAAACAAATGCTGTGGGTGTGAGTCATCCAATTCTGTTTGGCCCACTTGGGGCTTAGTGCTGCACTGAGCCCATTTGTAAAGGATCCAACTCACTGAATGGCGGTGTACAATAATTGGATGAGATTCAATAGTGGACTACCCCCTCAGAGTCACAGCAAGGTGAGGTCATTGCAGGGCAGCAAATAAATGACTGATGGCATAAGGCACATTGCATTCTAGTTGATATATACAGTAAGTTGTGGGCCTTAAACCGTTACCCTACAGTGGTGAAAGATCTTAAAACTGTCTGCACCAAATACAAAAAGGCCACTAAATGCTTTCTTCAGCTGGATTTCCTCTGACAGGGAAAGATGAGCGAGAATAGAAAGAGCGTGTGAAAGAGATAAAGGGTGGGAGAAATAGAAAAATAAGTCTTTCTCCTTTCACATGCACACACACACACACACACACACCAGCATGGGTGTCCATGAACACAACAACAGACACAAATACACATCGGACTAGAAGTCATAGCCTGATTACACAAAATCTCTTTCCTTGTTATTTCAGTCCAGCCAGCCCTTCTTTTGAACAGCGGAAAATGAATGCAACTGGAAACAGTTCCAGTTTTAGCCAGTTTTTTTATAGCCAGTTTTTATTTATTTGTAACTCTGGTAACAACAAAAACATGAGAAATAGGGGTTTGTACAATTCAGTTGTAATGACACATAGAGGAATATAATATGGCCAAAGAAGTATTACCCATGATAGGAAAATATACTTACACAACACAACAGAGAATACAGTGCACAGAACAGGCTGTCATATGAATTAACTATTGAAATGACACAGAATTTCCTGTATAGAAAATATGTTATTCATCCTTCCCATGTCTTTTAATCTACCATCCCATTAATGAAATGATCAGTCCACATATAAAAGACAGTGGGGAAGAAACAGGGGGCTCACTTTGTTTGAAATGCTCAACCTCTGATGTTCTGTAATGATGCAGCTTAAGCAGTGGGGTTGAAAGAGGCCAACTTGATAAAAAATGTATGGACAAAAACCTATGAGTTCTGGAAGCAACTAAAAGCCCAAAACCGTGGGCTGAGGAATCCAGACATTTAATCAGACAATAAATTCTTTCCATCATTCCATCAATTTTGTTGTGATCACATTCATCTTGACAGGAACAGTCAGCATACAGCCAGGCATGCTTACACAATCCCCATGAAAGAGAGGGCAAGGGGAATTGATGCTTCCGCCTGTCACCTTACCTCTAGCTCAACAACCAGAAGTTCCCCAGTTATCCTGCTCCTGGTTTAGGTGTCTGGGCCAACAGCTGACAGCTAGGTTGAGGCAGCACTCTTGGCTGCACTAGGAGAGGAGTTCGTCTGCAGTGGGAAGCCAGGCTGGGCTGAGGCAGCTGTGACAGTGCCACCACCTGGAACAGCCTGGGGTCCCGCTCCTTCCTCAGTGTCCGCCTCTCCATCCTCATCCTCCTCTTCATCATCATCTTCATCTGTAGACAGAATGTGGGAGGAAAAAACAGTCAGACTACCACATAAGTCAAAGGAACACAATGCTGAGCTATAAACTGTGCTACCATCACTGTCTCTTTACCTTGGATGAAGTCGATGGTGCGCAGGGCCCTCCCCTCTTTCTTGAAGTCCACAGTGTAGTGATCCATGTTCTCATAGCTGCGCTCAACTTGGTCCAGGTGGGCCGTACTTGATGCTTCTGAAATCCTGACACCAAATGGCACAATCCGGGTTTTAAGCTGATAATGTTACCCTCTTTTCCATTGTCACTTTATTTGATGAAATACATAAGTTTGCCATAGGCGCATGTACTCACTTTTTGAGGAGAGGGTTTGTGTTCTATGACAGAGACAAAGAAAGAGGCATTATGTCCGAACACCAAATACCTAATACCAAACAGAATCGCTGATCATGTTAAAGCATAATAGAGCTCATGCCTCACTCACGCTCACTTCATATTGACTCTGACCTGCAGGAAGACGGCCATCTCTGGCTCCTCCATGGTCTGGATCCCCATCTCCACAATCCTACAGTTCTCCTCCAGATGGTCTCCGTACTTCCTCGTCAGGCCTCGGATATAGTTAAGCTTCTCCTCCTGTTCGGCTGTCACCCTCTGGCTCAGCTCCCTCTTCTTCTCCTCCAGGATATTATACAACTGGTCAAACTTCTCACACACCAGAGTTTTCTGCCTCCGACCATTCTCCTATACATGCATAAACACAGGCAGACAGTTAGAGAGACAGAAGTTCAGAAAGTCATAAAGTTCATAAAGTTCATAAAGTTGAAAGTTCATAATCACAAAACCAGCAACTTGTCTTTCCCTTCCTTCCTCTAAGATCAAAACAAAGAAATTGGCATCATAGTCATTGTTTGGTTGTGGACAGTTGCAATTAACACACAATGCCGTTAACTATGAATGCTCCCATGGGTTCACCTGTCATCCTCCCGTCCAGTGGAGCCATATGTGCAGAGAGGACAGCGCAGCTCATTCTGCATGTCCGTCCTGAGTGACGCCACCGAGGGTGACACATGGTGGGGCTGGAGACACTCCAGCTTCCTCCCTGCTAACACCAACTGTGGTATGTGACCCATAGGAAAGCTGTCTGTTCTCCTCCCATCAATTACACCGCTCATTTTTAATGTCAATGGGTGACACAACGGCAGGATGGACTACGCTGCTCAGTGTGTGTGGTGACAACACACAGGGAAAAGGAAGAGCGAGAGACCAAGAAAGAGAGACTCAAGCGTCACAACATTCATTGTCATCTCTTTCTCTCTCTCCGTCTCACACACACAGACAGATGCAGTCAGAGATAGTGTGACTGACCAGGAGGAGTAAAGTCCCTTTTGTTTGTTTGTATTTGCTTGTTTGTGTAGGTGAGTGCAGATGCACTAGTGAGAGGGAGTCTTGCTGTGTGAGTGAACGGCCAGGCGCTGCAGCAGTGGGACACTGACCTCTATAGCCAGACAGGCTTCCTCCAGCTGACTAATGATGCCTTGGATCCTGTCGTTGTTACCCACCATCATGGCAATCCCGTCACTCAGCTCTGTCTGGGGGGCGAGGACATGGCCAAGTAAATAACTGAGATCAAGTGCAATCCAAAGTGGGACAGATTTATGATGCGTGTAAATATACTTGGTAATTAAATACTCAATTATGACAATTTCCACAATTTCCAGATAAATAATGATAAAGGAAAACACACATATACACAGTCTTTGTACACCTTTGGTGCCAATATGTCTTAATATTAATGTTCTTTAGCATTCTCCACATACAACCTGTGAAATGAATGTTAACATCCTGTTTTAATGCTCTTTAATGTTTCATGTACAGGCTGCGATTCCTGTTGGAGAACATTAAAGTATTCTCTCTCTCTCTCTCTCTCTCTCTCTCTCTCTCTCTCTCTCTCTCTCTCTCTCTCTCTCTCTCTCTCTCTCTCTCTCTCTCTCTCTCTCTCTCTCTCTCTCTCTCTCTCTCTCTCTCTCTCTCTCTCTCTCTCTCTCTCTCCTCATAATCAGCAGTATTAGTGGCATCCATGAGTGTTTCAGGCCTCACCTTCTGTGTCTGGTAGATGCTTGTGAGAGGCGCCACCTCACAGTCTTTGTGAACTCCGAATACCTTACACATGGAGCATGTTGGCACACAGTGGGTCACGCAATAAATGTTGATCTTTTCATCCTTATGGACATCACACATGGGTGTTTCCTCCTGCCTTTCTGGTGCTGGCTTGCTGCTGCTGAAAGCAGACAGTCCATACATTCAAGTAAGTGACATGTTATGCAATGTGTCAGAGGTCGTCTCAGTAATATGATGATGACAACATGACAACATAATGTCATGTTACCATGTCATACCACGTACCATGGTGGTGGGACATAACAAAAGTAAATTAGATTTACAGAAAAGCATTTATTCATGTTGTTTTCCTCTTAACATTGTATCCTCATATAACTTCAATTTGATACCACTTAGTATGATGTATACTATTAAAGGGAAAATAAACAGCTACTGGCGAGACGGAGTGATGTCACGTCAAGATATTTCTAGCGCAGCTACACTGGAGCCTTCTAGCAAAACATTTTTCAGATATCTAAAACATCAGCGACAAATGTCAGGTTTTGGTGTCAGTCCCTCAGAATAAAAGAGCAAGGGCTTCTTTCTAGACTCCACCACCGTTCAACAATCACAGGGAGGAACCCATCATAGGAATGATGAGATACCAATTTCTCCACCTACAGCAGCCTCAATAGACCATAATGCAGACATGGAGTTACCCTCCACGACATCCTGGTGTTTAGTATTATCTTACTTACTTGTTCTTTATATAAATTTATATCTTTTACAAATGTTTATTTAGGTTATGCTCATACGCCACAAGACCAGTTTAGTCCATGAGGGTTACTAAAGATATCAGTTACTAGTACATAACATTCCGTTTAATTATCCAAAACAATCCTTGAAATAAGTGGATATATTTTGGGTTTGGGTGGCCCCATTGACAATTCTGGCTATCTCTGTGATGGAATTCATTCAAAGATGAGGGAGTCTGTTGTATTTTGCAGTGTTTTATTGTTGATCCACTATGAGCCAAACAGCAAGGCTGAGTGTTTGAGTTGAAGTTTTGTAGATTTTATGTCCTACAAGTCTGCCGGTTATACAATCAACTCCTCAGATCAGGGAAATCATCTGTGTATATGATTAGTACCAGAAACCGCTTGCCACCCACACCAGCTCTCTGACTCCCGAGTCACTGGTGTTACTGGGCACGATGGCCCCACACTTCCCTCCATCACACACCAGAAACGAGACGAGAGAGGGAGCATGCACCCATGAATGCAGTTTGCCCCTTTCCTCCCTTCCTCTCTCTATCCACTGCCCACAAAGCAAAAAATGATCACTGATCACTGACTCTGAACCGTAACGGTGATATGTTAAGTGACCTAGAATAAAAATTGTATGTCTCACAAATTCTTATTGGGATGAAAACACAGAACGCCAGAATGCATAGATAAAAAGAGAATGGCACTTGTTTAAAACGCTGCAGCTAGCTGGTTAGTTTTGGGCGACTCCAGTTGCCCACGACATCAATGGGCAATTTATCAATAAAGAGTAGGCCTATAACTCCTTATATTGTAATTATATAAGAAACCTTAGATATTGTACCCTGTAACCATGCCAGACGGTATGGGAGGGATGCAAATAATCTTGGAAACTCAGAACATGATTACCTTCTCCACTTGGACTTTGCCTTCTATCAAGAGAGACTGAAGGGAGGACACTTATCTGTCTCACCTGCTGGACTCCTGTTTGAACATGTCAATGATGTTCTCAACCAGCAGGTTCCTCTGCAGCCCGTACACACCATGCCTGTCCAGCACCACCTCGTGTCTGCAGGACGGGCATCGGAAGCGGCCACCGGACGTCAACGAGCCCCCCCTTGTTGGAAGGTATGGGTTTGAAGCCTGTAAACAGACACAGTCACAAATCAAAACCTTGATGTAGGGCGATGGGATGGGGTTGCAATGAATAGATTCATCCCAGCCTGCCAAGATTAAACTTGTCTTACTCAGGATAAGTTGAGAGGCAGAAGAAATGTTGCCTACGTGCTTTTTATTAATTTATAGATGAAGAGTGTAGGGCAAGTTTATTAAAAACATATGAGTGGGTTCAACCTACATAGCCTATTAAATCGATATACAGATACTCAATCAATGTTAATGCATCAATGCAACTAACATTGACTCAACATCAGTTTTGCAACCGGAAATAAGTGTTCCAACAACAATGATCCAACAACAATATTCAATGCTATTACAAGGAATGTGACTCAATCATTGTTTTAACATCAAATTACCATTGAAACTACAGAAAATTAACCTTGCTTTATGTTTTCTTTCAGGGTGCAAAAGTGATGTTGAATCAAAGCTTCAAAGTTGATTCAATGTTAGCCTGCTGTCTGGGTAGGCTTACATCTTAAGTCTTCTTAAGTAATTACATGACTCTTACATGACACTTGCTACTAAAAATGAATCAATGTGAAGTTTATTTGCTTACCTGGAAAACATCATTAGCACACTTTCTGCAGAGGTTGTGTTGGCACGGTAGGATAACCACAGGCTTTGTAAACATTTCCAGGCATATGGGGCAAATCAGCTGTTTCTCCAAGTTGTCCATGGCATTCATTTTGGAGTGACGCAGTTAGCGATACATAAAACAAGTACGAAACTTAGACTATGCTGCCAACACTGTAAGATTTTGAGAGGAATGTACAGTAGGCCCAGAGCTAGGCTGAGGAAAAGGCCTGCTGCTGCTCTTGCTCCGGTGGGTGTGGGTTTCCAATCTAGCTGGTGTCACTTCTGTTTTTAGAAAGTAGCTGTCACGTCAAAGGTTGCCATATTTACTTGCCCATATTTGAATCTGATCCTGGGCAGCTGAGCAGGGGAGGGTTGAACAGCTGCCCACCAACCTAACATGTCCTCTACAATGATATCAGGCTGATTTTGGGGTCTGTGCTGTAAAATGTAAAATGCCACCAGTTTTCAGTGTGTTTTGTTGTCACTCTTAGTTTGTAACCTGAAAAATGCTTTACGGACATGCTCTAATACAAAATTATATCTGGTGAAACGTGGTATATATCAATGTTCATATTGTTGGACGGTGGGCCTATGATGTAGCATTGAGTTGGAGATGCTAGCATGATGGTGTGGTTAGCTAGAAACGCTACATCAACCTTCCTTCAAAGACATAACTTACACCATGTATATTAAACAATAGGCTAACATTTCAAACTTTTCATACAATTTAGGGCGCTTCTAGCACGATTCTTGCTAGTTGACGAGCACTTCACCGCAGCTGAAAAGTTAGTGGATTGGAGTAAAAATGATTAGGACTTAAAACCAATAAATTGAGACTTTTATGAAAGTATCGATAATTTGCTTTGCATCTTATGTGGTGGCTGTTTGCCATGTGGTCATACTTTAATAACTTTTTATTTATCACTGCATCACAGGATGTAGCAATTTACCGTCTTTACGGATTAACAATACGTGTAAGGTAATTTGTTGATGTGAAACGAAATGTTTAAAGCAAAAACAGAAAAGTTTCATTGGAGAATGCGGGCATCGATCCCGCTACCTCTCGCATGCTAAGCGAGCGCTCTACCATTTGAGCTAATTCCCCGTGATGCTTACTTTGTCCTAGTGGTGTGTAATGCATTTGCTCGATGTGTAAATCGTGTGCACATCGAAGGTGACTTGACGCGGTGTATGTCAGTTAAACCATATATCCTCGTATTGAAGGTTTCTAAGAACACTAGTACCCAAAACGCTGGCGGTGACGGTCCTACTTTTCCACTGCATGTTTTCAACAGCCATTTTCAAAACACACGTTGGCCACCCTCCTTCAAAATGGTATTTTTTCCCCGATGTCGCCAGATCCCTTCGATAGCTCAGTTGGTAGAGCGGAGGACTGTAGTGGTTACATGGTGATCCTTAGGTCGCTGGTTCGAATCCGGCTCGAAGGAGAGACAACTTTTTCGACTTTATGGACTCAATACTCACTTGCGCAGACTACATATTATTCTTTAAAATAAATATAAAATATGGCGTGCCTGAAAACCGGCCCGTTCCATTTAAAAAAACAAATGCAGACATCTGAAATGATTCCTAAATTCTGAATTGAAAATGTCAAAATGTAATTATTTACAAACAAAGCAAATAATTAGTCATTTATAAGGAATAGTACAGACAGAAAGTGGTCTTTCATGCATCTGGAGTTCAAGACATTTCAACTAGAAAAGCTTCTTGCAGGGGTCACCACTACAGGAAGGTTAATCTCTATTCCCATGTGCATGGCCTTCTTCTTCAGTGAACTGTGACCTCGCCCTTGTCTTGATTGGCTGACATACCATCGGGATACCATCATCTAGGCAGATACAAAGTGAAGCCACAGTTTTAAAATCAATTACTATGGATACACACAACTGCCTTTAACAAATGAATCATGTTATGGTTCTTGTAAGATAGATCCAAGTAAAGTAAAACAATTAATGCTCCAAAGAATTGAACAGATTCTTCTTCTTTCTTTTAACTGCTGCAACTAGAACAAAGAAAAGTCTTCTTGGCAGCCCTGTTTAGGAGGAGGTGACATTTATCTGTGTCTAACCTCATGCTGTTTTCTATCCTTTTGGTATTACAAATAGGGGAAAACTGGCTCCTTATTTGGAGGAATGAGTGGGAAATATCCTGCAGAAAGGGTTGTGTCCTTTTTAACTTCAGATCCTGACTGCTAATTGCTACAGAACCCCTGGGTTAACTTGACAAATAACAATTGAAACCGTTAAACTGCACAGCAGATTATATGACAATATTTGCAGAGGCAGGTGGCCACTGTTTTGTTATGGCCTATAAGTAGTGAGTTTGGTGATGAGATCTCAATGTTACACTGACTAGATTACAAATGTTCAGTGCTGCTTGGCCACAACACCTCTTTTGAAAACACCTTGCATCTATGCACGCTAGGCCTGCATGTTAAACTGTGTTTGTTTCGTGTCTTGAGTCGGTGGCGAGTAGTGATCAAAACAAAAGTTATTTTTGATTTTGCTGCGACATGGCTCAAAATAACTGCAGTGCAAACACATTTAGAAGGGTGACTCAAGAAGTAATTATCAGTTTTGTGGAGGACTGCAGCAAGCATAAAACACCCCCACTGCTATCTGGCACCCCAGCAATATATCACTGCCACACATCTGGCTCTGATAGTAAGTGTCTTTGTTTAATGTGAAGGCTGCCTGTTTCCTGTGTTAGTGCATGCACGCTGAAATGTGATGCATCATATGAGCAACATAATAAGAATTTGAAAGTGAAAATGAAGGCTGCGGATGTATGGCTGTATAATTGAAAGTTCAGTGTTGCAATACTGGAGTGCTTGATTGTGTGTGTGTGTGTGTGTGTGTGTGTGTGTGTGTGTTTTTTTTTAATATACTTATGAGGACCAAATGTCCTCAAGAATAGAAAGATGAGGAAAATCCTCCAATGTGACGACATTTGTAAGGGGCTGACTTTATAAATTATGTGTTTTATTTTGTTGCTTTAATGTTGAATCAAAATAATTCTGGTCTCAGTACTGGTCCTACAGTCCCGTTGTGGTCCATCATTGTAGTCATTGTAGTCATGGAAACTTGATTTTTGTTTATTTGCCTTATTGTTGTCAACTTAGCCATTTTCACACATCTTTTCACAAGACGTTTGGTGTTGGTGTTGGTGTTGGGGACGGGGAGTCTCACCTGTTTCCGTATCTATGAGTGGCTGCTCCTCCACGTCCTCAGAGTACATGTAGATGTCTGGGTCTTCGTCTGCAGGAGTGGGGGGTTTACACTTCCCACAGCAGCAGTTGAAACAGCAGCACAAGCAGAAGCAGAAGTAGCAGCCAGTCACAAGCCCACAGACGACAAACAATCCCTAGACGTAGAAAACAGGTTTGGTATTCAGTGACTGTCTGACAATGGACTGTCATACAGCCACTCTCATACACACATACACAAAACACACAAACACGCATACTCACATATGATGGCTTTAATAAACACATATCGCTGCTGTCAGGTGAAAACCTAATGTCAACTTTTCAGGAACTAAGAAGAACAGCCTTGCTTTTAGCTTGACCGCCATGCATTTCTGAGTTTATCCAGTGGGAATCCTTCATTTGAACTAAAAGCATGAAAACCACCAAAATTGGAGATATATTAGATATATGTTACCTTCGCCCACCAACTAGAGAGCATAAAGTAGGTGGTAACATTCTCCTCTCCAAACTGCTCGGCTACATAGAGGCCCAGGGAGCCGTATTGGTCGTAGATTTCCCTCTTGGTGGCGTCTGACAGCACCGAATGGGCATGGTTGACCTCCTTGAATTTATCTGTGGTGTTTGGGTTCTTGTCAGGATGATATTTCAAAGCAAGTTTTCTGAAGAAAAAAAGATGGCACATCAAAGAATAAGCTATTAAGCATTCAGTGTTGGTAGTGGTTAAAATATTGATGTGCTTTTGAAGACAGTACTGTCGCTCTGTGTGTTTTCCATTATTGAGCTATTTGGTATCCATTTTGTGCTACTTGAAAATGTTTTTTTTAAGTTGTTGTATTGTGCACTAACATATGTTACAATAACACTGAAGGCCTTATAGCAGTATCCTACTTTGAAATGCAATTTACTGTGAAGTTTCTGTAATTTACCCTGTTTCACCCCACTGCACATAATCTGTCAAGATTATTGACAAATCTGTGAAAATGTAAAATAGCAGACAATATGCTGACACATGACACTGGCTATGAAAATTCACAACTGTGCTTTTCACCATGACCTGGACTTGGTTTTTGTTACTTAAATAAGTAACACAAAAAGTACCAGATTTATTTTTTCTACACTCCACTACAAATTATGTTTTCTCATCATTTTCCGATGCTGTAGGCATGCCACTCATTCATTTTTAATTAGTACAGGCTGAAACCGGCTCTGAAAAGGCTGAGGTTGTATGATTACATATTCATTAACAACAAGCAAGGACAGCTCAAAACATTTAGATGGTTATGGGATTCAAATGAGACCAATTAACAAGTAATTCTGGGTTTTGTCTTTGTGATTGAAGTGAATTGATCATTTGTAAACCTCATATAATATTGCAGTGCCTGTTGGTAAAAAATGGAATAAAGATTGAAGATTGACAAATTAAGAGCAATATAACGATTGCTGGAATGGAAGCCAGGCCATGCTGTGGGAGATATTGGGGCCAGTGGGATTTCAGAGGAGCCAATTTGAAGAACTATCCCACAGTGTGCTCCTCCTGTTCCTGTGTATACACACACACACACACACACACACACACACACACACACACACACACACACACACACACACACACACACACACACACACACACATTATTATAAAGGTCTACAAGCGCATTAGCATGAAAGATACAAATGTTTTATAAGTAAGGCAGAGGGTGCCATCTGTTCTCATATGAATATTTCAGTCATATTGTATGCGTGCAGATGGCAGACAGTCACTGGCTGTGACTTTAAAAGGTCTTGTACTAGTTACGCATGCTCAAATAATCTTGTCCGTTTATACATTTCTACATTTGTCCTAAAAAGGCCGCCTGAGAAAATCATTCACCCCAAAATATGTGTTTGATAAGATGCAGTTTACTGTTCCCAGCATGCACGTGTTTCAGTGAGCAATTTTCGTGCACACGCAAAACCTCAAAAGCAAGGACTACTCTGTAAAGCAGCGGACTGTCCACTTGACAAGAGCCTAAGAATGGCTGTGGTTCTCCATTTTTCTGTCATGACACACCAGGATGAAAAGTGCTAACATGTCACTCAAATCTAGTCTACCATGTCCAGAGGCTATAAGATATTGTGTCAGATGGAGGCGGTTTCATGTCTGTTTTACTAGACTTTTCTACTGTTGTGAGCCTTACAGAGTCTCATGACATGGTTACTGGTGGATGTGTACCTGTAAGCCTTTCTTATGTGTTCCTGTGTGCAGGTCTTCTCCAGACCCAGAACGGAGTAGAGATCTTCTCCTGAGGTGGACAGCATTTGTTGCCTTGGTTCTGACATCTTTCCTCCTCCTGGCCTGTTTAATACAGATGAGTTAAAAGACCAAACACTGAACGTTTAACCAGGCAGTCCAAAATAATATCACATTTAGGGAAGATTCTGCTATTATTGATGTTTTCTCTCATCTCAATAATTACACCTTTACTAGTCCCACCTAGAGGCATATGATTCAGAGTTGCAATATCTTCTCCTACTCATAAGATTCCTTTCAGTTTCAAATATCCATTTTATGGACATTTAGCAGTGCACATAATCAATAAGAGTACTAGTAGTGCTCATTTTACTTTGAGAAATGGCTTCATTATTTCTTTTAGGTCATGACCTTTAGCAACCATTTCTCAGATAACTACCCCTTGAGTCAGTACAGGAACTGTATAGTTTAGCCAGCATTTGAGTGGGTTTTTATGACCTCTGACATCAGCAGCACATGAACCTGGTCCCATGCCATAACACCAACACCATGTAATGGGGAAAAAGCCAATAGATAATGAAAAATAGAGGTGCATCATGTGCATGCCAAATTCGGATTTCAGCATGGAGTTTGATTTGACATCCTCTCCCGTGCAAAGAGATAAAGAGAGAACAGCTCAACCATATTGTCTGTGGCAACAGGCACCGCTGTAACTGATGGTCATGGGACAATAAAACGCACTTAGCATTCAAGTGCTTTCCTCTACCTGGCTTGAACCGCAAACCTTATGCACACCATGTGACTACAAAAGTGGAATACACATTGTCTTATCCATAACATTTTAATCTAAATAGTGAAGCGGTGGTATTTTCAACACTTACACACCAAGGGGCTTCTATACTACGAAGTATCAACCAAGTTGCACTCACATACAGTATATAGCATTATGTTTCTTTGACATTTATTCCGGCCTTGTTGAGCTTCCTTGCTGTAGTTTCAGAATGATATTTTAAATACAGCAACACATTTTTCTGGAATGGAAAAAAAATACCTCTACCAGGTTCTTATGATAAATGTAATCTTGGTGATAAATGCTTTTTTTTCTTGTGGCCTCTGGGCTACTTCCACTAATTTATCAAGTGAATAGGCTGGAAAGGGAAAACTTTCACTGTTGCATGTTAATGTCTTTAGGGGGGGGTCATAAGCCAAGAATAGGAAACATAAATATACCCAAGAACTGTGACATAACAGAGGACAGAACAGAGGGACAAAACAAGGCATAGCACAAATAAGACGTTTGTTAAAATAATTACAATTAATAGTAATTGTGTTACCCCAGTTTCAGTTGACACTCAGTTTGGATCATGCAAGATACTCTCACATTTTTCTGTATTTCATTCCATCAATTGAGCTCAGACTGAACATGTGGTTCCTCTGGGTGTAGCCAATTCTGATTTCCTACAACGCTTGTTTTACATGTAAATCCATGGATCTGCAGGCACGTGAGAATGGCAAGCATTCTTCAGCGACGACAGAAGTGGTAGGCATTAATATCTTGGTGATAATATCAACTAATCTATTCACACAAAAGCCCAGCATCGCCTGTCCAGCTCCAATATCAGATCAATCTTTTTGAGTTTAAATTCTGTCGTGGCCTCTGTGAGTCCTACCTCTCCTTCCGCCCCTCAGCTCCAGTCCTCCACTAGTTGAGGTCATTGGTGTCAGGTGTCACCTCTGAGGGGCTGTAGGGGCTCATGAATAAAACATGCCACTAGTTATGGCCCCGACTTCCACTGATAAGCCTGTCAATTTTATCTATCTATCTATCTATCTATCTATCTATCTATCTATCTATCTATCTATCTATCTATCTATCTAACCTTTTATCTTTACACACCTCTTTCAGCAGTTTTTGTGTTTACTTGTTCCCAGATTGGAATTATTACATAATCTGCAAGGTAATGTTGATCAAACAAGCATTATATCGTCTATAGGAGAGCTTTAACATGACTTTTAACAGCTTTTAACATAGTAAAAGAGTGCTATCTAGTGGTAGAATGAGGAAAGGCTATGTGAAAAATGTGAAAATGTGAAAAAGTGCACAATATATTAACACCATTTCTGTTCCCACCACATAAAGCCAGTGTAATTTGCAACGCTGTTGCATTTAGATTCTGCTAAGATCCTCAAAATAGAGGTCCCTTTTGTTGTGTTTATGAACAATATGGATGGAGAATAACCATTTGCCATTTAAAAAAACATAACATAAAACTTAAAATCCATGTTTAACTATGATATACTGTTGGTCCTTCTATCTTAGACTCAGTCATTCAGTTTAATAAACATATGGACTGTAATTGTTATATGTAAAGCATATTGGTGCTACACACTAGTTCCAGATTGGGCTCCCTGATTAGCTTGAATAACATTTAAGTTTAAGTTTTCACATTGCACATATCCAAGTACATACTTACAAGCTCTCACTGAGTGTTAGGTCCAACAAGGTCAAAACAGATTTGCTTGTAGTTGGGAGGTATTATACAGGCATCATAATGCTGTGTAAATACAGTTGGCAGTATCTTGGAAGTACAAGCCTGATATGGCCTTGTGTATATTTCACTTACAATTGGTATGTGCTTATTATATTATGACAGTTAAATGTTCTGTCACTTAGTAACTTGGAAGATAACGAGGTGGCAATGTGTATTTCTGTAGGGCAGTGGTCCTTAAATGCAGAGTACTGCTGGTTTTCTATTCTGCCAGGTAGTTTCCATTCTAGCTGTCTAATCAGGGATTGAATAAGACTTGGGATGCCAGGTGAATGCAATTAACTTCCTGGTAGGAGAGAAAACCAGCAGCACTCTGGACCCCGAGGGCCGGATTTGAGGAACTCTGCTGTAGGGTAACACAGCATATTACAGTTTTTCTCAGTCGCTTTGGTACATTTCTCAGATCAGAATTGAAATTCTCAAAACTACTTGTTCAACCTCCACATCATCTAGTCACTTGTGCACATCATAAAAGCAACTTCTCATTCTTTTGAACAAATTGCAAATGCTTTGGCACATTCATGCAAATGGTTAAGTACAACTGTCTGCTGTTTCCTACATTATCACTTTCTTATGTCATGTTGATCAAAATGTATTGGTTCTCTGTTGAATAGTCTTACCCCCCCAAAACATCTAGACACTAGTTCATTACTTAAGTCATTACATGCAAAATTGGTGAACCAGTTGTCATAATCTGTCAAGCATATTTTCTATACATTTCTATTAGACGTTTTTGTAAATGTGTCCTGAATTGATGAATTGCTCTCAGGTGAATCTTGACTTTCACTACAGTTTTTCTCAGTTGCTTTGGCTCAATTCTCCAATGACAGATGAAGTCGTCAAAACAATATGTGAAATTCTTCACAACATTTTGTTACTTGTGCACAACAGAAAGAGCATTTCTCATTTTTTGTTACCATTTGCAAATGTTTTAGCACATTTAGGCAAATGACTAACAATTATGACAATTTGAACAATTATTGGTTGTATATGTCTTTTGAAATTGATATCTGCCATACAGAAAAAGTGCAGCCTTGTGCATTTTCAATCATTGCCATCAAACCCTTCGACATAGTTTCCATCAGAGTACACTGTTATATTGACAACATGGCTAAACATTTTGACTATCTTGTTTGTACACAATGACACAAGGACTTGTCATTCTGATGACAATGACATGTTCATTGACATAAAGATTTACTTTTGAGAGATGAACTAAGGATTGTGTGGTGCTGTTTGTACAAATTGTTTTGAGAAATGTGCTTACTGTTTTGCAAATGTTAAGGATGATTTGAGAAATGTACTAAAGTGACTGAGAAAAACTGTAAGCACACAGCTATTGTAATAGCTCTTTTCCACCACAAGATGGCTCTACATACACACAGCAATACATTTGCAGGGATAAATGGCATCCAATGCAAAAGGCCATTGCAACATAAACATATGTAGGCCCCATTGGCCATTATAGGAAACCTATCATAGATTATTGTAGTAAACTGACTGGTGCAAATGGACCAATACATTTTTGAGTGAGAATGTTAATTCATCAATCTTTCAATATCAATATAATAAACCCAATTAAATCTGATGACACAGAGTAGTAATGAAGTTGTTTAGGAAATATTATATAGTCATTCAATAAAGAGAAAGTGTATGCAATATAAACTACATATAAACTTAACAAACTTATCAAATTCCTAATCTACTGTTTTTCTTTATATTCTATTGATTTATTTGTCAGGGTCAATACAAGTAAGCATTGTACAGGTTATAAACAAGCATGGTGCAAGTTAAAAACAAGACCAGATGCACTGTATAAAAGACCCTGGTCAGGCTTTTTTCAAGATTCAAGATTCAAGGAGTTTAATTGTCACATACACACACGAGGTGTGTAGTGAAATGCAAAGTGGCAATGCTCAGCAGAAATGTGCAAAATAACAGGTTCACACTATTTACAATAGACCAACACAATATTTACAATATTTAAGAGCTCTATATAAAAAAACAACACAATATTTACAATAAGAGCACTTTATAAAAAAATATAGTAAAAAAAGGGAAAATTGTATGTGTAATATAAATTATAATTATAATTAAGGTAAAAGTAAAAGTAATTAAGGTAAAAGTAAAAGTAAAAAGGTACTGAGCATAAAATGACATACAATTATAGAATAGACATATAATCAAATAGAAATATAATTATATAATTACAATCACAAAGTTCAGAGTTGTTCCTTATCTGTATGTGTGTGTCTGCATGCATATGTGAAAGGATGTATGTGTGTCTATGTGTGTGTGTGTGTGTGTGTGTGTGTGTGTGTGTGTGTGTGTGTGTGTGTTTGTATGTGTGTGCACATGTGGTGTGTTTGCAGATGCAACCACAGATGCAGATATAGGCCATGTGTGTCAGAGTACATTAGAGGGTGGGATGCTGCTTGGGTAATGAAGCAACAGATAATCACTCCTGTGATGCTCACAGTGCAGTCAGATGGTAACAGGTAAATCAATTAGGGAGACCACGGCTGATCTGTAGCTCTCTCCAGAGAGCTGTCACTGAGAGCTGAGACACAGAGCCAGGGGGAATAAAGGGAAGGAGGCCTTGCAAGCAGATACCTGTGACCCCAGGGGGAATCAGCAGGTATGCAGCTCAGCTGTTAACTGTATTCCCAAAACTCTTGGGGCTGTCACTGCTGCTGGAGTGGTTAAACACTCCTGCCATGGGACCAGGATGTGTGTGTGTGTGTGTGTGTGTGTGCTGCAATAATGACTGTGGAAGAAATTAATTAATAGAATGCCTCCCTAATCATTTTCCCAAATGTATATTTGGAAGAGTGTGTAAAACGCATGCTGTCCTGTGCATACATACTTCTATGGTCCCTGTGACGTAGTCATATGCCAGATCATGTGTTTCAGAGTTGTCTGGCAACAACAGGTTTGTAAACTGTTACTGCAGAAACAGTACACCCATCTGAGGGTGACCTCTGTTCTCTTGGCATACATTGAACACCTTTAGTTAGTGACACGTTAATAGTCATTTACACTAACACCTCTGCAAAGTGGGAAACAATTCCAGTTAGCATCAGATTGAACGCTTTGAGAGAATATCCTTGACTAAAGTGGCAATAATATGTTCCACTGTCTACGCTGCATTTGCTGTGGTTTTTTGACAGGCTGTCAAAGCAATTGTCAACAGTGTTGCCTTGGTTGCCTGAAAAAGATGCAGGACCTCTTTGCAGGGGGTATGATTGTGGGGAATTGCATTCAGAGCCATGGAGAGGGAGGGAGGGGATACTAATTATGCCTTCCACTGGCACTGAGCCTGACTGTTGCCATGGCACAGCTCACCATTGTCCCCCAGCACCCGAGCAAGGCACAAAAACTTAGGTGAAAATGTTCAAGTTCTGGACCCTTAATATTTTTTTTTGCTTTGGGGGAATTTTATTTGGGCAATTTAGTGACAGCATGAGGTCAACTATTTCTTAATAGTCAGAAAATCCGTAACTACAGACAATAGATTGCGCTGCAGACAGATAAAACCTAAAGAGTGTCTGCAGACATTAAAATGGGTAATAGACGGGGGAAACAGTAAGCAGCTGCCAACCTACTCTACAAGTCTACATGTCTCTTGAATCATCACAGCCAGTGCAGTGGAACAGATTGCCTCAGCCTAAAAGAGCTGCAGCATTTTCCTATATATCCTACTTCTACATTTCAAACTCCCGGTGAGTCCCACTTCCCAAGTACTATGAGTCATGAGAGGAAGGTAATCACAGGCAATGATGTGGACCGCTGCAGGGCAAGCCCCGTTGTGGAGGAATACCCTTGTGAAGGTCCACGCCGTCTGCAAACGACTGTTCATATCTGTCTTGGGGTCGCCCTGGCCGCCTAGCCAATCGTGTAACCCGATTTAAAATTGCCAAGTACCTTCGTCCAATCAGCGTAGAGGTAACATTAGCTGCCTTGATACCATTGGACGAGCTCACACAAGGGCGTTTTTTGTTCGCTCCAACAGCACCATCTCTGGCAGGTGGTGTGTGCTTTTAAAAGCATACAGTAGGCTAATGTTTAGTACGGTAGGTAGGTAGTTGTAGGGAAATCAACACACGTTAGGTTAATATTCTGTTATTCCGGTTAATCGGTTTGCGTTGCGTACCATTATATAGACGTATTTATTTTTTTAAGTCCGCCGGATTTGCAGGAGTGAGATGAACGTCGGGGTTCCCTCTCTGAGCCAGACACTTTGTGTTTTACGGTCTGGGGTGAATTAGACAACCGGTTCTTTATGCAGCTTTGGAAAAAAAGACAGAAAAGCCCAACATGTTGATTATGTTTCTTTACTACAGTAAGTCTGAATGAAAAACCTTTCTGCCACGGGTAGACAAGGTCTCACATCCTGGAGCTCTCTCACTTCATCCACCGGTGTTGCATATAATAATATATGTTGATGACATTTTTTGGAAGTGGTCGTGCCTTTTGTTTTCATTTTGGGATATGTGATATGCGGATCTATAACGCAACGAAGCGCATATGAGCGGACGTTTCTGACCGAAAATGAGGAAGCGTTTTTATAAAGACTCAGAAAACGGTAAGGTCTCGTCGTTCGTGGGCCCGGATTTGAGTAAAATGAGGAGGAAAGGAGCAAATGCAAAAGCAGCATGAAAACCCCACATAGAATGACACCAAAGGAGATAAAACGATGAAGGTTGAAAAGACGCAGCATCAATGAAGGCGATCTGGACAAGTTTTGAGTCGCTCATAATGAACAGAAATACTTTGCAGCTCAATAACAGATCACAATACTGAAAGATTTTTTTCGGCTTTGCAAGATTTCCCAATTTTGCAGTGATTTATTTTCGCCTTGCAAGTATTATTTTTCATTTGATTGTTTTTTTATTTTAATTTTATTTTTGATCCGGATCCAGCCCTGACTATTCAATGGAAGTATGTTATCAGCTGCCGGTGTTGCCTCTAGACAGGCCGGTTCCCAAGCATGTCCTCAGCCGGAGGGGAGCCATTAGTTTCAGCTCCAGCTCATCTCTATTCGGGGCTCCTGATCCGAGACAGCTGTCACAGGTAAAACAAATAAAATAATCCTCAGCATATTCCTGTTTTTATCATTTAGAGACCATTGGATTGGCACTGGGAATCACACAGGCCTGCAACCACCACGTTTCAACAAAGATGTGAATGATCCACTGGAATCTTGCAGGTGGTTGTTTGGTTCTTAGGCCCCAACACACACAAACACACACTCTCTCTCTAACCATCTCTTGTCATATTAGGCCCTAAAACAAATACACACACACACACACAGATCCCAAAACCTCAGGAGAAACACACTAACCATCTCCTAACTGCTTTACATCTCCATTTGCATGTTGTCTACAGATAGAGGCCCTCTTGGCACACACTTTGGCCAGCGCACTGACAGTGTAATGCCTAAAGTGTATCATTTTCTAACAGTCGTCTCCCGAGACTTGCTGCATTTGTCACAAGGAACGTGCCACGCTGTTAATTATGTTAACATTCCATAACACATTGACAAGAGAAACATAAATCATTGAGTCATGCTTGAACTTCCTGCTTTCTCAGAGTCTTGAACTCTTCGCAAAGTTCGTCTCGTAAGCCTGCTTCTGTAGCTCTGCTCTACGGCAAGAGGAAAGGTAGGCCACAGACCGGTCTTAATGTTGTGGCGTCACATTCTGCTTGGCTCTCATGTACACAGAAACTGGCACGGCAGCACAATGCATCCCAATGCATTAGCCAAGCATTGAGTCACTGTTGTTGTGTGTGCGCATGTGTCTCAGATGGTGTTCCATCCATTAGGCCTTTGCCCAGTACACTTGCTTCACTAACTCTAACCCATGTGTGCCTGTATCCTTAATTCAGCGTCACACTTGAATCATGTTTCAACACACTGATTCCCCAGAACGATGCACTTTTAAAGCGTTCTTGCAACACGTAGCGTTTCCCCTACACTCTTGAAGTCACATTCTGCTAGATGCTCATGTACAGAAACTCCCACAGCATTGCGTAGGATCTTTAGCACTGGTTCTGCTCTTAGATGCTTGTTTTGGGGAGGAGATGCACTTACGATTTTTGGTGACGAGTAGTTCTCTTGCCTACCTACGTTGAATGCACTTATTGTACGTCGCTTTGGATAAAAGCGTCTGCTAAATGGCTGTAATGTAAATGTGATGATCTCCCACCACATTAACCAAGCATTGAGTCACTGTTGTTGACTGTGAGTATCCCCTTCAATGGGCCATCCATTAGCCCTTTGTCCCGCACCCTGCTCCACATAACCACCCATGTGTGTTTGCTTTGAAACTACCACACCATCACCGGCAACTCCCTCAACACTCAAAGACTGACATACAGCCCCCGTCTGTCAAAGGGCCTCAATGTGCCTGTCCTCTATGGCCCCCGGGCCTGTCTTTGGCTTTCAGGGTGATTTGTGTTTCGTCAGATGCCGCGGAATGTTGGATACGCCGGCCGGACAAGCCTCAACTAACCATCTATCCATGCATCAGCCGCTATCCTGCTTCTCCATCATCACTACGCCTTTTGTGAGGCAGTCTTATGAAAGTAATGCAAGGCCAGGGATTGTTGGATAGGGTCCTGTTACTGTGCCATACATTGGTGGTTCTGTTCTGGAGCAGTCCAGTGTGACTGACCATGCTTCTCAGACCGCAGCTCAAAGGAGGGACCCCTGGCGAGATCCCAAAACCTCAGGAGAAAACCCATCTCAGCGTAACACTAGATTGCTCACCCTTCTGCGTATAAACACAAGTGAGCACTATTGTGTTTCCTGGTCAGGTTTGCCAGTTGCTTTCTCTTGAGTGGGCCAGAGTTCATTTTGAATTGTTGGGGTGTGTGGTGTGCTGTCATCGTGCTCCTTTGTTGTGAAAAACGGTTCACTTTCAGCAAGCAGTCGGCTTTGTAGTGTCGAGTGAGGTTCCAGTGAAACAATAACGATTTGCATGACATTTATGTGGAGATGATGTTGAATCACACATTCGAGGTTCACAAAATGCACAGTGAACACGTAAACACTTGTGTACATTGTGAACAAACAAGACGGCGACAGAGATCCAGTAATTCAAAGACCTGTTTACATGGTCATTTCTCTTTTTTCCTCTGAATTGGATTCTGGCTATGAACACGTGGGGACACACACACACACATATACAAACACACACACAGAGCTCAGTCACTCAGCCTTTGTCACAGAGCAATTACACTCTTCTAAATATTGTGTCGTTGGGCCCTATGTATGACCATAAGGGTGCATTTGTCCTTGGTGGCTGCTGTGTTTTTGTGTGTGGTTCCACAGGCCTGTTGTTTGTGGAAGCAGGGCTGGACTAGCATTGCAGAAAGAGGCAGTTAGGCATGTGCCTGGACTCTGGGGGCAGTGGTTTGGATCGCTGCCAGACTCACAGATGGCCGGAGTTTCAGTCTCTTTCTTTCTCTGGCTATCTTGTTCCGCTCACTCACAAGCTCTCTCTCTCTTTCTTTCTCCTCCTCCCCCCCCTCGTCTCTTTCCCTCCTCAGATGAAGACATTTCCTCTTGTAAACGGAGGACGAAAGAGTAGGGTTGAAGAGACGACAGAGTCTCAGAAGAATGTGTCATTCTGTGGTCCTGGAATGCGTGTGATTGGCTGTAAATATGCTCTTGAAGAGGCGTAGCAAGCGTGAAATAAATGGGCTCATTTAGCTAGTAGAGTGCCTCTACTGTTTTTATTGCCATGCATGTTGGCTGCCTGTTGATTAATTCCTTAAAGCAAGCTGGAAGATGATTTGCCCAACTTATTGCTTGTCCAGCGAGATGCATGCAGGTCCCCTCTGGCTTCTCTGGAGTGAACGGTAAACACAGGAATGAGACAGATTAGATCGGCACACTCTGAAAGGACCTGGTGTACAGGACAAGGAGTAGGACACAGCAATGAGTCATGTCGTTCACATATAACATGCACGTGCACGACACACCGATGCATTCACATGTGCACACACAGGTAAGTAGGTATTACTGCACGCGAGTCATCCTAGAGTGTGGCTCACAGCAGGACTGAGATTAGGTTTCTGTGCCATGTGGCTGGCGATATCTTGATTTGGTAGCAGTAACACACAGTCACACTGTTCTGATGATAAGGCTGTGTAATTGACATTTACCTTTTTTTTTTTTTTTATCTAACTGAGATACAAGAATCAATAAACAGATGTGTGATATTGATGAGGCCGGTCAGTCACATGGCTTTTGACGACAGCTAGAGAAACTATCTTAGAGTGGGAACACTGGTCTGCTGTCAGCTCAGTCCTTCACTTCACAATCAGCGAGATCATCAAGAGTACCTGGGCCACTGACCCTAGACCACCTCTCCTCTTGAGAGGTTTGACTCCGGCACAGGGGAAAGGCCCATACGCAAGAGCAGCAGATAGCACTGCTTGTTTCATCTGCACTAGATGGGTGTTTCTGTGCGGAGTGCGATAAGGGAATACACTACGGTGCTTCTTTTTTGAGGGAGTCAGTCTGTTGATCTTAACTGAACTGATAAGGGTTTTTTTTTTTCCGCGCAGTGCCATCGGATTGACGTTGTTTCAGGATGTGGTAAGAATGCTGAAGGAGCCGCTCAGACTCAGAGCCTGGTGTTGCACAACTTTTCACAAAAACTTTAACTCTTGTGGTGCCAAACCTTTGGTTGCTGCAAAAGTGGCTTGAATGAAAGGCAGTGAACCCGACAGTCAGTGTGTATGGTAGTTTATTCCGTCAGACCTTCCTCAAATACTTTGTGGGTTCTTTAGTTAATAGACGGGATCCAAACAAACCTCACATATTTCCTCTCTTGCGCGCTCGCTCTCTCTCTCTCTCAGGGGCCCCTCTTATCACATGACCATTCTGTTTTTGTGCTGCAGTGTTGAGTGCAATCAGCCGTGAGAATGTGGCTCCACACATCAACACTCTAGCTGACACGGTGTCAAGGCCAAACGCTCTGGCTGAATATGAATCACATTTACTCTGGGCCTATAGACGTGGGCTGAGACGATACAGGAAGGAGGAATGCATTTACCCCGATTCTTTCTTTTACTCTTTTACTCGCCAAATATAGCACTTGGAAAAATCAATTGACACATCCATTCATGGGCTTAAGGAGAGGCTATCTCAGAAGTTGCCCTCAGGCCGGCTGTCCATGGACCTGTTTTTCATTTTAGAAGGTTAAGTCTGGAAAGGGGAGCGTTAAGCCGGCCCAGAGAAGCAATTAGAGTCTGGGGATGATGTTTGAAATGAATGAAATTCCATTGCAGGGGAGACACCCTGCGAGAACATGAAGCGTGTCTCCCTCCATCCCCCACCCCTTAACTCTGCTTGTTTCACATGGCCCCGCTAAAAGCACATTTATGCAAGGCCCCTTAAAGGTGCTCTATGTAAAGAAGCCTTAAATCACTTATGACACTTGCCAGTAAAAAATAAATAAATAAATAAAAGAAAGGTTGCTGATATGTTATTACTGCTCAACACGTACGCTGCTTTGTTATGTGGCCTGGCCTGGCCTGCTCCATCTGGGGCATTGGGCCATTTCATCCCCCAACCTCCCCCTCTCAGATACTCACTGGAGCTGGAGAGTGTCAGAGTGGAGAGTGTTCTCATAAAACACTGAGCAGTAGGTAGACTCAATCTATGGCTTTGTGTAAGCAGCGTCTGGCACTCTCACTCTCTCACACACATACACACACACACTTTCACTCACTCAAAACCTGTGCAGTAAAGCCCATGTTTATAGCCTAGCACTCACTTACTGGAATGTGCTGTCCCACACAGCAGAGCGCTGCAAGAGGCCGTAACTCAGAAGGAAGCTTTCAGTTTATGAAGCCATGCTGAGTCTAGCTGCTGTTATCTTCTGACTTTAGGTGTGTGTGTGTGTGTGTTGCATTGCTTTGTTTCTGATATGTCAAGTATGGGAGTATGGGAATACTGCTGGCCTCCTTTTGTTTGGTCCTCACGGTCCATGTATGCGATATACTATGCAATATACTCCTTATATATATATACTCCGATATACTTGACAGATGACATGAGGAAGGCAGGTTTTATGGCTGTGGTTGAAACAGGGAAGTGTGTGAGCAAATGCTGCGATGTGTACCGAACCGTTGAATACCATTGGCAGTATCAACTCAATCGCAGTGCTGTGACGACGAGGGAACATGTTTGCAATAAGCAATGAACTGTTTTGAATTGAAGCTCTTGCAACTCCCAGCGCCTTTTTGATTTAGACTTGTGCACACAAAGCGTTACTCTGCTTGTTTTTATGGCCACATCACTATAACAATAAGGGAGCTGTTGATGGGGACAACGGGTCGATTTTGGACACACTTCTGTTAGTGTACAGCAGGGCTTCACTTGATTCCAATAAGGTCACTTAAATTTGCATTACTGAGCCTTTGCAGTGTCTCTGTCTAACGGAGTCATAAATTAGCAAATATTCAAAGGTTACTCACACAGGCAGAGGTTCTGACTTCATGTGACCTCCTGACCTCCCGACCTCAGAAAGCTGAGCAGATAAAGAACAGAGTGATTTACATTTCACTGCACACCCCGTGTGTGTATGTGACAAATAAACCTCTTGAATCTTGAGCCACACAAGAATGGTCTTAATTCACTAGTAGCCAGTTTGGGTAGACTCACCCACATAGCCAAAACCACATGATGAAAGTGGTAGATAGTCTAGGATTTGTGTATGTGCTTAATTCTGTAACAATAAACTACAACTGTGACTCGACATGACAACGTATGCGAGTGTATCCTGACCCTCTTCTGTATGAGGGCTCCATTTCAGACTGATTATTCTTAGAAAGGTTTGGATGATAACTTTAAATAGCCTAGTGGGTCTAGTTTACTCTTAACTCTATTTCCTCCATTTAACCCCCCCCCTCCCCCCAATTTTGCATTAGCCTGGACTAAATCTCAATCCCGGCCTTGTCTTGTTTGATGTCAGTGGAACTGAAGTTCATCTACCAGGTAACTGGCACTCAGTGATGCTAACATGCTAACATCTAGGATAGAGAGAAGGCCTTAGGTCAGGTAGGCAGAACATATGACAGGCAGACATACAAGCAAACACTCTTAAGTACACTGGCATTTGTTTTTATTCTAATGCACTCTTTGCCAAAAGTATGTGCCATATTATCCCATCCTCACTGACCTTCTGAAGCCTTTGTAAGAGGGGGATGAACTACTGCCCGACCACATTCCTAACATTGTTCCATATGATTGGAATCTGTGAAGACAAGAACAGCAAATTGATAAATGTATTTTTAGTAGACTTATAAAAAGGACATGCTGTGTAGATCAGCGCGCTACAACACGTTGAAGTCCTGCCTATGACCACTTTTGCTTGTCATTTTCTCTCTTGCCCCCTATTTCCCATCAGGCTCTGCTGTGAACATAAATGTCAAAAACACTGAGCTCACAAAGGAGCTGAAGTTAATGAATGTTGGACCGTGGGAGGTGTGCGGTGGTGTGTTGGCACTGCAAGGTGTGGCACGGGTGTGTGTTGTGGTCTGGCCATTTCAAGGGTAAAACGTGACTTTCCCCTCCTTTCACAGTAGTGATGTGACATTGACAGAGTGTTTGCAGTAGCACCTCCCTCTCGCCAGCTCTCAAGGGAGCACATGCCAGTGTCCACTTCAGTGCCAACTGGTTACTGGCTTCTTGCCAGTGTGTGTGTGAGTGTGCTTGTAGCAAGTTGTGGCCAAAAGGTTTGTTTGGGCAGGCAAGGCTGGTGACTCTCCCATCCCCAGTCCTAGTGCCAGCATTGTGCAGTGCCCATGTATGTTGCAGCCGATACCCACCCCCCCACCCCCAACCACACACACCATCTATATTGCTCACACTAACCATCGGTGCTGTGTGTAAACACACAGGCCTGTTGACACTAAAATACAGCTTTGCAGATTACCCACCCTGAGTCAAGCTGTTTGCTAGCCGGTAAAATATTAGCTTTGGATTGGCTGCTGTCATGAGCTTAGAGGACAGCCAGGGTCAGTTTGTGTGTGTGTGTGTGTGTGTGTGTGTGGGTAGGAGACACACACTAATCCTTAGGATATGGTGTATGGAGGATGTGTGCAAGTGCATTCGTCTGTGTATGTGTTTGTTTGTTTGTTTGTGCATGGACCAGTGATGATGGTCATTAAATGGTCCGAGAATCTAGACCGACATATCATTCTACCATATCATTCTACCACCGTCTCTGGGTCAGTCTCTATAGTAGCAGGCCGTAATATGACCCTGGATGGATTTTGGTCAGATTGGTACACATTTGTTCCCATTTTCAGCACAAGGGAAATGGTTTTCCAGTCTTTTGAGAATGCATGGTGGGAGAAAAATGGCATCAAATATTTGGTTGTCTGTGGGGAAGAGCGAGGCTAGGGGTTGAGCAGGAAAGGGAGGTGGGGGTGGGGGAGTGCAAGGGAATGCTAATGAATGAAAATCATGCATGCAAATAGGCTGAGTCCATTGACGTCAGAGCTTGTGTTGCGTGCCATCTGGGGACACCCTGGTTAGCAAACAGAGCTGCAGCTCTCAACTGAAGACCAAGAACCAGACAGCCGGCGAGCTAGCTAGTTAGGCACTTGGTCAGATATTCAGTCAGCCAGGCAGCAGGTCAGCCGTCAGCGGGCCAAATTATCAACCCCTCATTCTCTAACTAGACATTCAGTCCGTCAGCCCACCGAACAGCCAGCCAGTCTCATCATTCTGCCGGCACGTCAGTCACTGAGCCAACCAGCCAGTCATTCAGCCTGCCTGTAGAAAGGGTAACGCTAGATGAGGGTAGCCCCAGGAGGGAGAGTGCAGAGTAGGCCTGGAGGGGGGCCAGGATGCGTGGAGTGCAAGGAGAGGTAAGCCAACACCTCAGTCTAGCCCTGTGCAGCTGTCTGCCTACCGAGCACAAGCTATGCTATTCCCAGAGTCATGCCCTCTACACCTACTACTATGCTTATGACTAGTGCTGCTGCCTCCTGCTGAGGGATACTCTAGGGACCTGACAGTGCTGCAGAGACGCCAGTGAAGACCCAAACACGCAGAGTGATAATTGACGTGGAACATTTGACGCTTCTCCGGCACACTGCAGGCAGCAGATTCCAAGTGTTAGTTACTGGGACCTGCTTTTTTCACCACTGTGACTGATAATATTACCAAATCATATTTTCTGTTCTACGGTCTGCCTCAGAAATCTGGACTGGCATAGACTATATAGTATTGCTTTTTTTTCTCCACATATCTGAATTGTGAATGAATTGTATACTACTAGCCAAGTTGTAGACAATTGTATACTGCTAGCCAAGTTACTCATTCGGTTTGTAGTTGTATTACAGGACATTTTGGGATTTTGTTCATTTGCTATCCATGTCTAAGATTTAAGATTAAAAAACAAGTAGAATGTCCCTTTGCCCCGCCCCTGCCCCGCCCCACCCCTTGGACTTGCATCTTGTGTGCTCAGCAGGTCAGGGGAGTGTCAATGCGGTCAGCTCCTCTGGTCACCAAGCAGCTTTGCACCAAACTAAGAGGAGGGGCGGGGTATACCGGGAAATGAGGTGTGCTTAACTAAATGAGGTTCCCTCTCTCCTGGCCATAAACAATTTTTTCCCATGTTCTCTTTGGAAACCTCTTACTGTGCTGGGCTCTGCTACCGCACCTTCAGTCACGTAACCTGCAAAATCTACACTGTTGGTTTGACAAATTAGAGCACCCACTCCAACCAAGACTACTAGTCGTCAATTGCGATCTGTTTTTGCGTTCACATGTCTACATAACGTGGATATTTCTCACATGACTGATAGCAATGGTGTGTGTGCCCTATCAGCCGGATGACATGGAGCAAGAACATGTTTATCACTGCAGCAGAGTAGATCCAATAGTAGTGACGTTACACCACCTTCACTTATCAGGCTCTGGGTGCATATGTTGCACCATCATTGTGTCCTATGTATTTAAAATGGTCCTTATCGTATGTCTTTGACATTCTTTGGTGGGGTGTGATGAAGGGTATGGTACTACCATGTTAGTTTTGAGTATATCAACTACTTGTAGGTTCTTTATTCTGTTGAAGTAATATTATATTGCTGTAATAATTAATATTGCAATATTATATTGCTTTAAGCCGTTGACATTAGTAGTTCATCCTGATGTGTTTCCTTGTTTTCTGTTTGTTCAGAGACGAGGCGCAATCTCCTATGACAGCTCAGACCAGACAGCACTGTATATCCGTATGCTAGGTAAGTATTTCCCACTGTCGACACACACACACACACACACACACACTCACACTCACTTAGCTCAATGAGAGATTCATCTTCTCAGTATTATTGTCCATTTCTTATTACACAATGGCTTAGAAAGTCAGTGAGATAGGAAGAGAAATGGATGAATTTGGAGATGGAGAGAAGAATATCGATATTTATGAAGAGATGGGAACACACTAGAGTATGCGTCCAGAGTCCACTCAATCCCTGGCCTTTTGTTAATCTCTCAATCACAATAGGCTTAGGTTGCGTGTGTGTCTGCAGTGTAAGTGTTTCTTTGACTTTTGATCAGATTTGGTGTCCAGGATTGTATTTGGAACCCTGCTGGGTTCAGAGGACACTAAACGCTGCCAGTACTGCTCTTCTGAACAGATTGAGTCAAATGCATCTAGTGAGCAGCCAGATTAGGCCGCGATCTGTTTGGGGAAACATGGCTGCCCCATCAATAAGGTTACTGGGGATAACGGTGGGATTAGAGCCAGCATATACCTCTGCGCACACCAACAAAAGCCTGAGCTGCCACTCAGACAGGGCTGGCTCATGTAACCTTTGCCACTCCCCTTCACGGTTCTTTCAGTGTTGGCTGGAAGTGAGCAGCAAGTTAGGAACTAGAATTGTCTACAGTGTCATCCTGTCAGTCTAGGTCCTCGATATCAGATTGCCTCAGATGAGATGTGAAGGGCAGTGAATAGTCAAGGCACATGAAATGGAGCCCTACAGTGTGAGCAGTTTAAGGCCTACTGAATGACTAGGTTGAATTACTGTTTACTGTAGCTTTCACACTGCATTGCTGTACTTTGTCGGTGCCAATTTGTTTCTTGCCAGCTTGATAATATCCATGAGTTGACTGCTGCCACGTGCGCCTGGGCACAGAAACAGCAATTTATCAAGCTGACTGAAGGAGCTTTAGCTTTTTAATCATTTTACTTGGCTAAGTATGATGGCAGTCTCATACGTCACCGGAATGAAGCAGCTGTCTCTGTAGATTTCATATTAAATTGAGTACGAGGAGAGGCATGCTAATGCGGGCTGGTGTTTTCCGGGGCCAGGGTTCAGTCTACCACGTTAATGCTGATGTGCTTTCAAATAGCAGGACTCAGAGCTTTGGCAACATCAGTAATAATGACGTGACCTACATCAACCCCAGAGCACCATCTCTCACGCACCACTGGGGAAACACAGATCCTCTGGCTCTCAAACACACACTAATCACACAAATGCACACGTGCAACATAGCAAGCACATGCATCTGCAGATGTGACAGATGTACTCACACATGGGCTGTATGACTGCTTTGGTTTTTATCTAATGCCCATACTACACCATCACACATTGAAATCAGAAGTGCCATGCTGGAAACATTGGGCTGTTTAGCGCCTCAATCCATTTGACACCACTGCCGTATCGAGTTTTGAGTGGAACGACACACTAGCATTGTACTGCGTCAGTGTCATCGCACCAGCCTGTCAGCTCACTGTGCTCTCAGTGCTTCGGACTGCAGTCTACAAGCAGACCGGCCACCGTCTGGCCTGTCCCTTTTCCTCTGCTTGACTACTAACCGGGTCGTAGATGGACAATATATCACCATCAGGGCCTCTGAGTACTAGTAGAGCAAACTATCCCGACATGGCATTGCATGCTCAGCTGTTTGACCGACCTGTCTGTCCATTGAATTTTCTCTTTGGGGAAGTGGGAGTGTGTGTTTGTGTGTGACTATGCACGCATTTGGCTACTACATACCAGACCTAGGTCAAATAGTATCATTCTTTTGTGTTTTAATTTCCTTGGCGTAGCGTAAGGGTGGGGTTTACCACATTGAGTCAATTGACGTGGTGACAGGTCAGTTGTTGATCTGCCTCTCCAAGCATGACTCTTGAGGAAGTGTGTGCTGATTTCTTCTAGGAGATGTGAGAGTGAGAAGCCAGGTTGGATTTGAACCGGAACGAAGAAGCTCCCACCCATACCTGTGCATCGACTTCCGAACTCTTCACAGTGAGTATCAATCACAGCCAAGCTCTTTGATGACGAGCGAGATGGTGCCATTAAACTGTAGCCCTGCGTACAGTTCCACTCTCCAGTGAGATTGACAGATGTTTGTGCTTGGGTATTGTGCTTAGGTATTTCACACACTGATAAGGACCAAGGTGTGTCTAAGTGTAAACCTTTTGCAAGGATTTTTTTTAAATTTTTATCAAAGCCATGTTAATGGGTTTTGCACCACTTATGGCACTTTAGTGTGTGTGTGTGTGTGTGTGTGTGCGTGTGTGTCAGTCATCCTGGCCCAAATGTAATCCTATCTTGTGCTGACGTGTTTCCGGATTTCAGCCATGGTTTATCCAGACAGACAGTGCTTTTGTGTGTGTGATCACTGACAAAGCATGACTGGTGTGTGTGTGTTCCCAGACGAGAGGCTTAAGAGTGGGCGGCTGTGTCAGCAGTGAGTTTTTATATCGCTGAGTTGGTGTCAGATCCCCAACAACTTTGTGTGACCCAAATGATTCTCCGACCCCAACAAGCTCATGAAATATTTGTTGTTTAGTTCACTTCTGACACCTTAAGTCAGTTATCCTATTGGTTATTTCTTGCTTATGTGTGTGTGTGGGCTTACAGCACGTCTGTACTCTGGGTCTGCCTCAGCCAGCTCTGTCCCTGAAAGGAGGGTCCACAGGCTGCTCAGCTTCCAGAGGTACCTGCACTCGTCCCGCCTGCTCCGGGGAACCCCCCAGCAGATCCCCCTCCACATCCTCGATGAGGACTACACTGGACAGGCCAGGGTATGACACCCACCTCGTATAACCAAACCAGTAACCATACAATACGCAGACGTAAAGAAACACTCAGAATGTTCTTTGTTCACACGGGGCATCCTTACATTTGTGTGTTTTTGTTTTCCCTCTCTTGTAGTGCATGCTGGAAAAAGTTGGGAGCTGGAATTTTGACATTTTCCTCTTCGATAAGTTGACAAACGGTAGGCTGTGGCTGTTAAATCTGATTTGAATTGTTATCATGATAACATAGGCTTTACAGCGCTGACAAGAGAATCCAGGGGATCCATAAGTATCTTACCAATGGCGCCATCTGTAGGATGGTACACACCTTTACATTTGTTTTGTTGCCATTCTGCTTTTAAACATTGTACAAAACATGTATAGATATGCAAAGACTAACTCTATAAGTGAACCTGTCATATCGTAAATGAAAAAACGTCCCTAAAACAATTTTGTACTGTTAAAAAAAGCAGCTATTGGCAATGTACCTTGCAATTCTGGGCTTATTTTGCTATTTGTTGATGTACTTTTCTAATTCCCGCGGATAATTGGCCAAACATAGATGACATGACATCATGTTGAGATATTTCCAGTGCAGCTATAATGGAGTTTGATAGCAGAATTTTTTATCAACTATCTAAAACAATGGTAAATATCAGGTTTCGGTGTCAGAATCAAAGAGCAAGGCTTCCTTCTAGACTCACCATTTTGCATTGACATTTAATAATCATACAGGAAAAAATCCATCATAGACTAGGCAAAGATACCAATTTCTCCACCGACAGCAGCCTCAATAGACCATAATGCAATGCAGCCGCAAGACAAGTTGCATTTCGAGTAAGGGGCGTGACTCACTTTTTCTTGACTGGAAAAACTCGCTCTCTTGTTCTTACTTTAGTTAGCGCTTTTGTCTCTCCACCTACACATTAAACCCACTGCTGACTGCAATAAGTTCACGCCTGTTCTCGACGTCAGAAGTCATTCTGGGAAATGTAGGAAATCGCCAACTGAAGTAGAAGTAGATGAGGCAGGTTGAGGGAACGTGGGTACAACAAAAAAGTCAATCACAACACTTCATCGAAAAGTAACTCCTGGAATGCGTTGAACATCACAGATATAACAGTGTAAGAGTATCTGAGGGTGGGATTTTGCTTTTAATACAAGTGAAAAGAGACGCACAAAACAATTGAAAGCTGGATGCTCATTCCCGTTGTTCAGGAAACAGCCTGATCACCCTGACCTTCCACCTGCTGAACCAGTATGGCTTGGTGGAGCTCTTCCAGCTGGACATGGTGAAACTCTGGAGGTTTCTGGTCATGGTCCAGGAGGACTACCACAGTGACAACCCCTACCACAACGCTGTCCACGCTGCAGACGTCACACAGGCCATGTACTGCTACCTACGGGAGCCCATGGTGAGACATGCGGAATAGCGCACACTTTGAGCCATGGGGGGCGAAAAATATGGAAATATGGAAGTCAGTTGTATTTTATTGATCAACAATCGTGTTATTTGTGCTGTTTTGTTGTTGTGAGTGCAGCTCTCCAAGTCTCTGACCTCTTGTGACCTCCTACTGGGCCTGCTAGCAGCCGCCACTCACGACCTGGACCATCCTGGGGTCAACCAGCCTTTCCTGATCAAGACTGACCACTACCTAGCGATACTCTATAGGGTGAGAATACGGGAAGCCCCTCCCCTATCTGTGAGCTGTCAGATCCATCTCTGTTACTTATGAAAATACTGCTGTGGAAGACATCGTACAAAACGAAAATCCATTTATTTGTGTCTGTGTTTGTGCACAATTTGTCCTTTTTTTAATGTGCAGAATACCTCAGTTCTGGAAAACCACCACTGGAAGTCTGCAGTGGGCCTGCTCAGAGAGACTGGGCTGTTCTCCCACCTGCCTGCTGAGGACAGGTTAGTCTGACATTGAAATAGTGCACCAAGCAAAGCTAGACGCCACTTAGTTACTGGTTATTTCTCAGGTTTATCTCAAAACAGCATACTACATTTTATAGTTTTTAAAGAGGTAATGGTGCCAAAATACGTTCTATACAACCTGATTGTTCTATTTAATCAGTCTGAAAATGGAGAGGCAGCTGGGCTCCTTAATCCTGGCCACGGACATCAGCAGACAAAATGAGTACCTGTCCAAGTTCCGCACACATCTGGACGAGGAGGACCTGTGCTTGAGCAAGGCCAACCACCGCCACTTCATCCTGCAGGTCAGTTACCTCCCCCGCCATAGGCACACCACTGCATCTAAGGAAGATGTGTTTTATTTTTTAATTTTTTATTCTGTTTTGGCTCCAACCCCATACAGATGGCTCTAAAGTGTGCGGACATCTGCAACCCATGCAGACCCTGGGAGCTTAGCAAACAGTGGAGTGAGAAAGTGACGGATGAGTTCTTCCAACAAGGTATCATTCTCTCTGCTGCCTTCTTCCATGTTGTTTTCTCAGGCTCGTTCTCTGTCATACACTCATTCACTCTGCTCTTATCTTTCTTTCCGTATTTTAATCTCTTACTCTTTTTCTTCTTTGTTCTTTCTGTGGTTTCTTCTCTTCAGATAAATAATGGCATATAATACGTATGACACTTTATTATTCTTCTGTAGGAAATATTGAGAAGAAGCACAAACTTGAAGTCAGCCCACTTTGTGACAGAGAGACCAACACGGTCGGCAACATTCAAATCGGCAAGTAACTTGACTCTTTTATATTTAGCTATCAGCTGCAGACAGCGTCTCATTTTTAGCCCGTAACCTGTGTCCGTCTCCTCCCCTCCTCTCCCTCTAGGCTTCATGACGTATGTGGTGGAGCCCCTGTTTGCAGAGTGGGCCCGTTTCTCCGACACACGTCTGTCCCAGACCATGCTGGGCCACCTGGGGCTGAACAAGGCCAGCTGGGGCGGCTTGCAGCAGGAACAAACCTCTGGCTCCGAGGAGGCGGAGCCCAGCATGGCCGGCGGCGACGCAGAACCCGGTGCAGCCTGCACCCAACCAGACGGCACCGCGAGAGGAACCAGCTCCAAAGAAATACCTCAGGGAAGCAGAGACTCCTGACACTCCATGTTTGCCCTTTCACCCCACTCTCGTGACCCCTGACCCGGGCCTCAGGGCCTCACCACACACTGGGGGCTGGGTGGGGCATCCAGGGATGGAGTACGGCCTGCACCCCTGCCGCTGCCCCACCTCCTAAGACCTTATTCATGTTTTGTTGCTTTTGCCTCACATCTTGACAAACCACTGATTTTATTTAATTTATTTAATTTTAAATTTCTCTTTTTGGCATAGAGCAATACATAGATACCTCATTTGGCTACTGCTGTATTTTCTTTTATTTGCTTTATTTTATTTATTTGTCCACTGTAGTTTTGGCATTACTGATTGAACACACCACTATTTTTGGTTGGCGAATCTTAAGCGAAAAACAGTAAGAACTGAGAATACACTTTTCTGGTATTTTGAGTGCCATTTGAAAACAAAGATTTGAAGAATGATTTGAACTGATTGACTGAGACAACTTGAGTATTCAGACATGAGACGCTCCTAAGACTTAAGAGTAATGCTGTGTGTTGCATTTGTAATGAAGATTCTTCCTCATGTAAAAAACGAAAATGTGACAAGCCCAGTCCTTTTGCTGCCTCTACGAAGACTGTTTACGCATCTCCTTGTTCGTTTGTTGTTTCTTCCCCTTGAACCGAACTGAAGTGAATCATGTTGGCTCCGCAGTTTGCCTTCTAAGCACAGATGTGAAGAACCACTTGTTTGAACTGTCATCCCACTGTTTAAGCCATGAGCAGAACCTTATTCAAACACCAGACGCCATAAGTAACTCCACCTGTGCTACAGCGTATTGTACTCCTTGCACTCCCAAATAATGACGGTGTTGGAGATGCAGCTTCTTTCCACGACAACTCCAAAATAGTCTGTGAAGCTATTGTACAACTTTTCCTCTACTTTCTGAAGGAAACGTTTCAATAGTATTTCAGGAGTATCTTTCAGTGCTGGTTGAACTTCGGGCACCTATGCCTCCCATACTGGGATCAGTTACTCATTGCGCATGCATCTCACCTGGAACTCCGCTCCACGCAACGCAACTCAACTCGCTCAGGGTTTTGCCAATCTCTTATCAAGAGGGAGATGGGGGACTGTGGGTGATGCGTGGTTGTCTTGCCTGGCTCGGATCACTTCTACTGAAGGAGGCTCTCCCTTTCCATAGAATGTCTCACTTTAGCCACATGCAACCTAAAGGACTGCTCGATCGATGCCTTATAACTATGCACAAACTATGCTAAGTGACCAAACCAACTCCTGTTCCCATCAAGTGCATGGTGTGCTTGTCTTTGAATGCACTGTCCAATCCCTTTGCCTTTTTGTTGTGAGGAACAACAACTCCCAACTGTCCTTTTTGTACGGAAACAAAATGGTCGAGTGACTTTGAACATTCCATTTCCTTGTTTGGTTTGTCTACTTTGATTCTGTATAGTGGCACAAATTGTGTTTGTGTTTAAACATTTTGAACGATAACAGGTGCTTTTCTTACTTTAGCTGATTTGTATTTTGCTGTAAGTGCTGTAAGACTGTTGATAAAACTGTTTACAATTTGTTGCGACAGCCATTTTTGGGAAGACTTCAGTGTCAAGCCAGATTTTGTAAAGGCTTTGCTGTATTGACCTTTTTGATACATGCCTGTTGCAGTTACAATTTGATTAATAAAACCTGTTGACAAATATTTCTTGGATTTTGAAAAAGTTGGTTTATCAAATGTCATTTACGTACGCCATCTGTTAAACATTAGCGGCATAATGCAAACTTGAAAGTAAAATAACTTTCATGCTTTTATTGCACAGAGCCGCTCGATACTAATGCGACTTACAGAAGGTTAAACATCAACCATGTCAGACAGCTCAAAGTAAGAACTGACCATACAGCATCAAACACTTGTGATTCCATGTTACTTTTATTTGGAAACTTCTTAAGTAATCACTCAATTACTGACACACGCAGTCCACATTCCCTTATAAAAGTCAGTTGGTGAAACAGCTACTGCATTGGTATAAACTGAACAGAAATGGTAATGTGTGCATTCAATAGAGACACGTCATCATAAAATGTAGTGTGATTTTGAACAAAATACTGCCTGAGAAGTTATCCTTTTCTGACCCAGAAGAGTCAAAACACAGCATACTGTATGACACGGAGATAGGCACAAACTTTTGAAGAGCTTTGTTACAAAATAAGATGCCCACTATCTGAAAAATGTGATACTACTCTTAAATGATTGCTGGCATGAAAGTACAAGTCCTTTTAGGATTTTATTTAAGTAGTAGTTAAGAGCGAGGACTCTTCCATGTAGTAAAGAATCATCTGAACTTGGAACTGAGTTACTAGTATAATGCAGCATTTTTTCCAATATGGATATATTACTTTTAAACTAAATTCTGGATCAAGGCTTTAGTGTTTTGAGAAAAAGGCAAATCTCTGATCAAGGGGAGTACTGACATTGCCACAAAACAAACATGAAATTGTATCAATAACCTACAAATTTGCATGGCTATGGTAGAACAGGTCTATGAATGAGCTTTTCCCCTCATTATTTAAGCATCATTCTATCATGGAAATGAGGAAAAATAAAAAGGGAAAGGTACACCAAAGATTACATTTGGTCATGAAAGGCAGAACCTCACCTAGCATCACTGGAATGTCTTTGGTTGTTAAGGACATGGATCAAAGAAAGATAAATGAAGACACCTAAAACTGGGATGCACATATTTGAACCAGCAAAAGCCATATAAGCCATGCCATTGGCAAGATTGGCAACTAGAGACAACATAAACAGGCTCTACAACTATAGAACAAGGTCCTTTCAGACCACACATTGAGACTTAACTGGGTTATCCACAATACAACTGGCATCCAAATCAATAGAAATCTTAAAGCTACTTAAAAAGAACCTGCCTAAAATCAAATACTGTGCATCCTTTGACAGGATCAATATCTCTGAATCTAGGACATAATCACGTGTTAAATAAAAAATAATAGCTAGATTATTTACTTAAACCAAATGATAAATAGTTGGTTCCCAATCATAAATTACTCATTACAAGACACTATACATAAACAATACAGCACAGTATTCCACAAGTAACACCTTCAGAAATTGCTCCCTTTCTTCTGCAGTGGATGAACTCTGAGCTTTCACAAACCCAGAGAACCGTCCTATGTGTATCATTTTCAACAATACACACAGAAATAAAAAACAACTAATGATTGAACAAGTGTAATAACCTAAAAGGATTCTGTAGTGTTGTCTAAACATGCACTAAAACAACCACTTTCACTCTTTGACTGTAAAGCACATTGAAGAGTAGGAACGTAGACTCCTGAACAGAAAAACAAAAGACATTTGGTTAAACACACAAAAAAACATTGTCATACAACAGAACATCGATATTATAAGTTATCAAAGTGCAAATATAACGTAGATGGTCAAGATGACTGAGATGCAACACTAAGATGACCAGGATCTGGAGCAGCCAGGTTATCTGGTTTAGGCAGAATCCCTTGTCCTTCCAAAGAAACAGCTGACGTTAAAAGGTTGATAAGGCACTTCAGTGTCTATGGTCGATCTGGACCTCTATTCCAGAACCGTCACTCATTGGTGAACACAACACTTTTTCAGAGAAACTTCTTTTTTCCAGTGGATTTCAACATGTGCTGCCCAAACTGTAACACACAAGAGATAAGACACAGAGTACATGAGACACCCTACTAGTCACTTAGACAATGTTTTCATCATTCACATTACATATGCTTGATACCAAAGCTTAAGAAAGAAAGGAGGTAAGAGAAAAGACCCTCTTACTTATTATAACTGATATGCTACCTAGTATAACAATTCTTACCAAAGGGGTCTCAGGTCGAGGTTTCACCTCTGGGACAGGGAGTTTGAAATCCTCCACGTCTTCCTGTTCGCTGTTGTGCCGGTAACGATGGGCAAACTTGCGTTTCAGGGCCTCTGCAATAAGAGCTGCGGCATCTATAGGCTCACTGGCCTTGGCTTTGGCATTAACCTCCCCTGTATGACTACAGCAACACACAAGTAACAAGGGTGAATATTATAATGCTAATGACATTTTTATTTATTAACATGCTATACAAACATTTTTGGTCCATTTACCGCGGTTGGTTGAGATACAATAGTAAATGTATTGGTCTAAAAGTCATTCACATTCACTCATTCACCTTTTGACTGATCGCAACTTCACTTTGCCCATGTCCTTTAGCACATCGAGCATGCTGGGGATCTCTGCTGGCTTGGGTTCTGTCTGGCTGTTCGTCTTCTTCCCTCTGCGTTCTTTTATCAGGTCAATGGCTGAGAAGGTCCGCTGCAGGCTGAAGGGTGGTGGAAGAGGAGGTGGAGGTGGAGGGGGAGGGGGAGGGGGAGGGGGAGGCAGAGGAGGAGCAGTGCCTGGGGCAGGAGCTAAGGTGAGAGATGGAAAAAAAATAAGATCTTATGGCCATGCAAGAAGTGAAATGCTGCTGCCATCAAGAGGCAGGTATGTGTTATCACATTGCAAAAAATATAGACCAAACTAATGCATAAAGTAATGTAAGCTGGGCAAGATAAGTCTCTGAAAGCCAGTGAAAGTGTGTGATTATTTTGAAAGCTTCCCTTTGACTTACTTGGCTGTGTGTTCTTTTCCTGAGCCAGTACAATCTGTGCTATCTGGGCTTTTAGTTTGCCAAGTTCTGTTTCCAGTGCACTGATCTTCTGAATGGCCTCATCATTGACAACCGTCAGCCCCTGGGGGTCCAGCTCCCCCTTGTGCAGGCTTGGTAATGACCTCTGTCGGGTTAAAGGTCTTCTGTGAGGTTGAGGATGGTGGACTCGAAACACAAGCCCTGTTGGTGGTCCTGACCTGTTTCAACGAGGCAAATTATTACTAGAGACAAGCAACAGAATCATACCTCATATGTGGAAATTGCTAACAGGAATAAATAAATTAGCAGCATGTTGCAGTTCTCCTCAAAATCAATAATGGATCACTAAGGAGTGTCTGATAGTGAGTGGGTTGTGTGCTGTTCTTTTATTTTATTACCATGAGAAACACATTCCAGAGTATGTTAGACAACAGCTCTCTCCGTCCCTATCTCACCTCGGTCTGCCAAAGTAGTCTCCCTCATCCTCCTCATCCCCGTCGATCCAGCTGACATCAGCCAGAGATGCCACTGGACAGTTCTGCCTCCTGGTGCCATTCAGGAGACCAGCGTCCTCAGTGTAAGGATAAAGCTGGCAGAGAGGGACACCAACCATATTCAAGAGTTAGACAAAAAACTATTCTCCTAAACATGCCAGAGAAGAATGCAGAATTGCACAACACAGGATCTCAACAACTAGCCCTTGTATTGTATTCCTTAGATAAAAGGAAGGAATGAAGAAGAAATGAGGGAAAATGAGGGGGGAAAGTAATAAAGTATTTCAAGGGTCCTCTATGTATTGTTAGTAAAGGTCTCAAATAAATCAGCAGGTCTGTTGTATGTTACCGAGTGAACTGACCTAAAGCAGACATACTGCATTCCTCATAGCTAGGGAGGGTAGCTGGAGACAGAAAAGAAGAAAAGAGAAAGCACAGTGTTGAAGGAGACAGGAAAAAAATCAAAAGATTGGCGATTGAGTTTTTATAATACACAATTAGACAAATAATTGAATTTCTTACAGTTTAAAAGACACATTTTCTGAAGAATTTATCAGTGCATACATGAGATCTGACTTTATCCACTCTATTTATGTTTTGTGAATAAAAACAGACAGCCAAGCAGATAGAAAATACTGCAGGGCTTGTTTGATTTGTTACCATATGCAAGGAGACTATAAAATCTTTGAACCTGGATAATGATACTGGAAACATTCCCTCACCTGAAAATGGACCCTTGGGCAGGGTTTAAGAGGAAGACTAGTAGCTATTCTCCTGACAATACTCCTTGAGGACCCATAGGGCTTGGCTGATCCAAAAGCCTGCAAAACATAAGCATGCTGGGAAAAACTGGCATCACTACTAAAAACGTATCATGTGAGTCTATGACAGTTAACTGATATTTTAAATGGAACGACCAGTGATGGAAATTTCACTAGGCAAAGGGTAGTACATTTGTGAGAAACTGTCTTTACTGTCAGAAAAAAAGATTCAGTTAATCCTGCCACATTAGTGCTATAATCCATCCCTGAGTGGGATAACACTGTGGTGCTCTATGTTCTTGAAATGTATAGCAATAGTATGTTGATCAGACACTTATCAGGCCAGATATCAACAGATGGTTACATACCAGGTCCATTTCAATCCGTGCATCTTCTTTACTCATTTCTGTCGATGTGTCTTACAGGGGCAAATGCACACAAGCGCCAAGACTAAGGGCATCATCACCAGAGCGTAGTCTGAGGAAACACACAACAGGAGTGAGAAATTTAAATTGCATCATATTGCATCATTACAATAACTACTCGAGTCTGGTCTGCAATAATCAAGTAACCACTACAGTCACATACAGAGGGCTTCTTCCCTGGGTTTGTTTGTTTTATATGCTAGGAAACTGAAAGCAAATGCATGATGTATGTGGTAAATTAAAACAGTATGGTACCAATTCGGGGCTAGGTTTATTTACTGCCTGTAAACTAAAGACAAGCAAAACCAAAAGCAAACACAGAATTGTATTTAACGTATAAACAAACTGACATAACACGGTAGCAAACGTTAGCAAGCTAACGTTTACCGCTGTAACACTTGTTTACAATCTTGGGTTTAAAAATCCCATCAAAAAACACTGAAATGGCACTAGTCACACTGCACTGACTAATCAATAACATGGTAGCTAGCAGAAAGCCGACGTTAACTAGCAAGCGTTAACTTCAGCGGGCAGTGTAGCTATGCTAACGACTTTAGCGGCCAAGCGAACTTCTAACATTATGTTGGCTAGTTTAGTAGGACGCATAAATTGTGATCCCTCCCTAACGAGCGACAACGAACTATAGTTGTTACAGTCACGTTAGGGGATACATTTCCTACATAAAATAAAGCAAACTTACCGAGACTAAGTTAACATTTACAAACAAATTGCTAAAATTTTCCACCTTGTCAATCCAATGTATGTCAACTGCTCAGTATGTGGGTAATGTGGGAAGATGCGTGGAACAATTTTTGAGCCAATTGGAATACACAGATTACAATAGATGGGCGGGTATGGTGGCTATAACATACTTCCATTGGCTATTCATATTGAGTGGCACACAAAAGTACCAACTGGGATCGGCACTTGATAGAAACTTTCTGATGATTGGGTTTTAAATCTGTCGATCATCCAGTAACGTCCAATCAAATGCCACAAACTATGTGGATGTTCGTTAAATGTCCCTCAATTGCCCGGGCGAGTTGTGTTCCTTTGTAAATTATGGGAATCCTTATGGAAAACAGGGATGTCCTCGGTTACAAAACAATGATACCCATTGATGGAGCAAAAAACACAAACACTGACCACGGCTGCTAGCTAAGAAGGTTAGCAAAGAAAGAGTCGCAGGCCTAAATTATATTTTGAAAAGGTTGTTTTCAAGGTGTCATCGATAATCTGCTGTACTCCCCATTACGTCGTATTTATGTTTTTTCAACCGAGCTTGTTCAACTGAGGTTGTCGTATGATTTTACTGAAAACTGTTTGACGAAAAGGTAGGCTATTGTCAAGTAGCTAGCCAGTGAGTTGTTTAGCTTATGTGCTGAAACGCTGCTGTTCCACAGGGCGTGATTTGAGGTTAGCTTGCGGTCGTGGAAAGTATCTTGCGGTACAAGGATTTGTTTGTATTTCGCCTCATTAAAATCGTTTGAGACTATGTTAGCTGTGAAGCGATGAGTTAACTTAACGTTACATCTGGCCGTTTTTAGTTTACCTAACCATGCTAAGCTATTTTCTATTCTAACATGTAACGATAATGGAGTTTAATCAAAACATATCAGTAACGTAAGTAACCAGGGTCACACTTATCAGTCAGATAATTCAGCGCCACGTTTCAAAAAGTCGTACAAAAGTCCTACGAATCAGGCTAAGAAAACACGATCCACGTCAATGAAATGGCCACAATTTTTTCACAGCCAATAATTGCGATTCTGTAGCTACTTACGACAGAGTGAGACTTTGTTCTAATAGTTGATAAGATATATTTAGCGTCTAACTTTAGTTATAGAACATAGTCTGGAGGTTAAAATCCATGTGAGGTTTTCAGTACTGGACAATGGCTACATTGATGTGTGTGTCCCTAGCTTAGCATATTCTTCCTTTGTCACTAGAGTGACGAGTCTGGTTTGATGTGCATGGCATCAGGAGAGGAGGCACCATGAGTGGGGAGGTGGATGCACTAACTGTGGTGAATCAGCTGCGAGATCTTGCAGCTGACCCCCTCAACCGAAGAGCCATAGTAGAAGATCACGGCTGTCTACCGGGTCTCATTCTTTTCCTTGACCACCCCAACCCACAGGTCGTCTACGCTGCACTATTGGTAAGCTTTATGCCTTCACATTTATGTAGAGACATTAAAGACTATTCATAATACAGATATTTACTGTTGTCTGAAAGAAACTTATAAGGGCGGTATATGAATGTGTGAATCTAGAACCATGTATGTACCTATGTATGACCAACCAACCACAGTCTGTACTGAATTACATAAACATTCTTGTTGAAACATCTAAAACTGCAGGATAAATGACATTTGAATTTGTTCTGGTGGAATAATTAGTTGAGATCCCTGCTAGTTCTGTAAATTAGCTGGTTTCTGCTCGTTATGATTTGCCCCCCCTGCTGTCCATTGGTGTCAGAGCAGGTTACAGTGACAGTAGGAAGGGCATGCCCTCCCACTAACAGTGTCCCAGCCACAGACACATTTAGAGCTTTAACCCAGCAACATCTGAGAAACAGGGGAATGGGGACATCTGCTGTTTGTGTTGCATTTCTGAAACAAAGTAGTCATAACAAGGCATTTACCCTTACACTGTATGTAGTGTACACTTGAAATAAAAATGCCATGACATTGCAGCAGTCCCCCATCCCCCACTTTGGTTACATAAAGTCTGAGTATACGTCTAAGTGGTTTTATGTCATAGTTGCTCCTTGATGGTAACTGTGTGTGTGTGTGTGTGTGTGTGCATTGGTTATGTAGTATAATAGCACCGCATGTGAACTCAAACAGCTGTCTCTCTTATTGTACCTCCAATGGGTCTGTCAGCTTTTAGCAGTAAATGGGTAACAGTTGCCCTTGTCCTTCCAGGCGGTGCGCTACCTGGCGGAATGTCGAGCCAACAGGGAGAAGATGAATGCCGAGCTGGGCATGATGCTGAGTCTGCAGAATGTCATGCAGAAGCAAGTCCCTGTCACCACCACCTCTTTCACACACACGCACACATACATACAAGTGCTCACTGTGCACTTTTTTACCATAACCATAACCTAGGATTTCTTTTGTTTTTAGCAGGCAGTGTATGCTTCTCTGCAATTTTTCCAGGCAGGAAGATGTCCTTCTATTTGCCATGTCAGAATGAATGTGATTAATGTTGAATGAGAATAGGGTGGTAAACAATTAATCTGCTGTTTCTGCATGTCTTAATGCATCGTGCAAACCACTCTGGAATTTCAAGATGAATCTACTCAGTGTTTTTACTGATGTAGGCTTCTGTTTCCTCTCGCACTGTGCTGGAGTTAGCAGGTTATTTTGCAGAGGTAGCTCATTTTGTATGGTATGTTTTAAGAAGATTTCTTACTTACTTGTTTTTAGTATAAGGGATATCTTTCAGAAGCAATTTCAATTTCATGTGTAGTTTGCTGAAAGAACATGATAAGCACATCCTGGTCACCCATGTAGTGTCACAGGGAAGGTCTTTGGTTTCAGGAGGTGTTGTGCTCCAGATAGCTAGTGTTACCAGAGGGTCTGTGGCAGTTGTGCTAAGTGACTCCTGTTTATCATTAGCACCCAGATAGGAATAGGCCTATCTTCCAGTGGCCTACAGCAGGTTATATCAACGCCCCCCCCCCCATTCTCTTCCTGCGGCACGGCTCTTGCTGGCCCTGGAGTAAGCCAGTCACTTCAGCTAGTCAGGGGTGCTGTCAAGAAGAGCCCTGCAGTAACAGCAGCAGCTCCCCCTGCTCCCAATCCAGTCACTCTAACTTTGGGTAGAGGTCGATCATAGCTGGACAGAGTGGGAACACATGGCTAAGGGGGATCGTCTAGCAAAGTTGCACCAAACAGGTGTGAACAGCCAGTACAGATATTTATTTCTTGCAAATGCAGTTATCACAGAAGTTGCTTATAGCAAACCTAATGTCCACTCTCAATGAAAGAGACTGTTTGGCCCACAGCCTGGCCCACAGCCTTCCATAGAGCCGAGATGTGTTGTACAGCGCCGGGGAGCACAAGGCTCCCAGAGGGCAGCTGTGCCAGACAGCTGATGTCATATCTGGTTACTATACATGGAGTGATGGCTTAGTGACATATATAACAGTGAAGCCTGCGGGGGTATCCCAGGATCCCTCACAGAATATCAGTTCTGGCACTACAACTGACCTCATGTGGCTTCGTCAAGGGAAAGCTGCTGCCCACTAATATTATGCTCTGCTTTGGTTTTCTGCTAAGAGAGCAGTAAACCTCACTGAAGCACAGTAAGCCTAATACATGTGGGTTTGACGGGATCTGCCTAACCTTTTGGTATGTATAAATGATCATATAAATAAATGTGGGCTATACAGACTTGACAGGGAGTGTTGTGAATGTTTTTCCTGTAAAAGCGGGTGCCTGTTTTTGCTGTGGAAATGTTAGGTGACGATATGGCTGTCACTGTGTGCAACCACCCCCGACTGCAGCTGGATTCACACTCTCCAACGTCAGGCCAAAGACGATGACCTTTTAGAAATATCAACCTCTCAGCTCTGGGCAGGACATGGTCAGATCCAGGCCACAACCCATTCTTGAGACAACAGTAGATCATAGTGTGAAGATTGTCTGTTACAAATGGGAGTTTAATGGCTGAATTTCAGTTTTAAGATGGATTCAAACCTCTTGTCTACTATATCATCTGATTCTCACACATTCATAAAGACGTCATAATTTATCTATCTTTAGAGTGGTATTGCTACCATGCATTTGCTTGTCAATAGAACCATGGCGCAAGCCTGCACATGCACCACAACAGATTTCAGCTCTTCATTAATCTCAGTAAGATCAGTAAGATAATGTACCTCTGATGCTTTTGGCTTGAATGTAAATCAAACTTAAAGATTAAATTACACAGTGCAAGATATTTTTTCTTTCATTTTTGTGTTCTCCCTCTCTGTTTTACTCCCTCTTACACATCCTCTTTACTCCCCTCCCACCAAAGGAGCACCTCCCCTGGGGAAACCAAATTGCTGGCCTCTGAGATCTATGAGATTTTGCAATCAGCAGGGAAAGATGAGGCCGAACAGGCTGAGGCGGCTGCTGCCTCCTGCCGACGCAAGGCCCAGTTTTTCATGGGAGCCACCAACAAGAGGGCCAAGACTGTGGTGCTGCACATTGATGGACTGGATGACTCTGTAAGTGGATATGTGATAAGTTTAGTTGGGGCCAAAAACCTTTTTGAAAGAGGTGGGGGGGCATTGTGGTTGCTGCTGCTGTTGTCATGGTGATGTCAGTGCATTTTAACAGTGTCTGGTGTAGGGTAGGAGGTGGGGGTCAGGTTGTAAATGTCAGCCATTGAACAGCAGGGTGTTGATATTGAACCTGAATGCTGCTCTACAGGAAGCTTGCACCTAGCCAGATCACATTACAACAGACAGACGGCCTCTGTTGGGCAGCATCGCTAATGCTACAGCAGAAACACAAGATTATGGCAGCTGAGCAGTTTACATAGTCTACACATGTAAACTGTATTTCTCCAGTGGAATGTTGTTTGTAGCAGTTGAATGGCAATAATAAAAAAATAAAAAAACTACCGCTGAATGTTTTCCCAGGGCAGGGGCTTTAAGCATCAGCCACTTCCTAACTAGTGGGGCGTTTGCCCCACTGTTCAGCACATCTAATCATTCCATCCTGCTGTCTCTCGTATGTTGTCAGACTCGGAGGGGTCTGTGTGAGGAGGCCTTGCTGAAGATCCGAGGGGTCATCAGCTTCACCTTTCAGATGGCTGTCAAGAGGTGTGTGGTCAGGATCCGCTCCGACCTCAAGGCTGAGGTAAGGGTCCGTTCACTAGAAAACCCCCTGGGAACGACATGTTGTACATTGACATGCTGCTAATGCACAATGGTAGAGGTTTAACAACATTTTGACAATTCCCCTGTTCTACTTTGTGATTGTGCTGACATTCAGAAATTATCAATTTGTTTCTCCCAGGCGCTGGGCACAGCTATCAACTCCACCAAAGTAATGAAGGCTCAGCAGGTGGTGAAGGCAGCGGATGGAGGCGAGGTGAGGAGAGTTGAGAGAGGGAGGCATAAGAAAGAAAAGCATTTAAGGCTTTGACAGTATATGTCTTTTTAACAGATTAAAATGTGTTGGGTCTATAGTATATTGTCTGTATCTCTTTACAGGGGAGCATAGACTCTGCCTATGGAGCTGGCTGAGAGTTATTTACACTGACACGATTAGCTGGTCACATCTCTGCCTCAGCCCGTGGGCTACTTGCTTCTTGCCAAACACACGACCAGTCCTTTATGCCCTGAGAGCATTGTGTTACCAACTTGCAGCACTTGCCCAAAGTCCATAATGAAATCATGTTTGAATCTGCTTTTATTTTTTGTCACTCCATAAAGAATTTTAATCTTTGTTGCCCAAACAATTGAAGGGGCAATTATAATGACTGAGTATAGTTATGCATGTTGTGGCCAGCAGGGGTCAGGCCTGGCTCAGTCATGTATCCTGTGCTTGACTAGATGATATTTGAGCTCTGTTGTTAAAATGCCTGTGTTCTGTAGCTACCTTAATCCTGGAATCTTAGAAATTAGTATTATGGATAAATGTGTGTAATTCAAACACAAATCATTCTGTTTGCTTTTAAACTTTTCCCTGTTCTTTTTTCTAATACGTTTCTTCTGCCTGTGTGTAGCTGATGGTGCCGTTCCAGGAGGACTCGGCAGAGCTGGTGGAGGAGAACACAGACATCCCAGACTACCTGCCCGAGGAGGAGGAGAGTCCATCCCAGGAGCAGGACAAGGCGGTCACGCGTGTGGGCTCCATCACTGACGGCATGGGCTGGCTCAGCACAGCCGCCAACTTCTTGTCCCGTTCCTTTTACTGGTGACCACTTCCAGTGCTCTCTGCTCCCTCTTTCCTCAAAACTACCATCCAACTGCCGCCTTAGTCTCTGTCAGCCTAGCACTGGCCCCAGCTCGGCCTCATTCAGCCCTACACTAGTCTAGACTCTCCTCCGCGAAGCACACAGAACCTGGCTTTGTGTGTGTGCAACAAGTGCTGGACTGCCAAGTGGAACCTGCAATAACTTGTGTGTGTATATAATGCAATGAGCTAAAAATCCCACCTCTGGCTATATATGCACAATTGTATAATAGCTGTGCATCTAGCTCACAAGCCATAGCAATTCTCCCACTTTTGATTTCCTACCTTGTAATTTTTCCGTTACTTACAATATGTCGTTTCAAAACCAAATACCATTGTGATTATGTGTAGCGCTGTGATGCCAGAGTCGACTTGTGACAGGAGTTCATACTTGATTGTTCTGAGGCTGATTCTGCGTTAGTTGAAAATTGAGAGTTCCTTTGTTATGCATGGGTTTGGGTGCTTTTTCTCTCTTTTTTCTTTTTTTCTTCTCCCTATTAATTGTCCTTTTGATGTGTATATAGATTATTTTTTTCATTTTTCTTTGTTTGCCAATAATTTCATCAGGCCTAATTTGCTTTCCTCACCCTTCTCCGGAGGGCCTTTTTAAAAGCATGCTGTAATTCTTGTGTGCTCATCTCGCTTGCTGCCCTTATTACTGTTTACGCCTTATTCCTTGATTATTGTGTGTGTGCCTTTTGACACTTCCCTGTCACTTTTATTTATTTGTCCTTGTAACTTCATTCAAATGATACTCTGAGAACTGTGGGATGTAATGTTTGTGCTTCCCAGGTGGGTTGAAATGCCCCTGGCAGCAGCAGGCCTCCCCCAGCTCATATCTCCCTGATCAATGTCATTTCAGTAGAATACGTGAACTAGACACCAGCAAGAGACTGTAGCCCATTCGGCTGTTGGCTGACATTAGCTGCCTCATATACTGTAGGACTGTTTGATGCTAACTGAAAAGGCAAGTGATTAGCTAGTTGTCTCATTAAAATACGACCCCTCATTACGCTTTAGCAATTGGGACTCCTTTGATGATGCAATGTAGAAAAAGCAAATGTGTGTTCTGTTTTGGTGGTGGTAAGTTGACTGACATCTTGTGTTAATTGCACAGATTTAGGTTAGCGCTGCTTTTAGCCTGATATTTTCACATCCGCATTATGGGCTTCTCTACTTTTAGCTGTACGCTCGATCAGCATGGTGACGACAACCTGGTCAAAATCTCTTGACTCCTGTTTGCCAAATACTTCTCTGTGTTACCTGGAGGCTCATTGACATTTTCACAGCATTGCAATCCCACCTGGTTGATTTTAATTTTCACTTTAGCCAGCAGTGTCCTTAAAGCAAACATCTTGTTGGTAAACAGACAGACACTCACACCAACAGAAATACACGCACACAGAGCACATTACCAATGCTGTCATATGGGCAGCAGTGGTATACTGTATCAGGGGTGTGGATATGTACATTTTGTAAATGGTGCCTGATACCTTGTGATCTCAGACTTTACATGTGAGAGGAAAGTTTGTTTTTCTGTTTTTGTAATACTGATTTGCAATTTCTTGTCACGGCATCTTAATTTCCCACCACTATTATAGGTTAGTACAATAGGATAGGAGGCTGTAGCAGCATGGAAGGGTCTTTTTGATTTGTTTTTTTCAAATCTTTTTTCTTTTTTTTTGATATCTTAACACATACAAATCCTGTGATTCACACCAGTTTTAACTGTTATCTCATCCGATTTGTGTGTGTCATTGACATTTATTATGTAAAATGCTGACCAGACAACTTTGATTGTTTTGGTGGTACAGACGTCACAAATGGTTGAGTTCAAACTGACCTGAATGACCTGAGGTGATCATGGGTATTTGCTGGAAAAGCAATAAGACATTCATAAGTTGTTTTTTTTGTTTTGTTTTTTTCAATTAAACCCAGTAATTATAGTCCAGCAACAGCTGTGAAAATAATATTTTTGAATAAGAAGTCATAGTTTGAAGTTGAGATCATCAGTATTAATATTTAATTATCTTGAGTCTTCCTTATTTGTCCAATGTGCAGAGAATCAAAGTCTCTAAATTGTGCTGTGTAATTTAATTTTAATATTTGTTGTTACACCTCATACTGTATAGAAGGAATACTTGAACATTGTTTCTAGGAACTCTCCTTTTATGTGTTAACCTAAGTGTTAATTTCCCTTTATTGTTAGACTCACTACATCTGAACGCTTGACAAAGACCCACAAAGTAAGTCCTCAAATGTAACCTCACATGTACAGAGTGCATCTGTCAAATGTAATATAATGTATTGCAGATCTTAACGGTTGATTCCCATTCATTGTTATGGCAAATAATGTTAAAACAAACTTAAAATCAAAAGTTTGTCTCGTGCTTTTTATTCTCAGAAGAGTTTGATACTGAAAAGAATACAATTGGGCGTTTTTGACCTGAATTTCATCTTGATGGCATCTGCAATGGCCACCCTGACACACCACCCATCAAATTGCTGAGGGCAGCAACCATTCTTAGTAGAGAGATAAAATTCTGTTTTCCTTACTGGTGCATAAGTGAGGTGCCCCAGGGCAATCCCGTAGTCTGCCCACCACCTCCCCCAGCCCCGGTGCTGGTGCAGGCAGAGGCAGCAGCCAGCCCCAGCTGGAAGCCCTGGAGCCACTGCTGCTGCTGCTGAGCCTCTGAGGAGATGGTATGCCAAGCTAGTAACAGTAGAGCTGGAGACAAGGTTTAATATCTGGAAGCAGGGTGACTAGTGAGCATGTATGAGAACAATAATGGGTAGTACTGTACAAACGGTGTATCACTCATTGAAAGAATGATATTGAGTCTGTTCAGACCCTCTATTAAAATAGTCTGTCTACATTTCAACCAGTTGATGCTCACGTGTCTCCGGCAAACGCCACAGACAGCTTGTTCATATCAGATGAATACCAACAATTCACAGTGATCAAACATATATATATAGGTGCTCATGCAGGCTGCAATAGCTGTATCCTATTCACAAAGCCATGAGAGAGAAGGGGCTTATGAGGCCTCTGGCTCAGATATCTCATACATCACCACTAGAGAGAGACAGTAAGCTTGGCATGGAAAATACATGAAAAAATGTGAGAATACATGTACAGAATATAATCTCAAAACATTTTAGAAAAAACACTTGTTCTTATTTAGATGATTTAAGATTCCTAATGTTACAGAACGCCTTGCTGAAAACTGCTGTTTTTTTCCCATCTGGTCAATTTGATCATTTTGAAAGTTTGAATGAGAATAATTCATGAATTGTTTACTTATTATTTATGTATATATTTTTGCTGCCATTAGAACATCATAAATTTAGACAGATTTACGAAGCACCTGCCAGTTAAACCTGTAAGGGGAATTGTACAGCCATTGGATTGTTTTTAGTTAATACAATCTTCAACTTTCTCCACCATGCTTGAGCACCTAATGTCTGTGGGGAAAAAGCAATAGCACTAAAGTTGGAGCATTAGCTCTGCCCAAGTTCTGCTTCCAGTTTAAAATAATTTTCTTCATGGATTCATATGCTGCCTTATAATGATATTACTCCACTCAGAAGTTTCTGCAAATAAGGAGATATACTCCAGAGAACACAGAATGGCATTCACCCCTCATTTTCAAATTAGACCCACAGACAATCTCATTCTTAGTGCTTGAGTTCTCCAGATAAGCTACCCCTCCATCTCCCGCTTCCTCATTTCACCATCCACATCAGATAAAACACAATCAGTGGCTGCCTTGTGTACATCCCTCGTTCCATGGCGATATCAGCTCAGTTGCATATTTGTGCATAAATGTGTTGTCGGTATCACCCACCCACCTGTGTGTATTTGCATTGTTAATCTGGTGCAGGGCGAGGGCCTGATGGAGGGTAGATAGGTGCATCTCAGGGCCCCTGGGCTCTTTGAGGAGTTTTATTGGAGGTTCAGCTCCCAGTCAATGGGATCAGCCGTAAATCCCCCTCAGAGTGTGGCAGGAAATGATGTGACTCCGGCAATTTATGTCAAATAACTTTTGAGGATGTGTGAGTGTAGCGATCAGCGCTACCGGGGCAGCGATAACTCTTCGGCGGGGGGGCCCGGTGAAGATTTAATTGAGACATTTTTCTTTATCTGGAGCGGAGCGCCGGAGCCGTGTTGTTGTGTAACGAGATGTAATGTCTCTCTTTATACGGGGGTCAACATCTAGGATGAGGGAAGGTCACGGGCTGACTGTTTGAGCATCCAATTTGCTCACGTAATACCCACTCTAGGGAGCTAAGGACACAACTGTATTAAGTAAGTTAGACTCCATTGGTTTTACAGACACGCACATGTTCCTGTGTTGTATGTAAGGAATATACGTCTGCATGATGTTATGATGTAAAACTATTAATACACTGTAGTGTGCCGTGTGCTTGCATGTCTTTTGTGTGTTTAGCTCATGTTGTCATTTGTGTGTATGCTGCAAAAAATGGCAATCTTAAGCGAGTAGCTAATTTCGTTGTGTATTCAACCTGAAAATATTCTACCAGTGGGATGATATAATGTAATGTGTTCCCAGTGTAATTTTAGAATGTCAAGAATTGTAAGAATCAAGCGTCGATATCTTGATATCTTAAGACCCCTCCACTGATATCAATGTATTGTCACTCGATTCAATAAAGTTCTTGAAATATGTTGAACGGGAAACACGTGAAACTAGAAGCACCAAGAGAGCGCAAACCTACACACCACAATTCTCCAACTTGGTGTTACACCCAAAGACATCATTCATATCACTTAAATTGTAATTTTAATTTATTTATTGATCATGCAAACATACCCTTAGGGTTGGGAATCACCACCAAAATATAATCAAATGTTCCTTGGTCCAGGGCCTACCTGTCCACCAAATTTCATGGCAATCCGTTCAAAGGTCTTTGAGATATTGTGCCGACAGACAGACGGACAAAACATCACAGCCTATAGATCTTTTTTCACTTGTTTTAAGAAAAATAAGATTAGAAGACTCAATACAAAATGAAATGACTTGTTCAAGATAGACATTTTTTGCAGTGTGTGTGTGTGGTGTCCTCCTCCTCCTCCAGCAGCTTGGGGCCGTGATGAGATGCGTGCACACACAGGCAGCTCGTAATTGTGGCCGTAGCTCATTATGGCCCCCAGATGATTTGAAGCCGCCGGGGGGAGTCTCGTCCTCTGACACCACCACGTCCGCCCGGCGACAACGACTCCAGGCACTGATTGGTGGGATGAAATATTGCCGGCGAAAATTAAAAGGTCCCAATGTCAAAATAATTCATGATATGCATATCTTCCTGGCCTGATGAAATCGCTGATATCTGGATTAGGCGGATAATAAAAGCGATCAGGCTACAGTTAAACTATTTCCGCAGCAGCGGGGGTGGCATCCTTTTTATGTGTCAAGAGTGGTGGATTGCAGGGTCAAGATACAACAAGTGCGCGCGCGCGCGTGGGTGAGTTAATAATTAGTGCGATGTGTGTGTCTACCCACAAGCGTGCATGTTCGTGTTTGTGTGTTCTCGCATTATAATGTAACAGCCTTTGCCTATGCGTGTGTATCTAGGCCTCTGTGAACCCCTGTCAGGTTGTGTGTGTTGGGTCAGTCCACACCCCACCTGTGATTTGACTATCTGCAGTAATTGTCCCAAAACGGCTCATCAGTGGATCTGCCTGCTGCCATTAGGGGCCAACAATATGGTGTGACATTCAAATTTCCCTCAATGACAGGTTATTAGGAGCCCCAAGCAGCCGGCACATAATTAAGCACCATAACGTTGACCTGTAATATGAAGTGATGGCAGAGTCGTAATGGGCAGGAATGAAATAGGCACTTTGTTAAAACACAGGAGAACTGAGGGGGGAACATTGTCTTATCACACTTTTTCTACTTCTGCACATCTTGCAAATGGAACCAGGTGGTCAAAAGTAGAAGACAGCTACATTCATCAGTAAGTTACAATGTTCCTAAACAAAATTCAACTCTTATTTATCCGATGCAAAAACTACTATTACACAGACTGTGGCTTAACAGTGAGCAAAGTGCTTGCCAGCTGCTATGAAAACTGCTGCCACATGCTTGATAATAGTCACCAATACCATACAGCAGTCATAAAGAATGTGACCATGCACTTTCATAATATTTACAAATCCATGTGTTTAATGCCAATATCACAGTGAATTTTGCTTCACAATGAGATTGTGTATGGAATAAAGCTTTGGTATAATATGTCCATTTTTACCCACAGAGATGTTTAGCAGTGTAGAAAAAAAATCTTTCAATCAAAAACAAAAAAATAAAAAATGTGTGACTTTCACTTGTGACACAAAAAGCCTATTACACAACTTAAGACATGCTGTCTGAGGCCCCCGCTTTCCCCTTTAGAACAAGTGGACGTTGTGATGAGCAATGGACCCATCTGCTGTGCCCTCTCCTCCAACTGGTGTGTGAATATGATGTATTCTGTAGGTGCCATTTCCAAGTCGGAACATAATACCAGTGGTACCTGGAAAACAATCCAAGAACTGCGCAATTGACGAGGTTCCATCTTCCTGTACACTCAAGTGTGCTTCTGAGACAGGCTGACGTGAGAGCTTACACTTAATGCATGAGTATAGGCACATATCTAGGTTTAGCATTCAAGCAATTACTCAATCTTAATCATAATCTTAGTAGAAATGAATTTCCTAAAAGCACTGTTTGGTGGCTTTTCTGTTGTTGAGATCATGTTTTTAATGGGCTTTTTAAATGTGCAGTACAATAACAAGTGTACAGATTTTATGACCTGGTTCTACTTCGTTTGACTGAATTGGACCCAGAGCGCACCTTCAGATGCTGGGGCAAAGGAAGTCTCTATGTTAAACTGTGGGCCAGGGGCCTGTGTAATGGAGGGTTTGTGGCAGGGTTGTTGAACAGAAGGTCTGCACTTCTCCTCCCTCCCTCCATCCCTCTCTCCCTCCCTCTCTCTCTCTCTCTCTCTCTCTCTCTCTCTCTCTCTCTAGCCCTCCCTCACCCCCCTTTCATAACGGTGGCAGATGGCTGCAGATGAATCCCTCATAATCATGTCAGGACGGCTCCTCCGATCCCAATTCATCTCTTTAAACACATTTCATCAGACAGAGAATTACACAAAGATAAAGGCGGCCGGCAGACAACAAAAGCACACAAAGATTGTCCTTGCAAACAAGTGTTCCTAGTCCCTAACACCACTTAATCATTTGCGCTTCTGTTATTGCTCCTCACCCCCTGTGCAATCAACTCTAGCCTATTTTCTTCTTCTGTCTCTCTCACTCTTTCCCTCTATCTTTTTATTCCTATGTTTTCCTATACAGTTAATTGTCTCCCTCTCCAGCTACTGTCTGTCCTTATTAAACATAAATCTTTCTAACAAGCTTCGCTCTCGTGCCTGTCTTTCTCTCACTGTCTTTTAAAAAGACAGGTGTGTAAAACCTTGTTCTCCTCCCGTCATTGAGTCCCAGTTTCTGATGGCTGCCCTTTTTGGTGGGGTGATAATTTGCCACAAAGCGAATTGTGATTTTTTTTCCCTCCCCTGCTGTGACCCTCTGTCACCCATCCGCGTGATGCCGTTAATTGTGGATCAGGTGAAGTTTGTCTCACCTCATTTCAGGGCCATGCTCTGCTAGGGCCATTCTCCCCACTCAAAGGCCACATAATTTCACAGCCTCCTACTTCTCATTAATCCCTCCTGAGTGGCTGCTCCCTAAGTTCCAGATCACAGATTTGTTTTGCTCTTGTTTTCTGACTCACTGCCCTTCCTACCCCACCCACTCCTCCCCTCTGCCTTCGTATTAACCCCTTCAGCGAGACCCCTCCTTCCCTCTCACTCTGCAGCGTGCTGAGGTCTTTTACTGTACCCCCATTCTCACATTCCCTCCAGCCCCTCGCTCCTATAATTTCAAAATCCTTATATTAGGATAACCTTCATCAGCCTGTACTCCAATGTGTCTCCAGTGTGCACCTTCCATCACACCTAACCTTTATCGCCTCTTTATCTCCTCACCTCACCACACTTTCTCCAGTCAAGGAGTGAGCCCTTTGTTCCGCAGCCCTGGGGTGGAAGCTGGTCTGTACTGTGAAAGAACAGGGGTGAGTGGTTTTTACTTAGTAGCCCATAACACCAGGACCGCCTGACTAAAACAACACTACACCAGGCTGCACTGTCAAGTGAGCTTTATTCCTGAATACAAGTGAATAAAAATGTTTAATGAATATCAAGGGACAAATTGAACCAAACGACGGGGACTTAAGGAGAGCACTGAGGTGTGTGTTTGTTTCTGTGTGTTTGGTTGTGCTGGGAGTGTGTGTGTGTGTGTGTGATCAACAGACTTTTCTTCCTTCCCGTTAAAGTTTTTGTTGATTCATAAATGATTCATGAGGAAAACTGAAGATCTCTCATTAACATAAAATAACAATTTGCTAATTTATGGAAACTCATAATTACTTGCCTTATTTGCCATGACCATATTAAATATTCATAAATATGTGATTATTTTTTTGATTTGACTGTCGTTCAGTTTAATCTACTATTTTTGCTCAACAATAGCAGCGTTCCAGCTTGTACTGTGTACACTAAGCACAACAAAAACACAGGAGGAAACAATGAACAAGATTGTGCTTTCAAAGAACGAGAAATAATGGTGTCTTCAATTTTTGGATTCTTTTATGTCACTGCACCTCTATTTTCCATTATCCACATGCCAATTCACATTGTATGGCTTTGGTGTTGTTGCTGATTTGGATCCCTTTCATTTCTATATTTGGAAAGGTCATTGGCTTCTGACATCAGGGGTCATGTTGGCTGACTGAGGGGTGTTTATTGCACAGTAGCCTTGCAAAAATCAATTCCAATGTGTGTTAAATAAGCTTTAGGTATTTCAATAATACAAATGCTTCAAATCTACAAACCCATTATCCATTATCAGTTTTGCCAGAAAGCAACAACGGAGCAATTTCTCTAAATACATTTCTGTTACATTTTACATTTCTGTGGGATATTTTATGGCGCTTGAAACCAAACCATATCATGTAACTTTGAATTACCCCACAACACACTGTATACATGGAAGATATTAAGCAGTAATCTAGTTGCATCTGAAGTAGCAGAGAATTGATAAGGATGAGCAAAAAAACTCAAACAGGCTACACAGGCTTGTACGTTGCAGCGTGGTTGTAGCTTTATTTCATAGTGATTCAAAATCAAAATGCATTCATTCATTTGGCTTTCATCCAGAACTAATCTTTTCATTTTCCATTCTGTAGCCTGGAAGTCAGCTTTCACTCCAGTTCATTTTGATTAATCAAAATTGAAAACGACAAAGAGGGTGTGAGAAAAGCTGATTCTATCTTTGAATGTTTCCCCTGGTCTTACCAGCAAAGCACAGTTGTCAGAGGAAGGCTGAGCCAAGTTCTTGGGAGAAAGCAGAATCTTGGATCCCATCTGGGACAGTTAGATGAGGTCTCTTGCTGTCACCACGTCTGTTGGAAAGGTTGCATTTAACCTCAAATTTATGACTTTGTTATATCAGAATTAATTACAGATACTTCCCCCCAAAGTGAGTGACGTTGACGAAAACGCTAAGCGCAGGCAATTTAGCTCTATTTGCAGATTAATTTGGGCCCACCTGTGATGCTTGGTGTGCTAAGTAGGTACATCAGTTTTAATTACAGACCTCGCAGAGTGGGTTTAGTTAAATTACAGTATTAATTATCACATTTACCAGATATCAGAGTGACAAACGGTTGTAGGGAAGCACTTCCCTCAAACCTCCTGTTTCTCCAGACGATGGCTTCACTTCCGTCCTTCAAACAACCTTCAAACAGATTTGATTGAAGGCTTTGCTTCTTCAAGATGTCTGGAGGAGAAACATCTATTTTGATTTATCACCTTCCAAAGACTGACAAAGGCCTAGCCTCTGGAGCTCAAAGCCAAAATTTCATGGTCTTTGTCATTCCATGCTGCAGCACAGAATCCACAGAAAGTTTTGCTGCCATATGGTAGAATGAAGAAAACACTACACAGATAATCGCACAAAGTAGTCACTCTCATTATAAAGGGAAAATAAGTGGCCTTTGTCCACATCATTACACTCTTCATTCAGTCAGACACATTCATCTCTTCAAGGATAATATGATTCACGCTTGACTGCCACTTGACTAGACTACATCTTAGAGAGAAAATAGCAACCCTTGACCTATGGGATCCATTCCAAATAGAGGATGTATAAAATCACGAACGCTCAGTTTAAGACATTAATCTTCTCCATGTTGTACATTAAATATGAAGTATACATTTAATCTGATTTCCCAAATCAATGATGGTAACAATAACAGCTGGCGTGTGCGTGGATTTAGTAATTGTAAATTCATAGAGAATGAATGTTGGCAAAATAATTGGACATGTTAGACAGTGCAGTTTTATTCAGGGTTTAAATAGCACCATGGCAAAGACATGCATGTGGTTTTAGAATAGATTCAACAGTCACCACCTAAACTAAGAGACAGACACCAGCGCTGTACCGAGGTCCAAGGCAATGCTGAAATGTATCCAGGGTTGGAACAGAGAGAGAGAAGGTCCTCATTTAGCCCTTGGCTATGGTTCTCTCCTACCAAAGTACTATATTAATCATAATCACACAACACCATTAGACTATGTCATTCTATTAAAGAAATCACATTATCATACATTTCATTAATTAAATTCGAACCCAGTCCATCTACTCTGAGGAGTGCCCCATCCAGAGGGTAAGAGCAGGAGACGGGCGTGGGTGAGGCTGGTGGGGGTAAGTGGGGGGTGGGGGGTGGATGTAGCAGAGGGCAGGGCACTCCACCACTCCACTCACCATCTCTCCAAAGTGAAATCAAGGAGACAGATTTGCATGTCATGAGCTTCTAGGGGTGTGTGGGGGTGTAGGGGGGGGGGGGCACCTTAGACAATAGTAACTGATAAAGGGGGTGGAGTGGGGAGCCCGGGAAGCAAAATCCTTCTGACAAGTGTCTGCACTACGGAGAAAAACAAGAGTAAGAGATGGAGAAGAGGGGAGGAAGGACTGACGCCCCTTTAAATGTAACTCGTAATCACTGGTTGGGTCAGGGGGGCGAGACTGCATGACACGATGAGGATACAGGGGCTGCAGATGCCGCCTCCCCGACACAAACAAACATCAAGTGGCTGTGAAGAGACACTAGTGTTATGGACACCTCTTGGACGAGCAAATGCATGTGTGTCTCTGCCCAGAATGGAGCAGAGGCCCTCTTCATTATCATTTCTCATCCTTTGCAATTATGCTGTAGATTATTCCTACAAAACAAACAGAGATAGACAATTAGACACAGATGAAAAGAGCGAATGAGAGATTCAGGTAAACGGACCCATGCAAACTTACGAATTTGACTAATGCTACAGGAAATATCTTGAAATACAAAAGTAGCTTACAAAGTAATGACTTAAAAAAGCCTGCGTTAAAGTTGAGCATTGTACGCATCATGACATTGGCATCATGGCACAGTCTTTTTACACTGCAGCAGCCTCTAGCCTCTCTGCTAGAATATGCTGCACACACAGATAATGCAGCATGCAGAACAGTTATGAATGAAATGTATGTTATTTGCTGAAAGTCATCTTAAGTTACATATTTTTGTTCCACTATTTTGAGCCAGAGGAATTGTGTCATATTTCTTTCCCTCTTTTCCAGTTTGTCCAATTCTGTCGTAACAATTGTCCCCTCTTTCTGTCACATTTTTTTCCCTCTAGAGTCTACTCCATTTATTTACACTCTCTTGGTGCCTCTCTTTCAACACCTGCCATTCACTCTTTTTTACTCCATCTCTCCATCCCTCCCTCCATCTGCATGTCTCTCCCTCTGCCTCTCCCTCTCGCCGTCTCCCTGGGTCTGATTAGCATGTGTAGTGTATGTTCCGTCACGCTGTAGTGTTGACCTGTGCTGTCATCTCCCTGATTACCTCCCTGATTCACTTTCCTTGTTTAGTAATGTGCAATCAATCATAATCAATTAGCCAAAATGTTGAATCATTAAAACCATTATCATTAATTAAAATAATTATCACTTTCTGCCAATGCTTCATTACCAGTGTTGTCTAACGTGTCTGCCACACACCAGACTTTCCCGCTTTTTTTCTCTTTCAGAAGTAAAGTTCTTTTTACAGCACTGCTGATGATGTTTGCATGAAAACACCAGTGATTGCTTTACTTTTGATAATGATAATACGTCTACATTTTCTCTAATGTGCACATCTGAATCTGTGAAGGATACGATTAATTGTATGATGCAATAAATACATGATGCATTGATGCTAAATTAGCTATAGGTTGTATAATACTATTGCATAAAACTATTCTTCCAACAGAGGTTTGTTTAAAAGTTCAAGCATGGAGTACACCCTAAAAAGTGTCAAATCCATAATGGCACACAGATATCTCACTGTGCTCCTTGACACAATCTGAACTGTTGTCTCACTGTCTCCAATAATCCAGTGTTACAGCACTGGTTTCTCTGTCTCACGCTTGACCAGGTACTGTCTTTTCTTCCACCTCAGATCTATTTCCCTGTTCCTTAAAGGACAGAGGAGAGACGAGATGGGGGAACATTAATGATGTGTAAACATCCAGGGAGAGGCAGGGCGCTCGTCTAAAAGGCCCTGAGGGGGAAAGAGAGAGAGAGACAGAGCTGCAGCTCAGTTAGTCCAGGACACTGCCTTAACTCAAGTGGTAATTCTGTCTTTCCAGACAATTTTCAGCGCGCCTTTCCTATGTGCGCCTGTTGAAACCTGGAATAGACCTGTCATTCCCAAGCCCTCAATAATTGCTCATGTCAAATTTTCCTTGAAAGCGGGCTGGAGCCCTGAGGGTGTGAAGGGTGCAACTGAGTGTATGTGTGCGTAAGAGATGTGTGTGTGTCTGTGTGGGGGTCTGCTTTTCCAGCCCACCCCATCGGGTAAAGAAGGGTCTCCTCGCTCCCCTGCTCTGGGACTGTGGGGGAGCATCGCTCACTGCCACCTGGGTAAAGCAGGCGTCTCATTGGGGTCATGCCACCCCTGTGGAATGTGAGTCAAAAGGAAATGGGCCTGAACATTGCACAGTATCCCCAGTCTGAGCTCCATTAAGCTAGGCATCCTCACTCTGGGATGGATGTAGATTATTACACTGAGCACAAGGGCCATCCATTCAAACCCTCATACACTCATAATACCCTTGCTTTGTGTCACTATACACAAAGGCAATAGGAAGATGATAGTTAGCATAGTTGGCCATATAAAGAGTTAAGGAAATTTCTTCCATTGCATATTTGGTGTTTTGAAACTAGAATAAATAAATGAACCATGACACTATTTGCGAAGAACAAATCAAACCTTTTAAAACAATTACGCACCGATGCTACAATGCCTTACCCTCCCTTGCCCAACCAAATCTTGCTCTCAGTGGAGATGTCTGTCTGGCTGCTCCATCCCCCTCAGCTCAGTCGATGCCCATGGCACAGCCTGGCATGAAGGGGTGTCCTGCAGAGAGGAACCAGCGAAAACAGGCTGCAAGGCAGGAGGGGTCTCAGAACGTGTGGCACCTCTCTTTCACTCCAGCAAGAGGCCCCCATGCTGCGGAGGACCCCATCATGTCCACCTGATTGCATTACTGGCAAATGGTCTTCAGGAATGATTGTAATTGGGCCTCATTAAGACCTCCAAAGTGTGACCGGCAGCCCCTGAAAAAGATTGGCTTTTGTCAAAACAGCACAATGACAGTCCCACAGAAAAACATTTTCCAAACCAATATGTACACTTTGGAGCCCTATATGGACATACTGTACATATTGACAAACAAATAAAAGAAAGTTAAAATTTTTCAGAAAAATTAAAGAAAAGAATGAAATCATAACAGATTGTTTGGCCACTGCAGCACAATGTGATTAAAATACATTTAGTGGTACAGTAATGTCTTCATGTAACCACAAAACACAATACAGAGCATTTGATGAGATAGGCTCACAAGAATATGGACCTCCCCCCAAAAAAAACTAAAAACATCCCGCCCAGTTGCCTCTACCTCTGTCTGTTTATGATGAAGGGCTCTTTTTGGTGCGAGAGTGAAAGAGACAGGCTGGGCTGGCTGTCATGTCATAAAGGATGCAGTCAAAGAGAGCAGACATGATTTCATGGCTAATGATTCCCGCACTAATATCAGTGTGGGCTGCAGTGGGGATAACCAAGTTGAGCTGTCTTAGCTCAAATGATTCAATTAGGCCAGCTGTCCCTATTTGTCATGGCTCAACTGGCTTCTAGATTACCTTTCCAGAGCGCATACGTGCCTCTGCATTGAACTTACCAGCTCAACAGTTTCAGAAAAAAGGGAGAGAGAAAGGGGAAGAGGGGAAGGAGCAGTAGAGAAAAAAATGAAGCAAAGAATGCAGTAATAACCACATTATCCACTTAAATGTTGAGGCCAATTACAGAGATAAATGTGACTTTTGTTTTGGTGAGGATCCTTGTGGTGAAATCAGGGGAGATCCTCATGCTAGAGTGAATGGAGAGATGGAGAGATGGTCCTGCTATGCATGAAAATCTGATCACTACTGTAGTTCAGTGTGAGAGAGCAATAATAAAAACAATAGTAGCGAGTGTGAAGGTCAATAGATAAAGATACAGATAGAAAGTGAAAAACAAACCTTACCTCCCCCTCTACCCCTAAAATCGTATAACCTCTCCCTTTTCTTCCTCCTCTACTCTAGTATGCTTTCATCTTGAAAAAAATCCCAACACCTCCTTTCTTAGCTTTTATTTATTTTCCTTGCACTTCCTCTTACATGATCATTGTAGGTTATTACAGTACAAGAATATTCTTGTGGCACTGTGGTCCTGACCTTTGCACTCCTTACTATTGGCTCTTAGTAATGTTGGTGATGAAGATTATTCTAGTGTTGCTCTCATTGCATGCCACTCTGGACAAAATTGTCAACTAAATGCCTTAAATATAAAAATGTGAAATGACACACAACATTGGAGAAGAGAACTTCACATATAGTACTGCTCCTTCACCTCTCTTCCGCTCTGATTTATGTGAGCTGAGACTCAATTAAGTGTGCGATGTCTATACAGTATTAAATTCGAAGAAGCAGCAGAGTCATTAGTGTTGATTGAGCTGATGACTCACGGGGCGAAGTCTTCTTCCTTTCACTTTAATGTAGTTAAACATAAATTTGTGTCAACTAACCTCATCAAATCTAATTAACACAATTGTCAGTTTTGGGTCATGGAGAAGTCTTCTGAAGGAAGATTAGGTTGGCATACTAAAATGGTGAAATGTCTTGATTAGAGGTTATTAAAGGTAATTAGTTTTGTTAGCATTATTAGTGCTGTCACTTTTCCACTGCATTAATGTAGCACCTATAAAACAATGGTGTTCTTTATGGGAATTATCTCTAGGCCAGACATTGTTGAGTTAGGGAGCTCGATTAGACATGTCTCTCCACAATGGGAGTAAACAACATCCTATTAAAAGCAGCAACATGATATGCTTTGTGAATAGTGTGCTCAATGTTTATGCAACCATGAAAACACAAATGATGTTTAATTTTTCACTTCTTCATGGCTAAACAGCACATTAATGCACCCCACTCCGCAGAGCCACTAACCTAACATTAATACTGGAAATAAAAGGGTATATCCACATGGGAGACATCTAAGCAGCTTAATGGGACAGTATTCCTCTAAAGACGTTCGGTGTGTACTTCCACTGTATGCTGTTGTGGAACTGCTTAGGGTCTCATAGCAATGTGGCCAGTGATAATGAGAAGACACCCATATCTACATCCTTCTCATCCCTGAAAGTAGATATGAATGGTCTATGTTTCTTATATACATACAGCATTCATCGCCACATAAAATAAAAGTCTCTCTCTCTCTCTCTCTCTCTCTCTCTCTCTCTCTCTCTCTCTCTCTCTCTCTCTCTCTCTCTCTCTCTCTCTCTCTCTCTCTCTCTCTCTTAGGGCAAACCCCATAACTACAACCTAAATATGAAGTCTATGTAACATATGGTGTAAAATATTGAATCAACATTTTGCAGTGAGGCAGTTTGGTACAGATTAAACAAGGGGCTGTATACAGAATGATTTTATGCGTACTTAATGTCTTTTCGGCATAGTACTTCATGTAGAACTCTGCTGCATTCAAGTCCCATGGGAAACATTGTGGATTTGAGCGCCCTACTTGAAAATACCGCTCACGTCAACTTTCAGGTTGTAGGTATTTGCCGAGTTTGGAGATAGATCAAGAATTCTGCCGTCACCAAAAAACAAGTGTATATAAACAATTACATATTTTTTATATTTTATTATATATAACTATATATATTCTGATCATATCTCTCAAAATGCCATGGCAGAAGGCAACTATTTTATTTTTGTGGTTGAGGTTACAGTGTTTATTTTGCTATAAAACATAAACTCTTACTTCAACGAGTTAAAACGTGTGAACACTTCCTAGTCGTTTCTTCTAACCGACGGTTATTCCCATATCACATGAACGCAGTGGCGGCTGGTGCATTTTTCTCCAGGGGGGTGCTATACCAAAAATCAATACTAAGGTATCATCAGTGTATTTAAATAAATGAAAAGGCCTTTATTTGTATTTGCTGAGCTGAATGAACATTTGTTGTAATGAAACGTGCTTAAGGTAAGTTAAGGTACTTCAATTAGTGCAAATTCGTTATAATAATTATCTTTTATACTACAATATGTAATGGTGAAAGACTAAAGTAACCGAAAAGTGCCTCGATAAGTGCAACAGAAATCTGACAACACAAAACCCTGAGACAATGGCAGAAAATTATGAACACAGTAAGACCTAATAGAAAATAACATTTAATTAATATGGTATTACATTTGAAATACCCAGTGCCATCAAAAAGCTGAGTGAACTGGCTCAAAGCTATATGACTTTGCCACCTTGTGGCTTAAACTTTTTGTACATAGATTTTGCCCTTCTCTCCTTGAGAGATGCAGATTTCTCAATGACTCTATGGCGCCACAGAACTTGACACAGTTTATTATTTTAGACAGGATGTGCCTGTTTTTGTCAACCTCTTCATTATGCTCACGGATCCCTATCCTGTAGCCTTCATCAAGCTAAGCAGCTATGTTTACTTTCCCAAACATTTGCTTTTGCTTTTTCTGATATGTGGTTTAAATCATTCAAACCTGTCTGAATCCATGCTGGTCTGAGGCCTGTCGTTTGAAAAAGGATGCAGGGAAAGCAAAATAAAGCATTGGTGTCACTACATACAGTTAGCCAAGCCTTCCTACTAAACCAGCTCCTTGAAAACGACCGAGTATATTGTCTCATTCTGGCGCATTTTATGTCAGATGTACCACGAGCCACTCGCTCTCTGCTGCCAGCCAGTGGTTGGTGGTGTGTAAATCAGCAGCATTCAGATAAATGCTGTTTGTACATGCGCAGTTCGTTGGTGCACTTAGCTCCTATCTCTTGTATTGAGAGGAGCGAACTGCGCATGTACAATTTATAACGAGAGTCAATGGGCAAAGATTTTTGCGCCCCAGGCCGGAAATACGTAACCTAGCAGTAACTTTAGACAACGTAGAACAATTTTAATCTACATTTTATTGCAGATTATACATTCTACTCACTAAGTATATAATATTTACGTCGCTCATTTAAAAAAAAAAAAAAAGAAAGTAATTTTTAAAGTTATTCAATGAAGTCTAGGATGTGGGGAGTGGTGGGGCGGCGCCCTAGCGCCCTCTATTGGCCAGCCGCCACTGCATGAACGCATCATCATACAAAAATCCCAAATACTATGCTATCTGCTAATTGTCCTGTCAGCTGTCAGTCAGGCCATGTGGCCCATAGCTGTCCTGAATTTCTACCCTAACAAAAGACCACTATATGCTTACAGGCGGCTGTTGACACTTAGCAGTCAGTGTGTGAGTGGATATGCACATTTTGTCATCAACTAGAGATAGCCATTAATAAAGTACATAACTGCAGATTTATGTTTGAGATTCAGTGAGTTAAGCATTCAGTTGTTTCTCAGCTCTTCTGTTAGTACAATCAGTTTGTCTCTTGGGTTGAGCGGAGCGCTGCAGAGAAGGAGGGCATCCTTGTCTCTGAGCTGTCAAAGCTGTGAGTGCTATCAGCCTTATTACAATGATTGAGAGAACAGGCCTTTGCAGCAAAAATACAATCCAAACGGGTAGAAAGGCCACATTCAAACAACTGACTTCACATGGTTGTCTTCATTAATCCAATTGTCTTCTGTTTCGTCAGTCGTTGCTACCAAACACTTATAAGTGAGGAGAAAAAAGGACCAGATATTGCCAGGAGTGCTACATATTGTGGTCTCTCTTGATAACTATGACGGTCCCTTAGGTACTGGTGTTTCTGACCCTTTTAACACTAAGCGTGCGACAAATAGTGACATTAAATGGACTGAATGAATAAATGAGCGAATCGCTGATGAATTAATTACAACCTAATTTATGTAAAGTCCCTGCATCAAAACAACATCTTGACATTTGGGAAGAAAGAAACATTTTAGCGTTTTTTGTTATAGCGTTGCATTTTGATGAAAACAAAAACTAAATCCTACCTTCTTCCTTCCCTTGCTTTCCCATTGACCTTCAGGCAAGGCAAGATGACAAGGAAAGGAAGGATTTTAGATGAATGTAGCATAGTTTTTCTCAGCATGTCATTTTGCTGTTGAGCTCCTTACAACTCTGGCCAAATGGTGACTAAGATCCAGGCTAGACAAGCCCAGGAATACAGAGCTTCATTACTGCCTTATCTTTAGAGATGGAGCGAGGTGTCAATGACACTTCTGCTGCATGCATGCAGGCAGCAGCTGAGCTGTGAGATGTCCTGGCACACAGTTCAGTCTTCCTGGCCAGAGCTTTGTAGCAGAACACCCATAATCTTTACCTTGTAATTACAGTACTATACATCGGTGATAAAAGTCTGTAGGATTTTGTGCCAATGCTAACTGGATGGCCTGTTGTACAATAGCTAACTACATTATGTTCTTTAGGAGGAAGATGGCACAGGCTGTTATAAACTCACCGTAGGGATTGATTTAGTCTCGCCTTTGTTCATGCACTGTAGATGGCTAACCCAGATTGTATCCTATAGCAGTGAGAGTAGAGTGCTCTGCCCGCCCTGGGGTGGAGAGAGGGCTTCTAGAAAACCTCTCCCTCCTTTCACCTCACCCCTTTCTCCCTCCTCTCTGTGTACCTGCAACACTGGGCTGCACTGCATCATGGGTGCAGCTGAGGCCATGCCAAACCCTAATTTGGAACGTGTCCAGCACTTCATTGGAAAGTAATGGTTTTCACTGAACTGAGTTATGACCAGCTGTTTGCAGACAGTCTGTGACATACTGATGGAGCAGAACACCGTATGTTGCTTTCCAAATCAAATGATACAAGGAGTGTGACAGTGTGGAGAAACATCTGTCATTAGCAATTTTCAGCACGCTCCACTAATTCTGGACAAAATACGCTTAATGAAGTTACTGCAGGAAACTTCAAATATTGTCAGTGCAACAAGGCCATAAGAAGCCGGTGCTCACCAAGGCCTGTAATCTGATTCATTTGTTGTGAGGAAAATACAGAAGGGGGTGGATAATTGTTTTTGATCATGATGTTTTAAAATGCAAATCACAAATGTTCTTCTTTAATCTAAGAACAAAAAACAAGAAATCAAGGACAGGAGGGTGCCTAACTCTAGTTTTATTGATGTCCCCTCCCTTGTAGTGGCAGCCCATAGTCTCTGTATCGGGGGACACAAAGGCTTTGATGGTCCGGGTTGTCATTGCTCAGTCACCTTATATATATATGAACCTGATAATACCACGGTATTCTGTATTCATTTGCAGAGAAGAAGCCCTTCTGTTCAAAGTACACAGGATGAGGCGTGCGACTGGGCTTGTTCCTAAGTCATCCCGTAGGTTGTTTATTCAGTGAAATGAAGATTCATTGAATAAACAAAACTTTGCCTCAAATCTAAATCCCAAACTGGATATGTTGTGTATCATTGGTTTTGTGTGTTTTCTTTCTTTTTTTTTATCATGGATATGATATGCTCTATGATATGGCATTGTCACAAAAATACTAAATAGAAGTGCCTCTTCATTGTGCTTATTGTTCAATAGTCAGTATATTCAGAAATGCAGGCTATAAGTCTATCACTAACAATATTCATTTGGCTACTCTGTGTTTGTAATTTGCCAGTTTCCTAGAACGGTCCTCAATTTATTCACTCTTCTCTGTGAGGATGAGACGGTTTGTGACAGGCAGCTTTGCTGAAAGTGGTCCTCTCCTCCAGAACAGTTGTTGTAGTGAGAAGTGTTAGAGACGGGTGGGCGTCTGGACCCGAGTCTGCTGCTCAAACACGAGGCCTGTGTCTATCTGGCAGCCATCGCCTGGTGGCAGAAGGGCCATAAACCCGCCTGTGTTAATTCTGCCGTAATTATCATGGGTGCCACATGTTATGCAGGATGTCCTACCACTGCAGATCCACTTAAAAGTTTGCAGTGAAATCCTTCCACACTGCTGCTTAATGCTGTGGCAGACGAGTGGATGCAGAGGGTGACAGTTGGCCATTGTGATTAGAAAGGGCTGCTCCTGGAGCCCTGCCCCACATCTCATTTCCTGTCGCGGCCCTTTGTAATGATGTGTTTTATGCGGTGCATGTTGGTGAATAACTGGCTGCACTGAGATGACAATAATCACCCATAATGCCCCTGGGGAGGGGGCGGCCTCTCTCAGGGACAACATTAGTCATAAATATGCAAAAGGGCTGTTGTCCTTAGTGCATGTTATTTCACAAACACATTGAGGATGTTTTGGTTCGGTTCAAGGTTGCTCTCACTGTGTACTTAAGAAAGAAGTATTTATACAGTTTGAAAAAATATTTTTTTATAAAAATGGATATTTGCTACTATATTTGAGACATTTCAATATTACATTATTCGCATTAAATTGGATAATGTGGATTTTTTTTGCAAGGATGCACAAGAACAAGAATGTTTACTTGGTTGAACAGCTTATCATTTACCCTATAATCGTTTTAGCACAGCCATTGGTAATTTGCTCGCATTCCTGTTACCCATCTCTTTCAGCCTCCGTCTCTCCCGCTGCTGTCAGAGCGTAGTTAATAAGCGGTCCTCTCCACTGCTCCATCCTGGGTCTTGGTATCCCCTGGAGAGTGATGTCACCGCTGAGAGCCACAAGCAGCTCCTCTCAGCCTGCCTGGGCCGTGCTTTGGCAGGACTACGCGGTTTAGCGCCCTGAGAAATCGCACACTCTTTCCTAGTCAGTGTGGAAAGCTTTGTGTCTCTCCATCTTGACCTTCTCCCACTCCTGCGCTCCTGTCATCCATCTGTCAGAGAATGCTTTCTTCCTGTCGTCCTGTGATTCTAACAAGATCACCCACACGCTCCCATTTTAGTGTCTGTTCACAGATACACACTAAACACATCCATTGTTTGTTCAACTGTACAGCAAACAGGATATTGCCATTCATTTACATTACATAGTAGTAATATATTACATAAGCACATACAAACCATGGGTTACTGTTTATAAACTACATAGCTAGCTCTGGAGGTTCGTGCAGAAACTGAGTAGTGCCCTGCTCTCTGCAGTAATGGCATGTCCTCTCTGTGATACCCATGGCAGTAATACCTGTACCCTCTCAGTAGTACCCTCTGCAGTAGTACCCTCTGCAGTAATAACATGCCCTCTCCTTCCTGGGCCCTAAGCAGGGAGAGCAGGGCAATGACATCTAGACATGTCTGTCAGGTTAGTGGATGTCGCCCTGCCTGAATATGCTGACGTTGATTTGTGAGCATAATGCCTGATTATAGGATGGGTGACAGATAATTTTTATCAAAATTAAGGCACAATTAAACATTTCATCTCCGCTAATTACTGGCTGTAGATTTGGCACGATGACCATGTGCTGTAGGAAATCAGCAACCATAACACATTTTAATGGGGCACAGCTGTCTTACAGCTTGGTAATATTTGCACAGTGCACCAGAACTGTAATTTATGAGAGAGAAAGAGGGAGAAAATCTGCAGTGGATTGAGTGCCAGAATAGATTTAGAATTTATATTCTTTAATGAGGTTTGGATTCGTTGCTGGTGGTTGCTCCTTATAAAAGCTTGATGTGGCTGCTGTGGTATATTGGTACATCTGGGATGAGAACATTGCTTGTGTTAATGGTGCGTCTTACAGCAATGTGAAAGCGCTGCGTCCATGCACAGGTTTTTGGTTTCTCTGAGAAGCTAAAGACAAAAAGAGGAAGGTAGACACTTTGCAGGCATTGGGCAGACTTGCGGGGTTCACACTAAAGTAATCAGCCCCAGTGCCCACTTGTGCCAGAGAATAAGCCTGGGAAATTCACCAAAATGTGGGAACAGCTTGGGAACAGATTGATGCAGAAGGGTGAAAAAGGCTGTGAGTGAGTATATGTGTGTGCTGAAATGGGTGTGTATGTGTGTATGTGCTCTTCAAGCTAATTCCCAGACAAACAAGAGGAAGCTTCTTCTAAGTAACTCAGCTCTGGTGTGCTCTGATGGTATGTCTCCTGTGGGGTCTTGCATAGCTTCTTCAATTAGATGGAAGTTTGGCCACCAAATCCCCTTTATTGCAAATAGTCGATGGATTGTGTGGAATGTGAATTTACCAAACATTGTCTCATGGAAGGGGTCTAATTCATCTGAAACTGGTTAGGACGTTTTTTACCTCAGGGTGGCCTGGTGGTTAGAAATACTTGGTCCTTTAATTGGAAGGTCATAAGTCTGAAACCTGCAACAGACGTTTTAAGGAAGGGGTTCAATATACATGCGTGATCATATACATGGCCCAGTGTTCATGAACTAGTTGGCTAGCTAGCTATATTAATATGCCCAATACGGCCACCTTTGATTGAGGGCAACAAGTTTCACGCCCCTCCTTTGGGGGTTGTTCCAAGTCATCCTGGGAAATGTAAGGAGTCACTAAGTGAAGTAGACGAAGCAGTTGATGGAAAGTGGGTGCACCACAACATTTAATAACAACACTTCATGACAAAATAACCCTGGAAAGCATCACAAATTGAAGATATCAAATAACAGTGTAAGAGGATCCAAGGTTGGATTTTTTTCCTTTAAAGATTTCTCCTCTGTGGTTAATTAATTTGTTGCACACTGCTCTGGATATTATACTCACCAAACTTTTCTCCCTCCTTGTATCATTCCAGCATTGTTTCACCAATGTCCAGAGCAGAGAAGGCTTGACTGGACTGGGCAGAGAATGAGCAGGCTCGGCTGGGCTATGCTGGCATGCTGCAGGCTGTGTTTGGTTGGAGCCCACCGAGGTTAATTTAACTGCTGTTTTCTGGGTGACACCTTCAGTCTGTGACAGGCCTGCACGGGCTGGGCGCTTGTGGCACTTTCCATGATACCCCACTGATCTGCACTTGGGTCCAGTTCAGGTGCTGCTCAGTACAGTACACACCCTGAAGGCCCCTTTGACCTTGTTTCATGAGCGATTATTTTCATGTTTAGCATGGCGACATTACGGCGCCGTGTGGTCATTTAGCTAGTCAGACACTCTCTGAGCCAAGTCTCTTTGATGGACTTGTGGCGAGTTGCGACAGATACTCATTTTTGCACATGAAATTGCAATAATAATGTAATAATGGCTTGCTTATAGGCTACTACTGTGCGATGGGGTGTACAAACAGTTACATTTTTGAAGCCACTAAATGTAAGCTGATATTTTTGGTATCACACAATTTTATTTTAAGATGGCCCCCTAGTGTATATTTATTGATGTGTCTTAATAGTGTTTTTTTGTGGTTAAATTAAATTAAACTGGGACAATTGTTTTCTGAATTGTTAGTTAGTAAGGTGTTATTAGAATAGTTGGTTGAGTTTGTTTGACCAAAGTGATGTGACAGTGGAGCGTATCCGCTGTGCCCTGAGCCTAAATGTGACCACAGGCTGGCGTACAGTATGTCAGTTTGTGCACTGTGCTGGAGACGGACGAGGGGGCTCACCCTTGCAGATAGCCGGCTGTTGTCCTAAAAGTGCAGCACATTGCCATATTGCCCCAGGACAGAGAATCAGGGACAGCAAAGGACAATAGCATGCATACTGTAGTGCTCCACTGCAACCCATCCTTATGACAAACAGGCAGAGATGGCGGTTGTGATGGTTTCTAGGACTCATACAAAGGCAAATACGTTGATTCTGTTTCCGTCGATACGCTACAGTGAGGATTCAGAGGAATTATCTATGCAAGGGAGTGTTACTTCATTCATTAGGTCAGCTATGCGCCTGAATAGTACATCTTTGCCGAGGGAATCCAAACATTAGATTAGATGTAATTGAGAGAAATGAAGCCATGCTTCAAGCAGTTAAACCTTTTGCATTAAAGTGTGCTCTGAAATGCTCTTTGTTAATCTCTGATCAAGTGGGATATTACCTCTCATGAAAAGCAAATGCTCATTCAGGCATTACACTGTGGATGCCTGAATAATTATGAACTTCGTTTTCTGCTCCCTGTAAAAACACCAATTTTGCCAAAAGGTGAATGATATTAAAGCAAATGGACTTTTGGATTCTAAAAGAGCATGACAAATATGCAGTGACATTACACATGTCAGGTTTTATTCCTGAACATACTCTTCACCCTCCTGGTCATACAATACATATGTCAAGGATAGGGACAACAGTCTCCTGCCAATGTCTCATACCAGGCTGAATCAGCCTCACGCATGAAGGGACATTTGTGCACACAGACTGTGTTGCAAATTATGATGCTCAGATTATTTTATTGTGATGATTTCTAGGCGCTCACATTTAAGTCTCTTTTAAGAAGCCGAAGTCGTTAGTGTTGATTGATTGGCCTGCATGTTCATGTCAATGATAGAATAGACATAGAATGTACATTTAAATCACAATGTCTATTAATACCACATTGAAATGAAAAGGCTCAGTCCATGACACAAGTGCCACTGAGTGTTACCATGACAACGGGCATCACCAACACCCATCCCCACCAACATTTTGCCACATGCCATATTTTCCCATTATTCAGGATCAGAAACAGGTGTTTGTGTGTGTGTATGCAGATGTATTTACACAACCATCATGTGCCCTGAGTGGATCTATGTTTGTTTCTTTGACAAGTGGTCCTGGGTGTGTGTGTTTGTGTTTGTGTGTGTGTGTGTGTGTGTGTGTGTGTCGTCGGAGGCCAGTGACAGCTGAAGAAGAGGACTGTATTTGTGGAGGAACAGCATGGCTGCAGAGAGGAGTGGAGATCCTGAGGGAGGCCTAATGGTTCCACTCCTTCCTGCACAGAGATAAAGACTCATAATAAGCGTGTATGCTCACCATCTGGCCCTGTGCATGTGGCCCTTATGGAGGCGAAAGCAGCGCAATCTGTAAACGATCAGGAGCCATAGCGCTCCCCCTAGAGAGGCCGCCATGCAATCAAGGTGACAGATGGCAGCGCCACTGCTGTGGCCTCATGGAGGAGATCAAAATCACCTTCAATAAACTCTGACTGGAATGGGCACAGGCCCCTCAAAAAGTCAGTTTGTCAGTCAAACTGTGGCAGCTTGCTGAAACAGGGGGGACACACAGCGGTCCGTCCGTCCGCCGCCTGATTTCCATATTTTCCGTCTGACTGAGTCTGAACTGTGATCTTTCTCCAGTTGTCCTCTCGACTCGTGCCGGCGTGGGCGAGCTGGCTGCCAGGACTAGCAATGCTATTGGGGGGAAATTGAGAACATGATGCTGCTAATGTGGGGCAATGGGAGCGGATGGTGGTAGGGAGACGGGTACCCTATTTTTGAAATGACAGGACCCCCATGCTTTGCCTTTCTCTGTTTATTTATGTATGTGTACACACACACACACACACACACACACACACACACACACACACACACACACACAAAAGCACATCGCAAAATGTGACACAACTCTGTCACTATGAAATAACTTGACATTCAGTGGAGAGCTGGTTAGTATTGAAATCTTAGCCTTTGATTTTTTTATTTTTTTCATTCAACATCTGATGGAGCAGCATGGTCCGGCCTCCGCACGGTGTCTGTATCTGAGTGTCTGTGTGCTGAGCATGGAGACAGAAATGCTTGGGAATGCTATTTCACACATCCCCTTCATCTGATGCGCAGCTTCTGTCAGTGATGTGAGAAAAACAGCCTGACTCTCCAAGCTTTTTTTGCACCAGTGCAAAAGTTCAAAATTGAAACGCCATCTGTTCAATAAAACTAATCTAGGCAGGGAGAGCCGCTTCCAAGGCTCTCCTGATTGGATGTGTTTCTTGTCTTTGAACTCCCTACCACAAGGTTCAGAATCAACCCAGGATATTGTCATTTGCAAGTGAATGTGCATTTCTGTTGAAAAAACAAATCTAATCAGGGTCTTGGATTGTCATGATTTTCCAAGTGCTCTAAATGATTATATTTGTACATTTCCTACTTCTCAAATTGTAGTCCAGCATCACCATCATGGTATTTTATCATATTTAACAGAGATCTTCTATGTTATTAATTCCGTCACTTTTATTGTACATTGTATATCTGGATTGAACCTCTCGACCATCTTCGTTCTTTAGTTCTAATGAAATGAGAGGCCATAAGAACTTCAAGAGGAAATCAATTGTCCTCTCTTTCGCTGCACCCCCCTGAGCACTCACTTAGTTAATTGCCACACTTATTTGATTAATTGGACAAATTCCATTGTAGTCTCTCTTTACCTCCTGTGTTTTATTGAGGTGTCCTAGAGAGCTCTTAATCATCCACTTTTAAACATTTTTACAAATGTTAAATATGTGCACTTCAGCTAATAATTAGATCAATTACACTAATTAAGATCATAAGTTGAATTGAAAACAGTAAAGTGGCTTAGGTTGATCTATAGCATGCTGTCTTTTTGACTCCAGTCTTAAATCTGTTACCAATGGCTGTGTGGATGCACTGCGAGGCTCTGGTCATCTCACTTAGGGTTAAAATAAAAGTACTTAAAAAAATCCACCTAAATTGAATTGGTTGTATTTGGAGATACATTAGTTATAAGACCAGGGGCCACTGCATTTTTAACCGTTTATTTAACTTTAATGCTTCACATCGATGCTGTTACACACATTCATACTGTACATTCATACTGGGAGCAGCTCAGTACAACCACAGTCTGCTGCTGGTGTCCTCTGAGCAGCTATGTGCCTCGTTCAATGACAGTGGAAGTTGTCATGAAGTTGAGATTTTCCCAGCTGGTCTGCGGACTTAAACTGGCAACTTTCTGTTCACAGTTTCTGTCAACACTCATCAGACTTTGGTTTTGGATAGAACATGCTGTTGTTTTTATCAAATTAAAGGGAACTGTTAATGTGTATTAGTCTCATTAAATATGCAAATTGAATGCATGTAACTACGTGTGGGCCCTGAATGAATTATACTAACGGATGTGTGTAGCAACAGGCTGAACTGGACACACTTGACATAGTTGTCATGTAGTGTTTAAAGGAACAGTACTTGATATTTAGACAGGTTTGCGTAATGGTTGGTGAGCAGCTACCGTAGAGAATTAACACATGAGCAACTGAATAGTTCGTTTATCAACTATTTTCTGTGTAACAATAATGCTGGTACCACAATATGCAAGCTAGAATTTATAGACAGAATTATATTAGATGTACTAAATGAAAAATACAGAAATACAGTCCTAGTCAAAGTCCCCTGTTATGGATCCATTGTATCCTGCATTAAAATGACCTGCAATCCCGTTTGGTTGCCAGACTATTCACATGCCTTCTTAGTGAAGACTGAAAAGAGGACAAAAATAAAAAAATCCCAAATATTCTTCTCAGTTTCTCCAGACCAGCGTAGCGGTAGTGCTCCGGGGATAGGATGTAGAAAATGGCTGCATCTTTGCAGAATAAAATGTGATTAATGTTCTTTAGTGCACATTATAAGATTGCTACCTTGGTACACAAGTGAGACACGACGATCAAGACAAGGTTTCTGGGCAGGATGACATCATCATTGACACGGTGTGATATTGTTCACCCCTAGTCTAATTGTGTAGCCTAGTCGAGGTGCTTCAGTAGGTCACGAGGTTATTAGGGGAAAAAATGTGATAGGATGTTTGAACCAGGGTGGACCTCAGAAATGAATGTTCCCCTTAAGATCTGAACAGGGACGATTGGGCCGATCTTGACTGAAAATTTTGGCTTTGGGGTCTTCTTTGATTGGATTAAATCATATTGATTCATGAGTGAGCTCACACTGTTCCCATTGCTTTGTCAGATGAGGATTTTAATTTGAGCCTCCCCTGATGGATGCTGGTAATTTATGCTGATTAGAAATAAAGCATCATATTTTCCTTTATCTCACCCCCCCCCCCCACCACCATCCGAACAGAGGAAGATTTTTCCAGAAGGGTATAAGGAGAGCAGTTGATTAGTTGTAATGTGACCGCAGTACCCCACGGGCTGAAATTTATGTCCTCCATTTGAACTGTGGCTCAGTGTGCTGTATACATCAGGTTTGTTAATGAAATTTGTCGCCAGGAGGGAGTCGGTGGCTGTGGTCGTTCAGTGCCTTGACACATAATTGTGTGATATCTAACCTTTCAAACTTCAACTCAGCATTACTTTAATTGTAATATTATTATTACTTCATGGATTATCGCTCTCAGATTGTTGATAACCTACTAGAAATAATGAGATAGATTTGCTCAAATTTTATTGAATTAATTGTTTGCATTGTCTCTTTTATTACTGTAAATGATACAGATGAAGGACAAAGAGGGATGGAAAAGTTATAACAGTTAAAACAGTTATTGTTTTACATTCTAGGTCACATCAGTGGTATCACCATGTAGCAGCATATTACTGCAGCTGTGTGTGTGTGTGTGTGTGTGTGTGTGTGTCAGATAGAGAGAGAGTTCAGTGCTGTGTTGAGGTAACGTGTATGATAGTGTCCTCTCCACTGTGTGTATGTGTGTGTGTGTATATGTGTGTGTATGTGTGTGTGTGTGTGTGTGTGACTGACAGGTGTCAGGCTTGTCATGGTTTCCCCGGCTGCTGTGGGTGAGATGTGCTGGGACAGGAAGAGATGGAGGCAGTGGGGAGAGGGATGGAGAGTCTGTCATTCCATTCAGGCTTTTCTCTTTCTGACATGCATCCTCACTCCCGTATTGTCTGTCAGCATCAGCAGATGACTGACAAAGGAACTGCTCAGCTACAGACAAGACCAAATGAGGACTGTGTGTGTGTGTGGGGGTGTGTATGTGTTTTTGTGTGGTTTGTGTGTCCATGCACATGCATGCAGGTGTTACCATAGTGTGAACATAAAGCTGATAATAATACTGCCGTGCTATGTCTTTGCAAGGTCAGCATTCCTCATCGTACATCATCATACCATCATCATTCAAAAACTCTCCTCTTTACACTCACTGCCTGACGTGACTCTGGCCATGAAAACCCTGACTGTTTTCCAAAAACTTGATTTCACAAATGGAAAAACAGCATCTGCTTTCCCACAGCTTCACATATGGTGGCCATAGCTGCTCATATGAACTGAAGCAGGTAAAGAGGGGCAGGGGGTTGGTCCCTGGGGACCCCGAACAGAGGGCCTGGCCCTGGGGACTCTGTTGGGCCACTCGGCAGTGAGGGCCACGCCGTCCCCAGCCAGATGAACCTGCATATGAAATGAGGGCACTGAGCCCAAAGAGCTGGGGACCATAAACAAGGAGGGGAAGCGTAGAGGTTGTGCATCCTTTGTTTGTTTGCTGGAGTGGCTAGACATATAGGAATGGGTTCATTTTACTTGGAATGTAAAGGTTTGCAGCATAGGAATTTCCTCAAGCTGATACATTTAAAGATTAACTAAAGCTGCAAGCAGTGCTGGACAGGGGCTGGGAGAAAACACACAATACAATGTGCAAGCATATAAACAGACACTAAAACCACACACACACACACACACAGTTAGACAGTTACACAGAACATAAAAAACAGAACACACACCTTGCATGCATGCAGACATCCACACACGCATGCACAAACACAATATGCTTCCAGACTACATAATATGACATTTGCATGGGACTGGACCTGCTGCAGAATTTAATTAGAAGGAATGATTGATCCATAAGAGGGCAGCTTGGTCAGAATAACGAATGTTACCAGATTGCCTGCTCCAAATTCAAACCCATGACCTTATGATTTGTATTTTAGCACTCTTACCTACTGAGCCACTCAAATGACCTAAATACACAGTTTTTTCTCCACATGCTGGAGAAATGATGATTCGGCTTCATAACCTCATGCCCTGATGAACTGATTTAGCTGAGCAATAGGCAGTGTGATTGGATGTTGGTGGCAGCAGGATCAAAGAGGCTGGAAACAAGGTGGATGGACAGAATATACACACACACACACCAGGAGAGCAAAGACACGTTTTAAAAATTCATTGTTATCCATACCATTATTATCACCTGCGCCTGACCTGCACATTTTTGGTTTTGTAACCGAACCGTGGGTACCTTACCTGATGCAGGACTCGCTCACAAGCATCAGCCACTATCCAACTCAATAGTTATGCTAATAATGTCCCCAGGAGTACCAATTTCCACAACAATTGAATGATATAAATAATTTGCATGTACAGCACCCCCAATAGGTGGATATGATAATAACTTTACAGCAATGCTCATCACACTGCCTGTATTTGTGCCATTGACAGTATGATGATTGGTCAAACTGTAATGCAAATATAATTAATAAAGAGTACAGTACCATTTACTAAAAAAACTGTATAGTTGTGTAAGAAGGTATGAAGAAGAAAACACCCAAATTGGTCAATATTTGAAAATGTATAAGAAAATTACTAAAAAAAACCTACCAGTGAGTGTTGGTGACTGTAGGTCAAGAGGTGTGAGAGTTATAGCCTTTGTCAAGTTGTTTGATCTGAAGCTGTAACCTGTATACAAATAACCCATAATGCACTCTGACCTCCTTATGGAGGGAAGCAAGCAAACGTCATTCGAGTATCACATTATGAATGGAGTCTGAGAATGTTTTCTCTGTTATAGTAAAAAGTCCAGTACACACTGGCCCATTCCTCTCTTCTGGTTTGGGCTCGCTCCCTGAGGTGTTACCCCTGCTGCTTCAGGTGTAGTAGTGATATCATCTTTTTGTGGCCTGCCCCGTCTCTCCTCCCCCGGTCTCTCTCCCCTGGCGGTGTTACATACCATCACAGTGTGACAGACTATCCTTGGGGAGCCCAGAGCACCGTTTACAGCTCTTTTGGTGTCAGTGCCTCCTGTCTGCTCCTATTTCCTCCCTACTGCACTACCTCCCCCGCTAGACTCCCTACTCAAGAGGTACAACTATATTATGTACTTCCATACAGTAGGACACACACACACACACAAGCATGCGTACAGATTACATATTAGCTATCAATGGGTTAAATCAACACCAATATCTGCCTGTAGGCAACCCAGTGTAAAAATGTGTAATGATTGCTAATTGCCTTGTTAGTATGAAAACAAAGCAGCGTTTTTTTCCTGTGCTGAAGGGCTAAATTACCAGGAAACAAACAAGTGGAGAGGAACATGTGAATAAGGATGTTTTTACATGAGCATCTGTGGATACAGCTGCCGCTCTCTCTGACCATCCTGCCTTCTCCTCTGTTTCTCTCAAGCTCAAACAAACAAAGCCAAGCAAGACAGCAGCCTCGTGTGACTGTTTTGGGTAAATGTTACAATCTACAGGCCCAAATGTCGACGATGCCGGTTCATGTCTTTTGTTTGGCAAGGTCATGAGGCCCGTTTCCACTTCTTATGATGTTCCACTACAGCAAGTCTCTCCTTTTATTATATGAGCCTGTCGTTATGTGTGGAACATGGAAACACCTATGTTAGTGTGGTAGATTAAAGTTACCACCAGCGTATCTCCTGGTCATGATGGCAACAAATAGCACCTCTGGGCATTCTTCTACAATGGAGCACAACTTAAGCAGCAGCTGTCATACTGATGAAACACACACACACACACACACACTCATCGCTTTCTCTCTCTTGCTCCCTGTCTCTCCCTGCGTCTCTCGCTCCATCCCCAGAGAGAAGTGTGTTTACCTCGGCAGTCACCTGCCACTGTGGGAGCCAGAATGAGATTCAGGGGCCTTTTGTCCCAATCAGCTTTCCCTATCAGGCTAAACGCTCTCTGGAGACGGGGCTTATTACATGACACGATCCTCAGAGTAGATAAATGGCTGTCCATGTTGTGAGCCGGACCCCACTCGTGAGAGGAGGGGCGAAGAGATGGACAGCTTGGGGCCCGAGAAATGAAAGGAGCCCACAGCCTTATTGACGTTTTAATCAAAAACAGTTAGCCCTGAATCAGTCTGTTTGCAGGCAGGAGAGCGAGGAGGCTTTTCATCAGCGCTTATTCAAAATATGCAACGATTGAAATGCAGACCTCGCTGACACATAATTTACCTGCTGTCAGTCCGTATGGGCCCGTTTTATTATGGGTACTTGTTGTGATGCCCCCTCCACCCCCCACCTCCCTTCCCATCCCCCTCCACCTGTTTCAAACCTCAGCTACAAGTTGAGTGTTAAAGAGAGGCGATGAGAGTGTGAGATGGGGTTTACAGATTTGGGATGTCTGGGGTGGAAGAGTTGGCCTGGAGTCAGTTCTGTCACAATGTCATCATTGTGCTGCATGCTATGGACACTGGCTAACAGTCAGTGAGCACAATGTCGTATTAACTGAGGATCAGTCACAGCAGGTTGCATTTGTGTTGAGAGAGGGGATCAAAGAACTTGGAGCAGTTCTGGTGTGAGACTTTTTTTTCAGGACATTTTCGTCAGACCCTCTTCAGGACGGCGACTGTCGCCTCACAGCAAAGTGGATTTGATTCCCAGCCCCACAAAAAAATATCCATATATATATTTATTTATTTAACTTTTATTTCAGACACATAGGTCCATATCAGTAAAGAAAAAGAAAAAGGATAAAGTACAATACGAGAACAAACAATACAGAAATATGTACGAGATATATAGATCCATCCGGCACCTTCTTCACATTCATACAGTTATGCACATTCACATTGTCCAGTGCAAGCTGCCCAGTGCAATTCTACTATTGAGGTAATTGGTGTAAGAGCATGAAACATTTGTAAAGGTTGTTTAAGGTCAAGTATGCAGAATTATAACAATTCAGATATTGTTAGCATCCCTTAGGGTGATGGGAATGTGTGTATATAGTTCACATCCCAGTAAATAACTCTAATTCCAGTTCATAATATGAAATATGTATCGTAACATCGTGACATACAACTGAGCAACATCCCCCTGTGTGTGCTGTGAAGGTTACCTCAACTTACTTCTGTCACATCTGATTTTTCCCCCGAGGTTAGGATGTTTAGAGGATGTTATACACTGGGAATCTCAAACATTAGCATTGCTGTTAAATTATTCATTTTGCACGCTTTCATCTGAGCGAGAGGATGCAGTGAACGATTTCCACACTCAGGACGACACAACTAATTGTTAAACACACTCCGCTGGGTTTTAAAGATGTTGTCACAGACTTTTCATCAAACATTAACGCGTGGTACCGATGATTTCATGCAGTTCGCGCTTTACATCTCGCTTTTAATGACACTCTGAAAAAAAGCATTAAAACTCATCATAAATTACAAAATGATAATGGGAGGAGGGACAGGGAAAAAAAAGGTCCCGGTCCCAAACCGGTCATAAGTTGATCATCTTAAGCTCCGAGCTGCAGGTAGGCGGTGACAGCTGCTTAATTTGGTTTTGTCACCGGGGTGACTTAATCCTGTAACGGGCCCCAGTGACAGCGGTCTCAGAGACGGCTGAGAGACAGAATGGCACTCTGGTTGCCCGTTTACAGATGCAGCAGTAGAAACCAAGGTCACTTTAATTAACTGCCAAATTACAATTTAAACGATAATACTAATCACTCACTTTTGCAATAGCAAGAAGCTACTGGCTGGCTGTCATGTTAATTTAAGGCTGAGGGGGGAGGGATGGCTGTTTCCGCCCCTGCCTCACAGTGGGGTCTGAGTCTGTGTTGCCTGGGTGTTTATTTGCTCTGTCTGCTGCCACTTTCACAGACCAAGAACCCAATGATCTAGCACTGTGTTTTCTGCTGTCTTCCTACCTCTGTTTCTGTCTATATGTCTGTCTATATCTTTCTCTCTCTCTCCGTCTCTCCCCGCTCTTCTCTCTCTCTAAAGGATTTCAATTAGACGCCACTGATGCCTTTGTCTCTGTGTATTCCCTGTAGTTAGGCTGGAGAGACAAAAGGGCCTCATCACCGCAGCCTTTCCCTTTTAAGTATCTGGAATTGAAATGAATGGCATACTCAAATCCATAGAGGCTTTGCAAACAAATATCCTAAATCCTTTGTTTAGGTTATTTGACTGAGGGCATACATGCATAAATAAAGACATTTTCCATGCAGAAAGTACAGGAACATACTGGCTGGTGCTTTTGAGGGGTCTTTATTATTATGGTGTTTTGTTGTGCACACATAAATTAGTTGTTTCAACATACTATAGATTATATAACACATGCTTATCAGGACTTCTCCGTGACTTTGATTCCCGGAGTCTTAACCTTCTCTTTGTGGTGGACCCTGTCATGGAGCCTAGTTGGAAGCTGCACAGTCTAGGTAAAGTCCAGACCATGGGATATTTATTCAAGCCAACCTCCACCCCATTACTGTTACTGCCCATCTGCCACTGCTGCCACTCGCAGCCCTCCTAAAGGTTACTCATTTACATATGGGGGGAAAAGCGTCCACTGATAACAGAGCTTCAATCAATCAACGCTTCATGATTAGTCCCATGTAAAAGCCCAGCAGTCGGTGAAAACTCTGCCTGCCCGTTTGCCACGTTGCCTCCTTAAAATGTTCTCCTGGAATGCCACAACGACTAACTGTTCTTTGAATGGAAAATGCATTATTTCTCAGATAAATTATAATAGGGTGTCTGAACTTGATTTATTATTGTGATCATTAGCCATATGGCACACACTGCTTCCCCCCTCCTAACATTCAAAAATCAGCGATTACAGGGCTAGGTCAGCGCAACCTTTACCCGTTGCACAAATGAATCTCTGATCATTGGGGAAGGACAACAGAGAAAGGAAAGCAGGAATAGAAGTGAAATACAGCTTGATAGTTCTTCAATGGAACAACAGCGAACACAAGCTCTGTTTATGGATGTAGGTTTGAGGTCTTGACGATGCTTGAGATGGGAAGGAGTTGAGGCATTCCTTGATATTTCATTAAACCTGATCCAAGATAGTTTATCATTGAAAAGAAGAAGCCCTAGTTTAGCTACACTGTTCATGACTTAATGGACTCCAAAATTAAAACATGGGCAAAACAGACTGACGTTACTGATAAACCATTTTCATGTTCCCTATCTCACTAAGGGCAGGATGGACAACTTTACATGATACTTAATTAATGGAATCCTTTTTGGCCTTGTTCGATACTGACATCTTTTTTTAATGTGCTCTCTTGAGTCTTCACCCATCCTTCATGCTGCACAGGTAATTATAACAACAGTTAAAACGGCACCAAGAAATATCATATTTATAATTATTTACACGTGCCCCGGCAACATTTACATCATCATCTCTGCCTCGTAATAATTGCCTGATCCTCCCATTGGCTCAGGGCTATGTTGTATTAGATTGTAATCTCCAACACTGTTTCCTGACACAAACTTGATGTGTCACAGTGATTGGCGTGGAGGAGATGACATGACAGAGCTGGTTTTGGGGGACTGACAGATAGTTGGCAGGTTAAGGCTCCCCTGTTGGGTGCTGTTCTGCCTCAGGACAGTCACCTGTCAACTCAGGTGAAGGCTCGTCATAGCTGAAGACCGGGAGCAGCAGAGTGGCTATAATGGGATGAGCAGACTGACACGGACGTAGTACAGGACTCCCTTTGTCTATGGGCTGAGGAGTAGACCTTGTGTCGCCATGCTGGGTATCAACTAAAGAGTTTCAGCACTGTGGGCGATCTGTTGGGATTAATATTGCAAAGCATACGATTGATTCAAATAATGTTTTTTGATGCCAAATATTTTTACACTAACTACGCTCAAAACACATAACACCCACTTAGTTACTATAGTAAATATTGCATTGATTTTCTATTGCAGGAATTACATGACAAAATTGAAACCAGTATCGATAATTACAATTACAATTTGATTACAGACATAAGATCAATTAACTGTTGCATATGATCCATACTACAAGTACATATCACTTTGGGATATTCACTGTGTTCCTTAGCAGTTAGCAAGTTGTTTCCTGCTCTTAGATGGTTGTCTGATAACAAATAACCGTCCAATTGAGACATCCAAGTGGTTCAAGGCCTCACTGCCACTTCCCACCTCTGCTTGTTCCCTCAGACATTATCCACACATTTGATGGCCTGATCCAACTCAGAAACTCTGAGTGCACACTCTCCAGAGCTCCTCATGACAACACAAAGAACATCAACCAGTGGGATAAAGGTTTGTGTGTGAGTGTGTGTGTGAGTGTGTGTGTGTGTGTGAGCGTATGCGTGTCTTTGGTGGTTGTGGGTTGGGGGCATTGGGGTGTGTCGACCCAATCCACGTTGCTGTTTTTGTTCCGTTTCCTCAAAAGAACGTCCTGCCAAGCATGGAGGGAGCATGTGTCCATCAAAGTCAGGCTGATATGAGGCGTGAGGGCTGAGGCCTGCTAGGGAGATGGAAGGGTGGGACTGACTCATACAGAAGCTCAGGAATCAGCATGTCACTCCCAACACAGCACACTGCCACAGTGCATCAACGCATACTGGCTCTATGGAGAAACTTCAAACAACTGGAACAGATTCACATACATTGTGGAGCAGTATCGAGTGATTAGTGGGAAGATAAATCAATAAAGATTAATATCTGGTGACAGTATTGATTAGGAGATCATTTAAAACACTTGTTCCTTAATTTCCTTGATATGATTTAACTTGATCCAGATTTAACAAAATCAAGTGTATTATTTTTTAGATGCTGATTATTTTTTTGGTCATGACCATCTAAGAGACATTAACCTCTCACCCGGTCTCAGTGATGTTTTTTCTCCTACACACACACACACAATCACACACACACACCTACACACAGAGGCCAGCTGGTGCTCACCTGTCTGCCGTCCACCTACTGTATTCTGCAGTAGCGGGTCTCTGTGTGTCCCTGTCAAAATCCTCTGCTCAGTCCCAGAGGCCCCGAGCGTCCATCAGTACGGCCCGTCAGTTATGAGGTCCGATCTGTACTCATAATTTCTGTCAAAGCAGCGCCATCCAGTCTGTCCTCCCAGCCTCCGTGAAGAGTAGCAGCAGCAGTGTTCAGTAATGTGTATATAATATCTATGACCTGCTCATATCTGTGGCCAGGTACAGAGAGATGTGCTGACTGAGTGATGCTGTGTCACGCCACCCCTGGAGCTTTAGACCGAACCGTGGACCACACCTTATCCGATTCTTTCAACTCATGAAATATGGATGGTTCAGCTGAGAAAGTGGGGGTGGTGATGCAGGAATCGTTGGTTGTGGATATAGTGGATGGACAACATTGTGAGTGATGTGTCACATTTTTTGAGTGTGCAGTTCTCTGGATAGCTGCTGCAAGTCCAGTAACCAATGACTGAAATTATCAAATAATTAGTGTAATTCTCGGTGCAAAAACAGGCGTTCCTAGAATAACAAAATACAGCAGCGGTAACTAAATACAGCAGTAATCAAAGGTAATTGTGTGGTAATTATAGCGGAGTCCCTTGATCATTTTTGGGAGGCTCATACAGGCTGCACGTCCATCACGTATTGCTGCAGGTGATTTTCTAGTTCCACTCTGTTCAGGGATGCACTTCAAATAGGACATCTGCATTGTAAATATTGACAAACCCATTGTTGTCGTTGGGAAACAAGTGTTTTTCAAACACCAGCAGCCTTGGTGCATTTGGCTAAACCCTGCCACAGGAGACCATGGCTCTCGCTAGCGAGGTACACATTTACCTCCCTCCCTGAAGGCCTCGGCTTATCAGTCTAGAGTCAAGAAACACTCTTGTTAATTAATGAGACCGCTATGAGAGATCTGCCTGAAACATGCCAGAGCCTTGTGGATTCAGAACTTGAAAACAAAAGTCGTTGGTGGGAGACAGGTCAGCGAGCGGTTGCCTTAGGGCTGTGATGAGTATTTATTTGGTGTTTTATTTAGCATGTTGTTTTTTTTCCTGCTCCCGGGGCCCAACTGGGGGCATCTTAATTCTCCAAATGACTTTTTAAGTAGTGTCTCTGCTCTGTATGACCCTGCTGAGTGACAGGCCATTCTAATCCCTTTTCACGAGGGAAACAGGCTTTATTGCAGCCTCTGGTCAGTTTGTTTTGTCCCGGCCCACAACATACGGCGTTTAACACTCTCATAATTAAGTAGCTGAAGCCAAAGTGCTTTTCCCTATCTGAAGGCCATGAGCTGGCACTGATTGACAGATGAGCAGAGGGAGAGTTGAGGACCTTGTAACATTATCCCATGGCTATTTGGATTGCACACATTACATATAATACCTATGAAGCGACATGGTGCAGTAGGGGATTTTGATTAAGTTTAAATTTTCATAATATACATTTACATTTTAAAAAATGACAAAAAGTATTTATTATTCTTTGATGTCTACTTCAAGAAATGCACTCAAACTCATATTTTATCTCATAAATAGACTAATGAAAGGCTAAATAAAGTGGCCAGTTTGCATCAAACAGATCAAAATTAGTGTATTTGGTGGAAATGAGCACCCAGTCACATAACAATTACATGGAACATTGTGTTATCTTGACAGAGTCCCTGCTAGCCGTTTATCCTGGTCTTCACCAGCCAACTGGGTGAAGGATACTCTGCTTGTTTCCCCACCCAAACTCTAGGTCCCATCTGCTCACAGAAAGGCACAACATTTGTCAAAGTAGACTGGATAATGGCTTTGGCATCCTTATTATAATCTCAGCATAATCTTCATTTGTCCACTTTTGGCAACGGGACACTTCTGGGTTTGGGAAATCGGTCAGGACTCTTAAGTGTCTTCGTTTCATTTTCATTAGCTTAAATCTGGGCATGAAAGCTCATTTAATTCCAATTTATAACATGGTGCTCCCGTGTTTTCAGAGGCACGCAGAGAACTGAGGTTATTTGCCCTCCTATTGTGATTAGCCTAACTAAAATTCCCAAATTTCAAATGGTCATAGAAAATAAGTCTAATCAGATGGAGAGTCTGTCGGTGACAGGGTGGCGTGTTCTGAGCAGAGCCTCTGTCACATTTACATTCACATTTTAGGCATTTGGCTGACACTCTTATCCAGAACGACTTACGACGAGTGCAACAGTAGAATAACCTCAAATTTGTAGATCACCATAATTACAAGCAACCGATAGCGAGGAGTGTAAGGGTCAGAGCCACAGTGACGATATTCCTGTGACTGTCAAATGATGCTGGTTAGTGCTGGGAACAGAAATAAAATAAGACAGAGCTTAAAGGGACCTCTTTTTACCCCGTATGCATGTGAATACGATAGGGGACAAACTTCTAATCATGTCTCTCCATTCTCCATTAAGGTTGTGGCTCTCAGTTGACTACTGCTCCCCCTGTATGTGGGTCACACACACACCGTTCCCAGCTGTGCAGCCCAGTCAGCTGTGCCTTTTGCCGTGCCCGCCAACATCTGCTCCACAAAAACAATATCCAGCTTTTAGCACTCAAATGGAGGTTACACCATATGCCAGCAAGTCACTTAGTTTCTGCCAGGGGAGCCAGGCCCTGGCCGTACTTATTGAGGTAACAATGAAGGAGAGCGTCGCTGGGATGTGAAGGAGTGCTCATCTTTCTCGCTCTCCTTTCCCCTCTCTTTCGTTCTTTGTCTGTGTTAGCTTTAGCTTTCTTGTTTTTTCCTCTTTTTTTTGTTCGTTACCTCTCAGTCTCTTCTCTTTTCTCTCTTTCTTTCTGTGTCACTCTTGCGCTGTTTTCTCTGTGCTGCTGCTGCTGTGGCTCCTCACTCAGGCCATCAGTGTGTGCCAGTGTGCATCTGCTCAAGGTGCTTTGGCAGCATCACCTTTTGAATATTAATGTGCCACCTAAACAACAGTTTGCCTGCAAGGTCTGCCACAAGGTCTGTTAAAGTTTGCACTGTGTGTGTGTGTGTGTGTGTGTGTGTGTGTGTGTGTGCATGAGCAAACACATTAAACAGAAGGAAATGTTAATATAGTGTTGAAAATATAACATCCTTTTTATGTTGTGTAATATTAAATGTCTAACTATTCCCATTAACATTCATTGCTACTTGGTGTACCCGGTCCAGACAGGGTCTCCACTTAGCTTTTAAACTACTTTCAATAGTTTCTTAACTTCTCTTATTAGAGAGCTAGGAAATGGATTGCATGAAATGCAATTTAGCCATTTAAGACCAATTAAGAGAGCAGATCTGGATTGTATGGGCTGTAGTGCTGCTCACTACGCCGAGAGGTGATAATGGATTTTTAATTAAATGTGGGAACCAAAGGTCCCAAAATGGAGCTTACAGCTAACCAAGCAGTAGTCATTTGGTGACTGTACAGACAAGACCCATTATTGTCTCCCTGGCCTTGGGTCTGTTCTGTTTCTGCCCTGCTCCCTGGTCCAGCTCCTCTCCAGCCCCTCCAGGCTACCACAACAGCTTCTCGTTAATCAGCAAAATACTGCAGTGAGAAACACTGGAGGTCTGCTCAACCACTGGGCAGGATCTAACCAGACGAAATGGGGGATGACTGATGAGACTGTGACAAAATGATTTTGAAGATATTTTTAGGTAGCTGATGTACTGTTTCTTTGTTAGCAGTGCCTTGATCTTCAATATGTGGTGAATGTGTTTCACTTCTCTTAACCTTTATGATAGAATATGATAGAATACTATCAGTCTATCAGCGTTGTAGCAGTCTAGTTATTTTTAGTAAAATAATTAAAATATATTCATATTTTCACACGCAAACCTACATTTTAAGGTAGTGCCGGTGGTGATCTTATTCATGTAGTGAAGCTGTAAGCGATGCGAGCTCTTGTCCTTGCTCAGTCTGGGAGGAAAGGGGAGGGGAAGACAGACAGAGCCCGTCCCAGAGCCACGCACTTGGGGGTGGATCCACCGAGAGGCTCTGGGACAGCAGGTCGGGGCTGCCTTCTGCAGGTCACGGTTTCACTTGTGGGTATTAATTTGGGAGGGACCAGCACACAGCAGCTGTGTGTGTGTGTGTGTGTGTGTGTGTGTGTGTGTGACGGTCATGGTGAGGGCTGTTGGAGGAGCTGGTGAGCAGTGAGAAATCACCTTGACAGGGCCTGTACTGTATATCATGCTAGGAGCTGATGCCACTCATGAATGCTGATTAGAGTCTACTGAGAGTTTAATTACTTTTTGCTTAGGTGTTTTACTGTATGTGGTTTACCTCTCTAGGGCTGGTTAGCTTTGCAGAGCTAGCTGTATCATCTTTAAATACTTTAAATACACCGTTTACTCTGCTTTTGCTATTGCTATCACTTTTATCTGTTTTTTTGAAATTGGAAAAAGTCATATTGTGTATGAAACAACCATATTTGTCTTCTGATTACCAGTCTTCTGATCTTAAAATGGCAAGAATACTCGTAAAAATCAAAACAAACAAACAGATTGATGTTCTTGTTGTATAATCCCTGTTGGAAAAGATATTTCTGCATTTGAAAGTTTGAATTTTGTTTGTAAGATGGTAACATACTGTGACTGATTTTCCAAGTTGTTTATACCCACCTCTAGTGTATATTTAGTTAAACCAATTGCTATTTTTTCCCCAAATTCACACATTGGTCACATTTATCTTATCGAATCACATCCCTGTCAGAATCACTGCTTGTGTCATAGAAATACCAGCGCTTTTGGCATTGACAGCCAATTTCTGTCAGATTCTATCTTTGAACACCTCCCACATTGTGTTCTGAGGAAGTGAGTCCCACCCATTGCCAAGGGGGTGCAGTCCAACAACAAATGGCACTGGATCGGGGGTATAAATGTAATAGAATAGAGCTTTGAAGTCGTCTTTGCTGTGAAGAATTTCAGGACTTGGAACTGTTATGAGGGATAGTTGTGTTGTGCCGTCTTGAATGTATGCATTTCCTTGTACAGTCAGAGGAGGGCAGTGCTTATGTGGAACAAAACAGTATCCTGTCAGGGTACTATCAGCTTTGTTGTGTGTGTGAGTGTTTGTGTGTGTGTGTGCATGTGTATTTGTATGTCTCTATGTCCGTGTGTGTGTGTGTGTGTGTGTGGGCAAGGTGTTGTGTGTTTGTTTCTGTAGTCTCTGCGCTGTGTGGGTCTCGCAGGTCAGGGCGGATGTGTGATGTGGTATGATCCGCTGTGTGTAACATGCTGCTGGGTGTCTCTGTTGTGCTATACATTACAAGTAAGTAACACGGACAAACCAGGACAGAGATTATGCTAATGGCCACAGTGATTATGTTAATTGCACTTTACCAGTCCGGTGCAATGACGTTGTGCTAACATGATTATTAATAGGATCACAACATGTTTCATCAGATAATGTTTAAGATATGCTTGTAGTCTTTATCGGCTTCATATGAATGCTCTGCGACAATACCCCTCACCTCAACCACAGCAAGAATAGTCATGTTATTACTGTTGTTAATACTTCACTATTTCTGTGTGCAGCATTTGTAGCTGTTTTATTAATACACAATAAATATGGGCTGAATTTCCAGGTTTGTCACAAAAGCTTTTGCTGCCTTATTTAATTTGATATTTGTTTAAATAGGCTTGTTTAATCACACTCTTCCTCTGATGAAATCACAGAGGCCTGCGTGTCAAACGTTTTCTATCCCGATCCTTCATGGTCGACTTGATTTCTCTGACTGTTCACATTTAAAGTGGCTCTCGTCTTTTATCCAGCTGAGGCTTCACTTGTTCAGAAATTTTAAGGCCCATTGCATGACTCCTTGGGGTGAGAGTGAGACCTCAACAAATGTGTTCAGTCAGTAACCACATCTGGGTGTGATGCATCATGAAGAGCTGTCAAAAAACTCTGATCATGATCAGCATTAAAAGTGTAGACAGGATGTAATATTGAACGTCCAGATGGTTTCTGAGCAGACAGACGTGCGGTGGCTGGGCATTATCTTTAATTCATATCTGCTCAGCCGCTCTCCGTGCATTGTTAGGCCCTATCTCCGGGCACTGGAAGATGTGCAACTAATTTAATATGGAGGAACAAACAAACTAAGTTTAGTCAATGTCACTTAGGCTGGCACTCCGGCTAATTTGTCTGAACAGTATTGTGTATGATATAGTGCAACATGGTGGATGCTTTCTCTTAGAATTGAAAATGACTTTTTGGGGTATGTTGCCAAGAATTTGATGCTGATGCTGTAAAGCCCAATATGTTTCACGCCTCACTGCTTCAAAGCAACCACAAAGCTCTTTTTTTTAATGATATGACAAATAGCATTATCGTGCTTGACTGTCTTAGTCTCATACACCTGTATATGTCTTATTTAGTTATTTAGTGCTTATAGATACATTATTAAAAATATCAGCCACTGCATTTATAAACTCATAAAGCATTTATTTTTTGTTTTACCTTGTCTGAAATTCGCAATACCTATAATGCCTGAAATATTTATCAGTCCCTATATTTTATAACTCTGAACCAAAAGCTCCAGTAGTGAGAAACAGAGCTCACATACCCAGGGACAGAGACACCCTGGGCAGAGGAGCCATGAGTCTGGTGCCCCCTTTTCCCCGGGCCATGATTTAGCCATATGGTTCTGAGAGGGTGGAGGTGATGAAAGATTCAGAGGGTTGGACACACTCATCTGCTATCGATTATGCTGCAGATGTGCCTGTATGTGTGTGGCGCTTTGATTGGCAGGAGGCGAGAGAATCCTGACAAAAGAACAGCACGGATCAGCACGTAAATGCATGTGCGTGCAAACAGTGTCAAATACATTAACAAATAGTTACTTCCAGTTTCAGTCAGACTACGTACTTCTAATATTATAAGTAATAATATAATAATAATATTATGGTTTGTCTGTATTGATTTATTAAGGTTTATTGGTGGGATCTCCTATTTTAATTAATTTTCAATTAGCTATACAATTTCGACTGCCATTATTGATTAAATCTTGAGATGCTGAACTTGTTTCCATGGAGGGATAGTTGGCTTCCAAAATCCAATGCATCTGGTTTTCAGAAGCAACTGACAAATGTATGTTAATGTGTTGGCAGGATTTAAAAAGTGAAATGAGGCGGCCCATCTTTTCAGATCAGTCATGTGTCACAAAGCCAGAGCCTCAGCTCTTGCCCCTGTTCTCCATGGGGCCAGGGTGACCTCAATAATTAAGGGACAATTTTAAAATGCATTTCTAATTTTCTACCAGACTGAAAAGCTTTATTATGGAATAGCTGACAAAAACACTCCCCTTGAATGGTGGTGACTCCTGGGCTTCCACTAAACTGGTCATGAATGCACAAACCATCTGTTTTTCTGGCCGTTTGTCAGTGTGAGCGTGGCAGAGGCAGCTGTCGGAGTGGCCCTGGTTTGAATGATGGAGCACACAACCTTTGTTTAGCTCGGCAGTGGCTTTGTGAGCTCTGGCTCATCCCACTCTTGCTGCCCAGCACTGGGATGAGGTGGAAGACTGTTTCTCTTGTCGGCCCACCAGTCACCACCAAGTTGCCAGAAAGATGGAGAATCAGAGCAGGAAGATAGTCTTGGAAAGAGCTCGAGGATGGAGGGAGGCAATGAATGAGGGAGAAAGAGACAGGGGTTGAAAGTGAGAAATGGACAGAAGGGATCCGGTGAGAGAGGTCGCGAGATAGAGAGGGAGACATAAAAGGGAAGGTGCACGGCCGGTGAGTGTGTTGTGTTGGTGAATGAGGATCTGGGGCATTGTGTGCCGGCCAATCTGTAGCTCAGTGGGTGAGGTTGTCAGGAGCCAGAGCCAGGGGTGAGTGCCAGAGGGCCAGGAGAGAGAGAGGTGAGAGCAGCCAGCAGGGCCGAGGTACTGGAGGAGAGTGGAAGCAAAAAGGAAAGGGAATGGAAGCAGAGAGGGAGGACAGAAGGACGGCGAGAGGAAACATTGGGGATTGAGGTTGGAAGAGTTAAAAGAGTGGAAAAAAGGTTGTACATACTGTACATTTATTTTGGGTTTATGGTCGCAGTTTACCCACAGAGGCAGGGTGAAATGAAAGGCCTGGGCTTGTAAACCAAGGGCAGGGGTGGGGGTATAGGAGGGGGTTGTTTTGTCAAGGAGAGGGGGGTTTGCGTGAGTGTGTGAAGGGGGCTTCCAGAATATTACACACTTAGAACATAATCATTTCCTGGCAGCTTGTCCACAATATGCCTGCATATTTCCAAATTAAAGGCCAGCACTAACGCGCCATATTGGAGCGTAATTTAATTCTTATAATGCACGGTCTGTACTCACGCTCCCCCTACTTTATTTATCTCTTTGGCTCTGTTGTCTTATTTTGTAAGATGATTCCCATGGCTTCTTTTTTTGCGCTCTCCCCTGATAAGATTTCACTATTATTTAATATTGACTGTTATCCCCTGCTTAGGTCACACTGGCTGGCATGACCTAATTGCATAAATTTGCCTGGCTGATGCACTTGACCGGAACAGAGAGCCAATCTGTGATTTCAGGATACAGGGTCAACCGGTCTGGGGGGTGGAGGGTGTGTGTGTGTGTGTGTGTGTGTGTGTGCGTGTTAATTTAGAGTTGATCTATAAAATCCCCAAGTTTTGACTGCTTTTTAAAACTTCATTCATAATAAAACTGTATTGTGTGTTTTATATGTGACAACCACAGCGCAAATGTAGTTTAGGATCATTTCTTGTAGAGACATTATTTACCAGATTTTTACAAAAGTTGTGCAACTTATTGTCACTAACTTTGTCAGCATTATGCAGAACTTGCAGGCAGACTCCATAGAAATCTCATGTGTGGGTTAGTAATGCAGCTGAATGGGCGAGGAGCTGATAGGCCCTGACCTTTGTGTCACAATACAAGGCTTTTCTCACACAGTTTCCAGCTCAATTGAGTCACAGGCTTTTTGGGGCTGTCTTCCCAAGAAAGAATGGCTTTAATTGTGGTCAAAAGTTTAATGAAGTGATGTGCATTTTTCTTTTCAGTTTATTATTACTCACAGAATGTGTTAAGAGCAGTGATGCCAGATAGATACCAAGTTTTTTTGTTGTGTGTGCTTAAGTTTGTTTCATTTCCGAGGCTTGAATTGTGGCATTTGGCAAATAATATGCGAGTATGATTAAAAAAAATCCCATGACAAACATCCCAGAAATAACTATGCTGCTACACTGCACATTACATTTTAATTGGTTGTCTGTAAATGAAGACAATTTACAACATTGCTTTTATTACTCTTATTGCCACCTATTCGCTTGTAATGGCACAGTGATGTGGGCTGTGGGCTGGTAGAGCTTATGGTGGTAAAGCAGGGCTTAGCAGAAAGCAGTTGTGTTCTCTCACACGGCAGTCTGAGCATGGCGTTTTTCTGTAGCCCCAGGGCAGGCAGGCACCCAGCGCTAGCACAGCCCGTGCCCAGCCCCTCCCCATCTGTGTGTCACGAGTCAGATCTCGTTAGGGATGACGGCTCTCTGATGTGGACAAATTGTCACTAAGGGGGGACCTGGAGACTGAGAGACACAGCCATGGCTACAGCGAGGGGAGAAAGTGCAAGGGAAATGTGTGCTCAGAGGAGGCCTCGGGAAACAGTAGAGACACAGTGAGGGCTAATTCTGAAGCCTGCTCCTTGCTGTGAGGTATGGAGACTCTCTGGGGTTTCATCTAGCTCTTCTGTGGTCTGACGTCCAGCTAACTGTCTATCTGTGTGTCCGTAGCGGCCAGGAGGTTGGGTTAGGTATTTAGCTGTATTTTGTGCAAGAGAGGAGGAAAGACACTATATATAAGTCCAATGTGCCCGTGGCACCATGGGCCTCTTTTCTTTACAGAGAGCATAGTTAAGAATAAGTGTAGTGAGTGACTGAAAATGAAATAATGCCTCTTTTATTCAACGAGGCCATTCTGGCAAGCAAAGCAACACCAGGCCACCTTTTCCCTCTCAAAATAGATGCTTGAATTGCATCAGGTGCAGATTCTCATTTCAATTGTGTGGATGGAAACCTCCAATAGACTGCCAGGCACTCATTCATGATCTCACACTTTTGTCTCTTAACCTTTAAGGCCCACAATGGGCTCTGTGGTGATAGAATGCCCCCTCTTTTAACGGTTAACGGGCCGAGAGAGGCCAAGCATCAGCACCAGACATTGAGAGGAGGCTGGAGAAGCATATGGAGGGCTAAATAAAATTCAGATCAAGCACAATGGTGGCTGAGGTCTGCTTTGTGCTGGTTCGGCCCGGTGAAAGACAGGGGGAGGAGTGCTAAGTTAGATCCCCATAATAAGATCATGAAGCGTGGGCAAATGAATGTATGGCTCTGTAATGTGGCATGCTTTTGAGTCCTGAGGAAAGTGCAGCAGCAGTGGCATTGTCAGGGGAAAACTCTCTAAACTCTGCCTTTTATCAATGTTTAACGGTTGGCTTCAATGAAGCCTCATCGTCCACCCACAGTTCTGCTCCTAATCAATGACAGTGACAGTTGACAGATTTTCCAGGATTGCCGTCTTTGTTAGAGGCTGATGAAGTGAAAGGGCTTGGGTGGTAGGGCAATGAATAAAGATGTTTAAAGCTAATAAATAAACCCTTCAAAAGCTGCGATGGTGTGTGTGTGTGTGACTATTGCAGTAGAAAGGGGGTGGGGGGATTTTTCTCTTTTCCTTTTTTCCTCCCTCCTCTTTTTTCACACTTGCAGAATCTGCGGCCTTTGAAGGACTTGTGAAGCCGAAGGCGTCCCGTTGCTCAATCAAACAGATTAAGTCAGTCAGACAAGCAGCGATCTGTCCCATTCAATAAAGTTACTTTTGTCATGCTGGATCTCAGAGGGCCTCATATGCATAACACCAGGCTTGGACATGTCACTGTTTTATCACACGGTGGGCAGGCTTAGGCTGGATTGTGGATTGTCATCTTTTCTTAGATTTTTGGATTTATAGGTCAGTATATTTTTTTATTTCATGTGTTAAGCAACAGATTATGTATGGTATTTTTCCCTAAATCACTGGTTATCACCTAGACTTTTTTCATTGCATTGCATTCAGTGCTAGCCTACAACAAAATATAATTAAGAAGCGTAGCTCGTTAAATGAAGCACTAATCCCCCCGGTGCTGTTGGTGTTTCTTAATCCCGTGATCTCCGAAAGGTGAGTATGTTGTATTTTAAAGCACGGGCGACCCAGTAATGAGGACATCTGTTTTCATATGGTCCTTGACAAGTAGCACCAGAAATTTGATGTCATCCTGTCCAAACTGGTACATGGCTGGCAGACAGCATGGCATCTTCTGATTGGTTCTGACAAGCCACTGACAGCTCTGGAGGTGAGGAGGGCGCATGACAAAGGGCAAGCAGAGGATGAGGGGAACGGCATCAGGCTATACGTCTGTTTGTCTGTCTGTCTGTCTGTCTGTCTGTCTGTCTGCCTGTCTGTCCATTCTGCCTCCTCTACCCTCAACCCCCTCGTAACCCAGCACTCCACCCTCTTCCATTACCACTCATCCTCCACCCCCACCCTTTCTCCCCACACTCATAATCAGCCCAACTGGAGGTAGAGGCATCTTCCATAATAGCATAATAATTCATCAAAGGTTGCAGCTTGGTTGTGTTTGACTCATATTATATAACATGATTACTTTTGCTTAACTGTTTAACTAGGTACTTTTATTTTACTAGTTATTTTCTGGGCCCTCATACTATTTTTGATTTTGATTTTGTCTCCTCCTCTGCTTTAGTCTTGTGGGTAAATGTGTATGTGTGCATGATGGCTTGTGGCTCGAATTCTATGTAGATCTCTTAAAGATGGCCACCTGCCACTATGAAAATCTGGGGCTGCTATGGCTCTGCGGACAGCTGAGCACTGTGGGAGCCAAAGAGGCCTCCTTGACATTGAGCGTATAACAGATTTTTGGCAGTGATACCTCTGTATCATTTTCTCCTCTCTCAGACATAATAGGGAATCCTCAATTTCACAGAAGCACCATTTATTTAAGTTGTTGATGCGAAAAGACGCTTTTTAATGCACTGAAACTGTATAGTCGCACATTATGACCACACCGATAGTTTGTGTCGGTGTTGGGCTCACAAGGCAAATTGGATGGCTGTTTTCTCCTCATGTGGCCAGTCTCCAGTGTGACCTTGCATTAGTGCATATGCTCACAGCAGGGTCACTGGTTGAGGGCATGATCTGTCAGCCTTTGTTTATGAAAGGCAGACAGCACAAGCCTGTAAGATAACATATTTCATGCAATTAGTGGTCTGCTGTACCGCATTACAATTTCTGTGCAACCACGGTAACTGCATATATTACAATGTATTGTGTTTATTAGATTTCTTCAGCTGTATTTATACATTCACAAATGGCTTTTTAATGTAGTGCTATCCCAAAGAGCTGCCTTTAACCACTTCCTCCTTCTGTTCTGCTCAATTTTTAAAGGTAATCTACAATACAGCAATTGTCCGCCACATGGGGAATCTGCACAAAACTATAAGTGAAGACATAAACAGTCAGGAAAACATTGTTTTGTCAAGGCTTCATACAAATAACACTGTCCTTTCCACTATAAAGAGCTGTTGGAGATGATGGGATCTGGATATATTACATATGGGTAGGATGTCTGCTTGGAATCAACCAGAAGTAAACGTGATACAGAATAGAGGATTTCCTGCAACTGATACCAATGAAGATGAATGCGGGTTAGATCTGTATACATCCTGGGTAGGCTTGATGTTCATATGATTGAGATGGGTTTGATACGATAGAGATAGGTTGACAGAGTCTGTCAGTGCGAAGTCTGCAGCAGCTCTGAGGACAGGCACCCTCTGACAGTCAGTCTATAATGCTTGGTAACCAGCCTTTTTCCTGGGAGGTGTTTACTGTCACTGTGCGTTGTGGGTGCCTGGCAGCAGTATTTCTTCAGGCTGTCAATCTCCACAGACACTAACCTGCCATGTTAGATTTGACCTCCACAGGGGAGATTACTGTCTCTAAGCTTGGGAGGCATCCTTCATTTTGCCCCAGCTCTGTAGGGATACCTGGGAGAGAAGACGCAGGCGTGCACGCAACAGTCAACACTCAGATTAGTACCAAATTAATCAAATGCTGATCTGATTACTGATTCGGAAGTGTAATGTGTGAGTACAAATTTCAGCATTTATTGTGAAAATAACCTTGTCACCACTGATTCATCCACTAAAATGATATTACACTTTGCAGGAATGTTTTTTGAATGTGAATGTGTGATTAGTAAATGACCATTTACCATTACATACAGTGCTATTATTTGTGTTTTCCTAGTTCATTTTTTATACCACAAGAAAACATTCCTACAATACATGCTATAGGAATGTTGGGTTGTATAGTAACGCTGCATATCTTTGTTTCTGTAGAGCAGAGACGAGTTTTGGACAGGGCCACTGGCTGTGAGTTTGATGCAGTATGTGTGTGGGAGGCCTCTGAAATGCCTGTTAATTAATGGTGTTACATGATTACTCTCAGCACACCCAGTATGGGTTCCAGGACTGTTAGATAGTGTATTCCCATATAATATTTTCATATATAGACTTTTACGCATTGTATATATGGGCGTATGAGGAGTAACAGTTTATTTTTGATGTCTCACCTCAAAAGTCAGCCATAAACAAATACAAGGAATCCACTAGGAAAGCCTGTTGAGGTGATTCCATGATATAGTCTTACAACTCAAAAACCCTGTAAGAACTCTGAATCTCATTGACCGCTGACCAATAAGATGCTAAAGGATTGGTTCCAAAATAAGCTAAACTATCATATTTTGGATCCCAATGGACCTTTGACCAGGGTTGAAGATCCAGTAGACATCTTGCATCAAACTGTCTCAGGTTCATACTGTGTTTGTCTAGTCCAGCTTGGAGGGAAGGCAGACGCGCTCAACTGCTGGCTATTTTTCTCAGAGACAGAAGTGAGTCAAATAATATACCGTCACATAGAGACTGGCTGCCAGTGCTTTAAGACCCGTCCACCCCCAATGGTAGAGCTACTAGCCAATGATTCATACAGTATGTATTACACCACATTTTATGTAAGTGTTACCAGTAAAGTTCATGGGCATTACACTTGTGTTCACTAGGTACACTAGGTTTTTACATGGATGCCAGGCATAAACTGTTTTTTTTTCTTATTTAAGTTTGTGGACTGTATTTATTGTGATTTTTGATTATAATTTCCAGATTTTAATCTTTTAACAAAGATCTTTTGTATCGTTGAGTTCGTGGTATCCTCTGTGAGCAGCTTCTGACTTGTCCAGTACGGATACGGCACGTAATGATAATGTTTGAGATGGCCCGTCACACATAAATTTACTGTGTACTCCATTCTTATCATAGATTGACTGGTGCACTAAAAACAGGGCGGTAATACAGTCACATAAAACCTCCAGTTACAGCCTGTGTTCTGTTTAGCCCTTGATAGAAACGTGCCGTTGCTTCCTGGCGTATTTCTGGCCATGAAAATTATAATATGGAACAAAGATTAGAATGAAATTATCGTGGCCGGAAGGCATTTACCCGCCGTGCTGAGGCACACTAGACAGGGTTAGGGGAGGGGGAGAAAACCCTGGTCCCCAAGAATAATGATAATACATTAGGCTGTGAGCGTGCTGGTATTATTGCTGTACATTATGTATGTTCCATTTATACTACCTCACACAGCCCAACCGCTGCTGACGGATAGGTCATTACTCCCCGCACCGATGAACACTTATCAGGCCCCACTGCTGTTTATGGCCAGAATGAAGAGCACTTGTCAGTCAAGGTCACTGCTTTGTGTGTCCTCTTTAATAGTTCCTTCTTCACAGTTGTTGAACTTTGCATGCTAGCCCCGGCCCCCCTCTAAGCGGCGAGGGAGATGGTCTGGCTCCTTTAAAAGGGAGATTCAGCCTTTTATGTTGTGTAGAGGGACATCCCTGCTGCCGGTGCTAACAATCACTGTGCATGACCGTGGAGATTCGAATGTATCAAACGCTTTAAAGGGGAGAGAGGTTGCAGTGGCCTGAGAAGTGTTAGATTATATTTCCTGTGTGAGTGATAGCAGTAGCATTAGTGTGTCTGCGGAAGTGTGTGTGTGTGTGTGTGAGTGAGAGAGTGAGTGAGAGACAGACAGAGCTCTATGTATCCTACCAAGGTCTGTGCATACTTGCTGTAGCAAACTGCTTGTTCCATGTTTGTGTGTGTGTGTGTGTGTGTGTGTGTGTGTGTGTGAATGATAAGTTCGGGTGACAGGATCCTAAGAGCCTGTTCCTAACTGGAGGGCCAATGCTAATGCATGGCTGGTTGCGTTACACCAGCTAGCGCTGAAATCAGAAGTGGCCCACAGTGCAGGCTAGGCTTTGGCCCTGGGACAAAAACAGATTTTGGTTGCCTTGGATTCCTGTAGCCTTAAGCCTAATATTTGTCATAGCTGCACGTCGTATCTCTGTGTCTTGTAGCACTGTAGGCCGATACAAGCAAAGACACACTGATTTGTTTATTCAGACTGCTTAGGTAAAAGGGCTTGCCCCATGGTAACTGTCCATGTGATTTTGTGTTATGTTATCATCATTTTTTTCAGCCTGTTTTACACACTGTTTTCTCCACTATTAAAACGGTCATTGATGCCTTTCAATTTATCCTTCTTAAATTTCATGTATATGATGGTTTATTTTAACTGGTTTATTTTAACGCACATTTCTGCAGCAGTATCTGTTCATATGTGGAATTTATATATTGAAGAATGGGAATTCCATTTTTGACCAAATTATTTATTTATTTATTTATTTAAAAAAATGTTGATTAGTTGATTAGTCCAGAAGTCTCAATAAATTTCATACCCAATATATACTTGTCCCTTGATGGATTTGAGCTTTGAATATTTGATTCATCTGTGTTACAGCAAACCCTTTACTGATGCCTCTTTGAGATCCAGAAATGCCACTGATAAATTAGATTTCCTCAGAAGACATGAGATGAGACAAAGGTGTTGCTAAGTTGTTGCACCATGTAGGCAACATAGTAAGGCATCACATACAAGGTGTCACATCTGGTTCATGTGAACCTGCAACCTTTGTCACATACTACTTGACCACTCAAAATCACTCAAACTTTTTTTTACCTTTGTCTTCAAAGTCCTCCTCCCACTTCATCCGCTTTGTCACGGCTCTATTTTGACATAAATCCAAATGGCTGATGGGTGACAAGGTGCTTTTCATTGACATCATTTTTCTGTGAGTCACCCAACATAATTTATGGCTCTCTCCGTCCCAACCTGTTTCCCCAGAAAATTCCTCCACACTCTCCAGACTCTGAGCAGTAAAAATGAACAGTTCCCATTTTTTCCCTTTGATGCAATGCTGACAGGAGTCACTTTGATATACTTGGGAGTATGAAATTTCAATCCCTCCTGTTTTTTTCTCCTGAGGCTTCATCTTTGCAGACATTGGGGAGCTGTCATTTCGCGACACCCTGTGATGCGGGTGACACTGAGCGGTTATGACAGGTGCTGGACAGCAGGCGCACTTCTAGGCAAGCTGACAATATTTCTTCAGGTAAAGTGCCGAAATGTGTAAACGAATTATCTATAAATTTATCACAGTCGATTTTTTTACACGTTGTGATAAAAAATCACAAGCACACACTTCGGTTTTTGATGCGTTGAAATCTTGGATGAAAGCGAAAAGAATTATGTAGGATGTCAACAGACTATGTTGTTATTAATCAATGGCTTTTTGGATTTGTGTTTTTTATTATTAACTAATATTGACACATTAGTTAATAGAATCAATCTGTTAACTGTATTAACTATTATACTGCATACATTACATACAACTGTAGATCTTGCAATGTTTTATTTAGAGTACGTTTTGGAACAGGATCAATTTTTTTAATGTGGGGGGAGAAAACTGTTCCAGAGGCTTGTATCATCTGAGCAGTAAACTATCTGTTTTTGGACAGAGATGGAAAGATGAACAGAACCAAAATACACAATTGTAAAAATTTCACAGGTCTCGCTAACTGCCACATGCCCAAGCAATGGCAGCCACCCAGATATACTAAACTTGGCTTGAGTGTAAAACTCCCTGTCTCTGTTTGCGGTCCTCTCTCTACATTGTGCTGGGAGGTAGGCTATGCAGTGCACTGTGGGAGCCCATAGGGTTTATATTCACAGTGTTTCCTGGATTAGACACCTTGCTATGGCCTGTGGAGAGATGCTTATAGTCCGCTGTTCACACAATCTGCCTGCTACAGCTGAGCTGCCCGATGCCTATAGGCCTTGAGACAGGATGGACAAATTTAGATCCACATGTCGCAATTCTTTTTTTGGTGAAGCTCAGGATTTGTTGTTTTCTTGCTTTATGTAGTCCATGCTTGTTAATACAGATAAAGATATTCCATTCTGAAACTTACACTACACTGATTTTTTAGGGAAATTGGCTGATTGGTCAACCATGCTAACCATGCTATGCATGATTGCTACCATGCATATTTTGTTACAGTGTTCATGTACTTTTTTGTTTTTTTTCTTGGTGTTAATATACTAATAGACTGTTTGTGTGTATGTGGTGTTGGTATTGACTGTGCTGTGCTGGTGTGATGCATGTCAGATCGATATGTTGGTGGATTGGTTGCTGGTATTTGCAATAACTTGCATAACCTGGGAGCTGGGTCCATCATAGCACAGTTCACAGCTAGCAAGGCCTATCTTGTCACCACACACACACACTCCCTGACACACACACTCCCCGACATAGACACTCACACACGCACACTCAGTCACACAAACATGTTGACATGCTCATCTGTCACTAGGAAAACCGCCACAGGCTGTGGCCTTGGCACAAAGACATTCTCTGAGCTGAGTGAAGGTGCTGGGAGCCAAGATGTACCCAGTCAAAATGTTAAGAATTTCAGATGCCAGAATAGACAAGCATGGGTGTTGATTTGAGGAAAAATGATGTTGAAGCAAGTGCAGCACAATAGATATATGTTACCCAGATGTTTTGCTTGTTTCTGACAAACTATATTAACTCAATGGTTGGTTACGTTTTGGCTTTGGAAAGGGATAGATAAGATCAGGATTACATGGAGGATGTATGAAGTAAATAATTTAAGTTAATAATTTAATAATTTAATAATTTTAGCCCATAACAATACTTTAACAACACAAAAGCATTTATAGTTTTCTTCTGACAATCCCTGCCAAAAAGACTTCTAAAGCCTCACCCCCCCCAGAAAAGCTATTTTTGATTGGAGACCTCAGCAATGCAACGCTAATGAGACACCATGTGTACAGGGTGTGGTCAAGATGGATTGTTTACTTCCAAGCAGGAGCTGTAAGTAGACATTATTATCATTATTTTGCATCTGCATTCGTTCAAGAAACAGCTGTTGAATTTTGAGCGGGATTTAAAGTGGCAGGGCCTGGAGTTGTTCTTGTTCATTCGGCTAACTTATCTTTGACATGATGGCTACTGGCAGAGTTTTGTGCTGAACTCAACATCTGTGACAACCGTCAGCACCACTGACCAGTCCTCTCTATCTCTCTCCCTCTTCTCGCTCTCTGTTTATCTCGTTCTCTGCCTCCCTCCCTCCTTCCCTCCCTGCCCCCCAGGATTGCCCAGTTTGGGGGGTAAAGACCAATACAGAAAAAGGGGGAAAAATAGGAACCTGTGATGCCACTAGATCACTTTCTGCTGCCAGTACCTATCTCCATCACTGCCACATCAGCTGGTCCCAAGGTTGTGAGGTCACGTGAACATCTGGCCCCTCCGCCATGTTCTCTAAGGTCATTGGGCAGCATCTGTTTACAGACCCTGTCACCTTCAACCTCTTTGACAACGGAGACCGCGCTGAGAAAACCAGACAAAATGCTTTGATCACTCATCACTGTTGACATAAGTTTGATGTAAGTAACACACACTGCAAAGGGTTTGGCAGGTAGATAACCACTATCCTTTTTGGCTAATAATCACAGATTTGGTACAAAGTGTAGGCACCACTGCTTACCAGATCACAGACATAACAAGAAGACAACTTCTAAAAGCTTGCGTCAAGAGAAATAGCTAACAGCCTTGTGATGAAGACAGAAAGGTGGTGTGGTCTCCCGGCTGTACTAATCACCCCAGTTAGCTTGGCTTATCCCGGCACAACAAAAATATTGATTTAGTTGATTTACGTTTCTGAGCCAGATGATTTGGTAGCAGGCACCTTTCCTTTTGTGTCTAGTCCCGGTGAAGTTTGAGCAGCAGCCGGTGCTGTGATGTCAGGGGCTCTTAGGGGTCAGGACAGGAATTATTGAACAGAGGGTGGCTGACAGGGGAAGCTGGCAGTGGGAGCAAACAGATGTTGCAATCATAAAGAAATACACAACCTCTGAATTAAATATGAAGAGCGGGGGCAGGAAGAATGCAGGATGGTTGGTGACTTGGTCTTCTCCTTCTCCGCCAATCACAGTGGCTCATCCCGAGTTCCAACACCACTGATTGGTCAGTCCTTGTAGTGGTGAGAACCAGGTGAATTATCTCAAATTGTGCTGGTTTCTTAAAAAGGCCCGGAGAGACGCAACCCCAAGCCTGGAAAAAACTTCTTGCAAGAAGACAGCTGTTCCGACATACTGCAGATCCATTATTCAGAAGCATAGGGTCTCTGGACACAGCATGTTATGTCAAAGTGTTTTAAAGCATTTACACCACACCAGCTCAGTGATGAAATCTGTAAAAGAGAGAGGAACCTGACAGAATGTCCTGAGAACATGGTTTTACCACAAGTGTTTTGTTTCCCAGTTATTTTTACAGGGCTTCTGACTTTTACAAGTCTGTCTGAATATTTTACACATGACGGCAGGAGAAAACACGTTTTTGTTTTCACTGAGAGAATGAGACTTTGACTTTGACAGATCAGATATATTATGAATGCACTTTGACAATTATCTTAAAGTGATAAAAGTAAAACAAATGTAGTGGATCTGTACGTTATTTTACTAATACACTTGGTTCAAAATTTCTTCTATTTCTTTCAAATTTGTGCTTGCCTAAAGCAACTGCAAAGCACTCAAACTTAAATGGGCCTTCCAATCTTCCCTCTTTGGCATGGTTCTTTAAATCCACCAATACATCTCTCTGTGTACATAAAATCCATATAGTCACCCTATATGAATTGGATGGCCTTCTGCCAGTTAGGCCTGGCTCCACTGGAGTGCTGCAGTGTCAACACTGTGCAGAGTGAGGGCCAAAGGGGTGATGTAAGTATTGATACACTCCCTGAAATCACTTTGTCACTGCCAGAGATACCAAGCTTCTGCAGCAACACAATAGGAGGAAGACAATTGTGAATCCTTGGCAGAGGGTTGAGGAATGCCATTAAAGAGGCAAATGTGATTAATTTTTAGTGAGAATGCCCTCGTCTTGGTGATCGTCAGTGAGGTCGGGCTAAAGGGATGTGACACAGAAATTACTCTTCCTCCTGGCGTCTAATGCGACTCGTCACTCTGAGGAAATATCTGGGAGATGGGGAGAATGACAAAAACACTCTCATCTAATAGACTAACTATTTGTCTTGGGCTCCTCATGTGGCACAGATCCAGCTCAATAACGCTAAGTGATCTATTGCTAAAACACCACAGATCACTTATAATTCAACACAAACAAATGGTTTATTACAAATGGTCGCCAAGGATGTCATTAAATTTGTGTTGGTGAGGGACTAAAGCAAGTTGAAACAATCAGGGAGACATAAAGCAAGGATATAACACATTATCTCATTCTCATCATCACTTGATTCTCATGGGCCTCATTTTTTCCCTGCACAAATTAACATTATTAATATATTTTTTTATATATTTGTGAATTACCTTTTATGTGTTAGGTGTTATCAGTGGTTCCTTCAAACCTGTGTGAAGTGAGAGGACCCCCTGTGGAGTGACATTTCCCAGGCGAGACAATAGCACGGCAACACTTTTTCCTTTCCTGCTAACAACAAAAGACAGCAGGCAGGTCAGACTAAAGGTTATGTCTTCATCTATTTGATGCAATATTGGGCAAAAGTTTTTACAAATGAAACATATATTTTTCTGTCCATGTTAGCTATAGTTAATAGTATACAAAAGCTGGAAACAGCAGAAATCCTACCAGATATTATAAAAATAGCCAACCTCTACCTCCCAGCTGTGCTTTCTGAAAGGCTGAATCGATTATAATAACTATATTATACGCCATCAGAGATTATGATTGTATAATCCCCTCTCCCTTATAATCTTAGATTAGTCTTTTGTTTACTTCTTCTCTTTAGGAATTTACTATCCCACTGGTACAGGCAGGTGAGGCAGTGCAGAGCTACTGCACACAACGCTGTAGTTTACTTTGTGAGAAAACTGCTCACGTTCTTGTATCCCATTACCGCAACCACCTTGAGATAAATGGCTCTTTCTCCCTTCTGCCATAAGGTTTTATATCAAACGACATGTGTTGAGTATCTGACTGCAGGTTATATTGTTTCAGTGGAAATAAAACAATCACTTCTAATGCTGTTTTTTTTCTCTGTCAGGGTGCCTGCCTGTGTATCTGGTGGCCAGCCTATACACTGTGTTTATAGATGTAAGAGAGAGGACAGTGGTGGGTGACAGGTTAACTCTGCTGTGTAAATTCCTGGGCCGTGTATGATGTAGCCTGTGATCCTGCGATCCTTGATTAGATCTGAGCCAGTAAATATCCTGTGATTAATCAAAAGGGCTTGTTCTGCGTGTAGCGTCCCTGTGTCACCTTCACAGCTGAGGAGCAGGACCGCCTTGTTTACCACCACCATCTCTTCAAACCCCATCCTTATTGCATTTCAGCTCACCATGGGGCAAAATATAAGGCTACTGCAAACCCCAGTGCGATGCACATGGTTGGGATTGTGAACCAAGACTTAACTGGAAATTGATGTTATGGCAGATGTACATTTTTGTTGTATATTGTGTTTGGCCTATTTTAATAGTGTGCACTAGATGTCTTATCGGCTCCCATTTGATGCAAGGCTTCTAAGACATGCTTGGTGAATTGTATTTGTGATTTTTGTTGTAAATAAAATTCATTTTGCATTAATTGTAAAATAATTAACATTCAGACAGGAAGTCTCCCCTGGAAACCTTGTTACAATCCATGAAACATGTTAAAATGAAGGCCAACACGATAATGGGTAATTATAGTAATTAATAGACTGAACTAATTACTGTAGGCAGTAGAGATTCATTTAATGCCACAGAGTAAGTGATGTGTCTTTGAACAGAGCTTGTCCAACTGAAACTGAATCATGTCTAATTAACCATCCTGCCCTGCTACCTTGCAGCAGCCGTAACATTGTCTTTAAATGGTGTCATCTCAGCTACTTCCTGCCTGTTAAAAAACTCCCTTGCGGGCCTCTGAATCTCTCCTCTCTCTATACCCCACACAAGCCTGTCACTACTATCCCTTCCTTATTTCACAGTCACTTCTTCATTCCCAAACCAGTTCATTTGGAAAATGCATTGTGATGCCCCGGATTGTCAACACAGGCTTGTACCCGGAACGTGATTTCACTGATTGCTGGCCCCGTTTCCGTGATGACCCTATGATTGTCATCCGAAGATGGTGTATGGGACATGCATGTCATCTTAATAAAGACATTAAACCGCACGTATCCTTCCACCATAGAACAAAGTGCGGACCTGTCTGGGAATATAGATCTCTAATTGCTTTTGTGTGGTGGTGCAGCAGAACTGTGCTTCCCAGACGTCACCTCTGCCAAACCCCAGTGCACGTCACTGTCAATAGGTCTGAGAAATCTCCCTAACAAGCTTGCGATTACATAAATCTATAGCTGCGCTGGATATTGCGCCCAAGAGACTGAGTAACTTTCAAGGAGACTTGGTATTTGATGTTCCGGGGCTTGATTGCATTTTGAAAAAAAAGAGAAACCCACTACGTTGGGAATGTATCCAAACAGTCTAGGTTTGCTAATTTTGTCATAGTCAATTTCAGAGCTCGGCCGTGAGAACGGGGAGGGATGGAATGAAGTTCCTGAGTGCTTTGCAGAGGGGCGTGAGTGGGTTTGACAGGCCCAGTGAAATATGCTCCGCTCTACCTTTTTTCATTATAGGAGCAGGGACCAAAAATGCAAATCTAGGGTCCTCTCCCGAGAGGTCATTAGAAATGTGACATATCAAACAACTGGCTTCAAATAGCAGACAAAATCCTCCATTATTGCTACATCAACGTTTTTCATATTCACATTTCTGATATTATTACTGTGGGTTTTCAAACATACATTTTTCAATCACAAACTGTTTTGCGTTGAGCAGCGCTCACGTCATTGTTTAGATGGCCTCAGCATTCACTTCGAGTGTTCATATGCCAAAAATCCTTGATCATCAAATAGTAACCACGATCTAAAGCAAGCGCTGAGAGTGACTGATAGATAGACTGGATCTGTCTCATGGCCCTCTCTGAGGGAGTGATGAATTGGCTTAATGGTGAGTAGGACCAGAGAGCCACGCTGACGGGGGGTGAGAGGGGACATTAAATGACATGGTTTTATAGCCCATCAGCATTGTCATACCCCCACTGTAATTTCAGCCTCCTTTTTTCTGCACCATAAGGCGGGTGGGATGTTGGGCCCTAAGCTCGGTTAAACAAACAACTCTCGCACCTGGTACCTGATGGCACCATGTGTCATTGCCAGATCAGCAAGTTGCTCATTGAAGCTTTAACCATGAAAACGGCTAGACCGAATGAGCACCTTTAAAGACATTCGTTCTAATGAGGATGTTCTCAGCATAGATAGGGTAAGTAAGACGTATGTAATAAACTATTGGGATTTCCCCATAGGATTGTGAACACAAACTAGATGAGGAGGCGGATAAAGACGTTCCTAAAAAGAATGTCGGTTTAATCCAAGAAGCAGTTCAGAGGCCATAAACAGCGAGATGGGTGTGATCCATTAAGGTGGCATTCTTCTTGAGTATTTACCAGTCTGTTTTCAACACAACTCATTATTTGTGATAAATTAACTCACTGATTATAGCGATAAACTCTCATTTGTAAATGAGTGGGGTGCACCTGTCGGCAACACTCATTTGCTAATAACGACCATCCACTGAATAAGTAACGACCTTTCTAATCTCGGTTGACTCCTTAACCAACTGGTTTGTATTATTCTGCCAATTCCTTTTGCAGCAGATTGATTCCTTCTTTCAAAACACATTCATTGCCATGCCACCTGTATGCCACTCATTTGGTTATCTAACAGGCGATAATGGGCAAAAATGTATTTTTGTCCTGTCTGGAGTGTTTTCCCCATTTCCCTTATGTTCCCTAAACACCTTGACTTGTGCTGTATTGATGCAATAGATTGGGTGATATTTGACCAACATCATTACATTCTTTATACTGAGCCATGTCTGGAAGTAGTAAAGCCATGACGGAGAAAAGCCTGTATCACTCTGTATACAGGACTGAGGGAACAGGGGGAGGGGGAGCAGTAGGGAGGGATAACTGGTTTCCCATTAAAAGATACTGGCCGCCGTTACTTTACAAAGGCCTTATCGTAACACAAGACAAGAGGGTATGTGACCTTCAGCCATTAAACAGTGCTGTTAATTGACTAACAATAAAATGTTTTTATTGTGCAAAAAAGCCCTTTAGTATAATTGAATTTCACTCTGCTTTCACTCTTCTTTTTTTAATTTCTCTCTTTTTGCTGAGCTTGTAAAACACAGCCGTTAAATGGTCATAATGAGAAAGAGTATAGGATGGGGTCTCCAGCATTGCTGCTCTACCTCAGTCCCTCGCTCCATCCCTCCATCCCTCATCCCCATCCCATCCCTCCATCCCCTCCACCCCCCACTCTTCTCCCTGCAAACTTTACATTTAAACCACTCTCATTAGAGCACAGATTACAGAAGCCTATTGGTCCTCATTAGCACCCACTGATCCTTGGCTGGGCCCGTGTCCTAACATCTTTTAATTAGCGCTCTGGAAATCTAATCAATGTAATAACTCGGATTAATCTCCTCTTTTGCACTTATTTTCTCCCGCTCTTTTATTCCAGCATGTTCTTGGCTCGAAGGCTCAAAGACTGATATAACGTGGGCTGTTTTCTGAGCCCGCCGGGTAGGTGAGATGAGGAGGTGAGTAGACCTTGAAGTGCTGGTCCTTGGAGGCCACAAGATCTGATTCCACTTAATGAACTTGATTGATGAAACAAATGATACTCCAAGATGGCAAAATATCCTGCTGACATTCAGTTATTGTTGTGAGTACCAGATGTAAGGGTGTAGTCTATAGTGTCAAACATCCTAAGGACCTTCTCTTCCTGTTAGAGACAGACCTAGACAGAAGGCGGCAGGGTTTTTCTGGAAATGCCCGGTAAAGGCTCCGGTCCCCGGCCAGGCCCGTGGTGTAATATGAAGTGAAAGCCAAGGCTAGCTTTGGCATAGGACGGCCATTTTGTGTCTAGCCTGATGCATGGTTTTACTGGGTGTCACGTTGGCTACATATCAGAGTCAATGGTGGTGGCAAGCCGTGCTGCAGGTGTCATTAGATTAGGGTGGGCAGAGAAACCCGGACCCACACATTAACTTGAAGCTTGCAGAAAGACGCTTATATTGTCAGAGAAATATTGCATCCAAATACAAATACTAGAGTATTGCACCACAGCCATCCCATTGATAAACCAACCAACGGCTCATTCTTAGTTGCCGACGTCCATTTTATCCAACATCAATATGGTAGGGTAGGACTACTCCTATTAATATACTGTGAATATCCATGTGTGTGAAAGCCAGGCACTGCCAGGTTAGTATCCCTATACCTTTGTGTACAGTAGAGCTGTGTTTCTATGCCAGGTATCCAGGGCAGGCGTTTTTGGCGTAGCTGTGGCAGTACAGACAAAGACGCCAGGGTGTGATGGGACACAGACCTGCCATTCCCCAGCAGCACTGGCACGCCTCTCACTATGGAATGATGAATGATTACACACACACACACACACACACACACAACACACACATACGTACATGACTCATATGCACATACACACACACATGCAAGCAACCCCCTCTGGTCAGAGCAACCAGGCTATGACATTGCGTCACGCACACAGACACACAAATACACAAATACACAATGACAGACAGGCTTCCTTACTGTAGATCTTGAATATTCAGAGCCAGGTGTAGGAGGGGGGTAGGGGGTAGGGGGGGGGGATAAGGTTGTGTTTATTAGCTGCTCCCTTGGTGTTCTCTAAATTGCCTTGTTTGCTCGGCACAAGCACACAAACAGATGCTGTCCTCTCTGCTCTGGGTAATTCTCCGGGTCTCTGGGTACTTAGTGAAAGGCCTACCGTGCCGCACACACACACAGGCTCATTCGCGTGTGCACATGCAGTATACGCATGCAAACATCACACATCCAGACCACACTATTGTCCATGCAACATGAAGACACATTTCTATGCTCATTTTACACTGACGTTCTGCAAACGACGCGGCCACACCGTCTGATTTACGCGAAGAAGTACTCTCACAGTCTCCAACGCCCTCAGTGACACAATTTCACTCTTATTAAGAAAATCTGCATTTAGGAGGCAGCAATGCTATCAGTCGAAATTAATCTGCTTTGACTGAACCCTAATGTGACCACAGTCTTGGAGTAATTATTGTCTGGATGGCTGTGCACCAGCCTTATAACCATTGTCCCCCGTCCCCCCCCACGCTCCTCCCCCCTAGACAGGGCTAGTCTTGGTGTGTGAATCCCTCTCTAAGGGGCTGGTTACAGTGGGTAAGGCAGGCATGTCATTTAGCGCTTGATCAGTGAGTCGTGATTAGTCTGCCCTGTATTATTGTGATTAACGTCCACCCAGTGGACGACTCTCCTGTTGTCATCAGTGATGCCATCTGAGATCAGGAGGGTCTGGGATGAGGGCCAGTGGAAGAACGTGGTTGTATGGCACTACATAAATGGGCACTCCAAAGATGGCTGCTTTTTTTAAACACACACACACACACACACACACACACACACACACTACTGCCTCATGCTTGTTTCTAAACTGTCATCCACTAGGTCTAATGCATGTAACGAGTGCTGTGTAGCTCTGTTTTGTCTGTGTGTCCGGTTGAATTATTTAACCCACTACCTCTTCCGGAGCTCACATGTTGTATAGTATTTCTGTCAGCCCACGTGCCTTTTGTCTCTGAATGCACTGAAATCCACAACCTCACCCTCCTACAGTCCTCTGTGTCCCTCTTTCATCTCACACCTCCTCACCAACAAAGGCGATTTGACCGCGGCTGATTATAGTAACGAAGGCAGTCCAAGAGAATATGCGCGTCCTCACTGTACGTCAAATTAGATCACAGCAAGGGGGGAATGTGGCACACTGACCCCCGTCTCTTCTCCTCAGACAAATGGCCACTTACACAGAGGGAGCATTTGAAAACAGGCCTAAGGACCAAACTGCACAGCACAGAGCAGTGCAGCTCAGAGAGAGCGAGAACAAAAATAGAGATCATCAGGGGCTTCGGTGTAAATATGTAAACAGAGAAATTGAGTTGCAAGAGTACGTCACATCGAAAAACGGGACCTAGTGTGAGGTGAAATTGTTGAATTTTACAATCACTTGATCTTCAGTCTGTGAGCCTCACACAGAGATGTGGCACCAGACAAGCAGAGAAGAGACTGAATCTGTCGCTTGCCTGAATGTCTGTTTGAGAGGATGTGTCAGCATCACACCTAGAAAACAACTAGTTCTAGGCACTTTTAAATGGTATTCTGTGATGCTGGTTGCACTGCAGACCAAAGTGCCTCGTGTGTGTATAAATACGTGTTCATGTGTTTTCTAACCATTTTGATTTTTTTTTTCATTCGGCCGGCTTTGTGTGCGTGAGCGTCTGTGTGTGTGTGTGTGTGTGTGTGTTTCATCCCAGTGTAATTACTCGCCTAAACTCAGACCCCCTTCTCATGGCTCTCGTGCGTCCGCCGGTGGAAAAGAGTCAGTTTTGATTACAAAGTAAACGCTGCGGCATCAGACAGGGGGGCTACATGCTGATATGCATTCTATCAGGATGATTTATGCAAATTATGCACATTATTCCCGCAGGAATCTCTCTTCTGAAACTGCCAGGATAAATTGCCGGAAATTAGCCATAAAATTCACTGTGCAGGGAGTGTGAGGTGAAGGCCGCCGAGGAGCCAAGGACATTGGGCTGCCGTGGTTACGCTTGGCCTGGCCTGCCTCCCCCATGCTTGGCATTCATGGTTGTTAAAGACCTCTGCTCAGACAGACACGCCGAAGCCTTGAGTAGCACTCAACACATCAGCAAGATCAGCCAAGCAAGTGTTAACGGCTGGGGTTTCATGCTCCAGTATGATGACAGGTTTTTCAACAGGAGAAAGCAGATTTTTTTTTCCATATATCTACACATTCTACTCACATCCATTCAGAAATTCTTGAACATTTCTAGAAAGGAGGTGGCTGGTTGTCATTCAATGCATGATGCAGTTACTGTTTTTTATGTCGTTTTAATGTCTGGTTTGATGACTTTGTTTACAATACAGTTGACCTTGTTTGTGGTCCATCCTAATCTTCAGATTAGATTCTAATCAGGTAATGGATAAATGTTTGAACATCAACATGTAAACAAGTAGTTGTCAGTAATATAACACACAAGTGGGGCTGTACTAAACAGTGCCTCTGTCTTCTCTATTGGTCAGAGCCTTCACTGGTCTTATGGTCTGCGTGTGTGTGGGAGAGAGAGAGAGAGAGAGAGAGAGAGAGAGAGAGAGAGGGTGTGAAATGAGCAGTGAGTGATTCACAGTGTAATTGTGTCATCCTCATGTCTTTATTTAAGCACGGAAGCCTGAGTTAATGAATATCAGAGACTGGAGATGAATTCCACCTTGCCTTAGCATTAATAGACCCTGAGAGGGTCAGCATCTGCATGTTGATCAGGCTAGGTGATCTATCTCTCTCTGTCACTCACTCTCTCTCTCTGTCTCTCTGTCTCTCTCTCTCTCTCTCTCTCTCTCTCACACACACACACACACACACGTACACAAACACACCCGCATGCCCATGTACACACATACACCAGATGCACAGTTTCCAGGAAGTGCAGTTTATAGATTTGAATTTATTATTTGACAAAAGTTGTTTCTTTGAAAACCTATTTTTATTACTTCAATGATAAAGATATTTGTACTCACCTTTCAGAACATTTAAAGCTTTGACTGTAAATGAAGTTTGCAACCATTCACTACATTGGTAGTGACTGTGTGTGAGGGTGAATGAGCGTTGCAGTGGGACTCCATAGTGCAGTTTGGATCTGTTGACTGTGTTTCCACTCTCATCACCCAATGGCCCATTATCTGTGTTCCTGAAATACACTAAAAATGACAGTTTTGTCCCTGTGACATTAGAAATCTCATATAAGATATATACTGTATGATATATTTCATTTGTTTATGATTAAGAATAACATCATTATTTTTGAGATTTACATTTTGGAAAGTTTTGAAAAGGTTATTATGGACCAATTTCTCCAAACTTTCAATTCAAGAAAGCAAATGGACAAACAACAACATCAGAGCTGGGAGTCTCTAATAAACAACAGCATTACTCTAAAATGTCAGCAAAGAAAATTAATTCTCTCTCCACAGTGATCGTCATTTGATTTATTTAGAGCAAATATTTACTCAGTGAAAGCACTTGACTCCACTGCACCTGTATTTGTTCGCCCAAGTCCAGAGTGAATTGTTGTTGTGGAATAAAGAACCTGAACAGCTCCTGAGCAAAGCAGCCAGTTGTGTCCACAACAACACCACAAACTACTGTGCTCTGGCATGACAGGTTGTAATCCCGGGGGAATAAAAGAACATCATATTACGGCACAAAGGGAAACGCCATCGGTAAACAGGGATTAGGAGATTAAGAGTTTTAATCTGATTAATATGGAGGCAGCCGGAATTTTGGAGATGTTACTCAATAATTGTATTTCAGATGAAAGGATAATCACACATTACTAGGTCATTTATTGTACCCTGTTAGAGCTTTCAGAGCTAAACACGGCACCATATGCTTACCTGACCTCAAGGCAGCCTCAGAAAAAAAAAATATTCCCTCTACAATGAATTTGGACCTCATTAGGCAAGCATGAAAACATACCGTTAGAAATGTACAGAAAGCTTTGTTGTGTATTGTTAGCATGACACGAAAATAGTCCTGAATGGATGAATGCTCTTTTAGATGTATGCACTCTAGATAAAAGTTGAAAAGGCAATTTTCCTCCATTAAACAGAAAGCGCGACTCTACTAACCAATCAGAAAAGCCGCACAGCTCATCCAAAGCCATTGCTACATACATGTTAGAATTTCCTTAGTTACAACACTGAACGTCTAAAAACATAAACTCTCTCCTAGAGCTTTAATAGATACATGAACTGCAGTGTTTAGTGAGTCCTGATTAAAATGTACCCCTTTAGTTGTACAGTTTGATTAGCCAGCGTTGAGTGTGCAAAGTACAAAGAGTGCATTATGCATTGCTATCAGTGGCATGACAAAAGTGAATTACTGTCCAGCAGTTGATTTGGTGCCTCAGCCAATGCAGGACATCTATCTTTATAGGCTGTTTATGGCGCAGCATGGATGATTCAATTGCCAGAGTTTTTCCTGTTACTGATATGAAGGGGACAGAATCAATTCAATGCGCTTATGTATATTTTGACTTTCCAGTTTATCATCCTTAGCATACATCACATCCATGTTATGAATAGGTACCCTGCTGGCCCTTGATATGGTAAATTGGATATTTTATGGTTTATGAAAAGGGGTGGTTTTATCTTTTGCTTTTATTCATGACCCCTGAAACTAGCTGTAAATGCCTTTAAGACAGATTCAGCTTTATTAGATTCATGAATAAAAACGATGCTGTCTATTATGACTACTGGCTGTTGGTTGGTGGCCACTGACGAAAGCTTGTCTCCTGTTTTCCTTTTCCGTGGGACTGTCGGGTGCTGTATCGCTGCCCAGTCCAACAAAACGTCTCAGAGATCCTTGTGTGTCAATGACATTTCACAAGCTTGTAATGATGGCAGAAATGCCACCGACTAACCGGCAGTTCCCATCCCAAAAGGAATATGGAGCAGTCCAAGATTGTGAACAGACGACTTAAATCATGTGCGACTTCACCTAAATGTTGTAACTACCCTTGGGAGCTGTAAAGTCTCATCTGCCTTTGAACTGATTATTTGTAGTATGGTCTATTTTCCTTTGGATGCTGTGTTCTGTCTTCTACTCACATATGGCTCTGTCTCACCCCTGGGGAATTGCCTCTTCTGGGCTAATGTGAATATTAGTATGGGTTAAATGCTCCAGTCATTTGTGCATTAATGCATATTGCATAATTAATGTTTTTGTGAAGTCTCAGTTTCTAAAGGCAACTGAGAAACAGACCTGACATTTCTTCGTGTGTGTGTGTTAAAACTGTGTTAAAATAAAAAATGTCTGAGTCAGATCCTGAAAATAGATAATATCCAACAGTGATTTGATGTCTCCCTGACTATTTCCATTCTTGATGGAGGACTATTCTGTGAAGATTCAAGGCGTTCATAAGTGTGATGGGATTAAATGGGACACTGTAATGACCCTGTTGTCGGACTGGCTCATCATGCAGACACAAAGCTGGGATCGGAGACTGGCGGAAACCATGACACTGTTGTACATTGGGGAGCACAATGTCATTATTGTTCACCTTTTATGAGTCAAGCACATTAAGGGTTTTGTTGTTTGTTTAAATGAGACATTTTAGCAAATGTTTGTTTTATTTCTCTTGATCTGTTCATATTCTTTAATCTATACATCTGTGTCACTTTTAAGTCTCTGTTGGGAGCGTGTTAATTCTAGTTAGAAATATTCTCTGTCCTAAACGTGATTTGTATTGTATACCTGACTCAAATTTCTCATGTATTCACTATTGTATTTTTAGGAGATATTAAAGAAAACATATTTACCCTAAGATGGTGATATTGCATTAGCTATTAGTCATTTGCTTTCAGTTGATATTGTAACAATCATTCATGGGCATTTAGATACTTAATAAAGTATCTAACTAGATCCTTAATGAATTCAGCAGGCTGTTGATTTCAGTATTTGTTGTCATGTAGTTGGAAACCTCTCCATGTGAACCTTACACTACCCCAGTCACAGTGCTGTTAGCCTTGCAGCAAAAACCTCTGGGTTCAAAAACCTTCAAACATTATCATTATCAAAAATTCATCTAGTGAAAATAATAATTTGAACTACTGTATTTCGACTCTGTCCAGGGTGCTGAAATCCCCTGAACACTCAACAACAGTGTTAGAATAGTATGAAGTATCAGAGACTTCATTCAAATGTATATTCTCTGGCGATATTTCAGTAATAAAAATATTATCTTGCAATTGCCAGTCATTAGACTAAATTAATCTGTGTGGTCCTTAAAGGCTTCGGCCCGGCCACCCACTTTTAATGACGTTCGTGAGTAATTGGAAATACAGTAGCCTATTCCAAGTATTAGGCCTATGTGTGTCATATACCCACATCTAATGTAAAATATCCAACTCCACTTCATTTCTAAATTTTGATGGCGAACTGTATGTGAACTAGTTGTTTTTTAGACTGTAACTGAGCAAGTTATTTCTTATGAACATCTCTCATCCACCATTTTAGGATTTTACTCTTTGGCCCTTGCCAAATTTTTGGTGTGGACAGCAGACCGAGGACAAAAGGCAAATCGACGGGAGTGCAGCTGATTGCTGCGTCGTGATTAAAGACACCAAATTACGGCAATGAACAGTGTCGTAATTACGTTCCTTAATCACATTCTGGAGGTCTAATTGCCTTAACGACGTGTTTCATTAAGTGAACCTAGGTATTACAGTCGACAGTTTTTATACACAGTTGTTTTCGGATTAACATATTATTACACACCGTCATAGAAATTGTTTTAATAATCATAATTTAGGTCGCCAGAGCTTTTTCGTGTAACACTAACATCCTCTTGCTGCCCTGGGGCAATATTTGTCCACCACGTCTGGCCTTCGCTCCCAAGGCTTGGCGTGACTTAGGAGCTCACATTCAAGAAAAGCTACCGGTTTTGATGGAGCAGAAAATTATGAAATATTTTTTTTCTCAGCATATCTGACACCTGGTGAGATTCCGAGAATGAAAAAAAGTTTTCATCAACCCCAGAAACAATGAACATCTGAATTTAAAATAAGCCCATACGAATTGTCTAGTTTGTTGGTAAATGATTGATCCCGAAAATGAAATACCCAGGGTAAAATGACAAGTCCCAGCTGCAAATTTTGAATTAGCCGTTTCATCAAATACAAAATAAAAGTTCCAGACAATTTATTCTGATTCCACTTACACTAGACTTCCACACCAGACGAATAGACAGAAGTATTTCTGTTGTTCAAAATATTTTAATAAAGCTTTTCAACACTGAAACACATACAAATGGCCCTCTTTGCCAATATAGTAACTAAGGTATCTACAATAATCCACAGCTTGACCTGACAACGCGATTGATCTCAAGACCTCGGCCTTCTTGTGAGTGTGAGAAAGGAAACGCAAATTATACAGCAATTGTGAAGAAGAATACAATGTTCCATGCTAACAAAATATCCAATATAAATATGAGAATTAATAAATTAAAAAGGACACATCAAAAGACCTGATAAACCTTGATTCAGGCTTTCGAAATTTTGCTGAAATGTAATAAAATCACAGTGGCCAAAAATAATTGTAATAGGCGTGCGCAACTATTAACAAGTGTTAAGCACATAAATAGCTATCTGACTAATTCAAACCACTCAATTTGTTATCTATTTCATTTCACTTGTCTTTGTCCATGACATTCCACTTGTGTGCTCAATAGAAAAGTTCATAAAATAGGCCTGCACCAGTAAGCAAACAACAAACGTCTCTGGGGTGAATAAAAAGAAAAACAATAAGAAGTGAGGAAGCAGCAAAAAGTGAGGTTGGACAAGTTAATGCTCCAGGAAGGTGTCCATCTACTCAGGGGGAAAAGTCGCAAGTTGTCAGGTCACCCAAATCTCCAAAAGGGTCCATAACTGAGTAAGTGATCAACAACTCACTCCTGCAACACTTGCAGCCACTCATATACTTCTGTTTGGTTTTCACTGTCATTCATACCAGCACTTTATGGATGCTTTATATACACAATCAAGTATTGTCTGAACAAAAAGCGCGTTTTGAATGCATTTTGTAAATATTATGAAAGTATTCATCGGCATTACTTCTTTGTCTCTAGCCTACTGACTTCAACAACAGTAGCCTCACAGGTCTTCCTTTCCAAAAGTGTTTTCAAAAGTGGTGTCTGTTTTCGCATGTGCTTCTCTGAGTCTTTGTCAGGTGCAGTTAAGGCTTGTCAGTACACTGTTTACAGAGGCTGGAGGTGACATTGTTGAATAGGGCACATTTATCGGGGCAGGAGGACGCTGGCACTCCGGTGGGGAAGGGGTACCCAGGCGGCTGCTCGTACGCACCTAAGCCGGGAGCTGCGAGGGCAGTGGTGGCCGGTATTGAAGCAGCAGAGATGGCCTGGCCCTGGTTGAGATAAGCCACCAGCCTCCTCATCTCCTCCAGTGCCTGTGCCTGCATGAGGATGTAGTTTTTGGCGAGCAGCAAAGTAGCAATTTTGGAGAGTTTCCGCACTGACGGGCTGTGCGCATAGGGGATGACTGCTCTCAGCTCATCCAGCGCGTCGTTCAGATCATGCATCCGTCGTCTTTCTCTGGCATTGATGTTTAGCCTCAGTGTTTTCTGCTCTTTGTTTTTCTTACCTCCCTCCTTCCCCGCGCTCACCATCCTCCCGTCGGTCAGCAGGACCATCTCACACCTCCCGTCGCTGTCATCGTCTTGGCTCTGCTCTCCGCCGCTGCTCTCCGCCGCCGAGGTCCTGTTACCAGTCTCCCCGAAATTCACGCACAAAGATCCGGTCGGCAGACCCAGCGGCCCCCCTCTAACCCCTGCCAGTCCTCCCGGTTGAATAGGGTCTGAATCGCTCTGGTCAAAACAGCTGATTGGTGACTGGCGGTCTCCAGCTGGTAGTTCAATGCCGGCCGACGATCTGAAGGGGTCCATCTTTTTATTGGACACGGCGCTAAGAGTTTTGTGAAAAATATCCCCGCCGTTCAAGTTCATCCTCCTGTTCATAGCCTTGTGGATTCCGCGTTATTACAGGCTGTGGTCGTTTCTGAAGACTCTAACGCGTCTTTCTAAGTTTCTTCCTCTGTCGGTCCTTTCTAAGTTCCCTCCTCTGTCTGTGGTTAAGTTAAGTTGTGGTTAAGTCTTGGAGGTTTGCTTCACTTGTCAACTGAGGTGTAGAGACGAGGAGGAGACTCTCTCAAGTAATAAGTGCTGCCCTGCTCTCTCCCGCCTATCTCTCTCTCTGATTCACCTTCACCGGATCTCCTCAACGATCCTCGTTACGCACGAGACGCAAGAGTCTTTTTACATCATTATCTCGAGGCGGGTTATTAAAGAGGATTCGCCTATTGGGACAGAGACACCCTCTCCCCCTCTCACTCTTTACCCAATCAGGTTAACGTTTTAATTAATGGGATTTAAACGGTGACAAACAATACCGCGTGCTCTCTCGCTCTCTCTCTCGCTCTCTCTCTCTCTCTCTCTCTCCCCCCCCCCCCCCTCCTCTCTCTCTCTCTCTCTCTCTCTCTCTCTCTGAATGGCACTCGGGTCTAGTATTCAAACAAACGCAGTACACGCCTAATGTGTTTTCAAAGCCCTCGGACCATAAAATGAGCTGCTTCAGTGTTTTACTTGACAATTGTGACATTCACCTCGTATGCAAAAAAAGTTATTTTGCATTTCAAAGTACTGTTGGCCCTTGCCGGAGTGATATAATAAGTCCTTATTTACTATTGAGAAACCGGAACCATTGTGCGCACTTCTTCCATGCCTGCCTTCCTTTGTCGATCAGCACAATAAAGTCATCTATTTGATTTATGTGCCTCTAAAGGTTGCCTAATGTATTTATTATTATTGTGTGTCAGCAGAGTTCCCCTTTTGATTTAAAAACAAACCCTCACTTGAATTCAGAAAATAGACCAAGTGATGATTATTCCTCATCACTGATTAAACAGTACGCGTTGCCACAGACTCCACAGCCACAGCAAATTACCTCTCTTTCATAAGAGCGTAGGGCCTAGCCTAAGCCTACTGCTGGATTCTCACCAATTTTGTATTATTTTTAACTATTCCATGTGGCCCACTCATTTTTTTCAAGTAAACGTATTCCCACAAAAACCCAAATTCGAATGTAGTAGTAATTTCTCCAGATTTCCTGTGACGGAGTTTGACTGTTTATATGAGAATTTACTTGTGCTTATATTGCCATCTACTGGCAGGTGGGGTGAAGCACACCTATAAGTGGAGAGCATAAACCTAATCAGGCAAAGGGAGTAATCAGCCTGTATACAGAGCTAGCCAATGGGAATTAAGCTATAGTGACAGGTTAGGACTGCTCCTCTTTTCCACTGGATAGATTACTGATAGGAGTCACTGGTCCCAGCTGTCAGGTAGCGACCGGATCCTCAGCCAGGCTGGTGTGGTGAGTGGATCTGTCCATGGTGCTGAACTGGCTGTTGGCTTTACAGTTACACCTGTAGAAAACCCAGGTCTACTTCCTCCCCTGTATCACCCACTAAGCATAACAAAAGCTTGCTTTCCAATGTATTTATATATGCACTTCAATGATATATAGATGCAGATAGAGAAAGGGAGGGACAGACAGGCAGAGATTTGGGGCTTTATGCTCATCCTGAAGATGCAAGTGGTTTTCAACTACATCACAAACCCACAAATACCGAAGCCCAGGACTTGATCAGTACATTCAAGGTCAGTGCTTCCCCCCTTTTCCAACCTATTTCAATCAGCATTTATTCACAGACGCTCTGCTCATGACATCAGTGTCCAGGAGAGGCCATCAGGGGCTGAATACTTGAGGAGTTATGATCTAACGAGTGACAGAGACAGTCACTTTATCCTGAGACAGCGAGGGAACACCTTCATGGCCAATCAGGCCGGGCTAATGAGACAAGATGGGCCTGGACGGTGCAGCAGCCATTACATACACAGCCTGTCAGCACTTTGGTAATGGAGAGGCCACGGAAGGCAAAGGAGAAATAGATGATTTCCTTCTTCTGTTTGTAAGGAAAGAGACCATGCATCCTTTCTTGTGTTTTTCCCACTTAATTTAGATTGGGGTAATTCGAGAGGCATCACAGAGTCTTTGTCTTTTGTATCAGGTATGTTTATTCCAGCAAAAATGGATATGAATACAGTTTCAAATACTATAATTTGACTACATTGAATTCATACACTTTGATTTCTTGCCAGAAATCTTTCCAGTTTGAAAAGCGGACATCATTCAAAATTAATCAAGCACGTTTCATTATTCCTTATGCAAATATTCAAAATGTATTAGACTATTTTGTCCACGTATGTTTTATTCTTACATTAAAATTAATTCATAATTGTATTTCTATGAAATAACCTATTTTTTCAAAACGAAACCAATTGCTACCTATTGTAAATTAAATTTGTTTTGCAGTACTCATTGATTACTGCCACAAGAGGGCAGACAACACCTAAGAATAGGAAAATCAATTCAGGCTAGGCGAGCTGAAGCCAAAGCAGAAGCATGATGAGTATGCTTTATGGCAGCCTTGTGGATTTCATTCAACTTTGAAGATTTTGGTTATCAGTCAAAGCCAGACTGTAGGGCTGTACAGGGCTGATATGACATCCTAACTTAATCATGTGGCGCTCTACATCTGGCGCCAATATACCACATTTATAACATGGCATTTAAGCTGCAGAATTTATTTTGTACCGAGTAGCAACTACTTCGAACATATTTACCTGGTCGAGGTTCATATGCCAATACGCAATGTTAAATCCTAAAGCCACAATGAAATTGGGGTCTATAGGTCGGTCTCCATTAGTTCATGCTTTTTATAAGATGCAGGAATTGAGCATATACACCTTAGAATATGATAATCTATAGCTGTAATCTTGTGTGGCTTCTATTTAGGACTACAACTATCAATACATCTCAGTTTATCGAATTATTATCGAATCAAGCTGAACTCTCGCATGATCCCTCTCTGTCTCTCTCTCATTCTCTCTCTGTGTCTTTCTCTCTCTCTCTCTCTCTCTCTCTCTCTCTCTCTCTCTCGCCCTCTCTCTCTTTTTCTGTCTCTCTCTCTGTTGGTTGTTGTCACTACTCAATATCAATTGAAAGGATTTAGGAAATCAGCATTAATGAATGAGTAAAGCCAATTGATATTCTCTCTCTCTCTCTCTCTCTCTCTCTCTCTCTCTCTCTGCCCCCCTCACCTCCCTACTCTCCCCCTGCTATCAGGCCCTCCTTCCATCCATCACTCCTCTCGCCATTCTGAGGGATGATATTCAGAGACCCATGTGTCTTATGAAAGTCATTAATCAAGATCTTATTATCGTCTGCTGCTTTGTCAAACGGCGGAGAACGGAACCAAGGTCTTTTCCCATATTGTTCAAAGAGAAGGGTAATCTGGAATAACCCAGGCAAGTAATCAGAGTTTATCTGATTCTTGAGCTTATTCTATAAAGAATACCACATTTTTTGTTTTTGCACGTCAAATCTTCACTCGTGGAGAAACGGTAGCGTACATCTTGGCATAATGCTCATAAAATGAGTGTGGCACTCTTAAACACCACTAGGCGACAGACTAGCCTAGGAAGATAGTTCATGTTCATGTTAGTTCATGAGGGCTCAAATGCCATAAGACTATTTCAGCTACTGGGCTATATTCATCAGTTTAGTCTAAGGTTTGTTAGACATTTCACAACCTCTTAATGTCCATTTAACATTTGAATGCGTATCTGCAGACATCCTGAGCCCACCTCCTCTATTACACTCCAAACTGGCGATGTTCAGACATTAACATGTAGATCGTATAAATCATAGTTTTGTCTCGTGTCCTTGGCGTACAAGGCCTCATTACCATTTTGCAGGAAGACGATCCGTTTTACTAAAATGTCAAATTTAACAAGTCATTTTGTCTTGAATTTAGTCTTATTTCCAAGTGAAAAAGCAAAAACTACTAACTAGAATAAGACTAATTTCACTTGTTCCCAATGCAAATCTACTTGATTCAAGAATCCAAATGACTTCATCTCGATACTGGTGGAGTGATCTGCCTTAGGTGAAGACATTATTACCTGATTCTCAAAAAAAAAAAAAAAAAAAAAAAAAAAAAAGGATTTAAATTGCATTGGAAACAAGTGATATTCTTTCATCCCGTTGGCAGATTTTCCAAAAATAAGATCTTAGGATTCACTAGTAGATGAATTGGCTTGTTAAAATGAAGAGTTTTTGCAATGTAGATCCTTTTTGCTTGTGTGTTATTTAAACTGACTTCATATCTCACGGGGCCCAGGCTGCATTCCTGTACCCCTGTAAAATCGTTCGGCTATTTCCGCTTCTGCACCGGCAGGCAAGTGAAACAAAGGGCTGATCGGTGGCGCGCTGGATTCAGCACCGCGAGAGGTGGACAGCTCTCCCGAGCGTGTGTCCACGTGTGTGGCTGGACAGCTCCCACCGAAAACATCACTTCACATCATACTGACTCCACATTATCAGCAGTCCAAAAATGTATTTCACATACAGTACATGAGATCATAGGTGCGTTTACATAAAAACGAGATCTTTTAAAGTCGTTGTGTGTATTTCGTTTTATTCTGTAAAGGAAAATAAAGGCATTACAAAAAAAAGTTACAGTATGAAGCAAATGGAACCAAGCCTCCGCCTGGCAACACGCCGAAGCGCTTACCTGCTCATTTACTGTGAGTCGCTCTGGATTGGAGCGTCAGCTAAATGTTAAATAATGTAAAATGTTAAAATGAAATGTAAGTGTGTCTTTCTTGGGCCGGCTGACGTCTGAAGACAGAAGGATCATCTCTTGGCATTCACCGCGTGCCTTAATTGTAAGACATTAAATCAAGGTCCGCTGTGAACACGGAGAGACAGAACCCGTTCATCTGTGTGTGTGTGTGTGTGAGAAAGAGAGAGTGTGTGAGTGTGTGTGTGTGTGTGTGTGTGTCTGTGTGTCTGTGTGTGTGTGTGTGTCTGTGTGTGTGTGTGTGAGTGTGTGTGTGTGTGTGTGTGTGTGTGTGTGTGTGTGTGTGTGTCCACCAACTGCATTCACTGTACTGTGGGAAACGGGTAGACATCTCGACCCGCTCCGTTGAAACCCGGGATTATGAATATGATCAAATTATTTTGCAGTCTACAAGGCCTATGTCATATGATTTAAAAACTGTATCAGGATGTCAGGTTGGCAAAAATAAAAATAAAAAGTAAAAAAAAATCCCAAGCATCCCCCACGGGTCCAAAAACATCAAATCCTCTCACGGCTGTTGAACAGGCCTACCTTATAATGTAAAAAAAAAAAATACATTCAATTGAAGGAAAGTACGAAGGTTAGGGTATAACAGAAATTGCTTTAACGCAAAACAGTGCCAGCAGGTAGTTCTGCAGACAAAATGATTATAAGTCCCAGGCCACTTTGGGAGGCGAAAGAGACTCCATTAGATCTTCTTCAGACGACTGCTTTGTCCAAAATTGCAGAAAGCATAAAAGTCCTCCTTATCCCATAATGCACCTACAAAAAAAGAAAACAGAAAATGCGTCATATACTTCATATAGAATTGCAAGTCACAAAGATAAGGCAAAACCTACGCACAGAAGAAGAATTTTTGGCTCGTATTTTTCAGTGAGCTATTTTAAAAATCAGTTCACATCCACAAAACGACTGAAAAAACTCACTGTCCTCGTCCAAAATATTGATTTTTCCAATAACATAACGCACGCATTTTCCACAACACGCACAAGCCTACAGCCTTTACTTGCGGGTCAAATGTTAAAACTGCCGCAAATTGCGAACGGAGCAGTTGAAGAGCCTTGGAAACTGCGGTCTCCTGAACACAGCAGTGCTCTATCCATCCATACACAGGCATCTCCCAATAACGGATTGACCAGGGGACCGAGACCGAGACCGAGCATGTGTCCAGCACCGACACCGCCTAAATGGGACTGATCTCCCTCCGTCCGGTCTTTTCCTCTGACTTTGGGATTAATGGTGCTCCAGCCAAACAAATGAGGCATCTGCCTTCAGCACAAGAGGATTGCATGGAAAGGAGGGGGGGCGGGGTTGACGTCACCGGGCAAACAGATGTTCCTCTATATTACCCAGCGTCCTCCTCATCACCACCCTGTGTCCTTGAAACTAGGAGGGAAATTGACGACTTCCCATTCCCAGTCTTAACGTTATCTCCAATTAAAACGTCTTAATGTTGCTGCAGTCGGTGTACAGTATGTATATGGGCCAGCAGAGGAAGTGCCGACAATGGCCCCGCAAATTGTGTAGCCCTAAATCTGGCATTGGCTGTGAACGGTTATGCAACATTGCACTATTCAAAAATGAGAACACACGTGTACATACACACGCGCGCACGGGCGCGCGCACACGCACTTAAACACACACACATGGATGAGGGAGGGATGCTCGTTCTTGCCAGAGCCTGCTGTTTGATGTGAATGCAGTTGGGTTTAACACATTCTACATTTGCTCTGCCTGATGAGCTGTAGCCAATTTGCTGCCCGATATTTTGAGATAGACAAATATCTGATATACTGTGTAGATCATGGCAAGATTATATAAGTGTAGTACATCCTATGTAGCCACGGGCTTGGTCGCATATAGAGTTACTGTATATTTTACGATACATTACTTTCAAACTATGTACGTTATTGTATGGAAGACTAATATAGGTCTGAAGTCCTCTGTGTAATTCTAATCCAGCAAACTCTTGAAAGAGACATGTCATGCCAGGTTGGATTCAAATGAAGTCAGCTGTCTGATCATAGGAGCCGCATACCTGCCACCCAGTCCTAGTAAGGGGCTTGACGGTGCCTCGCCATTATGGGAAACATTTCTGCATTTAACAACCCATGTTTTTATTATTAAAGAGCAAATCTACTGGGTGAAATCCAATGTAGTCCCAAATCAAGAGGCGCAGGCACGTACATATGGTAATTGCATTGCATTACCCACTAGCTGGAACAGAGAGGAGAGGGATGGAGAAACAAAGGGAATCGCCATTTTAGACGGAAACGTCCCCCTCCCCTGAAAATCATGCGACTCTCATATCGGCCGTCATTTGGAGCTTCATCATGGCTTGTCCGCATATCAGCAGGTTTTGGGTCCCCCTATCTGGTCACCGTCACGAACACGACCCCTATTGTCCCGAAGCACCGCGCAATGAACAAACGATGTGGCTTAGAAATCCGCCATCCTCATTATCCTTCTTATTGATTATGCAACCGTCGACATAAAGCGGTCTGTCCACCCTGTACGGGTTGGGAAGGTTTTGCTACTGCCTCTTTTGTCAGCCCTGTTCCTAAAGCGGTTTATTCTCGTAAGCCCGCAATAACAATGGCAAGTGCAACGTGCACGGGGAAGCGAGCAGTACCATTCTCTTTTATGCATCAGGAAAGCATCGTTATTTCACACTAAGTCTATTAAAATAGACAACTGAGACAAACATTCGCATTCCATTTACCAATAAATGATCAAAGAGTCGAGCATATTACAAACATAGGCATAGATACTCACCATCTTATGGTCCACGCCATATGGTGGATCCCAGTGCACTGGGGTCTGGTCTCACACTATCCATGTTCTGATGCGTTTACTTTATTTTAGCATTCATTACTTCATTGCAGATCTTTCTAGCATAAAGGCAACAGCTTGTATTCCCGGTTCCTTTGGTATAGCGGTAGACAAGCAGGACTCCGTTTGGTGAGAGGCTGATACTACCAATGAGAGCGATGCTGTAGCCTCTGCAAAGCATGGCTGCGTTTTCTCTCTTTTTTTCAAAAGAGGGCAGGTCGTTCTGTGCATTACAATGAGTAAAATCTCTCTCTCTCTCTCTCTCTCCCTCTCTCTCTCTCGCACACACACACACACACACATACACACACTAATACATACAAATGCGCGCTCACACACTGACAAGCAAACACATATGCGCGCTCTGGAAAAACCTATAGTCCTGGGTTATATGATTTTTATTACATGCCTGTTCTGTTATACTGCCTTCCAATGTGCAATGTAGCACATAAGCCTATTGTAATTTATATATGGACTATGCGTGCCATTAACTATTCTATAATCTAGTGAACCTCTAGATTAGGAATGTGTGCAGTCGGATCGTCGCCTTCATGTGCCGGGCACAATTAATCATGTTTAATACCGTTTGTCTTGAGAGGTCCATTAGTGCGTTGCAGTTTCACGCGTCATGCCGTTGGACTGCAACTCAATTTCTATAACCTATATGTCCAACTGCATGGTACGCCTGCTCATGCTTCATACGCAGACAGACTAAATGTCATTTTACACAACGGCTTTAAAAAAAATAAAAAAATTAAAAAAATAAATAAATATATATATATATATATATACCGTTCTTCCAGCGACGTGCTACTGTCCGCTAATAACGGCAGCACACTAAATATAAAGACTCAAAACCTCCCTAAACCAATGCCTTGCTCTGCTGCCATTAAAGGGTCGCATAGCCATTAAGCAATAGGTTGAATATTCTTTGTTTTTTTTAATAAATACAGTAAGTGATGGACCTGATCGGGCTCTTTCTATTTATATAAGCAAAAATACACTCTCTATGGCTCTCTATGGCCCAGTACCTTGCGTGTAGGCCTTATTTCGTTTGTGTCCCCTCACTTCCTGGCGTGATTGACTCCAAAGCAAAGATCCAATCCAAAGCAGGGCCCCATGGATGATGTCATTTGAGTAACCTCGCTAACCCCACAGCCTAGCAAACAGCACACAGGCCTGCTAATGCCTACTAGCCTCTAACCTATATGCACTGTATCTGATTCTAGCATTTGAAATTGCCTGCATGCACGGTGTGTCTTTGAGTCCTCTCTGCTCTGCTCTCTCAGTTAGCAGATCCTCAATCCATGCTTGCTCCGTTTCTCTTGCACTATTGCACTCTATTACAACTGGCCTTTACACTGAAGACTTTAACAATGTAGTCGGTGTAATGATGGAACTTTCCTGATGCAACATGGGTGAACAATTCACACCGGCAACGTTTTGTCCACAATTTGATTTTTATTTGCACTGTAGGTTAGAAGGAAAACAGGCCGGGACTGGCGTCAGACTACACATAGAGGGAAGTTCTCTGGGAGAGAGGGGGTAAGGCTATTGTTCCCGCTGAAACAATGGGAGCTGCGGGGCGACATGCAGCGGTGCGCACATGAATGGCAACGCTCTGGGATGTGTGTGGGTCAGTGGCCCGGGGTCTCCGTCTCAAAGCCCCTTTCCCAGCGCCTCACAATGAACCTGCACAAGGTCGGGGCTCCTCGGGGTCACAGGCCACCCCCCCTTTGTCCTGCACTTCAAAACACATAAACATTTATTAATCAAGAGCTGGCCACAGCTCCCACCCCCTCCCCTGTTTCACCAAATGTAAAGGGGTGAGAGGGGTGGGGTGAAGGGGAAAAAAGAAATGGGAGAGAAAGAAAGAAATGACTACTCCCTGCAGATGCAAATTCCACCATTTGGCCAGAGGTGGAACTTTGTAAAAGTTTGAAATGCAGCCCTGATAGTCGAAGTTGAGACTATCTGCAGCAGACAGCAGTCGGAGGATGGAGACTCTGCAAATACTCGGCCAAGTAAGACTGGATTTGGAACTATTAAATTATACCCCGTCTATCTCTTTCACTCTTCTATTGGATGCAGTACATGCGTTACAGCATCTTCGGATTTCTGTTGCACAGCGACATCCTTTTCTCCACACCTGAGGACTAAGGACAAAGTGGTATAATAGCTTGCACAGCACCGAAGCGGGTTGACATGTAATTTGAAATTGTATAAAATTTGAAATATCAACACCGGATCAAAACCATCAAAACACACGGATACTGCAGGATCGAAATCGCCCTTTTGCGCATCTTACTTCCTGCCTCAATATTATTGAAATCCACGTGAACAAGTGAAAAACTAGAACTACACCGACACCGAAATGGTATCCGATTTATTAGGTGCATTTTTAAAGACCCGCGCTTTTCACTATTGTCAGGTATTTTGTTCACAAGAAAAGCCTATACAGCAGGCCGCCCTCAGCAGCTCGGTTGGTCTACGTGAACGTACACGGTTGAGGATTTACAAAAGAATCCACCTAATATTATTCAAAATAATATATTATATTTTAGCTCCGGGTGAAAAACCTACATTCATTTTAAATATAATGTATTTGTGGGGATTTTATGTCACTGCAATCAAGCGAAGCTCTCTGATAAGCACCGCTGTTAGTCGTTCCGGGAAGGAGTGTAACGAATGGGAAACCAAACAAAACGAAAAGGTGTCTGTGTGTAGGATAATGTGTCTAGGCAACTGCAGGATGCCTGTTCTGCAGCAGTAAACGTCGTAGTTGCATCAGTTTTGGCGACGAGCTGCCTTAATAACCACAGCCTTTCTTTAAACCCCCCTTGGCTGAGATTTTTCACCACAGCACCATCAGGCCTACCCCATAACCCTACATAGAGCAAATGATGTAGATCCATGCACCTTAATATTCCCATTAAAATGTATGTACAACTAGTTTGATTAGATATATTCTCATTTTTTTAGCATGTCACTAATTGCTAAAAATCCTTAGTATGATAAGGGATGCATTTATGTAGTCCTGTAATCACTATGTTTTTTAGATTTAATAATTTTTTAGATTAATCATATTATTCTGATTTCAGCAAGCAGGACTGAAATTAGATTTGAATGATTTCTATCATGATTTCTAAAGTGTGAAAATGTAGTTACTGCTGACACCTGTATGTTAACTACTTAAAAATATTTGTATCAATATAAAAAAAAAATCAAAAAATGTATATTCTTTCTTTCTTTTTTGGGATTTTCCTAAACATAAAGTTAGCTTGACAAAAATGATCCACTACAATCATGAACATTCATGTTAAGACGTTGAAAGAGTGATTTGATTTCCTATGCACTGCTGACAGCTTCTTGGCTGGAATCAAAAGATGCTGCATAGTGTTACATCAGTAACATAGGCAGGTAGACACTCCATACCTGCAATACCACGTAAGAGAAAGGGGGCACACTGTGTATTTCCACAGTCTGAGTGGCAATATGATATGACTTGAATATAAAAATGACATCCATTTTAACAAAAATGTCAGCTGCTGTTTGAATAACTGCAATTTCCTGCCTTGATTTCAGTCCAACTTTAAAAAGTGCTGAACCATATGCAGTATTCCAAATAAAATTCACATCATGACTGCATGAATGTATAGTGTTAGCTAGACTTCCATATTGTAGATATTAGTAGTGTATGAATTCTTACAATAATGTATATATATAAATGCAGCGTATTCATGTAGCTGTTTTGACAGTCAAGATCTCCTTTGGACTCAAAATCCCTTTCAAAAGTGCATCAGTCTGTTCCATTGCTAGGTAAAAATACAACATTATTTTCACTCCAAAGTGTAATTATTAATATTAACATTATTTGTTTTCCTATATAGCATAGCATATGAATGGTAGATTTGATAGATTTGATACTCATCAATAGGTTGCTATTAATTGTTTTTTATGTTTATGTTAGCTATTGTGTCCCTGAAACTCACTTGTTTTGTTAATTCATGGTGGCCTCACTTGTTTTTGTCTTTTGCACCTCCCCCATAAATAGGCAAATATATTTTATGACATCCTTACACGAAGCATCTTGAATTTTATCTGTTTATGTATTTAATATGAAACTGACATCTTTCATGATCAGTCTATCCCTAAAAATAATCATTATTTATGTTGTAACCTCGTAGATCCTGCTTTGTTTCAGGACAACAAATCTTTATTTTTTTTCTCTTTTCCCCAAACAAATCCTGACCAGAATGTGTGTCTATGCTTAGCCCATGCAGGGACAGTAGGCTCCCCAAGCTAACATCAAACACCAAACAGCAGTTGTTGTTTCATGGTTGCGTGCAAGCAGAATCAGGTCATCAGCACTAGGTTACAGGCCTGCTGGCTGTTGGTAGTGTTCTCCAAATCATACATCTTCCCTCATGGTAGAGACATTATGCTTTCCACTCAGTAAAATGACATACCTTAAACTTTGCCTGATATGCTATTGAATTCACATACTTATTTTAATCGTGGCTAAATGTATCAGAATGGAATATGTCAAAGAGAAAGTAAAGTACATTTTCGCAATGGTGCATAAAAAAGGAATCCTCGCTAAAATTGGAGCTGAAATGGTTCAGGCAGTATGTTACATGCTCTGCATCACTTGGATAATTTAGGTAAATTCAAAAGACAAAAAAAGACATGAGACAAAAGCTTGGCTATTGCATGTTCCTGTTAGACTGATGTTAAGGATAATGTAAAGGATTTGCTTTGTTTTCCCTCCATTTTTACTATCATGCAATCATGACTATCTTCTACATTAGAATTTTGATTTTACACTTACATTAACCTTGACATAAATGACAGCCTGTGAAAGGTGATGTGTGTTAACTAGAATTATGATAGCTCACATGCATGCACCTCCATGTTATATAAGCATTTATAACAGGGAAAGGAATTCCTCCTGTAATTACTGAGATGGATACTTAATACTATGTGCCCTGCTAGTGTTTTGTGTGAGTGAAGCAATTGAAAGAGAGTGGGGATGAATGTGTGGGACCTTCCCCCTCTGACATTAGCAGGGGGTCAAATGTGCATGTAGGGCACCTGGCTCTCCACCTCCCCTCTCTCTGTGATGTTAAATGTCAACCAGCAGCATCCAGAGAAAGCAAGTTGAGGTTCCATTCTAATGCTTATGCCAGGAGATCATCACATATGACTCCCAAAGCCATGTTTCTCTTTTGTAGGGCAATTAAAGCTGTGAGAGAGAAGGGAAATTTACGGAATCATTAACCCAAGGTTTCCATTTTAGTGAAGTGGATGGTTTAAAGGCTGGTGCATTGAAAGGAAAACCCCTGCCTTTTACGGATGTTCTCCCTGTCTGTAAGCTTTAATTCAGCACATGCTCACCAATACATTTATAACCTTTCAAAGATGAGCAACTCTAGTTTGATTTGTTTAGAGAGATGTTATCAGCCCTACATCTCTCTACATAGCAAACATTTCGCTGCTCCTTGATTTAACACAAGTAATTGGTTTAAACAAATTATTAATTTCTTCTGGACCCAGGTGCTTCTGCTAGCGGAAATCATTTTGCTCTGATAATTTGTATTTCAATGCTGCAGCTTTGCATTGGTCATTATTTTTTGTAAATGCAGTGGGAGTGATATGATCAGTTTTTTGATTTGACTGGTTTTACAAGGTGCAATGTGAATTAATTTATAGTTCAATAACTATTCCATAATGCATTGCACACTTATCCAATTGTCAATGCGATTTGAGATAGTTCGGCGCTAGCATCTCACCCACCGCGTACAAGAGGTTAGATGTAAATCTGCACTATCAGTCAGAGAGGCAGCCGCTGCTCAGAATGGCAGCAGTCAGGACCTGGCACTTCCACTGTTTTCTAATAGAATGCCTATTGAGGCCCAATCAGCAGGTCTGTTGCAGCCTTGTAAGTGGATTTCTCCCATACCCCCAAGGTTTGTGAAATGGGGGTCAATGGGTCTGTTATTGTTTTTCTCTGCCTCTTTATCCCCACATAGCTCTGTGATGTCAGCAGTGAGAGAGCTGGGCTTTGGAAAAAACCCAGAGAGGAAATAACTGCTATTATGATCTCTGTGCGTGTCTACTCTCAACAGGGCTGCAATTGTTCCAGTGGGTATGGACACATACTCATATAGAGAATGGAAAGAGGTAAATATCACTTATCCCCCACAGGTTGAAATGAAACAGCACCAGCTGCCAAAGAGCTGTTGAAAATATTGAATTTATTGAAATGTATCACTACGCATATCCTTACTGTCTGCCAAATGATATACAGTTCTTTGTGCAATGTTGTTTTACATGAAGTTATTGAATTTATTTGCAAGTTATGTTGTTAAATTTGTCATTTGCATGCTTCTAGTACTCTATCCATCTAACTTTCACACCAAGGACAGTATTGTCTTATTATTTGGTTTATATCAGATAGCAAACAGTCGCTATGGTAGGTTGTATGTAGCTTTTCATGTGTTTTTTTCACCTTGATTCCACCAAGGAAAATTTTAAACGTGTATTTTAAAAATGTGTATTTTCTAAATGTGTCTCTAAATAGTCATATTTTCTTTACAGATATGTTTTTGGAAAGGCAAACCGCTATTGTTTCCCATCGTGTTATAACTTGGTGCCATTTGTTAAATGAAACTGTGAATCTGTTATGAGGTGGAATTTTATGCCTCTGCCTGCAATGTGATCATTGCACCAAAGCACAGCCATAAATTTCTTTTGATATAATTGTATTAATGCAGCGAGTAATGGATGAGCATATGTTTCACACTGATTACTATCCCTCTCTGACTGTGTGTCCTAGTTGCCTACCCATCGCCTGACTATCGGAATGAGAATATGTGCCTTGAGTTAATGCTGATTGCAGCAGCTGCCAACACGTGAATCTCCATGGCAACAATAATGGTTGCCAGGCAACCATGCTCTTTTAGGGACACTGAAAGAAGCCCAAAGGCTTACTAAAAATATATATGGGTATAATACTCCTTCAACGCCTCAGCCATACGCATGTTATGCACGGAACAGCAAACAGTGGAATGCTTTAAAACCTCACGTTATTTTCTCCTATTCATCTGCAGTGTGTGCTTACCCTGATGCTACCTTACTTTACTGGCATCAGCTTTCAATTCTAAATGGCAACCTCAAATACTGTCGCCTTTCATGACATTAATACATAGAGCCATGACAGAGGAATCAGTTTTTCCATAAGGCTCTGAATTTGGGGCTGTGGATAGCCTGGTTTATGGAGATAGTTGATGGTTTTCTACACTTGAATAATGGGGCAACTGTCGGCCATCTTGGCTCCCGCATCGAGCTTCCCCTTGCAGCTCCCTCAGACCCAGGTGGCATGCGCACACGCTGTGGAACAAAGCATTCCATCAGCAGAAGTGACATCACTGCAGTCAGCTCAGCTGTTCCTGCCTGCGCTATAAATAGTGTGGCGGAAAGAGCGGACTGCCTATGCAGAAAATATTTAACTCCTGACCCCAAGCCTTGAGAGAAATACCTTTTTTTTCTTGCATGGACGTGGTGAACTGGATATTTGCCAGTGCATCAATCATAAAATATGTGTGTTTGTCTGTGCTTACCTTGTGCTTGTATGTGTGTTGAAGTCCTTGTACAGTATTTGTGTGCGATGTATTATGCTGTTCTGTTCTGCTGAACTGAAGATATATGACTAAGCTTTGACATGAGACACAGAAATGTCTTTCCACATGACATACCAGAAATTGTGAACAACACATTAGAAAGTGATCATTTGTAATAATTATGGGAATGATTTTTCAGATGTAATAATGTTGTTTTGAAATAAACATTCTGACCCTTAATGATATTTTTGTGTCATAATATTTTTACCATCTGTTATTTATTGACAACAAGACTTAATGGATTATTCCTTGGTGGTAGCATTTAAATGGCATTACTCTCATTACTACATTAAGGAATTTTATTATATTGATTTTCACAATAAAGTATACAGATTTTTCAGTGACGCATGAAACATGAAATTACACAAGTGCAGTAGCATGGGAGTTCAAGATGAAGGCTGCTGACCCTGAATGCTTTGCTTGGAACTCGGAAATAGGAAATAGGTCAGACCTGCATAGTGGCTGATAAAGCAGTATGTGTCGCAGACAGGAATCATCCTGGCATCCTGGCTACTTAGCTGTACTTCATTCACTGTGTCAGACTAATTGTGCAGTTGTGGTCAGGACAACCCTTTCTGCTTTTAATCTGATGTGTGAATGTATTGTAGTTGGTGGGTGTAAATTGTATGAACATGGTGGGGTGAACAGTCCAGGCATGCTGAGCAAATTATGGATGTTGAGTTGAAGACATGCTAAGTAGTATGACGGGTAGCACATAAAGCATTATAACATGCCACACAATATACAGTACATAACATGAAAGGATAAGAGAGGACAAAAACAGGGGAAGAGCTCGACCAATCCAACCAACCTATCACAGCCATTGACAGTGCAGCATGTCCTCTGGCTTCCTGCCATGCCTTTTGCTCGGGCCCCATTCTCTTTAAAACACACACACACACTGGATGTGTCGGCCACGCAGAAGGCTGTGGCTGGTGAAATCTGCCCTCACCCCACCACCACCAGCACTGCAGCAGCCTGCTATAGTCCAGCCAGCCAGGCTGAGGGTCGCGGTGTGGCTGGCCAGGTGCCAGTACGTGTGCAGGGGGCTATGCCATGGTGGTGGCCCTAGCAGGCTGGCAGCATTGAGGAGCGTAAAGGCATTCAGTAGCGTGAATGTCCCTTTGTCTCAGAGCAGCGTGCCAGGCTAGCTCTAATGAGGCAGCTCTTTGTGGCAGGCCTCTCAACATCAAGTGGGCTGGTGGACTCATTAACCTGACTACTGCAAATAAAGCAGGCAGGCACAAGAGACGCCTATGATAGCACACTTAAGGCCCTGCTGAATCCCCCCACCACCACCATCATCCCTCCTCCTCCTCCCTCTCCTTTTCTCCCTCCAGTCTCCCAGGCTTCCCAGGGCTCCTCTGATAGGAGGAAATCAGCCTCTGGCCTATTTCAGGTGTCCCAAATAAGGGATGGGGGTGATTTCCACTTTCCTTATTCTGTCTCCTTCATACCTTGAGCTTTAATCAGTTTCTGGCTCTGTACTGTAACCTGGTTTTTGTTGAAAAATTAATGAACTGGTTTTGCTTGTTACTGTGCAATAGATGTAGTCAGTTGGTACAAGCTGTGTACTGTGCGTTTCAGCACTATTCAAATGGGATGCTAGTAAATGTATTTCTTATTGTACCTTTATCTCAACAAACTGCTTTGAACTCATGTTTTCTTTCTTATGGCAAAGGAACAATACTTCTCCCCTTTGCCTCAGAAATAACATGTGACAGAGGTGAAGAGGCTTTATCCCCATGGATACAGTGTGAGAGATGTGCAGTCTATTGGACTTGAGTTCAGTTTTTTTCAATAATGCAACACAGCAGACCCGCAGCCAAAGGGCATTTATAACAAGTCTCCATGTTAATCCAAGTTAATCAAAAAGGGAAATAAAGGGAAAGGGAGAAATGGTTTGTTAAAATTGAGATGAAAATAGTTTGATACATTTTATCTGTGTCAAAACTAGTATTCTCTAAAACTCGACTTGATCTGTGATTTCAGATATTGATTGACACGTTTTTATTGTTGAAATATCACTTACCAAATTCACATTTCCGTGTCAAGTTATTCTCTTAGTTGTTGTTCTGCGTAAGTTGGTTTTGCATCTGCTGGAGTCGATCTGACGAGAAATGAAAGCTGCACAAATTTTAGTTTCTTAGTTAATAAGTCAAGTCCCTTTATACCATCTTGAATCGTTTAAACTTATCAACTCGGGCAGTGCATTGATCAAATTGACTTATTTAGGTCAGCGGAGCCTTTAAGAGTTGTTCTCTCAACTAATGAAGCAGTTGTAATGTCAAAACAAGGCATTGTAAGTTTGTCGACTGAACTATGCTCGATAACTTGTTTTGATGAATATTTTTATAGTGGTGTGGAAGTCGTATAGCTCGCCACTGAATTATGTATCCGAGTGAAAATGGGTCACGAGCAGCTGTTCTCTGCACGTTGACAAGGACAGGTCAGATCCTCATCTGACGTTATGAGAGTGTGTTGTTTTATATTTCTCCTTATTATTTATCTCTCATATCCCTTCCCGGTTATTAACACGCCGCGTTATTGCTTATGGGTGTGGACCTCCCCGATATTGATTTGATGTTAATGTCATGTCCTGTTTGATGTATGGCCTTTGAAATTGCTCAAGCATTTGATCAGGTGTCTTGTATGCAGATTGGATTCATTAGATATTCCCCCCACTATTTTTCATGATGTTTCCCCGCATTTGTTTTACGACCCCTCATTGTCCTCCCTGCACAGTAAATGATTTTAATCTGGTTATGCTGTGTACTCTCGATAAGCCCGGCGCAGATTCCGGCAGCAGTGCAGGAGGGAGGAAAAAGGCCAACACTACAATGAACACTAATAGTGTGGAGAGAGCCTCATTTTCTGAAAAGGAATATTCATACCAACATCAAAGAGGTTAGCACTCCTGACACTGACAAATTGAGGATGAGGTTTCATTAATTAAGTAGGCCGCTAATGTTTATTTAAATGAAATTTACTGTTGCATTATTGATTTGCCGCCACAAAATTATCTGACACGATGCACACGAATTGCGAGCAGTGGCTCTCTGATGGCTTAGACAGACAGTGGGAGTTTGCATGGGGGGGGGGGGGGGGGGGGGTGGATAGGTTTTTGAGGGAGCTGGGGAGGGGGTCTAGGTGTGTTTGAGGCCCAAGGATTGGAGTGGGAAGAGAGGGAGGAGGGTATGAAAACAGTAGATCTGCCAGGATGAACATCCCCGAGCGTATATATCCTGAGAATGAAGTCAGAGCATGTGGGCCTGTGGAGGAAGGACATCTATGTCTGCATTTAAACTGCAGATGATGGGGATGTAATGGAGGGAAGGAGGGAAAGAAATCTCACTATTTCTGCTTTTATACAACATGTGACAAATAAAAGCAGAGATAATCGGCAGAAAATTACACATCCACCTCGCTCAGTTTTGTTCTGGGTAGCTATTAGAGACAACACAGGCTCATATTTCCTGCCAAGGTTTACCTCACATCAGCATTACATTTTGTATCTACCTCCTAGTTTTCTGCCTCCCTAACTGGTAACTGGCAATTTTAGATTTCCTGTCATTATTCTTCTATACATTATCTCTATACTGTAAACCTTAAACAATTTAATGCCATTTTTCTCCTATTGTTCCCAAGGGTAGGATCAAGGCGAGAGGTCTAAACTGTGGGTGTGTGTGTGTGTGTGTGTGTGTGTGTGTGTGTGTGTGTGTGTGTGTGAGGAAGTATAGGTTTTTCAACACATCTAGACGAATTACCACTATTGACAAGTATACACAATGCACCAAGGGCTACTGAGAAGACTCAATAAAATTGAAGAATAGGCTTGTTGAGATCCGAGCCCTTTCCAATTTCTTGCAATAGATTTAATTTAATTTATGCTTTGAAATGTGATTTAGGCTGGAGTAGTGGGTTTTGGTAGTTTGGTAGTCACTCTATCCATCGCTCCTCCCTGTAGCGGGGAGCATCAGAGTCAGAGGTAGGTTTTTACCAGGCAGGGACACGCCGCAGTGCTGGCGTAACAACCACAGCCCCTTGTACGTCATGCAGTAAAAGATTTGACTGAAATAAATCAATCCTGAATAGAGAGAATTAAATAAATCGAGGTGCCATAGTTCAAGCTGATACTAATAAAGCAGATTGTCTGCTTTCTCAATTTATAACATGATTTATCTGTGACAGGAGAGGAGGGATGCTCCAGTTTCTTCCTGCTTATAAGCAACATTGCCATGGCGTTAGTAGTCAAATGTAATGTCTTTTCTCACTCTGTATTCCATTATTGTCAGTGCTGTGACAGAGCCAGGACTGGAGGATGATACAAAGCAGGAAAATGGTCTGTAGATTGGTGGTATGTGAAGCCAGTGTGCTGATAACGGTTCCTTTAAATTCAGAACAGTAACATATTTACACAAACATTTACTATTGCATGTTTTTTATTCTATTGATTTAATGACTTTGCACACACACACACACACACACACACACACACACACACACACCAACAAACAAACACACATATGGCAGCGTCCATACGGTGTGTCTTTCCTGTGGATACCCTGTGTGTAGCAGGTGAAACTGTGTCTGTTCTCCTCTTCCTCCCGGGCAGCGCTCTGATGGCAGGTCCAACGGGATCACTACCTGTCATCTGTCCAGGTATCCTGCTCTGCACTCCTCCGCCCCACAGCTCTGTACAAGTGTCTAAATCGGCGTGTGTGTGCTTGTGTGTGTGTGTGTGTGTGTGTACATATATGTGTCAGTTTTTGTGTATTTGTGTCTGTATGGGTGCATGTGTGTCTGTGTCACTAAGACACTAAGACAAGCCTAAGAGCCCAACTTTACTCCACAACTTTCTCCGCTCCCTTCTTTTTCCTTTTCTTTTCAAACCTTATGCATCACACTTGTTGAGCGCTCACTGCCCATCTGTCCATCACACAGCTGCCCATGACCCTGGCATGCACATCCCCTCCCACTGCCACGGGATATGCCTGTGTGTGTGTGTGTGGCTGTAGCAAGAGAGAGGGAGAGGAGGGAGGAAGGCAGAGGTAGGATTGTGCTGTGAGTGTGGCGGGCGCTAGATGACATTGTGAGCCAACAGGCAGAGGTCAACCTCACTGGGCACAGGCCCAAGCTATATTATCGACTGGGTAGCTGGCAGCGTGCTCTTCTGTACTGACGCTACTGCCCACACCCACTGCTATCCACACGTAGACTAGCACACACACACACACACACACGCACGTATATACACACACTGCTCGCTAAAATATTGATTTTAAACTGCACAAGATTCTAAAGAAATGTAATGGTTTTATCGCCAGTAGCAGTGGCATCCCATCCCTATAGTATCACCAGTTTATGCATTAAAAAATGCCTTGAAAAATGTCAGTTTGTTCTCTCTATTTGTTTTATATTGATATTTAGAAACAAGGGGAGGCCAGCAGCCTCTAAGCAGTTTTCATTTGAATAGTGGCATTTTGTATTATTTGTGAACAAAATTTTCTGCAAGAGCAATGACATCTCGTGTTTTTTCTGCGTGTCTTTTTTGGAATAATTGCATAGTTTGTGTCAAATAAGGCACAATATTTTCATTTGATTTTTGCACAGATATCAGATCAAAAAATTCTTTCATGCATTGCAGCGTATGACCATTAGTAAGAGATTAAACCGAGGACATTTTCAGTGTTCAAAATAGATAAAGTGCCTTTGCTTGATAGCACAGTGTCTTGAGCGTCACGTTGCCCTTTTCTACATCATCGTTTCAAAGTGAAAGAAAAATCTTTTGACATGCTCTCGTTTTTTTTTTTGTGGCAAGTCATGCTTCATCAGAGTGGCGTGCTGTTTGACCCACTTTACTCCAACATCTCATCCTCTGTTGTCTCAAAGAAATCCAAATACCACAGCGCACTTACAGTAGATGGGAAAGGAGACATTTAGCATCGGCCACATTGGACTGAAGACAGTTGTTCCCCCATACTCACACCTGATATTGGTGCATCAAATACGACAATTACTGTACATAATATTAATAAACACACACAGCTGCTTATTGAACGAGATCTGCCTGTGATTGCTCTCTTTTATTCATGTGATAATTCATGAAGCCTCCTCTGCTCTTGTAACATATGTGGGGATGCACTTACATCTTTGCCTTTGTGCACGTGTGTGTATATGCGCTTGTATGTGCAGCATTTCCAGTGGCATGGGAGTGATAATGAAAGAGACATCTCCAGCAGATTCTGATTACCTCTGGTTATCTGTCTCCATATCAAAAGTGTGTGTGTGTGTGTGTGTGTGTGTGTGTGTGTGTGTGTGTGTGTGTGTGTTTGTGGGCGGGGGGCAGGAATATTTTGTGATGTTACTCCTGCTGAGAACTCCTCTCTACATACCAGTGTCTCATTGGCTCTAGGAAAGAACCTAAATTTACTCAGGGTCTGAGGTTAGGAGGCAGGGATGGATGGAGAGATGGAGAGGAGAGGGGGGATGGGATGGAGAGAGAGGGAGGGAGCGAGGGGGGGGGGGGGTGGGGTGGAGCGGGGACATAGCAGCTGGCTCCTTTTTCCCTGTCATTATCCCCGGTCGCTGTTTCAGTCAGCCCCATTTGATGAAAGTCAAATAGTACACTAGCCCTGATTATGTGACAACTGGAATTCACCTACTTAGTTAATCCTGCATCGGGGTTTAGATTTCAATTAATTTCTCTCCGGTTGCTCCATCCTCCCAGGGGGTGGTGAGAGCAGGGTGGGGGAGGGGAGCCTGCTGTGTGGGTGAGGAGGATACAGTATGATGGAGAGGGTGGGGGAAGGGGAAGCCATACATAGAGAACAGAGATGGCGAAAATGCCTGCACAGCACATTCAGATATACCATGCACAGCAAAGAGAGAGTACCTGTCCGGTTTTTATATTTTGACATTTTTCTGTTTTCTGAGGGAGCAATCAACTGAATGTGCTTAAAGCGTTGGAAGGGATTCATGGTGCATGTATGACTGCAGCGTGTGTACGTCTGCCTTTGTGCCTTTCTGCACTGTGCTCAGCAAGCTGTCTGATCTCTGTGAAGTGTGTTCATCTCTAAATGCTTACTATGTGTGTGTGCTCAAATGCTTTTGTGCATATGCATATATGTGTGCGCGTGTGTGTGTGTAAATCTGAGCACACATTACACACATTTCAGTGCATGTATTTATGTCTGTGTTTCTCACAAAAAAAGCTGCATATTAATCAGGTCTCAGAGCCCCTTTAGAGTATCAAACCCCCCAGGTTGTGATTTTCCGCCATTAGTCTTATGAGGCTGAGGGGACTGGGACTGTTTAGGCCAGCTGAGCCTGCTGCGCTGAGGGAACAACGCTACTGTATCTCCTCATGAAACTCCTCTCCTCCTCTCCTCCTCTTCTCCCATCTCTCTATCTGACATTCCTTGACATTCTGCTGAAGGTCTGAGTTAGAGCCTCCTGGCCGTGCCACCATGGTAAATCTTTCGCCATATGGCGTCCGGTCACACTCGGCGGCTGTGTTGGGGGAGGGAAGGCAGAGCGCCTGGTGTGATGCGTTATTGCACAGCCATTTAAGAAATAAGCAGGTGAATTTCAAGATGATTGATTCTCGCAACTATTTGTTTCTATACTTATTTATATTTGATGAGATTGAAATATTTCATTCGGATTTAAGTGATTTTTGACAACATACAAATGCCAACTCAAATGAAAAAATACAGAGAAAATTACATTTACAACATTTAGCCATCTAATTGATTAGTAGCAAAATAAATGTCATAGCTGGGATAATTGTTAATGCTGGCTAGTCAATCTTATGAAGGAAACTTTATGTGGTGTAATTCAAAGCATTAGACATTTATGTTTCATTTCTTCCATAGTTTTTTTTTTTACAAATGGGTTTAGATTAAATTATATTTCTCTTTGCATCATTAACATTGTATGGGTGAGCACGAAAGCAAATATTGAATCATTGCCACTGTAAAACGTACTCAAGACTGAAAAGACTACATCACGATAATGAGCCAAATTGTCCTCAATATCATGACATTTTGCCTTGAGCATGTGGGATGTTGTTAGTTCGCCCTTTCAGTTACTGACATAATTCACAATGCTCTTTAGGAAAAGGCTATATGTGAATAATTTAAATCAAGTTAAAACACTCAACGCCTAAAGTAACATTTTTGCTTAACATTGTTTGACAATGATTGTATACCACAAAAGACAATGCACATGGCGCAGTTGTATTCCAGACTAGACAGGATTACTGCACTGCTACTATAGAGCACTGTTTACATTATGAAGTGGAAAGAGGAAGCTGCACCCCTTTAAATGGTGTTCCAATATGCAATGTGTCATCTTTCAGCTTGTGTACTACAGATGCCTCTAGCCCTAAATTCTGACCTTTAACTAAAAGTATATTCTTTTACAATTTTGCAACCTTTCTTTATGGATCCCCAGCTGCTGTGCGCCACTACCACATCATTTATTTTTATGCTACCATTTAATCCCTACCATCAAATAATGAACCTCATCCTCACTGTAAAGAAAAGAGCTGTCTCTTGCTTTCTTGTGTGTGACTCCTCTCAAAGCACGTAGCCTCATACAGAAAGCATCCAGGCAACTGTCAAGGACCCTTGGCTAATGTGAAAGCTAATGGCAAAGCTAATGACAAAGTTAAAGCTAATGTGAGGTGGTGGTAGCTAAAGATAATACCATGTAGTGCTCCTGCAGGGAGTCCTTGCTTTCCATCAGTTCTCATTAATATAACCGGTGCTGTGGTGTGAAATGAGGCTGCCGCTTAATACACTGCCAACCCGCTGTAATCTGATTTCGCCAGTACAGTCTGACAGTAGAGCTGGACACTTAATGTAGCTGTCTCTCCTTACCGTACCCCGGCCTGGCCCTTTAACTTGTCCTTAACCTGTCCGATCCCTGTGTGCTTCTGTTCTCCTGTTTCCTCCCTGCCAAGGTAATGCCCTCAGAGGAGAGGCTGCTGAGACAATAATGGACCTTGGCATCCAAGCTCACTAACAGTACCACTGGCAGACTAGGCAGAATACCACAGCAGAGCACTCTGCCAAGGTGAAGAGTAGAGACAGTAGTGAGTACAGACTATATCATACACAGAGGTGAGGTGGCTTTAGGTGAGACTAGTGGTTAACAATATATACAGAAAGATGTGTGCACAGAGCAAATGTATTTGAACTTCTGATGTGGTAGAAACAGTGTGTGTTTGTGTGTGTGTGTGTGTGTGTATGTGTGTGTGTGTGTGAGAGAGAGAGAGAGGCAAAGAGACAGCAACAAAGATTGACAGACAGAGGGAGAGACAAACTATGAGAAAAGGTGAAGGGTGAAAAGAGAGACAGAAGCAGACCAGGAGCGAGGGACAGTGTGTGTGTGTGTGTGTGTGTGTGTGTGTGTGTGTTTGTGTGTGTGTGGGTGTGTATGTGTGTGTGTGTGTGTGTGTGTGTGTGTGTGTGTGTGTGGGTGTGTATGTGTGTGTGTGAGAGAGAGAGAGAGATGCACAGAGAGTTATCCTGCTTCTGTAATGGCTGCCTCTGCCCTCCTGTCTATGCTCCTCCTCCTACGACTCTGTGGATCCTCTGTGCCCAGGCATGCTGTACAGAACATGCACGGCAGCGTGCCTCCTCCTGTAGCAACCTACCTCCTGCACCACTCCTCCCTGCTATTTCAAGGAAAGTGCAACCTTTGCCTTGGGCCTTAATTATGTTCAATTTGCCAAGCTGGGCCTGAAACCATTGGGGGGTGGAAAAGCTCTCTGACCTATTTATCAATGCAGCTTTCCTTCCACTGACTGAGACTGAACCAGAAATATGGAGAGCGAGAGAGAGAGAGAGAGAGAGAGAGAGAGAGAGAGAGAGAGAGGATGTACAAGCAGAGAGATAGGGCCTTACTCAATTTTCACATCAGCAGAGCATAGCTGCAGCATGAGCTGTTGAAAAAAATGGTGTATCAATGGTTTATATTTGCGGTGGGCGAGTGTGAGAGCCACATTACTCTGTCTTTTTGCCTGCATTTGTATTGGTGTGTGGCTGTGTGCTGAGCGTCACGACTGTGGGCGCATCACACGGGTGTCCCTGTTTCCCCATTCTCCTGTCCATACTCCTCTTCAGCCACAGGTTTAATTTATTTATCACTGAATTAACAGTACGTTATCATAATCAGTGTCAGTTTGATTCTGTTGGGATCTTTTTTTTCTGCTGTGTAATGAAGATTTTTAAAGTAGCATATTACCTTTTTCAAGTTTAGTAACTGACACTTTCAGACAAGTCAGTTCCTTCGTAATGACTTCAGGATGTCAAGACTCAGACGGTTCAGAGAAATGTGCTAGCGTGTTTTCTTCACCTGTGGCCAACAATACTGTGTTATCTCCCAACCAGACCATTGCTGTTTCAATAGAGACGGAAGAAGAAGCTTCTTCAGACCACATGATTGGAGGTAAACACTGAGGAGGCCATTGACCTTTCATTATAGCTTCTGATAAGGCCAACTATCTCCCCTCTCTACACCGCGCCCTAAATGTCAAGTCACTGTATGTGTTATAATTACCCTGAGTTGGTATTTTCCTCCTCTTTATATTTCAATGCATGGAACAAATTCAGGTAGTTGAGGTTGGCTGAGGACATGTCATACTATACTGTGTGTCTTTAATTTAGATGTTCACAGGAATTTCACTATTTTTTATCATATAGTAGCATTTTCCAATGATGGTGGTGTATTCTTAACACTGAGAATACATCTCTCCAGAGACTAATATATTCTCATTAATTGGTTTCTGCATGGACAAATAAACAAATGCTCCTAAACAAAAACTCCTAATTATTTTCTCACAGCAAATTCAGAGAATTTGAATATTCATATTTTACCAAAAAGCACCGAAATTGTTTTTTATTTGCATTCATGTTTTAGTACATTTTATTTTGAAAAGGCTTTTTTAAAAAACTAATTGACAGTCAAAAATGTATTTCAAAGACAAAGTGGCCAATAGATTCACTTTGAGAGCTTGATGGAAGAGAATATTTTGATGACACCTAAAAGCAAAAATGGTTATAAAATGATGCTTTTCTCTACATGTATATTTGTGTGATTTATCTGCAAATTATTTTCTCAATACAACTAATTTAAGAATCTGTTGTTTTGCATGTAACTGAAGCAGCCCATATGTAGTACGTGTTGATTTTATTTTGCTGTGAAAGAGAATGTCAAACTCTGCAATATTTCCCTATAAAAGGGGGAACGCCCTCAAAACATTGACTCAGTACAATGCACCATAGTTCAGCTCTATTGTGATTTTTTTGTGTGAAAACGTTGTGCATCACTAATGCAATTTGACTTGCCGGTGCAATTGCGTGGAAGAAGGTAGGCCTATTTCCCTGAGAGTCAAGAAAGGCTTTTAAACTGTCACCTCACTCTCTCTTTCCTCCTTACAGAAACCTTTTAGAGGCCCTCTTCACTGGTTTGGACAATGGAGTGTGAACACTGTTTCCCTATTCTGATTTCTGCTGCCGAGTTATTCCATAGTTTAATCACTGATCAGGATTCTGGGACCTTGTCAGAGTGTGTGTGTGTGTGTGTGCGCGCGTGTGTGTGTGTGCGTATGCATTTGAGCATAGCGAGTCCTGACATTATAAAATATAAGGGGTTTGGTGCATTCAGACATACCAAATCAGGAGTCCAAGTCTGGTTTGAATGTAGACGGACTGGCATGATTCAAGATGGCACCTGTCTCGCTGCTGTCGCTTTTTTGAGCCTTCCTCCAGCCTACTGACAGCTACAGTCCTGGCTGACATGAAAACCCAGTGAGTACAAAAAGGGAGAATCTGAGATTACGAATGTTATCGCCAGCATTGAGAAACACGACTCTCGTTAGGAATGTGGCCGTACATTAGTGGTTAGATTAAAAACTGTGGGGTGCTGAAGACGTTCATCAGACTCATTCTTCGCAGTGATTTGCTGCATGCCTTTAACAAGTGCAGCCATCACTTGCAGATGGTAGAAAATGAAGTAAGGGGAAAATTAAATTATGATTTGCGATGACAAAACTGAGATGCGTTCATGCTACCACAATAACAGCAACAACTCGTGAATAATGCATGCCTGCCGTGGGCTATAGATTAAGTGTGAATATTCATTAATTTGCTTGCCCTTTGGGAGGCAATGCAAATTCATACAAAGACATGCTGGCAACTCTTTTGGTGCCAACTGGGTTATGCACAGCTCATATGAGTAAATAAGGGTAACTATGGATGGTGCCAGTTATTTCTTTATAAATACCCAAGCTGGCTTCAGTTGGAGGGAGAGCATCAGCTCTGCGAGTGGGTAAGAAGTTTTAACAGGGTTTTTTCCTCCCCCTGAAGTAGTGACCCCCTAGCTCTTAAGAGCTAAGTCACCAGAGCAGGGAAAGCCCATTAGCGTAAAGAAGGTGGGGGAAGGCAAGAGTTTGAGCGATTAGGCTGATTGGATATAGCAGCACTGGGTTGCTCAGGTCAGGACTAATCAGCCTCAGAATAGAAGGAAGGTCCCTAACGAGAAAAAGAGAGAGAGAGAAAGAGAAAGAGAGGGATGCTACCGCTGTCCTGTGTAAGCATCATGTCATAAACACAAACAATAACACACTCATATAGCCCCAGGCAAACACAGTGCAGTGACTGAGTCAGCATGGAGATAGATGATCCGCCAATGAGAATAACAAACACCAAATATTTGATCAATCTCTTGCGTCATGCTTTTCCTTTTGGACAATGCCAGTACCTGGAGCTTGCTGCAGCTCAGTATTTGTCCTACTGAAATTTGAAAAGGAGAATTTAGTCCCTAGGCACACAGCGCTTCGCCTGAATTACAGCACATCAACTTTACCTGCACTAGTCATTGGCCTTAGTTGCCTTTTGCACGCTTACTGTCGCCCTTTCCTCAACCATGAAAAAAGACTATGCAAGATAAATTGATTTTGTTTAGGGGATGATTTGCACATTTATCCACGCTATATGAAAGACCTCTCCGCGAGCACGGCCCAGCCGCATAGCGGTGGCAGGGGAAGAGCAGGGATTGGACGGAGATAAACGACTCATTAACCCCAGATTGATCATGAGCTGTGCACTTGTGAGGACATTTCATCATTAATATTTCAACTTAATTATTTGTGCGCATGTTGACTCCGAGGTCCTAATTTATACGTCACCGTGTGATGTATGAGTTATTGTAATGAACACTATTTGAGTTGTTATTTCTTCCCCTGCCACCATCTTTCTCTTTTTTTCCTCTCTCTCCCACTGTCTCTATCTCTTTGCCCCCGAGGACCCCCCCCCCCTCACCCCTATCTCCCTCTCTTTTTCTCTGGGGACGAGTAATTGGGCTTCATGATGTGCTCATGCAGTGGAGGCTCGTTTCTTGAAGACTGTCACTCAGCCTGCGATTGTGATCTCAGTCAGTTATAAATCAGAAAATCAGATACCTCCGCTCCTTGTGGGCTGAGGGAATTCTGCCATGTACAGATCATGAAGCCCTCCAACTGCTGGGACCAAGTTTTTTTTTTTTTTTACTTTGTTCCTGTAGTTTGGATGCATTGTTTTCAATCAGAAACACACATTTGAGAAGAACGTCTATTGAAATTGAATTTCTTATGAGTGGCAGGGATATCGGTAAAATGACGGCATGACGTTTTTCTCTATGTGCTTGTGTTCGTTTTACCTGAGCTGTTTTCTGTTTTCCCTATTGTTTCCACTCTATTCTGTATGACATGTGGTAGGTATCAGCAGAGTGATTTCCTATCCCATAGAGGTGGAGTGTCTGCTTTGCTTTGTTTACCTCCCTCCCTGATGCCCCCGTCACTTGTGCTCAGTCAGATAGTGGCGACAGAGAGAAACTTTCATTTCCGCTAACGATTCAAAACATCCACACACAGCGTGCACACACACACGTGCGCACACAGACACAGACACACCCTACAAATCATTGTGTACGCTTGTACTATCACATCAAACAACAAGCAAACATCTAAACCCAGACAGGAGATGTGCTCTGAATTGTTCGGTCCAACGTGCAAACACCTTTAACAAGACATCTCATTTCAGGCACCAGCCCTGATGCCACAGCACTGAACAGACTTCTCTCAGTGAGTTTTGAGGTTCAGAGCGCAGAGCCAGATTGAGAGGTTTGTGGATTGAAGGTAAATGCAAACCTGTGCATCAGCATGTCTTAATCCTAGAGAGCCATAATCTGGGATTAGTGATCCTCTCCTCACTGGATCCAGATTAGAGCATCCACTCATGCAGTAGGCTCTGCACCAATGACTGGTAGCAACCCCCACCCCTGTGGGAGGAGCTTGGAAATGCAGTGGTGTTCCCTGATTGGAGGAAGCTCCGGATAAACTGTGTGGTGGCAGGGGTTGCCAAGGCGATCACACTGGCTTTGCAATGATTGGTTGTGACAGAGCTCAGGATGGCTGCCAGTCTTCAGACCTGCCTCACACATTAAAGAGATACTTGTATAATGTATCTTTACACACACACTATTGTGCATACATGCAGCAGACATCTAAATGCTTTTCACTAAAACACTTCATAGCGAGCTTTTGCAACATACCAATTGAGACATGGATTCATGGATTCCAAAGTGAGCAGTGCTAGCATTATCTCATTTGTGTGTGTGTGTGTGTGTGTGTGTGTGCGTGCATGCATGCGTGTGTGTGTGTGTGTACTAGGTGGATCTTGTGCTGTCAGATATGGGTAATATACACACACAGCAGTAGCCCACATAGGTCAATCTCATCACCCTGCTCAGTGGCACATGGTGGAGCCATAATCCTGAGGGTCAAAGGTCAGCTTCATGCTGCTTGCCTAGCTGAAAGGGCAGATGGGACACAAACACACACACACACACACACACACACACAGGTCAGCTTCATACTGCCTGGCTGGTTGGAAGGGCAGATGGGTACACTGTGTCATTATGGCGGCCGGACCACAGCTTGTGGGGGTGGCCATATTGTCATTGAGAGGACATTCAGTGGGTCAGGTGTAAGGAGGGGATCACTCAATACATTAAAAGATTCATTGTGAGTGTATATTCATTTCTGTATCCATGACCTCTCTCTGCTCACAGTAGTGTATCACCGTCTATAACATAAGCCGTTTAAATGATTTGTAATTTTCTGTCTCTTTCATGGGTGATTTAGTAGGTCATTATTTTCTTTTATTCTGTGTGACTTTGTTTTTTCTGAAAAGCCATTAATGCAAAAACTGATTTAGACTACATGCAGGAAACCTGTAAGAAAACTGGTTGAAACTTGGTTGAATTGTTCATTCTGCCCACTTCCACATTTGGAGCTAATCCACTTGAGGGTTTTTATGAGGTGGAGAATTCTGTCAGCAGAAAAAGGTCTGTGGAAATAGCAAAGTGATATTATATTGATTTAGTAAAGTAACATAAGTAATGTTGGAAAACCTTTTGTCTTTTATTTAAACTATTTCAGCCACAGTCCAGAATCAGACACGCACACACACACACACACACACACACACACACACACACAGACACACCTACACACACACACACACACACACACACACATACTGTACACACGCTTAAACACATGCGCAGCACATGTCAGCATTAATCGCAATCACCAAATGTTTTCCTCCTCCTGGGTGGGGGAGTATTTTCTTGTTACTTTCTTAAAAATACACATCTTCAATGGAACAATATCTTTTTCGACAACATCATTTTCATTTACATCATTCATTTTGCTCATGTCTCAACCCTTTATTGCTTCAGAGAGACACAGTTTTGTTGGGGGGGGGTGTAAGCTGCTTCCATTGCATTTCGACTGCAAATGTGGTATTAAAAATACTGCAATTTTAAGGAATTTAATACATGTATAATCTGCTTTTGCTGGATTAGGCTCCCACATTAGAACAAATCAGGAAGACACAAAGGGCAGGGACCGGGGGTCTAAATATACCCCCTTTATCCGACACTGCATCAGCCCCGTTTTCGGAGATGTGCTTCTAGTGATGAGCACTGGTACTTTGTTTTTACTGCGGAGGCAGAGTAGCATTAGAGTGTCTCTAAAATAGGCACAGCCTAGTGCTGTCATTTCAGTCTGTGTCAACAATACCTTCTAGTTCCCTGATATAGTAAAAGGTCTTGTAGTAGAGATAATAGATCTTTAAAATAGATGTAGTGAGATTTGTTCAGATGAAGATGAAGTTGAAGTCAGTATAACCCACAAAGGTACACAGGGCATCCTGAACATGCCTCTCATCTTGTCAACCGTATCTTTGATTATATGTCCCTGACATACATTGTGTATTTGTCAGTGTAGTGTAAATTTTCCTCGGCACAGAACCTGCAGATGGAGGCAAATGGTTGTCTGATGGTTGTGTGTGTGCACACGCTTGTGCCTGTACATGTGTGTGCGCATGTGGCTGAGAACAGAAGCAAGAAATGGGGGTTATATGCTATGAGAGGTGGGCTGAGGGTGACAGCCCTCAGTTAGGTCTGTCAGACCTGGGACTCGGCAGGCTGTCAGTCCCAGGATTGCAGAGAGAAAATGGAATACACTTTATCCCTGATCCCCTGCAGGTCAACTGTGACAGGGTTGCTCCTCAATTACTGAGTATCAGCACCTCTTCTCTCCTCCTCTCTCCTTTTTCTTCTTCTCTCTTCCTCTCCCTCGCTGCAGTATGTCTGTGTGTATTCTGCAAGAACCGTGCAGAGAAAAAAAATAGAAAAAGAGCGGAGAGTGGGGGCAGGGTGGCAAGTACCTACAATAGGCTGTCTGGAGATTCCATAGAGCGCCGAGTATTTCCAGAGGCTTTTATACCTCTGTTTATTGTTTTAATATATCTCCTCACCTACATCCAGGATTTGTTTCATCCAGCATAATGATAGACTATATGTTTTATTGATTGTGCTATGAATACTGGAAATCCCATTAGATATTGCAGTTATATTCACCATTGGCTATCATCCCTTTAAGTGACTCCCATATATCTAATGACCCTAAACTTCATGTTTTATGTATCTACCTTAACTAATAAGGTCAACTAGCAGTGAAATGGCTGACTGTCTATGCATTTTAATGCTGGCACAGAACAATGGACACGCGTCCAACACAATAGAGTGGATGTTGGATGAGTCAATGGGGAGGTAGTGTGGCCAGCTGGACCCCTCTACCCCCTGACCCCGAGGTCACCAACCGCTACCCTTCTCTTTCATCCACCTCTCCTTTTCCACTCATGAAAATGCATGGAATAGGAAAGTTGCTTTGTCATACAGATAGCCCCGACGCGTGGAGGTCTGATAGGTCACAATTATCAAATCACTTTCCTTTCTTTGGAGGGGGTGATTTCTCAGCCACCCCTTGACATATAATTTTCTCCATGTTTGTGATGGAAAGCAAGGTCTGACCCCACGCAGATGGACCCAGTTGTGTCTGGGAGTTGAAAGGTACAACTGGACACCCTTGCTTAACCTTGACCCTGTCTAAATCCAGGCTACCCTGCCTTAAGGTCGCATGGCTTTTGGTTTCTTTAGAGCAAGCATTAGCTACATAGGGAGGAGTCCTTTCTAGGGCCACTATAGACCAATCATACATGCAGCTGTACTTCACTCTTTATTCTAGGGTAATGAAATGCTGCAGGCCAAGCAGAATGGGACTTGGACTGGCTTCTGTGGCTCCCAGTCCCTTTCAGAGCAGTAACTCTGGCTTTGTGTTCAGAGTCTAAAGAGCTCTGTGCTGCTCCTCCGTCCTCTTTAGTGGTGTGGTGAACAGACGTCACCGCCTCGAGCCCTGAACTCTCACACCGCTGAGACTTAAGCCATATCTTAAGACTGAGCAGTGAGACAGTCCATTCTATACTCTGCCATCAGTACGCAACCATGCACACATACACCCCCACACACACATATGGAGAAGCTGATCTGCCACCCTTGTCCCCCTGCACCATAATGGCTGTGTGACCCATTAGTGGGAGATGGGCCTGTCATAGGGGACAAAGATTGGGCCTTGAAGGTTTTGAGCGCTGGGCAACACTGTCAGCACCAAATGGCTTACTGCAGTCTGAAAACGCAGAGTGTGTACGCAGTGGAGCCAGCCGCCCGCACCTCCATTTACACTCCCATTAGAGATGGCTCTTGACAGGTGTGCCAGGCTTCTCCACTCTCCATTTGCTTGTTTATTTGTTTTTCAGCAGAATTGATCTAGTAAAACAAAAGGATTTCGCCAAGCCAGGGCAACTTTTGCATGGTATGTGAAGTTAAACCTAGTCACCTTCAACGATGGAGTTTTTGGCTTTGTGTTTGATTGTAGTGGAATCAGTGGATACCACAGAAATATTGAATTTTCTCAGCGCTGGATACAAAGCCTGTCTTTTCAATCTAGTATCATGTCTGTGAAGCTCAGTCTCTGTGTTAGCTGAATATTGTCACACAATTGAGAGAGCATTGGTTTGCTCACGCTCCTGGGAAGGAGGCAGAGACAAGAGAGAGGTACAGATAACCAAGCCCAACATCCATAGATATCTCTCTGCCCAACACCGCTGGTCTTATATTTCCAGGGTTAAAAATCAATAGGACTACTGCTGATGAAATTTGCCGCATGAGTGCACGACAAAGTCGACAAAGTTGAGGTGGACCAAGGCATTTCTCTCCACCCACCCGTTTTCACTTTATTTCATTCTGTTTTTAAATGCAAAGGGGATTTCATTTCATTCTCACTTTGCCATTTTACTTTTTTTTTGCTCTAAATCCAGCTTTTGGAGGGCCCAGGGGCTGAGTAAATGTGATCGATTTCTAGAGAGTGTGTCATCTAGGCCGCCCTTTTAGGAGTGGTTTTGTAACACAGAGGCACAAAGGCGCGTGGAGCCATCATTCAGCCGGCTCGCCTATTGTTCACTTAATTCATGCTGAAGGATCCAGGTCAGGCCAGCAAGCACCCTTCACAGGTTAGAAGTCAGGACTCCTCTCCCATAAACCACAGGCAAGAACCACACCATTTTAAACTAGTGGCAAGATGTATTATTATCCACTAGAAATATATTTCCACAGCTGTGCCTTTTCTATTTGTAAAATGACTGTGAAGCTAATGAGAACAGAATGCCTCTGAAATTATATTTGCTCAACATGGTTTGCAGAACACTGAACTGATATGAGCTGGGATGAGGACATCTAGCATGGTCATTAGTTGGAATGTGTTCATTGGAGGAGCAAGTTTAAGATGATTTTCAAGCACTATTTTGTCTTTTGTGGGATAAGTATTATACTGACTTGAATCTATCTGAATTAAACATGGCTGTGTTGTATATCAGATATAGATATACCTTGTTTATTTAGCTTTTATCTATTTCACAAAGTATCCTCCAGCCCCGGTAAGTCTTTAACAATGAGCTGCACCCAGTTTTAGAAATTTCCCAAAGAAGCTATCTTCTCCCCGTCACTGAGGGAAGAATGCACATGGCAGCCATGCAGCCAGGCTTTCCTGTGAAGGAGAATTAATCTGCTCCAAACAACCTTTTATTTTCTCTACACAACTACTTGTCAGCCTCCACTAAAAGCAATTTGTTTTTGGCCCGCTTCTTCAGGCTCATGTAGCAGGACTGAGAGAGCAGTGTGGCATGTTGTTTCAAAAAAGAGAAGAGGGGGGGAAAAACAGTGCTTTAATCTGATTAGACCTGGCTAAAATCCCAAACCGGAGCTGAAGTGCAGTGCTTGTGGTTTCTGAACGGCTTACGCTAAGTCTGTACCATGGAAATAATCTACTCTTAAAACCCAGGAAACAAATCAACTATGCTAAGGACATAAGTCGCTGTCATTACGGAGTCATTAAGAGAAACATTTCTATAAAGCATGCAGGCCGGCCCTGCTGGCAGAAGGGGGCAGTGTGTGTGTGTGTGTGTGTGTGTGTGTGTGTGTGTGTGTGTGTGTGCGTGTGTGTATGTATGGCCATCTCTGTGTATTAATGTGTTTGTGTGTCAGTGTGTGCTTAAATGTAGAGGCACAAGTGTTTGTTTATTCATATTTGCGTGAATTTGTACATTGTACATGTATCTGTGTGTGTCCCTACTGTGGACTGCATTTGTACATCTGTCTATGTGTGTGTGTGTGTGTGTGTGTGTGTGTGTGTGTGTGTTTCTGTGCTGCTGTGGGATTGCAGGATGACTTCTTGGGTGCTGAATAATGAATCAAAGCTTGGGAGAGGAGTAGAGTCACTGCAGTAGCCTGTCTCTCTGCACTGCTTTTACTTCAGAAGGGCTGAAGATACCCTCTCTTACAGGGCCATGTCCCCACTTTTACCTCCACAACCACACAGTATTCCACCACAAAATCCTCCTCTTGATATGTAGTTAAATACAAGCCTGACCACTGAATATAAACAGAATCTTTGGATATTTATAGTAGAATTATTCTGATTTATTGGATAAGTATTATCTGCTGATGTAGTTGATGTTTGGAAGTACATATAGTAATACAAGAAGGGGCCATTTGGGAAGATCAATAGGAAACACTCATAAACATGCACTCCAACAGATGGGATCAGCCATCAATAAAAATGAGGAAAGGAAAACCAGTTGGAGATCAATATTCAATCAATATTGGAAAACAACTGAAAGGAGCAATAAAGTAGAGGAAACAGAGGAGTAGAGGAAGTAATAATAATATACTGCACTATATATAGTAAAGGCGTACCCACCACCTTGTAAGCGTGGAGTAGTATTACAGTGCAAGACGTTGCTAATGACACTATTAAGCTGTTTACCACAGTATACCATGTTGTTGGCCCCAGTTCACCGTCTCATTAATAGCTTCCCAACACAGTGCAGATTTCAATATCAGTTTGCTCTGATTATCTCTCTTCTATGATACCGTTTCATTTTGCACGGGCTAAATTAAATGTAAAAACCATAACGCAATTTTGCTGGAGGAGAACATGGCGGCTAATTGCATTAGACTGAACTGTCGGTGGCGTCTGCAGCGGCTAGGCCCCCATCACTCTCCTGCAATTAGCGCTGGCTACTCCCCTCAGCAGCAGGTGTTGTTCTGCTCGTGCCAGCACTCCAGCTGATTACCTAAGCCGCGCGCTGCGAGCGGCTCCCCATCCATCTAGGTTACCGCACCACCACGGCTCTGTGCTGATATACTGAGAACCACAATTACATTACTGTAGAGCCCACAGATACAGATGGCGGTATACACCACCGTCACGCTGAAAGCAGAGAAGGCTGCCGAGCTGTAACGTAACGGTGTAGATGGGAGTAGTATGGCGCTGTCATGTCGCCGGCTGAGGAGACGGGTTAGCTGTAACCTTGGGCTGGAAGGAGCTGGGAGGTTGGAGTGTATCGATGCGAGAAGTCAGGAGGACAGGGGAATGTGGGCTATGGAGTGTGAGAGGCTCAGGATGCTAGGCACGGCAGAGGACTAGCATGCATGTGCACGTTCACACGCACACACACACACATACACACACACACAGCAGGAGGTTGGCAGCATTCCAACAGACTCTGAGAGCAGTTCGGCTAACCGAATTATAAATTTACAAGGACTAAATTACATAGCAAGTGTACACACATACTGTCACACACATCAGAGACACAGCAGCTCTCTCTCTCACACACACACACACACACACACACACACCAGGGACACAGACCCAACCGACATCAAATAACTGAACTTGAACTTTGGACATGTATCGAAGGTTCAGTGCATGATGTGAATAAGAAACTTGAAAATACCTCAATAGCCTTTTTGATACCTTGTCATATTCCATAATCCTATGTCTCGATTTCCATGTATTTTATATGTAAACCAATCCTAAACTGAAATCTGAAATTAAGGTGTGTGATTATGAGTAAAGTAAAAGAGCCCTGACCACGATACAGTAGAAGGTTGTATTGTCAATTGAATCATGTGAATCTCATACATTTCTGTGAGTATATGTCACTGTTATGGTGTGGTGTGTTTTTGTGTTTTTTGGACACTCGTTATGTGTGTGGGAGTCTGACAGAGGGGGGACATTGTTTTTGAGGGTTTCCATATTTCACTATAAAGTGTGACTGGTTGACTGCCTTACTGGCAGAGCACCGGGGAGTCTGTGGTGGCAAACAGTTGTCTTGTTGGCTACTCCTTCACTATCATCCATTCCTGGGTGAATGTATTCATGTCTGTATGTATATATGGGGACATGTACTGTAAAAGGTATGTATATATATGCTTTTGTGATGGTTTGATCTTTCAATGTCTAGTAAAATTAAAAATGTCTCTTTGAAACTCAGGCTTGGCACCTTAGGATGTCTGACACTCAAATAAAATACAATTGAAATCAAATCAAAATCACAATAAAGCCCAGATGTTATACACAAGTGAGATTCGGGGCTGTGTGTTAGATGTGACCCTCATCACTTGCCATCCAGAGTGGTGTTAGTGTGTCATTGACTAGTACGGTGGTCCTGCTGTGCCATTTTCCTCAGTCGCCAGGATTAAAGAGACACCGCACTCTAGACATGACTCACTCCCCGAATATCCCCGCTCACATGGCTCTGCTGCAGGGCCAATCCATGAGAGACCGTTATGTAAGTTGAGAGCAACTTAACTTACTTTAAAACAGGAACCTTTTTTCATTACTGGCAATTTGCTTCATGCTCCCACCATCAACGCCTAGCATAAACCAAAGATGCTTTTATCAGTTACTGTGTTTGTTGAGGGTGAAATGTTGTCCCAGATCTGTGGCTGTATCCTTCCAAACACATCAGACCTCTAGATCCGACAGCCCATACTAGGGAACCACATCTAGAGACCGACACACATCTCATGGCCCTGCAAGGCCTGCCGCCAATTACACACAGCACAAGGGCTGTAAAGTAAACATACACACACTTACACATTCATGTATATGTACACATGCGCACATGTGCACACATTCTCTCACTCTTTCTCTCTGGTCTTAGCAATCAGTACAAAGAGCCAATTGACTCCCCCAAGTCCCATTAATTCTGCAGCCCATTTGTAAACATCACAGGCTTTAAGTTGGATGCCCAGGAGCCACAAACAATCTGAAGCTTTAAACTTGTCAGTGCTGAATAGGATACTTCTGCAAGTCAAACATAACATAATGCATGTGTCTTATGAATAGCTAACTGAACAGTAATCTTATTATCAGTCTGCAACACCATTATATTTTCTTTGACTGTTGTTAATGCAAGCAAAATAGTAAATGTAATTTATATGAATATCACTTTTAACCCTTTTAAGCATTTTTTTAATATTACATTTTTTTTTAATTTGAAGGCCATGATGAAGATCCCAAATCATATTTGAATTGAATAAGCTAGCTAAAGATGCTGTATAAAAAAAAATATATATATATAAAAATAACAGTCCCACTTTGACCATGTTATTTTGGTGTGTTTTGTTGATAATGTTGTGATTGGCAGAGCAGCTCGCGCCCATGGAGACAATGTGCGCTCGTCTCTCCCATGGTTAATTGCTGCTCCTGCTACTCCAAGTGAGACACCCCTCCCCTATATCAGCCCTCAGCCAATTTACATCTTATTATGTCTATCTGTGGTGAGACCTAGTATCTCAAATAGGGAGAAAATTACTCTCCATTTCTGGGAAAATAGTGACTCATTTTAGTCACCCCAACATTGATGTCTTCTGTCACTGTGTCAGAGGTGCCTGAGAAGATATTGTATAAATTCTGGCCATGCAGGGTAGCATCGTTGGAATTGTTCCATATTTTCACTCTATTATTAAAACCCTAATGTCATTATTAACTACGCACATAAATGGTTACCTTGCAAAATAACTGAATAATGCAGACTGAGCACTTCCCATTTTTTTGGCCAATGCTGTCTTGCCTTAGACAAACATCTGTGACACTGATAAAACAGACACATCCATGTAAACATTTAACTTTAAATTGCCTGCATTTATTTGAGGATGTGTACTTATATGCTTGAGTAAATAATAGTGAGATTGTGGATTCAGTTGAAGTCATCTTATTCCTCTTTGATGATAAAATTCAAGCTTTTGATTAAATTGAATGTAGTCATATGCGTATTGCCAAGTATTTATTTCTGCCATAATGCTGTTGACACATTTCCTACATCCATTCTCTCATTTACACAGCCTGCAGTGTTTGCAGTCATAGTTATGTTGGAAAAAAAAAAGGAGCATGAATGAAAAGTATTATTGGGCACGGGCAAACATTTGAACATGTTCCCACCAGTGTACATGTATATGTTGAATACACATACGGTTGTTCCTATAAGACACCAGTGAACGTTTTGCTTTTGATGCTACAATTATTGTTCAGCGCAACAGGGATCTTCTAAAACATCTGAGGTTTCCATAGTAAGATAGTTAGCAGAGACAACATCCTAAATTGTGGATACTCATCTGACCAATATTAATATGAATCTGAGAGAGCAAAAGCCCTCTGATAGGACAATTAATTTTATTATAGGCAGTGTGTGTGTGGGGGAGGAAAGAATAGCTCGCTAGGTTTCCACTTACTCAGATGACTGACAAGGCCTATCTATTATAGCAGCCAGAATTTCACCAGTGTTCACTATCGATCCTTCACCCTGCATGGCCTGTAAAATAATGCATTGTAATGAGCTGGGAGTCCTTGATGAACAAGAGAGAAAAGCTGGCTAAGTGACACTCCAGTGTTCAGGCTGGTAGCAAGGAGCCCCTGTTTCCGTTCTGATATCATTTTCAATCATACCATGAACTAGTCCATCCTAATTCAATTTCCAACACATTCTCGCATTCTTAGTGCGATGAGTGTTTTATCTTAAAAATATCATCATAGTATGATGAACACATTAAACACACTAAACGTCAAAACATAACCACGCTAATGCAGATATTGAAATATAGCGCAGATTGAGATGATGAAGAATGTTGACACCTTAAATGATTAAATGAGATGAAATATGACATACAATGTCAGTTATTGTAATCTATTAATGTTTTTCATTGGTTGGTATGTGTGATAATATATCTACAGAACACCCACAGACATGGACATACTAGTATATATGTTGCATTTGTTATTCATGTGCTCTCAACTCTAAGATGCTCATTTAGCGTCTGTGAAAAAAAAAATCTGAAACAAACTATAAATATGCTATAAATCGTTTTATTGATTATTCAAGGAGCCATGAACACATTCCATGCATTCTCTCTCTCTCTCTCTCTCTCTCTCTCTCTCTCTCACTCTCTCTGTTTCTCTCTCTCTCTCTCTCTGTTTTTCTCTCTCGCTCATCTACATGTTCACACATACACAGCGGTGGTGAGATGGGATCCTCTGATTCAGCAAATCAAAGGCCTCTCCTCCTGTCCATATTATCGATGCTGCTGGAGGGCCATAGAGGATGCCGGGGCACGAGGCAGGGTGGGGGTGGGAAGCGCTGGCGGATCTGTGGGGGGCAGGGCAGTCAGGGCTGGAGCTGCAGATTATTCTGGAAATTGCCAGCTGCAGTGTCTGCAATCAGGATCAAACCGGTTCCGGGTGGGGGGAGGAGGAAGTCAGTGTCGATTTTTGTCAAGCCAGCCTGTGCCTGTGTGTCTCCCGGCTGAGTGGGATGACATTCGTGAGGGCGATGGTGGAAATGTCCCACCACCTCATCCTCTCCTTAATAATTCATCTCCCTGCCCGGGCTCTCTGCAGGTCTGTGGCTGTGGCCATGCTGCCCGCCTTTTAATGGAGCCTGTGATTACCAACACTGACGTCTTAACATTTAAATAATACACAGACATCGGGCCGGTGCAAAATCAATAGCACATTGAGAGGGCGTAATGTAGAGCAGAGCGCAGGCAGCAGCCACCTTGCCTACCACCGAGCATGTAGATGCAAAAACATATCCCACAACCCCCCCTCCTTCCCCCCGGTGATACCGAGGGGTCTTTTTTCCATAGCATCCTCCTGCCTATGCCCTATTCCCTTGCTTCTCTTACATTCCTCTCCTCTACTCTCTCCATTTTTCTACCACTCGCCCCTCTCTCTCCCTGAGGACTGCAGGGCTCCTGAGGTGAGCAGCAGAGCCCTGGGACAGACCCTGATTAAAACGGCCCGTTAATGACAAAGGCCCCAAACACCGCAGCTCGCGTGTTAATCTTAATCTGTATGCATGCACGGCAGCACATATTTCCTCCACGCTCCGGTCCTCTGTGGCACCAGAGAACGGAAACACAGTGGCAGCCATTTTGGAACAGCTGCATGGAGTTTCGTGTAATGGAGGAGCTCTGCACAGGACACCGACGGGGACGGAAGCCGCTGGAACAAATCCACTCTTACTTGCCTGTGGCCATGTCAGGTTCCCTGCATGCCTCCGGTTCCATACATACCAAATCCGTTGCTACACTGTGGTAGTAAGAAGAAGAAAGGGAACAGACTAGCTCATGGGGAGCCCCTGTTTTTGATGCAACCCTGCAGCTTTTAGGTCACCTTTCAGTTGCTGTAGTGACTAGGGCCACCGACGGGATCATGTCAGCGGCGAGGCTTGACTCTAGCTTGCGTCGCTATTCCATTTCAGACCAAAAAAAAACAAAAATACATCTGAAGGGTCTGATTTGAAACACCTCACAGGGGAGGATTGATAGCAGAGGAGAAGTAGCCTGTTCACCTGAAAGCGAGACAATGGGGGCTAACAATACAGAGGGAAGGTGAGCAGTTTATTTTAGCAGCGAGGGGGGTGTCTGCATGTCTCCAGTGATGCGGGGGTGATTTCTTTCGGCAGGCCTGTGAGTGCCCCGAGGCGAGAGGAGGGAGGGCCATATAGGAGAGGGAAAGAGAAAGAATCGGGCCTGGAGAGACTTTGCAACATGACTGCACCGGAGCCATTAAAATATAACAAGGGATGAGCGTAACAGTGTATATTTAGCATTGGAGAAAGAGGCTGCTCTGCTGTGTTGTGTTATACTAGCCGTTGGTTTATTTTGCTCACTGCTGGAGCTCAGAATCAAAGCAGAAAAATGGTCGGAGAAGAAAGCGCCAAAGAAGCAAGCTGAGGTGTTCATCATTTCATCAGTTGCTCTTACTGGTGGATAAAAGAAGCACTGCACATCTGCACATTGGCCACTTTCAATGCAATAGGAAACAATAGAGCTTGAAAATGAACGGGGTATTGGCTCGGCGCTTAGAATTATGGATGCTGGAAAAGAATCCTGGGTGTGGGAAAGACGAGAGAGGATTATGAATTTCAGCAAATCAGAGGAAAGCATGCGGAGGAATCTCACAGTCGCCGTCTCTCTTTTTCCCTCTCCATCTCTCATTCCTTCTCAATCTCATTCTTTCATTGTCTTTCTCTCTCGTTTTCCTCGATCTTGTGCTCTTTCATTCTTTTTCACAGAGCAGGCTGTAGTAAGTTTTTCTATTGGCATCTGTCCACAGTTGATCTGTCTTCTGTGCCCATTCTTTATTCTCCAAACAGTTGCCTCGCTCATCTCCCTGCATGAACAGTTCTTTCTCTCTGAGACATCAGCAATGTCGAGTTTGAGTATTTGCTCAAATCCCTTCATTCTCATATGAATCTCATCTCATCATGAATCCATGCTGGAAAATGAATAATGTCACATTTGGTTCTCGTATGGCCCTTCGGTGTTAAGAAACTGTTGAGATTAAGAGTAATCATTGGTTTTAATTGAGTGGCTTTTCAATCACATCAAGCAAGTCAACCTGACGGCTTAATATGATTATATTTCCTCTTTCAAACACTAAGGTCACAAGCCCCGTGAAATCAATTTTGACATATTTATGACAAAACCACACCAGAGTTTTTCCTTAAGATGATTGTTTGATGTGATTGATGATTTGTTAAGATACCTCTGAGCAAACTCCCCCTTCATCCATTCCTCTATACCTCAAGCAAATTGAAATGGTAATTGCATCTTCTCATTATTGTTTTAATCACAGGGGTGCTATTTTTTTCAAATACTGTCAGGACAACAAACAAATAATCTCTCTGTCTTCCACTGACCTTATATTGGTATTGACTGTTTCCAAAAAAACAAGATTTAATTAGAAAACAAATCAGTACACTAATCACAATCATGATATCTACCATGATATAGAAGTGCATCATATTTACAGGCATTTTTATTCTGTCTACTGATGGATGGGAGATGGCACCTGTAATTACAGGGTGCTGTGCAGCGTATTATTGCAACTCACTGAGGGTCACAAAGTGCAAGGTTCAAGCGTCTTGATATTTCCAACAGAAATAAATACATCCAGAGGTGTGTTTGAGCTCCTGTGGATCACAAGGTTGAGGTCCACTCTTTGTAGGCACCTTTTCCTCCACGGAGTCAGGAAAGTGATTCATCAATCTGAGAGCGTGCCAGTAAGGAAGTGACAATAGTACAGAAATTAAGGGATCTTTAATTCAAGCCTCTGGCAATCTCCAAGTGTTTGGAGAATTGAACAGATTGGAGGTACAGTAAGCAAAAAATCAGGGCGCCATTTCAGCTGAGAATCGCTGGGGTCTTTCTCTCAACAGCAGTGAAAAGGCTCGAGAGGTGAGAAAAGGTTTTCCTGTAAACTGGCTCGAGGGATATCGTATGTGTGGAGCATGACATGTTCTGCACTTAGAGGAAGACTTTGTACTCCAACAGCTACATTATTCTCTTAACTTGAGTGAAGGTAATGGGTATTCTTGCAAATTCTCTCTTCTCATCATTGAAATGCTAACACAAAGGAGTTTGGTACATACTGTAATCTCACATTTTATAACAACGCACAAGTGGATCTCATTTCTTCCTCTTAAAAGCAATAGTGGAAACATCAAATATTGAAGTTGATAATTTGCTGTTTAAATTCCATGAACTTATAGATGGGCGCAGAAGACAAGCCCTCATCCTACCTCTTCACATGTGTAATTTAAATCAGTGGCCGCCATTCTCTAACTCTCAATGTGCAATCAAGGCAGAGGGTTGTGAAATATGTTAAACTCAAACAAGGCATTTGAATATGAATAATATACAGTGTGGAGTGCATTATGATAATAGCCTTCAATTACACCAGATATCTGCATGTCTATCTCCTCTACTTCTTCAATGTTGTGGAGAGGAGTGGTGGACTTCTGAGGACACTCGGCATGGATGTTAGATCATCAGTCCTCTCCGACCTCTCATCGTCACTTACTTTATGTCAGCATTCGCCGCCTGCCTCTATCAATATCAATTAATTATCATACATGTACGCCGTGCACTCCAAAATGATAAATGCCTTTTATCTCACACTTCACAAATCAATGCCTTCACAATTACCCTGCTAACATTTGCCTCATAATCCGGCTCAATCGATTGAAAAATTCGCATTGAACAATTCACATTGAAGATGTATCATGAGGGGAATCAATATAATTAGCAGTGAGAGCTTGGGGAATGCGCTAGCTTCGACAGAAGACTAAAAGCAGAGTCTAGCAGAAAGATAATGTCAACAACTCTTTGTCAAAATGTATCAGATCAGATCAGCCGAACAGAAGGAGTGACTGTGTGAGACCCACATTGATCATGACTGACCGAGTCTTGGCATGTCTACTGTCCGGCCGTACATCACAGCTACTGTGTTTCTCAGAGTTTGCTCAGGTCGTAGATTTGACAGGGGTGTTGAGTCAGGGGTTAATCTTTACACAGTGGCCATGTTTTCCTTTTCATGCGGTGGTTGTAGCGCATGTCTAGTGTGGCGTCCCCGCAGACCTCCAGGACCATGTGACCACGCCCCTATGACCTGATGTGGATGGTGTCTGACCCCCGAGGTCAGTGTGTAAGGGGACAGTGACAGGTGACGCTTCATCCTGACGCTATACCACTGACCTTTGACATTTTAAAAAGCGTGGCTGCAAAGAGTAGCTGCATAAATCTTTCAAAAAGACACTTATCTACACTCTGCTAACGTAGTATAAGCTTAGCACTGATCTGAAATTGGAGTGTCATTTCACAATTATTTTAATCACTCAAATGTAATTGGTCCGTTTTGCCTGTTTGTCCATTGATGTTTAGCTATTTCCCATTGCAGAAGTAATGGTGTATACTTTCTTATGAAATGGCAATATCAGCTGTATTGTGTATCACTTTATTTCTATTCATGCAGAGTCAAAACAAACCTTTCAGAGTGAAAATAATGAATTGCATTCTGTGGATTCACATTTAATAATTATTAATTACTAATTGCCTAGCAGCTCAGTGGGTGAAATGAGCATTTTTCAATTTCATACTGATCACTTTGGTACTCAGTATGATAATTATATAACTTCCAAACACAGAAAAGGATGAAAAGACACAATACACATAATACACTAATTGAAATACAAAACAAGCTACCTTTGAAGATGTCAGCTCAACACATTTAACTGCAGTGTTTATTTGTGGCCTGTAATGCACAGTGTGATTTTCAAAGCTATTGTGATTCAAAGGGGTCAAAGCGGCAGATTGGTGCAGACAAAAAAGTAATTGGGAATCAGAGTTTAAGAGTCTGTAATGATTCGTATGAAACATTATGAATAGTCATGACACAAACGGTGGGGGGACTCCAGTTCATTTTCCCTCCTATTTTGGGATCATTAAAAAGAGCGAGTCTTATCACTATTCTAATAAATACCTCTGCTTCTGAGAAAATTATTTTCTTTGTGCTTTTAAAATTAAGAACACAGTTGTTTCTATTTTTTCTCTAGGTAATGTTTTTTTGGTCTCTATGCATGTTTACTTAATTTGGCGGGAATAGAGTGTTCACAGTGGACTAATTACCATAATTATACATGTTTCTATGGAAACCCATGAGTCCAGGTTTGATTCATTATGTTTTACCTTCCAGACAATTTTAATTGTTGTGATGCGAGATGAGAGGAAATGCCTGTTGGCATTTTAAAAACTACCCCACAATTGGCTTTTAACAGCCGCCTTGGAATTTCACTTAGTAGTGGCCACAACCCTGTTAAATATACAGTTTAACACTCACCAACCAGTGGAGTATTATTGCAGAGTAATAGTGAGAGTAATCATTGTTGTTAATGTGTGATGAGTTTGATTTCAAAGCAATATTGTGAACACAAAAATCAATGTTATGTGAATAATCTGATAACAGGTTAATATATTGTACGTTTTATATTATACAAATTATTAAATTAATAATATTCATTATAAATCAAATATTAAATACGTATGAGTCATTGGATAGAATAACTAAGGATATCGCTTTTTTAGTTAGATGCCAATATAGCCTTGACTATAAAGTTTTAATGTCTTCATATCAAGTGAAATAATTAAGCCATAATAGTTTGAAATATTTTTCCAATTATAACAGTTTTTTGCTGAAAGAGAGAAAAGTCATTTAAATGGTCAAATTGAAAATATATCTCACATTCACATAATAATTGCTTGTGTTCTCCAACTTTCTGGGAATGTAATCTAACCATGTGACTCCCAAGCGAGCAGTTTCCTTCACAGGACTCTGTGCCCTCTACGTCTGTCATTCAGTCCACCGAGGACGGGACTTGGATTCAGCCATCTAAGACAACAGATCTCAATCAGTCATGGTAGCTGGAGCTTGGGCCTGGATGCCTCCCTCGCTATTACAAGGCTATTGATCATTTGATTACACAATGTGGGTCAAATTTCCCATGATAGATGACGCTTAAAAAAAAATTCTAGACAATAAAGGAGTGAGAAAAAAAAGAGAGGTGATAAAAAGAAGAAGAAAGAGGGAGAGAAGGGAAGCCATGCATAAGTAGGTGTGAAACGTGTGCACACAGGCTGCAACTGGTTTATCTACATGCATCCCCACTGAATAAAAGCATTAGTCAGAATGTTGCATTAGATTGCTGCAACTATTTACATGCGTGAGAAAATCCAAAATACTTTGAAGTTTCACTCAGATTAGGGCCTGGTGACGAGTCAGATTGAGGTGCTTCTAGGAGAATTTGTTTTGGAATATGAGTAAACCAGTCCTAGCTGTATTACACAGTTATCCTTCACACCCGCGCCCACACACACACAGTGTAGTATGCAAGCATCAGTGTAGTGTTAACATAATGTTAAGGCTCTCAAATGAATAGTTGCCTCAAGTGAACATTGGTGTTAAATGTAATTGAATGTAAGTATATGATTTGCCTCTGCAACTCACAGAAAACGGATTAAAACAATCTCCCCCCTTTCTGTCCTTTGTGTGCTGGAAACACTGTAGGCCATATCTGAATGTGCTGCTGAATGTGGTCTGATGGACCATCGCTGAGGAGCTACCAGGCAACAAAAAGATGATGCTATTCTTCCTGTCAGAATGAGACATGCTACCTGTGAAGCAAACGTGAGGGCGTATGAGGAGGATAGTGAAATCTTAGCCTTTATGCTCTCTCTCTCTCTCTCTCTCTCTCTCTCTCTCTCTCTCTCTGTCTGTCTCTCTCTCTCTCTGTCTCTCCTGCTTTCTCAACTGTGCTATTTTCTGCTCTCCCTCTGCAGCACGGCCCTAGCTCAGGCAGGCTCGGGCTCCCAGCTCTATTTCTGCAGCACTCGCCAACGTCCTTCATCTGACCTTGGCGCACCATTGTGCCCTCTGTCGCCATGCTGCTAGCCTCACTGTGCCCCCTGTGGCTCACCATCACATTATAACACACATACACACACACACAAACACACACAGGCACACACACTTATAGCCAACCCACTAATCAATAGTGCATCGGGCTCCAGGTCAACGGAGGGATTTAACTGAGCGTGCCCAATCACGTGGAGGGGGCCTCTGGGAAAAATCATTGGCTTTGCACCATTGTGACCAGTAGCCTCTGTGGGGAAGTGCGTATGCATGCCTGCGTGTGTGTGTGTGTGTGTGTATGTGTGTGCGCATGTGTATGTGTGTGTTTGTAGCGGTGAATAAGGTGTAAAGGCTAAACATCATACCAGGATTATGATCTGTTGGGATGACCAGGGTTGTCTGTCTGTTTGTGGATCGTATCATCTTAATGTAAAAACTGTAAATGTAGTGTGTTACAGTTTGGCTCACAGTTATGAAGCCTCCTAAATCCCCTCTATGGAGGTTACACCTGTATCATCTAGTGCCCCTCCTCCACCTCTATCTGCCCTGCAATGGCATTTTCAGCTCCTTTCGGTTGAGCAGGGGCACCTAACGGGATGTGTGTATGTCCCAACCTGCTTCAAGGACAGGTACTGAAAACTAGCTAACTAACATTTGCTATATACTGTGACACAAAACAATGGACAGCTGCTTGACTGCTTCATTGTATCTGCCTTTGTAAAATAAATTCATACAAATACACATGCAGCATGTACTGTCTCTACTAGCCCTCTCAGCTTTCTGTGCGCTAGTGTGGCTGACATAGTCAGAGGCGTCGTTCTGTGGGCTACCAGTGCACCACTGGACTCCATGCTGCGATATTTTATTTTGTAGTATTTATTCGATTGCAGAGAGTACGCATAGTGCACGTGTACAAGGATGTTGCGTGTTATGCAGAGTATAGAAATGCACTGGTTTAATGTGAGACTACATGGTCATGGAACTGCTTCTAGGCTTGCATCTGTATAAAAGGCTGACCAGTGGGATAGAAAAGAGTGCGCGGCAGCCTACTGTATCTCTACCGTTCCATTCCACTCATCTGTCCCCAGGGCCAGAGTCAGAGCGGCGGGATCAAAAGTAAAATCAGAGCGGAGAGCTGTATCCGATCGTGTCAGTCAGAGAGGTCTCTCCCTCTACTGTAGTCTGGCAACGTCCAGGGCTGAGGGCACTGATCTCTATCAACAAGGATAAATTCAGTCAAGCCTCTAAAATGTGTGGCAGTAGACCTGAAGTGATTTAAATCATTAAAATGAGGCCAGCTGCATCATGCAGTCAGAGCACGCGGTGGTTGCATCCCCCAGCCTGGCACAGAGAGAAGAGTGCCATCATCTGGCCCCTACTGATACATCCATCCTGCTGCAGATTCCCTCAGTGTGGAGAAATGCAACAGCAAGTCTGTGTAGGGTTTAGTATAAGTGCATGTGTGTGTGTGGGTATAATGTATGTTTATAGGAGAGTATGACATGACACCAAATACACCCCAAATAGTCTCATATTTGTAATTTGAGGCACGTAATAACAGTAATACAACAGCAACCATGTGTAGCAAGTATCACTACCCAGTACCTTGTGAGGTCTACATGTAAAGTGGTATCATGGTATCATATTATGTGTATTATAACAATATACCTCAGTTATCCTGGTATTTGCTTTTCAGTTTGAGGAACAGTCTAAGAATGTGTGTAATAATATGCTTGTTAGTGCTGACTGAGTGTTTGAATTTGGCTGTTTTCAGAGGCAAGGCACACCAGTGGCAGCCTGCCTGTCAACATCCTAAGGAGGAACCAATAGCTTTCACCACAGACAACAATCACACATCAACCATTCCATTTCGCAAATAATAGACCAGCGCCTCCTGCAATCATCATATGGGCCTGGGAGAGGGAGAGTGTGTGCTTTGTATAATTGTAGGGTTACAGGCATATGTTTGTATTCTTTTCTGTTCATTGTAAAAGGTGTCTGCCGTTGATTTACCTTTCAGCGTGTAATTGAAAAAGAAAATCAATACAAGTCAGTTGCGCTTGCAGTCTCCAAGAAACACGATGGTTTTGGGGAGTGAAATGAACCGACTTACATTAGTGCTCAACTCAGCTTTCTAAGGCTGTTATGCTTACAGTCAAAAATTGCCCATATCGTACTGCTCAAAAATGTAGAAACTAATGAGGTTGATAGCAGTTTGACACTCACACATGCACCATCTCTCTCTCTCTCTCTCTCTCTCTCTCTCTCTCTCTCTCTCTCTCAGACACATACATGCACAAAAACATAAACAGCGAAAATATATGTTCCCGTGCAGAGAACGGTTCAAAATGCATATACCTGTTAATAACATGTCTGGACAGTATGCAGTCTCCATATATCTATTTGCATCCCACTATAACTCGAATGTCCTGCAAACAGCACGAAGAAAACAAACAGCTGAAATCTGCGACACGTACCAGACGCAGACAACACACACGACAATCTTAGTCAATCAACAGTCATGCTTGTCCCGAGCATAAACACACCTATTATACGCTGCCAAACAGCGTCAGTGTAAACAATGCAGAACAATACACTCTGCATTTCCAGCTGCAGCGGCTCCTCTGATTGGCTGGATCGATCGTCGGAGGTATTTGATGTTATAGGAGGAGAGGCGAGGCATATTGATTGGAGGATAATCAGAGTCAAGCTGGCTTGGTCCTCTTCAATAATTCAAAGGAAGGATTTGGGGTGGGATTCCCTTGGATCGGAGGTGTGATGTACATTTCATAGCCTGGGAGTTGGAGCTACACGGAAAAAGGGAGGGCAGAATGTGTGTGTGTGTGTGTGTGAGTGTGTTGGGGTGGGGGGCGGGTTGCAGTCACATGGGCTCAAACATGGGACACCTTTTAACCAATCCGACCATAAGTAACAGTGACCTAATGCTAGTCTCCATCCATCTGTTAGAACTATCAAAAGTATAGCGAGAAAAAACCCTATTAATAATTTGTACTGTATGTCAGGATTGCATTTGTGCCTGTGTGTGTGTGTGTGTGTGTGTGTGTGTGTGTGTGTGTGTGTGTGTCCAAGCACTGAATGAATATACTTCCCTCCTCAGAGGCTTTTTGCCACAATCTCGAGGCAGAATGTATAGCAAATTCTGTGTTTACCTCACCCAGAGGACCTTACACTGCAATCCAAGCATTGATTTTCCTCTAACACCTTCAGCCCTGTCTGTGTGACTAAGCCAGTTTTACCGGCCGTGACATTGCTGTGAAAAACAGAACAAACTTTGTACCTTTTTTCTTTCTTCCAAATATGCATGAAATATGGGATCAGTGTGCTCCCTTTTGAACATGAATTAAATTATTGTTGAAGGTGTTGGTGCATCCAATTCAGACCGGCTCAGAAAGCATGTCTTGTAAAATTAACTTTGTCCTAATACCTGGATGTGGAGTTTGGTGTTTTTTTGCTAGTTGGGCATTCTGAGTTTATGAGTTTGAGCTGTCTGGCTTTGTGTTATGCTGGACTGTGGAGCTACACCGCAGGACAGCTTTTCCGGCCTGAAAGGCTGAGTCAGTGTCTGTGTGTCTGGTTTCTAGTACAGTACAGTACATATTCTATACATTCTCCACAGTGCATTGGTGGCAATGACATATACAGTCTCAGAAGAAAGCTATAGAGTTTTGTGTCGCGTTGGGGGGGTTCGACAAAAAGTTAGAGCCTCAGCAACAAAATGTACAACTCTGTACCTTTTTTCTGACAGTGAAACCTAATTAATTAGCAGTTCATTTGAATGTGCTCCATAGTTTATCAGCTGCTTTAATTTCTTCTGTGGTGAATACAGCAATGCTAGGCTACTTGGCTTGCTAGTTAATATTACCCCCTGGACTGTTAGCAAACCTAGCTTATAGCATATTATATACATACAAAGCAGCACTGCTTATACAACAATGTGCTTTATTTTAAAATGCCAGAGTATGTGTTGTCTTACAATCCTAACAATATTAAGCTATATATATATATATCACCATTCATAACTGCATGGCAGCATCATTTGTATACAAGACGACGATTGTGGGAGTTGTGTGAAAAATTGAAGTGAAGATTAGTAGTTAAATTAGATTTTCACAGCAGTACAACTTTTACTTCCTTTATTTAATTAGATTTTTCTCCAAAAAGAATATTTTTATGACACTGTGATGAAGTTTAGCATGAAAATGCTTTGGGAAATCCGAGCCAATAACCAGATATGTGCTTTTTGCACTTAAGACCTACAGAACCATATCTCATTGTGTCCATAATGTAGGCCTTTAGGTTCAGAGCCTTCACTGTCTGATGCATTTCTGTAGTGTAGCCCACCACGACCCACAGTATGGATCTATGTGGCGGTAGGCCTACGTGTTTAGAATCAGACTGCAGTGCTCCTTCTGCAGTCTGGTAAAAAGGTCACATGGGGGGTTCCTCCATAACACGCGGTTTGCTCCCTGCGCTTATCTCCTAATCACTGCAATTACTACGGCAACACTTGTTTGTTTGTTTGCTGGAATGGTGCATTAGTGTGTTTGTATCCCGCTGACTGGTGCAGGCGTGTCAGGCGGGTGTCTGGGGAGGGCTACTGCGGTTAGAGGATAGGTCTTGTGCTGACTGCAGATGTGGGATGTAGGTGGAATAGCCACGACCATCATCATCATCTCTCTTTCTCTCTCTCTCTCTCTCTCTCTCTCTTTCTCTCTCTCTCTCTCTCTCTCTCTCTCCCTCTCTCTCTCAGAGCTAAGCATACACCACTGGGGAAACGCTGCATCAGGTCATCTGTCAGTGTCTCCATACGGCACCACACCCAATTCACCAAAGATGCTCCCCAACCCAAACTATATTAAGCTGTTAAGGCTATACCCCCATATGTTCACATCTACGGTACGGCCCTCTTTTTACAATAACCACATTTTGTTCCTAAATCTTTATTTTCTTGCCTCTAAGAAACACAAATTATCTCTTGTCTGGAGGGTTGTGATGTCTTGTTCTTCCGCCGCCGCCGCTTGTCTTGTTCGGCTTCCGACATCAGTCCAGTCCATTCTCTATTTGAGGAGGAGGAGGAGGTGAGCATGTAGACCAACATCCTCTCCCCTGCTCTCTGTCACCTCTTACCTGGGATCACATCTCCATACACCCTCTAATTATCCCATTTGACGAGAAGCCGGGCTCTTCCACGCGCCGTGCTGCAGCTCTGGCTCCAGACCCCCGTCTCCAGCCTATAGCAGGTAGACGCAGGGCTCCTCTCCCACTCATCATTACTGCAGGAGATACCTGGCTGATTATAGCCTGGTGCTGCTCTAATAGAGAGAGGCCTGGATACCAGAGAGACCGGGAGGAGCAGACATTGCTGCAGAAGCAGGATATCGCACGGAAAAGCAGAGGATTAACAAAGGCATCTGATTGCAATAAGCCTTATCAGACTGCGAAGGCATCACGTCTACAGAAAAATAGAATTTGTCATTTTGATTAGCAGTATTCTCTATAATTACCCCTTTTAGTGAATATTTTTATAGATATTTTTTCACTATTTACGAATACTACTTTTAAGTATTTTTCTCAAAGAACAAATTCTCTCGATCCCTAAGTGAAATAGCATCCAGAACATGTTAACTTTTTGGATAGCAGGGATTGTGTCCATATTAGCTGTAGCATTTCTCTACTGGGAGCTACATAGGCCAAAGCATCTGTATTTAATACCGCGTGACCTTGATCAGGAAACTGTAGGTGAAGCACGCACACACATTCACATCTGTGTGTGTGTGTGTGTGTGTGTGTGTGTGTGTATGTATGTCTGTGCATCCTCTCTGACCCAGCATGTCCTCTTTCCATCATCGTCTTTTTTTCCCCCCATCATCTTAATGGTTCTCTGTATGGCCTCTCTGGGTTTATGCAGCATCATTCACACACATCTAGACCTCCTTGTCCTTTTTTCACTCTCTCTTGTCCTCTCATTCTTTTGCAGTCCTTGATTCACATATATTCTCTTGAAGAGCGCCTATATGTCAGCCGCCCTGCCAGAGAGACAAAGGCACTGAGTTAATTACCTATCATTTAGAGCAGATGGCTGCAGATGATATGTAAATGGATGTGTGTTTGTGTGCATGCACGTGCGTGTGTCTGTGTGTTTGCCTGTATATGTGTAAGTGTAATACTGTGTGTGTGTGTGTGTGTGTGTGTGTGTGTGTGTGTGTGTGTGTGTATGCCTGCATGTGAATCAGATAGTGAGTGTGCCTGAATATTTACATACCTGTGTGTGTGTGTGTGTGTGTGTGTGTGTGTGTGTGTGTGTGTGTGTGTGCATGTATCCAAAAATACTCAACACAGAGACAAAAACACATTGTTTATGTATGTAAAGGGGGGTTGCAATTTGAATTGTGACATGGATTATTTCATTCCTACCAGATAAAGTGTTAATAACTGAAACCATAATTACAGGTTGAGATTTGGTGCAATTACTTGCAGCCTCCTTCAGGCTCTCTCTGCATATTCATTTGAATGTATCTAGCGACGTGTTTCTTTATCTTAGAATTAAATTAGAGAGAGTTTTAGTGTGTTGTGCATTTGCTTTTCATCATTTATGGTCAATATGTTGATTGTTTTACATAAAAAGATGATGCACAAATAACGGCATAGTAAGTCAACAGAGATGTTTGTTTTTAGTCTGGTTTTGTTTGATAGTGCCTCAAGAGTCTCTTCTCACAATCTAAAGAGAAGCGGGCTGACTTGACACCAAACTCAAGCTGGTGTGTTCTATTTCTTAGCATGAAGCAAGAGGCACAGTAGATCAATCACGCCTGTACAGTGAATCAGAGATATATGTTACAGTGCACTCCATGACACAGGAAGAACAAATGTAACCACAGAGGGAGAGCAGGAGAGAGAGAGAGAGAGAGAGAGAGAGAGTAGCTAGATCAATAGTGCCGCTTTTGACTTCACCCTGTAAATTAAGCCTTCTCTGCGCCAAGATTTTTTTCCCAGCATGGTGTCTATGTGTGTGTGTGTGTGTGTGTGTGTGTGTGCATTATATACAGTTCTGGCCAAGATTCACTTTTGGTCTTCACACATTCATCTGTTATTTAACAGCACACGATCAAACAATAAGAATACAAATATAAAACAAATCTTCAAAATTGAGAAGTGGCTGTGGCCATTGTTATTGGCACCCTTTTCTAACATGTAGTTGCAACTGCTGGCTGTTTCTCCCACTCTTCAATTGCAACCCGCTCCAGTTCTTCAATGTTTGAAGGATTCCTTTGACCAACTGCACATTTCAGGTCTCGCCATTGGTTCTCAGTGGAATTGAGATCGCTGGCCACTCCAAACGTTTTCTCTTTAACCATTCCTGGGTGCTTTTAGATGCGTGTGTTGGGTCATTGTCCACTTATTATTTTATTTTTTTTAATTTTTTTTATTCTTATTGTTTTATCATGTGCTGTTGCAAATTGATAGATGAATTCATACACCTATTATTTTAGAGATTTCAAGATATTCTAGATTAACCTTAATAAAATGCAAGGGTGCCTAGTATCTAGTTGTGTCTGATGCTTGTGCATCGCACTGCAGTTGTTCTAATGTGTGTGAAATAATCTCTGTATGTTTATTCTCCACCAACACCCCCAGCAGGAGCCTGTGATTGTAGTCAGCATGTGTGACTATAAGTTTGTAATGCCACAGATGGAGACCCACTAATTTACTGGGTTTTGAAGATCTCATTTGAGAGAATGTTGGTGTAATGATCAGATGTAACTAATACAGAGCGAAGTCATTCATTGTGTTTCAATTTGTCATTACATTCATATTCAGATCCATCTGCTCTCTGGTAGATAGTCATTTCATCCAGTCTTAATAAATTACTCCACAAAAACTGCTTTTTAGTAGAAAAATATTAAACAGACATATTTGTATAGATATTTATTTGTTGTGCAAACAGCATAGCGGCAGTAAATAACGCCCATTCAGATGACGGTTAGTCCCCTACGTGGTTCCCTGGTGTGTAAACCAGCTCTACCACTACCACTGCTTTAGGGCTTTTATGGCACAGTGGGAAATATAGCAGCTTCATCTGAGTCATTTACAAATTGTAAATAGTCTTCAAATAGTGCACCCTATTGTTAAATCATGTCATCATATTAATTCAAATGGGAATTGTGAAATATGCATCAAAATATTACATTAAGAAATTCACAAATTTGTGTACATTTTCATACATTTGTTTCCCACTATTGTTACTGTATCAATTACAAACGAATCATTACAATGGCTTGTTTGTATTTTAATAATGCTATTTTGATGTTTTGTCATTATATGTGTTTTATTAGACAATCTCCAGAATTATTAGAGGAGTCTGTAAAATGTGAGCATTCTGTGTCGCATCTATTTCACCAAATTCAGAGCCATTGAATCAGCACTGTCTGTTGTGAAGTCAAGTCAGTGTGTGTGGATGCTAGAAAATGGAGCCTATCCTCTCTGTGCTTCATGTCACAGCACCGAGGCCCTCTACTGGCAACAAGGGTCTCTGTACCGGCACCATGTTAGGACATGACATGGAAAATACTACCAGTGTCTCCTCTGTAATTCTATGCAGCAGCGGTGATTGGGCGTTATTTTCGTTTCGGTTCCTCATCCGTCCCTGTTTCAGTGTGAGTCATGGTTCGAGCGTGGACATGATAAGAGAGAGAGATTTTTGCTTCTGATATTTTCTCATAATGAAATCATCAATTCTAAACATTAAGACGTCACTTTTTTTGTGTGTTAAAGGCAAATTTGGCTGATTGTGCTTTAAATTTCACATTTTGGTGATTTTCTTGCTGTGGTGGACCACCACTGCTGAATGAGTGTAGAGGAAGCACTGCCGATACACCCACAGCACTATGCAATTAGCAACATCCTGTATCATCCTTCCTAAATATATCTACTCCAAAATAAAATATCCTATTGTGTTAAAATTGCAGCGAACACATTAAGATGTTAATGGATTCTGACTAACCCTACAATGATGAACGTTTACCACCCAGGCCCATTACTCAGTACCTGGTTTTGTATGGTAGTGTGCTATTATATTTACATGAGACTCACTGACTACACACACACACTCATTCACACACACACACACACACACATGTTCTCTGTTTCTCACTCTTTCGCTCAAACGCACAAACACACAATGTCTCTCCCTTCTCCCTGCAGAGAAAGTGCGCGCGCCTTTGATCTGGCCTTGCTCGTGGTCTGTATCTTTCCTGGAGGAGAAAACCATTATATACACTTTGTGTCCAGATACACTTGTCATGCAATGGTGAGCTCAGATCCCAGGGAATCAAAGGTGTGGGTGATGCCTCCAGAACCAGCATTAATATGTATGAGAGCCGAAGCAGCCCGACTCAGCCCTGTGATGTAATTGCGGTAGCGGCGAAGGTCAGTGCCTTCGCCCAGCCTGTACACAATATCAAAGCACAGATGTAGGCACACCACTTTCTTTATGGAATTCTCCATGCATTTCCAAGAAAGAGGATGACTCTGATGATAGTGGCGTGTAAATAGATGCAAATTTGTTTTAATTGTGTTATCACCACACTTGCATGTTCTCCGGGGTCCAACTCTTGCATTACAATACTGCGCTCTCATGCGCCCTCCTTGGACACACATCACAGTGAGTATTTCATCCAGGGAGTAAAGCTGTTTACAACCCAAATGTGGTCTCATTCTCAAGGCTCTGCTAGTTCTGAATATAATGGACTTTCCTTTTATTCATGTTCCAGCTTCGGCCCCCAATCTGGCCCCAAGGATTCTGTATCAAAGCAAAGCATCCAAATGTTTAATGAGAATCACAAAAAATGTGTTTCTTGAATATAGACCCCTTGCTAGAATATCAGATGTATAATATCCCTGGTAAGTGAAATCCAATAGTCTGTCCTGGGGTGACTTGATATGCGGTGTGCTCTGTTGCTCAGTGATTCCCTTTGCTTTGTTTGCTGGTTGTTTTGGGTCCTGTGAATCCCTCACCAGTGCAGCTGATTGATAGAACCAGGACAGAGAACAGCTCCTATCACACAGCTGCGACTGGTATCAGACCCAGTTCTGTCACACATACGACTGTACTTAAAGAAGAACAATACCTTTTACAGTATTTAACATGGTATCAAACTTGTCCTCGAGGTATTTAGAGAGTAGTCATTCTTCGTAAAAACCAAAAAGGCAGATGAATTGTCAGTCAGTCAAATATTCTCAATAGGCCAAATCTTGACTTGAGATGGTGTCATGATGGCCATCTTGTAACTCAAACTCATGACAGGAAATTCAAGTTACTCAACTCACATTTCTGAAGTTCTGGACTGGAAGTATTTTAGAGTTAAACTTTGTTGTAACTTTCCATAACATATAGTTTCATGCCAAATCAATTCCAGACAGCCGTGTAGGATAAGACCACATAAAACCTTATCCTCATGGCCCCAGATGGCTTTTCCACATATCATAGATAAGGAGTAGCTGAGAGGGAACAGGTTGCCAGTTCTGTGGGAGAACCCCCTGAATTAGCAGCATAGTGGGACAGTTCCTGTACAGTGGAAACTAAGAAGATTACCAAGAGCCTCTGTCAATGCTAATAACCACAGTGGTCTCGCAGAGAGCTCCCCCAGGGCTGTTTGGCCATGCAAGTGATGGGAGGGGGGGCGTTTAGACGGGTGGGGGTGGGGAAGGTTTGAGTTGATGCCTCTCAGACTGTCTCAACTCATTTAGCTCTACAGGGCACGGCCGATCCACATCTCTCATGCAGAGATGAGGCTCATCATAACCCCGCTGTGTTTGGAGATGACTGGAGATGGTGAGAGCAAAGAAGCGAGGAATGGGTAGATGCACAAGCGGACAGGAAGGCTGAAAGACAGAAATACAGACAGACACACAAGCAGATACTTAGAGGCTTGCCTAAGGGGCTCGGTCCTTCTGGGCATGCCCTAGTGCTGACATCAGCAAGGGCAGTCGCCACCCCCCACAGAGCACCATGAACCACGAAGGGTGAGCGAGAGGAATAAGAGAGGAGTAGGGCAAGGAGTAGTGAAGATGGAGGGGGAGGGGACGGGGGTACAACACTTGTAATCGGATCATCGGCTACGGTAGGTTGAGTCGATGTGATCAATAGAAACTGCACATGCAGCAGAGAGCCTTTAATGGCCCTTAATCTCCATCAGGCTTGAACAGGAGGGTGGAAGAGGAAGTCACAGGAGCAAAGCCAGCCTGCATCACATTACACACTCACCCTATACTCACACAATGCTATACTCATGCACTTAGACTCTCTCTCTCTCTCTCTCTCTCTCTCTCACGCACACACACACACACACACACAGGACACACACAGTTCAGTCTAGAGTCCTGACCCGTGACTCTCGAGACTCCTGGCCTCAGCAGCCCGTATTTCATATTTCATTCCTAGGTATCTGTTCATTTCATTTCAAATGCATTACATTTCAGACCTTTCCATTCTACCCTACCCCCTGCAATGCATACCATTGGCTTGAACACACTATCCCAGCACAGGACAGTCTAACCTTTGAATTCAATGAGCAGCTTGACCATAGGCATAGTCTCCAATCATCATCTTCACAGTGCAAGAGAGACTCTTGTCCAGTGATGAAGTATAGATGTGGTACCAAGCCTCTGGACGCAGTGCTTTCTCTCCATTTCTCCAGTGTAAATACTTCATCTATCCACTCGATTAAAGTTTCATATACAGAGCCCAGTGCTGGGTAAACTCTGTCTAGGCAAGCGTCCTAATAGGGCAGTGCAGTTTATTAAACAGACAGATAGAAATCTGTGAAATAAATACAGTATCAGTCCTCTCAATCTGTCTCTCTTTTTATCTGTACCTGTCTGATTATCTCTCTCTCTCTCTCTCTCTCTCTCTCTCTCTCTCTCTCACACACTTATCCATAAATAAAAGAGTGGATAGACAATAACCTGAAACCTCAGGGCAGAACCAGAACTGTGTATGACCTACTGTAAAATGAATAGTGATGGCCCAGATATGTCCACATCTCCTTAGATAAGAGACCTCACCTGGAGCCTACACAAATCTTTAGCCTGGCTTCCTTTCTTTGCCTCCCTTTTGTCTTTTCTCTGATGTTTTTTATTCTCCATTGATTGTATGGCCTCACTTTCCAGTGGACTCAAAAGCAGAAAATGATTTATGAAATCTTTTTTACTAAGTTTTTGTTCATGTATTTTACTTGTTTATACGTTTTAGATCTCTGAAGGACAGTGACTGTCTGAGTACCAGACCTGCAGCCTCTGTAGGCTGTGAGTGGTCTAGACTGAGACCAATTCACATATATTTATAGTAGTGAGATACAGGGCAACATTTGTGGCCCAAGGAGTTGCAGCATTGTTGTATTGATTTGTGAGCAAGCTTCTGCTGTCAGAGCTCCTAGGCTTTGGAATGACTTGCCTGAAGAACTCAGGCTGGCAAAGCCACTATCATCTTTTAAATCATTTTTAAACTTACTTTTCATAAGGCGTTTACTCATTTTGTCTTTGTTGCCCTGTCTGATATTTATTTATTCTTTTTGTTTTTCTTTTTATGGTTTTATACGTCACTGTTCTTCCTGTTTTATTGAGCTTTGTCATTCATTTAATTGTATTTTTCTTGGTTGTGAAGCACTTTGTAACTTTGAAAAGTGCTATTATATATTTAATAGATAGGTGCTTCTTGTTGCCAGGAAACATCTGAATGCATTAATGACCCTGGGTCTTGTTGTGTTTGCTGTCCCTGGATACTTTGTCTATCGGCATTGCAATGACTTTTGTTTGTCCCACAAATACACATACAGGTTGTGAAGAGTGCTTAGAAAATATGATCTGTTATAGATTACTGATCACCTGCTTACAATTCTAAATGGTCACATAATCAGTTGGATTAATCCAACTCAGTGATGTAACACGATTCCTTCCACCTACATTTGGAAGACTTTTCAGAAACGCTTGAATATAAGGGGACTATTTATCCATTGACATTTGAAGATTTATTGTCCATATCTAAACCCATGACTATTTCAAGTTGTCTAAAATTGTATTTATGCCGACAATCCCAATCAAAATTATTTTCCCCCCATATTTGCCCATTCTTTTAAGTAATCCAAATAATCATCTAATCCAAGTAATCATCTAGTTTCATCTATTCTATTTTTCATCAAGTATTAGTGATTTGGTTACTGTGCATTTTTACTATCCAAAACTATCCAAAATTACAGTTGCCTTTTTTGTAACCAGATAAATGATATCCCAGTACATGTATGCTGCTACACCTCAACCCACCACCAGGAAACAGCACAGTGAAATAGACTGTTATACATTCATACCTCTAAAGATGCTTGATGATTACAATGACACAAAGTTGGTCCAGAGGGAAAGAAGGACTAGACATTACAACATGAGCTCCATTTGAGGTGCTTTTAATCTGAAATCACAATTACATTGAGAGGTGTTCCATATGGCTATTATGTTTGCTTCCTGTTAAGATACAAGGCTGCGTGTAATCTATAAAAAGTGTGAATAAAATGTTAAAGGGAAAGTTCAAGAATTTTACAACCCTATTATATTGATCACTACCCAAACCCTCCACCATTATTGTAGTTTTTGTTTCTTTGGCACCACCATCCTGTGTGAATTTGTTAGCAGTGCTAGTGTGCTAAGAAGCCAAAGCGGTATGAAAACAATTAAATTCCTCTGAAAATTGCTTGCAAGCCCTCTCATAGGCTTTCATAGCAGTAGTAATAACAAGAATAAGTAATATAACTATATGAAATGGCTTGAATGCGAGGATAGGCTTCTAAAAATCCTGAACCTCCCAATTCTAAGTGAAACAGTGAAGTCTGATCACTTCCAGACCACAGATGGCGCCTCCCTGTGGTCTTTAGGTACAACTGCAACTCTGCCATCAAAATGTGCTGTATGACTGCTCTTTGAACCTTTATTAATTGCTGTACACAATTGCAAAATACATACAATAAATATAAATGCAAGGAAAACCATAAAGACAGCAATTCAAATCATAATGTCATTTATGTGATAATTCAATTACGCTATTAAAAATCTACATTAATAGAATTACAAAATCTGTTGTGAAAATATTAGACTCCGCTTGCATAAATGTGCATCTCTCATGCCTCTTTCATCGTATGCAGAACAACAAAATCTCTCCATCTTAGATCTACATCATATCATTATGTTGGGGAAAATGGCTCAGCCTCCACTTTCAGTTCATAGATAGTGATATAACCATGGCAACAGACACCTTGGCAAAGGGCAGGATGAAAACTTAGACGTTATTGCCAGTCAAAGCTCCATTTTTACAATTGAAAATAAAACCCTACTGATCATTTTTAACTGACTTGTTGTGTAATACATTGAAACTTCAGTATGGCTTTGAATAAAGGGCTGAGCAGAGGATCCCGATACATGTATTGTTTTAAATGAAGATGCTTTAGTACAATGTCCAATGTAACTAACTAGTGAAGTAAATATATATTTATATTTTGAAGTTGTCAAACTCTGATGAACCAAATGTCAGTGAACATAGTCATCAATACGAGTAATGTCTGGAATGGGCTTATTGAGTGACACACTATGGCCCAGAGTGTGAAAACCTTCAAAACATTGAGGAAATGCCAACCCTGAGACTTGGCCTAACCTTGCCTTGAGCCATGTGTTGATGAGTCTTCAGTGTGACTGAAGCTTCAAAGGCAATGCAGCTCGCTAAGCAGAGGGTGCTGCTTCCCTCTCATCTATCCTCAACTGGACTCCAGAAGGACATTTTGATGGCTCTGAAAAGATTACTTGGCAGCCACTTGGAACAGCTTTGAACACGGTGACATTAAAGTTATTAAACTAACCAAAATGGTTTGTTTCCTGAATGTCTGGTCAAGAAAATGGTACATGGGTACCACAACAGCAGGAGCCACACAAAGGAAATGACAGAAGGGAATGGACTTATAGTAGCTGGGTGGATTTACAGCCTCTCAGTACCATGCTTTATAAATCAGGGAATATTTTTCATGTGTTATTCTGATGCTTTTAAAGCTCCAGCATTGTACTCTATTTAGGAAACAGTGGAAGGACTTGAGAGTGTGATTGTTACCGGGGGGAGACCATTCATCAGTTTAATGAACAAGGTAAGAATGAACATCACACCAGAGGTCTCTAATTAAAACAATGTTAGAATATTTGGCCCTTTGTGCGTCTCAACACTGTCACATACAACCAGTAATTGTGAGGACATTGTGATGGGTATAAATAGAGTTCTCTACTTAGTTTGTTGTGTTCAGACAAATGGAGGGAGGAAGAGTGTGATCTTTTCAAAGGCTGCCTGTGAAAACCTGATGGATGTACAAATTAACGCACAGAGGAGAGAGAAGTTGTAATCCTAAGCCTCGACTGTTATAATTACAGCTCTTTATTTCTCCTCGACAAACATAAAGGGGGATTTCTCTCACTCTCGTTCACACACACATACACCCCCCCAAACCCTCTCACTAAAAACCTTGGCGAGCTGGCATTAATTGCTCTGACTTAGATGCAGTAGCACAACAAGTGCTTCTCATCCTGGTATAATTGTGTCTGGAGGAGTTGGAGGGCATGAGAGGAAAAGAGAGCTTTACTGCTTACATGAGAGGCATTGTAATAGGTGTCAGGAGCTGAGGACAACGGCAACTACATGAGATGGTGGCGCACTCTGGTGGACAAACACGGAAACAAAAGTTGTTTGAGCATGAAACAAATGTGTACAGAGCTGATGAATAGTGAGTGAATTCACTCTGGGCCAATATGCCAAAAGCATAATGATTGTGTCCTCTGGGTCTGATATCATAACTCACATCCTGTAAAGCGACTAGATGCCAACATCACTCATTTGCAGCTTAGAAACACTGGGTGTGTCTTGTTGCACTGCAGAATGGCTTTGGGAGGACTAATTGGTGTCAGTCCGAGTGCACCTTGTTCATTTGCTTTATAAACATCCATATCTGGGTATCGATCACCTCAAGTGGCACTCATTGTCCTCATTGAATATCATGAATAGAGGTGCACAGTGGTGGTGGATGGTGCGATGTCTCCCATCCTTCATGCAAAACTGCTGCATCCATGTCTGTTTCATTTATCCTCCTCTGATTTGAGTCTCAGTGGAAAACATTGCCACTTATGATGGCTGCAGCCCTAATGTGTATGATGATGTTGCCATTTTGTAAAGAATTTCCACTTTAACTTACATTATGACTAGGGTTTGCTCATATAGTGGGCCGATATTGACCTTTTATTAAACGGCAGATATGATTCGGAGATTATGATAGGGAGGTGCCTTCTTAACCACACCGACGGAAAAAGTCTGTCAAACCTGCAGTGAAATTGTATTTTCTTTTTCACATTTATTTATTGATTTCATTAAATTGTGTTTTTTTTGTGGTGCATCACCCTGCCTTAAGAAGCTGGTTACCTACCTAAAATCGTTTTAGTATTGGTTTTAATGGAGGGTTTTGGTGTCCCATTCTCTAAATGCTGTTAGTGGCTCTCCCACTCTGACAAAAACAAACATGGGACCGTTGTTTGTTTTTGGCTTGAAAAAGGTCATTTAAAGATTTAACATTGGTACAAAATATTGGTATCGGCCTTCAGAAACCCATATCCACTGAACTGTCATTACCTCATGTAGCTGAAAACATGTAATTCATAAGGAGTATTTTTTAAGTGTCTTCAACTCAGTCTTTCTCACAGCATTTAGACAAGAGGGTCCTTTAAAGACAGCAAACAGGAAATGCCATGGTCTGTCATCACACTACATTACTTACAGATGTCTAGGAGATCCAGGGCCTCTTTCTTCAAGTGGAAGAGAAGAGGCATCATGGTGGTTGAAGTCAGTGCCATGTCTTTCTGCGTGCCTGCCCTTACCTGATCTTCTTTCCCTCAAGGTATACTGAGATAGGGTTTTCAAGTTGTCAATATTTTGTAATATTACCGTATGGTCTCACATGTCAAAATGCTGGTGATTAATGTATTAATTACTGTGGTGTGACCCCCAGAGGAGGTAAATCTGTTTGGTCGGACAATCAATAATGACGACATAATAAAGACAAAAACATGATTTTCGCTAAACATGGGTAATGTTTATTTAGCTAGTGAGTTACCTAGAGGAGAAAACTGTCACATCCTTGCAGTTGATGTTTTGCTTTTTTGGGGGAATCCCAGTCAAGCCAAGCAGAGGGATGATATGGGGGGGTTCTCCCAAAAGTGCTAGAGTTGTTGAGGACAGACAGTATGATTGAGCCTGAGGTACGGTACAGTACGTCAACATCAGAGCAAAGATGGTCACCCACAGGACCCAAGGAGGCCACCGCTAGTTCTACCAGAGCAGCAGGTTTCTCCTCAGACAAATGCACTTCAGAATGACAGAATCACAAGAGAGAAAAACAAAGATGTGCATTAGCCAGCGGCTCGCCAGCTTGCTGCATAAATCGTCATCTTTTGGTACACAAACAGATGCAGAAAGGAAGGGGACGGGTAGAGGGAGGATATATCCTATGATTGGCGTGATTGTGGCCAGTTCACCAATGAATTCATCCCACCTGTCAATCAACCACAGCCTCCGTCTGTGGAGGATCAGACAGCTGAATACAGATTCAAGTAAAATATTTATTTATACATGTCATCTTGAAATCTCTTCAGGAGGAGATTAAGCTCACCAATATCCCAAACATTTGAGGCATTAAAAAGAAAAATACAAATAAGTCTGGTGAAATCTTCTGACTACTCTGGTTAGTCAGTTAGTTGATCACAAATATAATTAAAGAAGAAGAAAGTAGAGAGTTAGAGAGTTAAGGGTGTTGGTAGAGGCTGTTCAGAAAGACTGAAAGTGCTTCAAAGACAGTTTTCAAAGTGGGTTACGTTCTTTTTCTCGTGAGACAGGAACACTGGGGTTGATGTACGAGTCAACTGATACAGATGAGTCCATCTATCTTCGTGTTCAAGTGTTCAGATACATTGCCATCTTCAGCGAAAGATTGTGAGAGCCTTTCCTCCTTGTGGTTAGGCAAATTATTTAAGGTCCTACATCATTAGTGTTGCAGTTCTAGCAGAGATCTTGCTTGAAGGTTACTGTTTATTTCTATTCCGCTCCTGGCAAGAGACAAAAAAAAAACAGAGAATCACTGGATGGTGTTAGACTGGATGAAAGAAAGACAGAGAAGTAACAATCATGAATAGAAGTTAAAAAAAGGGCAAACTCAGAGCTGCTTTTTCCCGGTCTGACTTTTATCTCACGGCCTCCATTCATGTGACAAATGTTAGGCAAAGCTACTCATTGTGCGCTTTATAGCTTACCGAGGGGAAAATCCAAGTTGAAGATTTGTGCCTTACTTAGGCTTTTGCTCATAGTTCATTCTCTAATGTCAACAGATACAGTTGCACTCATGTCTGAGGTGAGGTTGGGATTATACTCAGCGGCACAGCAAAGACTTCTGGGGCCCCTGATTACACTACTGTGGGAGTAATGAAACCCATTCATGAAGGAAATTGTTAATGTCTTTACTCCTTGGAAAAGACGTTTCAGATGACTGCCTTTGTTGTGATCGTTTTAGTTCTTACAGCTTGGCCAATCTTGCTCTTCATCACTCTGCACTCTAAATTATAAAGCGCCTACTTATAAAGATACAATGCAGAACTAATTGAACATCTCCATTTGGGTGTATTTACATATGCCCTTTGAATTCTTCATGGATAATATGCTTTTTAGGAACTTTTGTTAATTCATCATAACTCAACATAAAAAACTCACAAAAAACTAAACTTAACAAATTTTAGTCTCATAATACATGTAGCTGTCACATGTCAGTCTGTGGCTCAAAAGCCCCCAGACAATAGATTTCACAGTGAAAAAATGATATCACTGTGTATACAAAGCTAGTAATGTGTTTACAGTGTCGTCAACAGGGGTGCCGTGCTGCAGTTACAATCTGGAGCTGCTTTGCCTCATTTCTCATAGGAGAGATCTGGAACTTTTAGACCAATTCTGTCTATTTAGGGTCCTCAAAAAGCTATCTCTTCAGAGGTCTCTAATCAAATGCAGTCTTCCTGTCTTGCATTGCTCCATTCTGCAGGGACCCATTGTAAATAATAATATTGTATAGGGGAGGGAGGGAGGGAGTGAAGGAGGGAGGGGGTGCATATGTACGATTGTTTGTGTCATGTTGAAAAACTGCAAAACCTAATAAACAGATTAAAAAAATAATAATAATAATAATAATAGTACAACTCCTAGAGCTGGCAGTGCAGACATGGATTAAGAGTTGCCATAGATTAAGAAATTTGTTTTATAAGAGATTTCCTATGGAAGGGACTTTTAAGTCTGGCAGGACTTCATCCATATCTCATAAACATGTGGCAACTTTCTGGTGGCACTGACAGACATTTGAAGCCAGGTCCATACAATCACCACCATAGTGGTTTGCACAAGCTGCAAAAAACATGGTACCATTTATGATGCCACTATGCCTGAAATTACTTAACTGATAAAAACAACACAAACCATCCTGCCGGGATAATGATTAGCTTTTCACAGAAAGACTGCCCATAAAGTATTCCACCCTGATGAACCCTCCTTTTCCATGGAACAGATGAAAACAACTTCTAAGCTGAGAGCCACATAACTAAGACTCCTTTGAATTCCTTACTTTTTATGCAGACCTATAGTTCTCACTGCTCCTGTAGTGATTTTTATAAACTGGCAGGACAACTAATCAATCATGGCGATGATACCCAGAGTTTTCCCCCTTTGAGTGTTCAAAGAACCAGCGTGAGAGACAGTCAGCTAGACAGTATGTACTGTAAGAGAGAGAGAACAGGGCTCAGCAGACATAAGCTATCCACTAACCAAAATGTTCAGCTATGTTTACACTTGGGGCATGAGACTGCAGTCACTACTTTGAGCTCGTAGTAATAAGTCTCACTCAACCTCAGATAAACAGAAGCAGACCTGTACAATGCATACTCAATAAAACATGAGTAATCATAACACACGTCAAATATTGTTCAGGATGCTGTTAAACACTCTCTCACTAAAGAAAAGATGAGTTCAAAAAGGTAAAACTGAACAAAAACTGAAAAGTCACATTCCTGAATAAAACAGTACGCAGTCTAAATCCATGTTGCCCAAACAACAAAAACATGATATTCAACATAACCTGGGGATATAATAATCTTCATGGACTAATGTCACTGAGACTTGAGACTCTTTGTCCCATTTTCTAGGTGGAACAGTGGTCTCTTTGAGGGGCTGGTGTCATGTCAGTGGTCTGGGGAAGGCCCAGTGAGACCCAGCCCCCCAGTGTAACTCTATCCCCAGCAGGCTGCTCAGACTAGGGCAGGGACTCAGGGGGTCCTAGGATGGACAAAGCCCTCCACAAATCTCAGTCATAGATTTTTCACTCAGCAGGGTTGGGGGGGGTCAAGTCAATCTCAATTCATTTAAAAATGTAAATTGAGACTGCGTTTCACATAATGATAAAGACTAAACTTTGTTCTCAATAAGTCCTCATAGATTGGGTGTAAGAACCAAATGACTGTCTTCAGCTTTTGATTTCTGAAAGAAAACCTCTCCCTGAATTGACCTCAGACCTGCTTTTCAAGTTATGAAGCTCCTTCCTTAATATAGCAGGTAGCCACAGAGCTTACTGGCATTCACATTAACATGCCACAAGCTTCCATCTTACATCCAGAAGGCGGAAGAAGATACCTTCAGTGAACACGTCTCCAAATTAGGGATGAATGCGAATAAAATCCCACAACATTTAGAGCCACAGTTAGCTTAGCTTCACATAACATCTTGGGAAGGTGTTCTAGTGCAGGCAGCTGGGCTGGTTTTGACGCCTCTCAAAGCGCGAGAAGGACAGGCAAAACAATGGAGAACAATTAACCTTGTCAGACGAAGGAGGATGAGGCCTCAGTTGGGCCGATCCTGTCATGTAGGAGGTCAGGGCTACAATAGCAGCACAGCGCAACGCCTGCACAACGCAGGATGAAACAGGCTTTCTACTGACAGGTTGTTTTCAGAAGGCTGAAAACACTCACTTGAAATATTTATGAGAAAGTAACCCAGTGCATATTAACAAGGTCAGGAGCAAAGAGTCAATACAGCATCAATGGTGCACCACCAGTGGGAGAGGGGGGCAAAAAGAGGGAGCAGGTTGTGGGGGCTCTCTAAATGCAATTAGATTAACATACTGATGTCTCTAGGAATGGATGCAGCAGACTGCTGGCTACAATAACATGTTATTCAGTCCTTGGCTGGTATCTTATTCCACAATAGTAGCGTATTTTGTACAAATACTACCATTTTTGGTACCGCTATTATTATCGCTGCAACATATTTCAGCTTCCCCTCTGAGGGCACACGTTTGCTTTTCAGAACTATCAGAGAAATGAAATCATGTATTTAAAAGCATTTTCCTAGGAGATGTTTTGAAAATTAACCCATTCAAACATCTAAGCCAAAGTGTACCAACTGCAAGGCAAACTGCAGCCAGTTTACAGAGTGAGGGCTTATGTTGTTGAAGGCTAATAAAGCATGAGGAGCCTGCAGAGAGTGGAGAGGCCTGCCGTTCAAAGGGAGATCAGAGCCTACATCTGCCTTTGTCTGAGAGAAGGAATGCCAGGAATGTGGGCTATTTCAGGAAACCTCTGTGCATCTAACTCCACTTTGGCACATCATCGCACTCTCAACAGCACAAGATGGCTGATGAGACATCAGCGTTTCCTGGACTTGCTGATGAGCAATGGTGGCAACACAAATCTGCTGACAGGCCTCTGGGAAGTCCCCCTTACACCAGACTGTTCATTCAACCACAGGATGTTACTAGTTCTGTAGAAGGGCAGGTGGCACAAGATCAGCTGATTACAGACATAGTGTCTAGTGACAGTGACTCAAAGTGAAAGTTAGCACCACAAAGGGTAACTCAACTAAACTGCATACAAACAAGCAAATCACAGGACATGTTTGTGTGTGTGTGTGTGTGTGTGTGTGTGTGTGTGTGTGTGTGTGTGTGTGTGTATCTCACCCTCCTCAGAGCCTCCTCTTCCTCCTGACGATTCTCATAATGTGCAAAGTCATCAAAGATTGAGGTGGTATGCTTGTAAGTGGCGATAATTTTAAGCACTTGTTTGGCCTTCTCCAGAGGCACTTCCTGAGTGTCCCTGGAGTTGGTCACTGGCTTGTTGTCATTGTTCTCCAGACGGATGTGTCGCAGCTGGTTGTTGGGCACGTCTTTGACGAATACCCACTTCACCTCGAACTTGCCCTTCCACTTGTCCTGAGACCAGACGCCGGCATAGGCATTGTAGTCCACTGGTGAGCGCATCTCCGCCACGCCGCAGAAGTGCCCACTGCCATTGACGCTGAACAACAGGTAGAGGGGCCCCTTGCTTCCCAGTGACCGGTAGGCCCCGTCCAGGCGCTTGTTGCCATGTTCTGTGCTGCACCAGATGGAGTACTTGATGGAGCGGTGGATGTCATCTTCTGAATAGCTCTTGATAATGAAAACACGTCCGTTTTTCAAGTTCCAATCAAAGTCTTTGGGGTTGTAGTTATTGAGGGCACGGAGTTTCTCCAGCACAGGATGCACCTCTCCAGAGCAAGGCGAGGCACTCATTGGGACTCCCCCACCCAGGCCAAAGCCCTCCACCCCACCACCTTGGTTGAAAGCAGCCCCCCGGTTCCTGGGGGCCACCCAACGATTGGGGGGAGGGCCAGGCTGCTGGTGGTGTTGCTGATGAAGGTGGTGCGGAGGGCCAGGTTGAGAGGCGAGGTGGGGGTGGGGGTGGGGGTGGGGAGGGCCAGGGGGCAGAGGCTGAGGGTGTTGGGGGGACTGGAGAGACTGGAGCTGGTAGGGCTGATGTTGGTGTTGGTGTTGGTGTTGGTGCTGGTGCTGGTGTTGATGCTGAGGGGGCAGAGGGTTCTGCAGCAGTGGCTGGGGCTGGGCTAGGAGAGGCTGTTGCACCAGGGTCTGGTGGGGCATCATGGCCTGAGCTAATGGAGGCTTGTGTAGAGAGCCCTTATCGTCCCAAGTGCCAATGTTCATATTGTGCTTTATGGGGGGCGGGGGTATAGTGGCACCTCCCCCCATCCCCATGTTGGCTTTGGGTTTGACCTTGGGCTGGGGCTTGGCCGGCTTCCTGGCAATGGCGGCCCAGGAGGCAGGTTTAGGTGCAGATGAGCTGACAGACGGAGGGATGTTATTGGCTGCCATACTGCTCATACCCACTGTGCCTCCTAGAGGGGAGCCCACGGTTTTGGTGACAGCTGCCACCATGTCCGTACCTAGCTTTAACCCTGTCATGCCCTGCTCAATGCTGTTTAGCACCGGGACCTTACTGAGCTGGGTGTCACTTCCAAAGCCTGCCTGTCCGTCCGTGATGGCCCGACCCAGAGAGCTGGGGGCATACCCATAGCTGTTACTGTAGACTGAGCTCTGTGTGGACTGGCCCTGAGAGACACTGGTACCCCAGGTGGAAAAGTCTGCATTGCCAGGGAAAAAGTTGAAGCCATGCTGACTAAGGAAGGGAGGGGTGTTCCCCAGAGCACCTGGTTGGCTGAACACACCGTCCGGTATGAAGTGAGGCTCGCCATTGCTCATCTGTCCATAGGTGGTCAAGTAGGGCATAGGAGGGTCTCCTGCTGTGGACCAAGCAGCCTCTCCCAGAGAGTATGGGAAACCGATGGATGGAGCATAGTAGCTGGGCATGTAGGGATCAGACATTGGTGGGTAGCTGTTACTCTGTAGGGCAGAGAGGCTGCCAGTTAATGAATTATATTGAGTGACAGGGCGTTGAAAACAATATCAACAATATCTTGAAGACTTTTCAACTAAGGAAACATGGTTCCATTACATTATATGATAGCCCAAGCTATATTTTTGTGCACAATGTTTGAGCACAATATTCATATTATGTGCCAATGTTTGTCAACCATCCGCATGAAGAACATAAGAATTTGATATCCATTAGAAAGCATTAGGCTCTAAGATGAACACTAGCCACAAGGTAACAGGTTATCACGCCGTACAGACCCCTTGGTATATTGTGAGACGTTACCTGATTTGTCTGGCCGCTTAAGTAAGGCTCAAAGTCATCATCATTCACACCATCCTTTTGATGCATTGATCCGTTTTGCACTGAGAGTAGAAAGAGAGGACATTAAATCATCATATATATATATATATATATAAGTATAATATATATAATATATATGTAATATATAAGTGTTTCCCAAAATATTAAAGACTCAAGACATTAAGCAATTTAAAATATGCCACAGATATAGATGTGTCCTCTCAGAGTGAGGTAACATAATGAAAAGTGCAGGATTAAGGGCAGTCCACAATCCTGACATCAAGTAGCAGCACGCAGTTAAGTTGTCAAAACACTATCCCAAACTACATGTCAGCTAAACAGAAATGATAATATACTGCTACACTGAGCTCATTTTCCAAAATGAACATCCAATCCACCATTTCAATTTCAACTCTCAAAAACGCATTACCTTTATTTCCTTGTCCTTTGGGTCTCTGAAATAAGGGATAGCACAGAAAAAGAGATCGGACTGTTGTCAGGTTGCGTCAAGAAGCAACAAATACACACACAAGAAAGGCTGTGTCCTACATGGAGAATAGCATACGGCTATAGTAACCTAAAGCGAAGCCATCAGCCCGGATGTAACATTTACAGGTTGCTTTGCATTATTGACCGGACGTCAAACGCTCTGACATCCAGTAAACTTGCCGCATTGGCAACCGACTACAGCTGGGGTTGGTCGGCGATTTTGGTCGGCCTACATTACAGCTAATAGCGATCACACATCAAAGACTTTTTTTCGCCTGTTTGATCCGACATGCCTAACGTTACCCGGGCTAGGTTTTGATGCCATGATGGCAACCGATCAAAGTGTTGACAAAGTTTCATTCGCCACACGATTAATCTGTAGCAGCATTCAGTTGTCAAAACACGAACCTGATCGACTGTGGTCGCAGACATCCTCCAGGAACCGAAACTAATGGCTGTTTGTGACTGTCCACGGCTTCCCCTGCCTCTGCACTCCGGTGCTTTCCTAGCTCGTCTCGGCTTATCCAATCACTCCGGTACAGGCGATGTTTTCCTCCCGTGGGCAGACCTCACGACAATGTAGTTGGGGTAGTTACGAATGGCGACTTTGTATCTATGAATAGATGTTAAACGTTTCCGATCCGGTAACAGTCTTATCAGTCACTCTGAAACTGACTACTGCCTTACTGGAATATCCCTTACCATATTCCACAATGGCGGATAGGTTTTTACTCCCGCTTCCGTTGCGTTCTGCTGCTCCATGACCTTCCGCCTGTGACGCTCTGAGTCATGTTACAAACTGACACTTCACATGACAATCACAGCATAACATACAACAAGTCCTCTACATTTATGGAATTTTGTACCAGTGCGATTTAGTGTTTTGTTGCTACTGTACCTGGCACCAATAGACTCTTCTTTGGGTTGCTCATTTACAACCCGTACAACCCATAATTTGACGAATGTTTATTTATTAATATTTATTTGACGAATACTATACTTATACACGAATGAAAAAAAAAATCATTCAGTGTTGTCTCCCTTCATTCAGACAGTTTTCCGAGAAATACTACAACACTCACAAGACACAGGCTTATTGTCTACTGTTGCAGCTGATATAGTAATGCCATGTTATTTAGGCAGTGTCGATGCAGAGCAATTTTTGACTTTTACAGGGGGGAAAACTGCAAATAAAATATCCAAGCCCGTTGTTGCATAATGTTTTTTTAAGTAGCAAGATGTAGCTGTAGTCCTAGGCCAACTCAACTCTACTGTGGACTACAGTAGTGTTCACGCAGTGAACCAGAATGAATTCAGCTAGTCTCGCGATACTTCCTTAGTAGGTCGCGGAGCAGTATGGCAGCCGTTGCGCTGAGGTCCTGCCGCAGAGGGCTTTCACCGTTTTTAAGCAATGGAGTGGTCTCTACTTTCACCTCTAAGCGTTTGGAAGGTTAGTTGAAGCATGTAATGTAGGCGATGTAAATTTCACCGCACTAAACATGTATATAAAGTATTTAAACATACAGAAGGGGGTGTGGCACACACAGGCCCTGTTGTCTCAAATTTTAGAGCATGTAATTAAACGTTTGCGACACCTGCGTTAGTGACTGATTTTTCTCAGATTTTGATTCGCGTAGCAAAGGGACACATGTAATTTTGTTTCATTAAATTGTGTAAACTTGAGTTAAGCCTTGAGAGAGCCGCGATGGTAATCAGATTATTCAATGTGTGTGGGCGCAGTATAAACATGCGCAGGCTATTTCATAGTAGCCATGTTGTTACTCTGCTGTGTTACTGTTGTAAATCTACATAAAAGTAAGCCATTGTTATCATTAATTGCATTACGATGTAACACAGTAATCAATAAAGCATTATTTATGTTATGTATTGCCTTTCCATTCCATTTAGTTTACATTAATAAAGTGGAAGCTGCTATAACAATAGTCTGAATATTACTTTGTGTGTTGTCTTCCAGGAGTAAGACACAAGTCCACTGTTCAGTATGCTACACGGCCAGACCTTCCCAAGCTGGCCTATAGAAGAGTGAAGGGGAAGAGCCCAGGTGTGGTCTTCCTCCCCGGGTATGGCTCCAGCATGAATGGCCAGAAAGCTGAGGCACTGGAGGAGTTCTGCAAGTCACTGGGACACTCATACCTAAGGTACGCTTTTCAAATATACCACTCATAGAGGTCCAAATAAACAAGCAAAACTGTACATTACTTAGACCACTCATACCTGGGATTGCCTGGGTTTATGAGGTCTTGATCTAGAGAATCTTAAAACAACATCTTAATAAAATGAAATAAAATAAAATAAAATGTGGTACAGAATTAAAAAGATTCCTGAACTTCGTAATTTTTCACTTTTTCTTATCTGTACTGTGAAACGTGGCTCTCAAATAGTGTCCAGACCTCTAACAATAGCTACAGAGTGTCTTGTGTCTGCATAAATATACGATTGTACCCAATAAAACCAGAAAGGAGTCTAAATTCATACACTATTTATAGCCTAAAATCATTAAAATGACTAAAATATCATAAAATATTTGACCAACAAGTGAAGTTGCATATAGTGGAACACGCTGTTACAGGTAGCCTACAGGTAGTGTCACGAAAGCCATGCGATTCATTACCAAACATAACTGTACTACTTGGGTCACTATACAGCATTGGTGCAGTTTGTTAGTCAATATATGACAAAGCTTTCCTTTGATACCCTTTTTTTTGGCTTTGGCAGTTTTTGTGTCATTACATTTAATGCATGAATGCTCTGATTACAAGACTGATGACCAGTATGTTCTGGTAGCCTACCACTATGTTATAATGCTAAAAATAAATCACATTTTTGAATAAAGTAGTTGTTTTGTGTGACTATTTCAGACAGATATTATTAGTAGTTGTAGCAGTAGTATCTGATATTAGTTTCCTATACTAGTAATATTTTAGGCTATGGGCCTAAAAAGGCAGTTGTATAAATTTGAGTACTACAGTTCTTTACAATAGCAGTAAATTCTGTCACTTTTAAGCATAACGGTACTTTTGACCTGCCAAAAGACATACTGGCCTGTCTCTAATAAGAGCTTGCTGTTCTCATGTAAAGGCCCTGGCTATTATAGGAGGTTTTATACCTCTATATATCAAATGTGGCAAAGAAATGAGTTTGGGTATTCCTTTGGATTACTTTTGCCATTATAATTTTCATGAGGTAACTAGTAACTGTAATGGAATACATTTTTAAAGTAACCTGCCCAACCCTGCTCATAGCACAGTTCACCCCATGATGTCAGAGTACATGTGAAAGGGATTGTCGTGGCATTGGCAGTGGAGAGGAGATGTCCCCTGCACAGGGCGTCTCATGCCATCTGTCATTTGAGTCTAATTGGTTTGTAACAAGGCACATAGTTGATCCTCTGGTCCGGTCCAAACCAAGGCCTTATGATGTAGGCCAGTGATCACTTGGGTTGTTTTTATCAACAAAGTGTCTTGTCATCATAGTATCACAATATTGAGCTGTTGACTTGTCTTCTACGTCTTTACATTGCTATTTCCTATCAAATGATAATCTAAAACTAATATTTCAGTCATTTTAAAATATTGTGCGTAATGTATTTTACTTGGAATTACATAATTATTTGTACACATCTGCCAAATATGAATTACAAAATAGACAAAAGTAATTAAATACACATTTGATGCAGTTCAGATACAGCAGTGTTGCAATTTACTTGTTGATCTCTGCAGCTGAATGTTTTTTACCCTCCAAATGAGTAGGTACAACATAGCACTTCTTTATCATTTTGGGCTGGATTTGTAATGCATATCAGTTTCATTCTTCGGTAAAGACTCAATTCCTGAGGGCATGTTCATCATTCTACTGTACTCAATACAACCTAACCTCAGGTACACTGGAGTACACTTATAAGTAGGGCACTGTACTCATAACATCTACAAGGACAAATCAAAATTAACTATGTCCTTGACCTCACACAGATTGCCATAGTTTGACCATCTGATACCCAGTGCTTGCTCTATTTATGTTTCCCCAGGTTTGACTACACAGGCCATGGGGCCTCAGAGGGGGTGCTGGCAGAGGGGACTGTCGGTACCTGGAAGAAAGATGTCCTTTTCGTGTTGGACGAGTTAGCAGAAGGGCCACAGGTAAATATTTGTTTACAGAAATACACCCATGCAAGTTACTGACAATCATTAATCTATGGAGTAGTGAAAACCATCAATTCCTTCTGTATTACAACTCAAGACTGGTAAAGGCTGTCCCATGTGTTTGTTGCACCATGTCTCCAGAAGATGGCACTGTGTCACTTTCCAGTCGCGCTGGTTGTGTGACTAGTTTTCCACTGCTGTGATTACATGATTGCTGCCTAATGTCAAAAGCATGTTTCTTACAAGAATATTGTCTACATGTCTTCAGCAATTAGTCAGTCAGCCATGTATTTATGGTGTTGTTACATATTTGTAGATCCTGGTGGGTTCCAGTATAGGAGGTTGGCTCATGCTGCTGGCAGCCATTGCACGACCAGAGAAGACTGCTGCACTGGTGGGCATCTCCACTGCAGCTGACCTCCTCGTCACATCTTTCAATTCTCTTCCTTTGGAGGTGGGAACATCAAACATTAGTCTGGATGTGTATATATATATATATATATAGTGATTAATGAAAGAATGATTAATGTGACAAAGTTATATTATTTGATTTAATGAGAGAATAAATAGGAGTATATTGTAACATCACATGATTCAACTGCATGCTGCACTGTAAATTGTAATGCTTTTTCATTCATAGCCATATTTCCTGAGTCTAATTTCTCCACCCTTGAATACCCAGACACGTAAGGAGTTTGAGGAGAAAGGGGAGTGGACAGTGCCCACCAAACACTCAGAAGAGGGTGTGTACAGGTTTAGCATGGACTTCCTGCGTGAGGCAGAGAATCACTGTGTGCTCCAGAGCCCCATCCCTATCACCTGCCCCGTACGGCTCATTCATGGGCTCAAGGATGAGGACGTCCCCTGGCACATCTCCATGCAGGTTGCCGAACGTGTCCTCAGCCCCGATGTGGACGTCATCCTTCGGCGACAAGGCCAGCACCGTATGGCCGCGAAGGATGACATCAAGCTCATGGTCTACACCATTGACGACCTTATAGACAAGTTGACCACCATGGTCTGAGTGGGGGATGGGATGGGGGGGTTTGGGGGGGCGTAGAAGGAATATGGGTGCTGGGCAGGCCCCTCAAGGAAATCACCAAATAATGGCAATGCTGCTGCCTCTGCCAAATATGACCCCTAATCCTGCTCCATTCTCCTCCCCTTATTCCATCTGTCCCCAGCCTGTGTTTTTGTTTTTTTAAACATGCCGTTACAGACAGTGCAAAATATTATGCAACAGACACTGCAAGCTGATCCTTTATATCTTCAGGTTATGTTTGTACTTGTTCCAGGTCATTATGTCAATGTTCTATTGGTCAACCTTTAATAGGTCTGCTGCTGTCGCTGCCACCGTTCTCACTGTTTGACTTTTCTTCCTATCCTTTTAATTACACCCGTAGTTTTCCTGTGCCTTTTTTTTATCACTTTTCACCTGTTTTGGCCAATAAAACCTCTGCACACCAGAGTGCAGGTCTCTGTGCTTGAAATGGTAGCACCCACAGTTATCATTGCACACAAATGCAACACATCAGTTGACAACCAAGCACTACCTTTACTTTACCTTTACTACATACTGAATCCATATCTTAACAGTGTTTAAATTGGTGCTATAGGAAATCAGATGAAACATGGTAACATGAACACAGAAAAAAATAATAATACTGACGATCAGTAATGCAATAGTAGCCAAGTAGCTTATCAACAGAGTAAGTCATGGTTCTATATAGTGAATCAAGATCATGAAGAGTTGTGTACTGGTTGATTTTTGTTAGAATTTTCTATTACACCACTCTTATGTATCTGTAGGCCTGTAGCTACAGAGAGGCCAGCGCTGCTGGAGCCACCGGGCTGTTGATTAATGTTGCAATTGGCCACTAGTCGGACTATGCTCAATGGGGTGAAACCAACCAGTAACTCTCAAGTCTGCTAACTGCAGCTTTGACCTTTCACTCATGCTTAAGATATGCAATCAGTCACCTCTGTATCAAAACAAATTGAAAAACATCATTCATAGGAGTATGCATCTGTGTGGCCAGTCTAATGCATGCAGAAGAGAGTGCAAATCTGGCTTTAGGCTGATGTATCAGATATCTGACATTGCATACGGTGATGATATGACCTCCCTATGTTCAGAATTTAAAAAAGTTTTATTCAAGTCAGATTTGCAAGGAAACACATTTGTACATCATAGGTCAGTATCTACCAGGAAATGCTATGTTAGAATGCCACATTTTAGTTGTCTTGTTTAGCTGTCTAGTTTGGAGGCTAGGGTACATTATTGTCCATATCGAACTGCAGCACTCTGCAGACAGCCTTTCTCTGGAACATTCATCTGCCTCAAATAACTCTAATTCAATAAAAGAAGAGCCATAGCTCTCATTATTGAAACTAAGACAAGCTGCAAGAGACAATAAGCTTTTGTGTCTGTCTTGTGCAGTTGATCTTAATCTAGGCATGACACAAAAGACCATCCTTTGACTGGATAACTTGGGATCAAGCCTTGTGTTGGGCAAACAGCCACCCTGTTGAAGTGTTCTTGAGCAAGTCACTGAATCCTTACCAGCTGCAGGGGTGCTAGTGATGTAGAATAAGAATAAGCATATATATATATATATATATCACTTATGTAAGTAAAAAGTAAAATGTGTGCATGTGGTTCAGTCAGGTAGGCTATACAGTAATGGTCAGTTCATATTCCCTTAAGCTGAGCAGCATTACAGAATCTATTCGCCACTATCCGGTATCATGTCGCATCCTGTGTTAGGCATGTCTAGGGACCCCTCCTAGAGGCGCTGGCCTATAAAACGAGTGCTTGCCACTCCCGAACAGTGAGACCCAGCCTGGCCCAACGCCTCTTCATGGATGCTTCAGCAGTTCAGCATCCTCTGCCTTGCACAGCTCAGCGGATTTAACACACTGACACGGGACGAAAGCTGCGTCATTTAGTAAGTGCATCTTGTCTTTATTGCATATAATTGCTATCCTTGCATGACTGATTAGACATATGTTTAATTTGCCGATTCACTGTCGCAGCCTGTGTGGTGCGTTTTATGCAGTTGTCCTGGGGGTTTGTACAATTTTCGTATGGTTTTACAACTATAAGAATGCAATTCCAATTTAGTGTCGTAACGTTAGATGGCGGGGTTTCTTCGTGTACAACTTGAAATTATTGAATTATTTACGCGCAAACAGGGATGTAATGAAGGGAAAACCAACCTAAACTGTATTTACCTACAATTTCATTTGCAGAATTGAGTTTAAGCCTCTTTTTAGTCTGACATAAATCTTTACAACGTAAACTCATAGCATACATCATAGTAAAATATGATCAAACTGAAGATTGAAGTTCAATGTAGATAATTTTCTTTTTTATTTAACTTTATTTCAGACACATAGGTCCATAATGTCTTAACAAACTAACATTTTTATCAAAATATAATAGATTTGTATTTATATTGGTGGTTAGTTGCCTCATGATGATGGCCGACTGGAGGTCATATTTTAGCCACCAATTGAATCTACCAGTGCATCACGCTCAGCGTGCAGGAAGCAGGCGTGGTTGTTACCATAGTAATAAGAGGGCTTGTCCTTTTTCGGGACAGCTGCCAAGGACCACACCCATCCCTGCTACAGCACTGAGCCTGGTGGGACTACTGAGCTGGAAGAGACACAGGTGCTACTGGGGGAGGAAAGATTTTGAGAGGAAAACCAGACTCCATTCTAAAACTATTAATATGGATGTTGACGTTCATTATAGTGAAAAGAGAAAAATGAAATTCCATGAAAAAGAACTGTACTAATCCTTTTATTAGGATAATAAAATATCACAGCAAAAGTAGTCCCTATAGGAAAATTGTATGATAACAAAGGAGATAAAAGGAGATAAAAACACCATAAAGTACATTATGGTCAGTATAAACTCTTATAAGTCCCTATAGATATATTATAGTACATTATATATTTTTTTGTTTTTGTTTTGGGGAATACTCTGAGTTACTGCATAAATGATTACAGTTTGCTACCTTTGTGTTCTTCCAAGGCTACTATAGACTGGTGTAAACTGTTGGGAGAGCTGCCATGGCGAACAGGGGACCCAGTTATGGATTGAGCCGGGAAGTGCAGGAGAAGATAGACCAGAAGTATGACCCTGGACTTGGAACTCCGGCTGGTGGACTGGATAGTAGCACAGTGTGGAGGAAACCTGGAGAGACCACAGCCAGGCAAACAGAGCTTCCAGAACTGGCTGATGGATGGAACAGTGAGTGCCGACCTGTACTTAAAATAGAAATAACCATTGAATTATTTAGGCTATGATGTAGTATATTTACCAGCTCTGTCAACTTTAAAGGGCCCCTGAAATCATAAATGCTAAAATACACAACAAAGTGATATCTCTGAGAGTCTTCTAAAGGTAGATTAATAGGTTTGTTTTCCCTTAAAATGTATTCTATTCAGTTACAGGAATAAATAAGCCAATGTCATCAGTCCCAGCTGGTGGGTGTAGATCTACATACAGTAGGGAAGTGGAGCAGAGGACTGTCCTGTGTCCAACTGAAATATCGCTTTTAGTAAACAGTTAATACTCAATAGCTAATAGTTGGGCTTCTTGCTTTACAAACATAGAATGTTCTACTGAGTCAACCTGGGAACCTTTAAGGGCTCTCAGTTGTCAATTTAGTATGATCAATTACAGTTGTCAAGTTAGTATGGCCAAGCTAGTTTATCCCCCTGCTCCCAGATTCTCTGTAGGCTTATCAACAGCCTCTACCCAAGAGGGAAGGAACCCATCAAGAAGATCCCAGAGACTCAGATGGCTTTCAAACAGATGGAGAAAATCTCTCAGTTCCTGCAAGCAGCAGAAGCGTATGGAGTCATAATCACTGACATCTTTCAAACCGTGGACCTATGGGAAGGTGAAGGGTTCTCACAAACCAGCACAATTTCTTACACATCATTTACCTTTTTCATGTGAAACGTTTTACAACTTTGCTTGTGATTACTGCATTTTATTCATCAATATTCATTGACATCAGTTTTTGCAGTCTTATATAACTGTGTAGTACATGCCAAAACAAGATTGAGGAATGAGGGATGGCTTGCTTGTGTGTTGTTCTGGCTAAAGGAAAGGACATGGCGGCAGTGCAAAGAACCCTGATGGCTCTAGGGAGCGTGGCCCTCACTAAGGATGATGGCCATTACAGAGGTGACCGCGACTGGTTCCACAGGTAAAGAGAAAGCTCACTGTTAACTACAGAGGAACTTAATATCTTTGCAGTTATATGTTCACGGTTGTTAAATTCAAGTTAATTTATATAGCCCTTTATCATGATTGGCCTTACAGGAATTCCTCATGCGCCTCCATCTCACCTTATACCTGTCTTGTTTTATGTGTGAAGGAAAGCCCAGGCATATCGGCGAGATTTCACAGAACAGCAGCTGCGCCAAGGCCAGAGTTTGATCGGCCTGCAGATGGGCAGCAACCGCGGGGCCTCCCAGTCTGGTATGACAGGCTACGGCATGCACCGCCAGATCATGTAGATCTCTCACTCCCCCGCTTCAAGACCTTACTTTCTAAGGATCCCATAAATCTTGTCTCCCTGAAACCCTCATATCCTTTGTACCTCTTGCTGTGTTAACCTCACAGTTTCCCTGCAATTGCTGCTTTTCCCAAACAGAGCATCCTGTCTTCATCGGTGATGATGATGTTAAATGCCATAGAACTGATTACTTATGCTTGCCCCTTTCCCCTTTGGCCATGTGATATCCTCACTCTGGATTTGTTCTCTCCCTTGCCTTCCTTGTCCAGATGATTGCTTAAAATCGATGTATTATCATTACACTCAAGATTGGAATCTCTCTACAAAACAAGCCAATTGTGTTGTACACATTTTTTTTTAAAGAATTATAGCAGAAATACTGCAAGCAGCAGTGTTACAGCATGTTGTATTCTATTTTTTGTATCTATGTATACATTTATTTACATATCATTGCTTGAGGATGGTCTCTTACTGTGTAATTGTTTCTCGTTAAACCTAATAGAACTCAATGACTGATGATGTCTCTGCTAACTTGCCTGAAGTCTTGTTGCAGTATCCTCTGTAACCAAATCAACATCACGTTGTGCCTGGTTATGGGACTACAGTGTCCTGATATATTGGCCTCAAATTATAAATGAGTTTGGTTCATTCTGAGCCATGCCCTTGTAATTTATTTGTTAGATTACATCATTGTCTATACTGTGTCCATTTTGTGCACAGGCAAATTAATGAGTGTGTAATAGCCATCAAGTATGACAGTGAAGTTACTCATTTTTAGTTTTAGGTACAGATATTGCTTGAATGTGCACTTTTATGTATTGTCATGTTTATATTTTGAAATATATTTATATCTGGAGGCTTGTGTGTGCAAAATTGCAGAAATAAAGTATGTTAACATAGTATAGTAACTATGTAACATAGTAACACAAAAGTATTTGTGTATCAGTCAGTGAAATACAAAAGCTAGGGGGTGTCTCGGTGGCTTGGCGGGCAGGGCAAGTTGTGGGTTTGGGTTTTGTTTATGATCTTGGTTGCAATCAATCTCTTTCTCTTGCTCCCAGCCTTCCTGTCTCTGTATACTGTATACTCTCTAATAAAATGGCAGCAGGGCCGCATAGTGAGACAGGAGACTTTCAACCTGAGAGCCCCGATTCAAGCCACTGTCACAGCATGCATCCACCTTTCTGGAGTGTCCTTGAGCAAGCCACTGAATCTCTACCAGCTTCTGCGCTGTTCTGTAGTTGATCCTACACTCTGACCGCCCCGTGGCAGGTCAAGCAAAAAGAGAATTTCTCAGTTGGGATTTAATACAATCTCACAAAAAAGAAAACATCCATAAAAGTATTCTTTAAATGCTTCTCCATTTTGTTTGCACAGTATTTCCAAAGAATTTCCCATCCTATGGAAGTTCAGCAACCGAATGCCCACACAAACATGAAAGTTGCACAGACCTAAATGTACGGAAGTCTTATTCTTATGTTTACTCACCCTATGTAAGAGCTAGACATCTGAGGGATGCTATCAGTGAAGATAAGAGGGTGTTACTTAAAGGAAACATTTCTCTAAGGTATTCTGTTGAGTGGTGGTTGGCAGCACGAAAGGTCAAAGTTTATGGCCGTGATGCAATTTATGGGGTCAAGTTGTTATTGACTCTTGGCATTTCAAAGAGCTCATATGAGAAAAGCATGCATGAATTAACATTAACATTAACATCGTTTCCAATAGCTAACCAGAAGCCATTTAACTGCTGTGCTTTGAATCTAACATTCAAAATCAAACAAATGAAAGGTTAGGACTAAAATATGACAGCCAATATCATTCTAAGGCCTGCATACTCTATTCCATCCTAACTTATAGCTCTATTTAAAAGGAGTAATGTGAATGTGGAGTGACAGCATGTAGAATCATTTGCACAAGTTCAGTATCTTGCACTGCTTCACTGTATAGGAGGGCAACACATGTGAACCTTTGTGGCAGTTTGCATGCCTGGTCTTGAAATTGCTACATGGTGAGTCCAAGCTGATCATTAGCCCCAAAGAGACAGGAGAAGCATCTAGAGGGGCTCAGGTGATGTGGAACTGATAGGGGCAGACTCAATAAGTAAACCAAAAAACGCAGCCAGACCAATGGAATGACTTGGCATGGTAGACTGATGCCACTGTTGACCAACGTTCTTGTCCAGATAGTGTTTTCTCTGGTTAGTGTCTTGGTTGTCTTTTGCTCTGCTGCATTCTTCCACCTCAGAGCATGCCTGTTTGAAGACTACTTACAGATGCATCGGTGTGTGTATATTTGAACAGGGCATGCACTTGTAAACTCAACTGTGCACTGTTCCACAGCTCTTTGAGTCTAGAAAGTGTTGCATAGTGGGCTTTTAGTTTTGTGAGACAGGCATATCAAGAACAATGCTGCAGAAGAGACTCAGTGTCACGCTTTTGCTCCTCCTATTGGCCACGGGGTGTATTGCGCAGGATGAAACCCAAAAGAAAGACTGTGTCTGTGGATATCCTGGAATACCTGGGGACCCTGGACACAATGGCATGCCTGGCCGAGACGGCCGAGATGGACTCAGAGGTGACAGAGGTGATCAAGGTAAGAAATAAGTTCAAGAGAAATGATCCTCTCTACAGTTTGGCTCTATACACAACTTTTTCTCAATATGTTTTATACATTAATTTTTGTAACAGCATAATAATTTTGTTAATAAAAGGTGAAGTTGGTGCTAATGGACCAGCAGCCAAGGATGGCCTCAAAGGAGATAAAGGGGAAGTTGGTACGTATCTTTTAAATAAACTGCACCAACCAAAAATGTAAGTTATGGATTTGTAGTATGATCTAAGATAGATGTTTCACTTACTTTTACCAGCTGCATATCCTTTCTCTCTCGTTTTACTTCAACTGGCTTTCTGCAATATGTAAGCGCTAACCATGAAAGGAGAAGTAGCCTTTAACGTAGCCTTCAATCGTCATTTACAGGTATGACTGGCACATTAGGGCCTAAAGGAAAAAGGGGTGATAATGGAGAGAGGGGACCACCTGGGAAAATGGGGCCCCAAGGAGTCCAAGGGCCCGTGGGTCTAAAAGGAAATAAGGGAGAGCTTGGGTTACCAGGACCCAAAGGGCCTGAAAGGCGAAGTGGGACCTCATGGACCAGAGGGTCCAAATGGGGAAGTTGGTCCTCGAGGAGACAGAGGCATTCAGGGGCCCATCGGTCCCCTTGGCAGGCCAGGCCCTAAGGGGGACATTGGCGTTCCAGGCCACAAAGGTAATATTGGCTACCGTGGGGAGAGAGGGACTCGAGGAGAGATCGGGGTCAAGGGCCAGAAGGGGGACACATTTTTCATCCATAAAAGTGCTTTCTCCGTGGGTCTCACAGAGCAAACTAAACTCCCAGCAGCTAATGCACCAATCCGGTTTAACAAGATCATCTACAACCGACAGAATCATTATGACCCGCAAACAGGAAGATTTACATGCTCCACAGCAGGTGCTTACTACTTCACCTACCACATCACTGTGTTCTCCCGAAACGTGAAGGTGGCTCTCATGAAGAACGGGGCAAGTGTCATCTACACCACGGATAACTACCAGAGCAGTGAGGACCAGGCAGCAGGGGGGGCCGTGCTGCACCTGGAAGTGGGGGACAAGGTGTGGCTGCAGGTAGCTGGGGGAGAGCTCTTCAATGGGCTCTTTGCTGATGAGGATGATGACACAACCTTCTCTGGGTTCTTAATCTTCGGGATTTAATTGAAGCATGATGACACATTATAATCATTAATCTCAGAAACCATCCCAAAAAAAACGTTTTACTGTACAGATGCCAGTCAGGAGAGATTAGCCTGCCATTCTAAACTTTATTTTGGTTGACTCTGTATGGTATTGTGTGTTCATTGTAATTTCAGCTCTTGCATGGTTAATACTTATAGATTCATTTTCCTCACTAGATCTTCAACATCATGTCATTTTAGTGAAATATCAGCATTGTTGTTTGTTCGGTTCTGTCTATTCTGTTCTTATTGTCAATGGAAAGAAACTGATAGCATATTAAACAGATCCAATCCAGATGTTCTTCTTTTCTACATTCAAAAGGTTAATCTGCTCTGTTTTATGTTTGGTGCGGCCTTCCAGCTTGTTTGTTGTGTTGCAATAAAAAATAACATTCACTAACCCATTCGGAAATAACTTTCTTGTTTTTGTTTGGGATGGGCTTGCATAAGTAAAATAGCAGACACATAAGCTGTCTTGGCATGATAACAGGAAGAACACAGAGAGTGCAATCCCAAATAACTGGAAGGTCTAGTCTTGTCTGTTTGACAATAATAGCTCAGAGAAAGACGCATACCACATTATCCCCAAAGCGGTGCAGGAGGGAAGACGATGGTATTCTTCACTCAACGCCTTGCCTTTTTTTTCTTCAATGGAGAGTGTTCCACTGTGGGCGTGGTTTAGGGTCACGGTCTCATCCACTGAGCCATGATTGGCTGTCATCGATATGGTCACGTTGCGGTCAACCAGTAACCTTGTTTGTAACCTCTTAGGCCCCGCCCCCTGAAATCACTGCAACAAGTGCATTGATGATGCTCTTCAGCTCAATCTGCCAAGAAAGACCTCTTTTATTTGAGCATCAACGGACTTCTGAGCTTTGCTTGAACAACTTCGAAAGAAATTGTACGAACTAAGAGTTATTCTAATCATACACGTGGCTACGAACAGATTTTTTTCCAGTTGGCAATTCCGAAAAAATCAACCGCTCAGTTTAGTCAATTTGGTATAAGTTTACTACTACCCGTGAGCCGTAGCTGAAGTTGCTAGCCCCGTGTTTGGAAGTTAGCTAGCCATTTGTCTCAAGATGTTGCGGGGTGACTGGTTGGCATAGAAGCAGCTAACCTGCTCGCATCCGACATGTTTTTACAAGTGATCATCGATTGCAAGATAGGAGACCTTTGGACTTCCGAGAAACTCAGCCTTTTTGACTAGTGTGTCCTTCACTATGGCCAAACCTCAAAAACAGCTGCTCTGTTGACGTGAAAGGACAACATCGACTATGAGGAGGGTGAGCAAAAGTTTCAGCGTTTACGTTAACATTACCTATCAACTTACTGATGAATGCAAATATAATTCATGTTCACAGCAAGTATATATTATACATACTAAGTCAGTTTTTGTTTTCGCTTTGTGTTATATTGTGCCGTTTTACTTACTTTCGCAATGATTTTCATTGCTTGTGTTCTTGGTTGAAAGGGGGTTATTGTAGTGCATTACAGCCCCGGTTGTTATAGTGATGTGGGAGATGCCAGGCTGTACAGAGACAAGGTGAAGGGGGGGTTGAGGGCTGCACCAACTACAAAGAGCTTTATGGGCAAAGCAAGTTAATTAATGCACAAATAAATAAGCAGTTTGGCCTCCCGAGTTCTCTGCAAGCTTAGAAAACTACACAGTGTAATCCCCTTTATAGCGCCTTGTTTTCTATTTCACTCTGAGCAGGCAGTAATAGCTGCCTTTGTATGAATCTGCACTCTTCCATTCAGTTTATTCCCATTGCATTAACTTGTTTTTATGGCTGCCCAAGAGGGCAGAAGTTGCCCTGGTGTTTCCGTCATTCTAATTTTAAAACTTTTCCAGCAGGTCATAGTCCTCTGGTCTATAGAGATCAAACCTAGAGGTAAAAAAAAATAGAGATCTTCATCAAAAGTTCAAAAATGCATAAAAAGCAATTCAGCAGGTGTAATACATTTTCAGCAAACAAGTAGAAGATAATCATACAGTGAGCTACTTTCTCTTTCATGTGCAATTTTAATTATGTTTCATCAGATGGGAAATTAAATAGAGCTTTATGTTTCTATGAACTTATTCTCCTTACAATTTCTCCTTCCTGTTGCACCGCAGTCCAGAGAACAAGCTTATTTTCTTCATAAGTCCAACCAGCCTGTTTCAGTCCTATGACACAGTGTTGACTAACTCTCAACCAACCGTACAAAAGGGACTTTACACAAGTGAAACATTGTTTGTGATCAGTATGCTACAGTGCAAACATGTTTAGTTTATGTGGGATTTTAGAATTTGAGTATAATCTATTTTCACACTCCACAAAATTGTACCATTTCTTCATCATGTTTTACTCCTGTGGAAAGACATTTGTTAGATTGTCAGAAATGGCTAGTTAGACCTGGATCAGATTGGTGGATTTAAATTATTCTAAAGATTCCTGTTTTCATGGTTTGTTTCATGCTGATAAAACATCCTTTTTCTCATTGTTGTGGTGCTGTCGGGTTGTACTGTTGACTGTTGACAACAAGGCCCAGTAGTGTTTTGTCCTCCCTCTGTACACTGTGTGGTGTTAGATTTCTGGTTGACTGTCCCTATGACAATCCACAGCAGATCAGGTGAGTGAATAGCTGCCTGTGTGAGAGTGGTGACACTCCCTGGTTTGGCCTGTACCTGTACTTGCCATGCTCTATAGAAGGGGGCGTGGCTTCTCCCGTTATGCCTTTTTTCATTGGATCTAAACATGAGGAAGTAGGTCACAGCTTAATATGAAATTTCAATCATGAGACTAAAGTAATAGGCTAGACCTTGTCAATTAATTCAGCTGAGCTACACGGAACACCTTGCCTTTTGAAAACCTATTTCTGATTCTCTGCATCCCAGTGCCATAAAAGAGAAAGACTGTTGATTGGTAATGAGTATCAGTCAATCTGTCCTCCATCACTGTACAGCTGAACTAATATTCGGTTATAAATTGACCCAGAAGAGATTATTCATTTCTCACGGATACTATTAGTGGGATTTACTCCCTATTAACTCTCCTTTGTCATCCATTAGCCTACCACTCACAAACTAAAGAGTGCAGATAGGCCATAGGTAACCTCCTGCAGTCAAATGCTGTAGGGCTGCTTACAAGCCCATGAGTATCACTCTCTCAGTCAGTGCCAAATAGCCTAGTTGCGTCCCTTATTGGGCTATAATGTGTAGATGAAACCAGTTCTGAGCACAGACTGGCAAAGCTTCATTAATCAGATTACTGGGATGGAAGAGGAGTAGGCTACACACACACACTCCCACATGCTAACCACTAGACTGGGCTTGTTGTTGGACACTGACATGCAAGTCTCCTTCAGCGGCTTCTCGCAAACACTTGGCTTCTGTCTTGGCCCGGGGAAAGGCTGCACAAAGGTGATCTAACACAAACCTGGGCAAAAAGCGATTTCAATATGGATTCAGTTATTTAATATTAATCCACTTAAACAGTATTATTTAATCATACCAGACACTCACACATCTTAAAAAGTGGACCCATCCATTTGCAAGACAAAATAAATCAAGCATTCATTTTTCTCAGGCACTCAACATGTATTCAAGACCTGGTGACACACACTTATTGCCACTACTCTAATCAATCATTAATGTCTGTAAAACGTTGTCTGATGCTTTTTCAGTACATCATGGAAATCCAACTTCCTTGCAGGTTTCAGTCACCAGCAAACTGAGACAACCAGTAAAGTGACTGCTTACAAAGAAATGGCGGTAGGGATCCAGGGGGACTGTGTCCATCTCAGAGCTGTAAGCCAGAGAATGGAAAATGACTACAAAGCTTACTTTGCCTTACTTTGCCTTGATACTCCCTGTCTGGCGGTCTTTTTCATTTAATACTCAGTTCATTTTGGCCTAATTAGTTTTATCCTAGCCTTGGGCAGGACATACCTCTGTAGAGGTGAAGTATGGGCCGGAGCTAATCATTATGCAATTATGACCCCTTATATAAGAGACTGACTTTTCTAGCCAAATGGGAAGGGAGTCAATGACTTTGAATTCCTTCCTCCCTGCTCTGTGTGTGTGTGTGCGTGCGTGCGTGCGTGTGCGCGTGCAGAGGGACATGTCTCAACTGCTTGTGTATGTGAGAGGCATGTTTGTGTAGTGCATGTTTGTGTAGTGCATGATTGTGACTGTTGTATACATGTTTGTGTATCTGCATGTGTGTCTATCCTCGTCTCTGGGAGTCTAACCAGAGGCTGGCTCCAGCTGGCTGCTGTGTGGGGGGGGGGGCTCCTCCCTGAGCTCTTAATTAACTCTGAACTAGGGCCCCAGAGCACTCCTTACCAGGAGGAAGCCACTGAGCAGCAGTGATCTTGGTCTGCAGTGTAAATGATAGAGCAAGGATGATATATGAAAGCTTAGTGCTGTAACAGCATAATAAAAGTGATCTGCATTCACAGATAATAGGGTATGACATTGACATATTCTTCTTTATTCTCTTTCTTTACAATATAAATGGCCATAGAAGTTTTGGTGTGTTTGAATAGAATGAAAGATCTCAGAAATGCAGCTTGATATGCATTGTTGCCTTTCTGTTCTGTTTCTGTAGCTTGTATAGAAAGAAAGCTGTACAAAACCCCTTTCCCTCTAAGAAAAAAAATAGCATCTTGTGATTTGGAAACAGTAGCAGTCATGGAACGAGTGCAAGAAGTATGTATATCATGCACTTCAAGGCTACTATTGCCGTTGAGTTGCATTTATGGTTGACTGAAAAAATAATATATGGCTCATAAAATCATAATCCTGTAATAGCAGAGTTAAAAGAGTTATGGGTAAATAATACAGAGGAAAATGATTTATATATAAAGCATTGTATTGTTAAGTTGTTGATATTTAAAGTTATGTCTTGTCTTCTTGTGAAATGGTATACCCCACCTGTGATCTGGCTAGTAGGACTGTCAAGTGTTGGTAGATGCCAACTGGCCTGAGACAGTTGGCGCCAAGTGTGGGTAGAAGGCATAGGGAGGAGCACAGTCGGTGGACGGCTGATAAGATGACGTGAGTTTTCATAACAAAAGCAAGACACCCAAGCTATAGAAATTCTTTCTCTATCTCCTATCTTTCCGTCTGGAGAATACATGGAATAATTGATCCAGTCTATTTTTCCAGTTACCGTTCTCAGTGGCGGAAAGGACAAGAAAACAATTCAGCATAGCTTTGAAAGAAGCACATTGTTCACAAGGGGTGTTTACTGTCCGTCAGTGGTGGTGCTTGGCAGCGGTGGCTCTGTGTTTACATAAGTATTCGGTGTGATGGAGTGAGCTGGTCGAAATGACAGCACACTCCACAGAGAGTTTGACTGAGAAAGCCCATCTGTTGCAGGAGAACATGCATGGGGACAGGAGTAATGGGAGTGTTCCAGGAACCACCGCTCCCCAACCCTCCATAACACACACAGCAATCAGTGAAAGCGCTGCTGCATTAACAAATGGCTCCTTTTTATAACGCTGCTTTATACAGGAGGATAGGGTCAGGTCATATGGGTCACGCTGACTATAAGAAACTAACTAGCTAAATTATTTGTGTTTTTAAATCCAGTCTAGAAAGACATCTGGAAGAAGTGTGAAAATTCAAAGTGGAAAATGTGTAGGAACCTTAAAATATCAACAATGAGAACTCCAGTAAGAAGGAGTTGAGGGTTCAGGGGACCATACAACCCCCGCCCCCATCACCTCACCGCACCATCAATGTAATCTGGAGAAAACTGGGCAATTTATTGCATTAATCACAGTGGATTAGTGAGTTTCATTGCTTAGTCATGCCCACAAAAACCCTCATCAAAGGCTCAGCTGCATTAGCCACTGCCCTGCTTTACACACACACACACACACACACACACACACACAGATCAGCTCAGCTCAGCACACTGCCCCAACCTAGGCCTCAATTCTCCTTGGACAGAAATACAGCACCAAGGAGAAATGCACGTAGTGTTCTCACAGTGAAAGGTGCCTTACTCTCCTGGCTCCCAGACAACACACAAGGGATACTCTTCTTCAGTCTCTCTCTCTCTCTCTCTCTCTCTCTCTCTCTCTCTCTCTCTCTCTCTCTCTCTCTCTCTCTCTCTCTCTCTCTCTCTCTCTCTCTCTCTCTCTCTCTCTCTCTCTCTCTCTGTGATACACAAACACAGAAGAGACTTTCATCAGAATGTACTGGAAACACACCACACCTCATTTCCATGCTTCCATCCTCTCACGTACACATATGTACTCTTCATATCAATGCCATACTCTAGCCTTTCTTGGAAGATGGTGTTACAGTCTTAGTGTAACAGTCTTAAGGTGTCACTCACAGCTCACTTTGTCTTTCTCTTGTTATCTGAATTTGTCGTTCTGATCCGTTGAGCCTATTAAGTTTCTTCATAACAACCTATTAATAGGAACATCTGGGCTAAACTTTTCTGGGTAATGAAAATGTAAGTGTTCAACCAACTACCCTGTCAGCTTAATGCTTTCATTTCTGATAGCTGTAACTCTGTGCAGCCATAAGGCTCAGTCAAAAGGCGCTTTGCTTGAGCTTTCTGGTCACATTGACCATGGTATGCTCTGGATTAATCTATTCCCCTGGCCTCCATGTATGATAGCTTAGCCTACTTCGCCGTAATTCTGCTATAATAGAGTCTGCCTAAATGAATCTCTTATTTTTGCAGGCAGACCAAAACGACAGAATCTTGTCCACCAGCGAAGACTCCCTCCCTTGCCTCCACAACTCCAAAGCTGACCCTCCATCCCTGATGCGGAGTCGACCCCTTAGTGATATCTACCCATTCCAGAATCATGCTGAGAGGAGTGCAGTCCCATGCCTGCTGTCTGGGTGTGTTTCCCAGGTACAGCCGGTCACCTCAGGTCCTCACTCTGACGAGAGCAGGCTGAATGGCATCAACTCCTCTGCCTGGTCCAGTCCTGTTATAGGTCAACCAGAGGGAAAGCCCTACTCCTCAAGGATTATGAAGCTCTTTTCTAACTCGAGGAAGTACCCCGTCCCTGGGAACAGTCCAGCCACAGACGGGCCCTCGGTCCACGGCATCAACGGTAACAGCGGCGCCCAGGCCTGGCCAGGTCTCACAGGTCTGGGTGTCATGGACTCCTTCAAAAAGCTGCGTTCCTCTGTGCTACAGGGTATCCAGAATAGAGGGGCAACCAACCAGGACGGAGAGAGTGCCCCTTCAGCCAATCAGGAAACAGCTAATGGCTTGGTCATGCACAATATGGACTTCGGGTCAGATGATGCAGTAAACAATTTAAAGTTAGCAGAAGGATACAATGTATCTAATGGAGTTTTTATTGGACAAACGTTGGCTGCAATGAACCAATATGGCTCAGATTATGAGGACTGTGAGGATGAGGGAGAGGATGAAGGAGAGGATGAAGGAGATGGTCTTCAGAGGAACTCACGGTTCTCAAGGAGTATCAAGAGAGCATATGGAGCAGGGCGCATCTCTTTGCTTGATTCAGGGAAGAGGAGACTAGGAGGAATTAGCGCAGATGAGGCTGTGGACAGTCCGAAACCAGCTCTTGGGTCCGAGTCCAAGGTCAGCCTCCACACAGCAGACATGAATGTGAAGATGCTGAGCAGACTGAGCAAAAGCGCAGAGAACCTAAACCTATTCAAGACTCCTTTCAGACGCAAAGCCCCATCTCCCGGTCCTCCTTCACCCCAACCAGACTCTCCAAGAACTAGCATGTCAAACTGGACACCAAGCATCCAGAGGACAGCCAGCGCCTCATCAGTGGACCTTAGGGGCCGCAGCGTCAGTCGCTGGAAGAGCCCCCTGAAATCCAAAGGCCACATGCTGAAGCTGGTAGGGAGCATGACTGACCTGACCGTCCGGCGCAGACACAGTCCCTCCCCCAGCCCATCCCCTACCTCCCCCCTGTCTCCACTGAGTTGTCTCCATGACGATTACTCCCGCCGCGTGCCTTGCCTGTCAGCCAGTGAGCGGCAGCGCCGGCCCTTGCCCACCAGAGCTCGGGTTGTGGGAGAGAGGGAAGACAGTACACAGGCACCTATTGAACACATCCCACTAGTCCATCAACAGCCTGACTCTGAAGTCAGCCCAGTCCAACACAAGGTTGTTATCAGTCCAGTCTCTCTAGAGCCCTCAGAGGGGACAGAACAGACTTTACCTGGCATCTCTTCTCATTATGAATCGCTGGCTGTAACCACACCAAGCAGTCATACAGGAGCAGGATGGGATTCATCTCCACTCAGCCAAGCTGAGCCTTCGGAAAGCCAAGAACAGATCAAGATCAAGCTGCAACCAAATGAGGTAAGGAAATAACTGCAGTCAGTTGATCAGGTGTATAAAGATGACCGCATCCTGATTTGAAATAATTCCACTCTCCTGGCCCATCTACAGTAACTGTCCAGTGTGGCTGTACACTGCATTTGCTCATAGGCAACAGCAGATTCCAATATATACACTGCAGGACACATGTGACAAAATAATGATTACTTCAAACTAGGAAGTCATCTTTATACAACTGGTATGTTTGATCACAGGGCTTTTTCACAGCTCGAGTAAACTGTTTCAGGCTATCACATACTAGTAGCGCCTTTCATCAGTGGACACAAAAGAAGCAAGGATTGGAAGATCATTAGGTAATCAGTAGGTGGTGTGATGTTTCAAAGGGGAAGGATGCAATGTTGAAAGACAAGGAAATCTCTAAGCTCATCCTTATCATGTCCTATCAGAGCAGAAGGATCATTAATGATCCATGATGAGGATTTAATTGAATGTCATTGACCCTTGTCTTAGGAAATGGAACATATCACTCCTCATTGCAGTGATTTTATGAAGTGATCTTTGAATGTGGCATGATTCCAACTTAGCGAGATAAGTTCTCATGGCTACGTGATCCTTGACGTTATGCTAACACATGAGCTGGAAAGGCTCAAATATTAGGTCCAAAGTCCCTACCAGCGTCACATAAATAAAGATGGTCTCATTGGTTACTCCTTGCTGTCCATCAACCACCACCATTTTGATAGGTCTAGCCTTTATTCACCAATTCCATCTACCTGACTCACAAAGGTCTGTTGTATTTGCCCTCAGTATATCACATACAGACTTCTGCAGCGTCAGTGCTGAGGCTAGATATGCTGTGCTACCAAGCACACTGAAGGAGGAGACTTAGAGTTAATGATTAGGCTTTGTTTATGATTAGTGGCTCTTGCAAAACAGCTCCATAGTCCTGTTGCTGGTGGGTACAAGTAAGTACTGCACTCCCCCCACCCCCCGTATGTCTTCCCTCCCTCTGGCTGCAGCCCACTGGATCAAAGTCCAGCACCATGCACACATGATCCCAGACAGCTAGCAACACTGCCAGGTAGACAAGACCATAAACACACCGTTTATAGTGAAATATGTTTTGATAGACTAGCGATAATTGGATTCTGCCTATGAAGATGGATGGGAGAAAGCAGATTTGTTTACACTAAAAACCAAGAGGCAGGAGGCATTTACTGGACTCAAACAAATCCTGGGTCTTTGCGTCCAGGACACAGTTTGTCTGTTTCACAATGGTGCTAGCCCACTGTGTGCCTTTCCTGTGCATATGCAAGAGACCGGACTCAGACCAAGAAAACCAGGAGGTGAGGTTTCATATCACTAGCTGACTAACCAACATTTCCAGATGAGTAACCATTAGCCAATATTTGACCATTGAACATACAATACTGGCATACATACTGTACATTCATTATGATAACATTTAATTGAGGAATATTTGTGCTATTTCTGCTTCCGTTCTTGTTTGAACTCGATAAGGTTGGGAGTTGATTGTGTTCAAAATGTTGGGCCAATCACTGTGTGAACCTGAACACTTTCATGTGATAATCATGCCAGGTTTCTGATGAGAATCCTGATAAAGTTCCTTGAAATGACTTTGCAATTATTCTAATGTTTCTGCCTTCAAATCTGTTCCAAGACAATTGTACCAACGTGGTACTTTTATGACATGTCATTTTGCTCTGTTTCTGATTAACAGATGTTCTTCCCTGCAGACATCCTGCCTATGTACCTGGACTATTGCAGGTTATTGAACAGGGAAAGTCAATATATCATTGACTTATGAACTTTGACTTTCCCTTTCACCCCTAGGCTACGTCAGACCAAGAGGGGCAAGAAGTACTTCTCCAAGCAGAGGAAGTGTCTCTAACAGCCAGCAGCACCCCTCCTTTCTCACCAATATGCCTCTCAGAGTCACCCACATCACCCACAGCACCCACAGATGCATCCACCGCTTCCATGGAAATGACAACACCTTCTGTCAACCCCAGGCGAAGGGCAGGGCGAGCGCGGCCTCGACCGATCTCTGACTACGGGCAGCTGGTTTCCAGGAAGTACTGCATCCCTGAGGAAGAGGCAGAACTGCATCCTGAGGAAAGGACTACAAATGGAACATTGCATAAAGACTACAGTAGCAAAGGCGAATGTGGGGATGGAGACAGCCCCGAGAATTGCAGCATGAACGGGGACCTTCAGAGCAGGAGGCAGCGGCCTATCTCAGTGATAGTTGTGGACCTGTTCTCTCCTGATGCTGAGGAGAACCACCTTCCCTCTGTAAGACCCAACTCAAACATGGGAAACACTCATTTTGATGATTTGATTCCGAATACGTGACAATCCTGTGATTTTACAGTAACTGCATACATCCACTGGAGGTATAATTGAAAAATGTGAATTGGCTATCTTGTGTTACTATGGGTTTATAGGACTGCAGGGTTTCTATGGTCATGGAAAAACCTGGAAGAACCATGAAATTTAAATGTTGTGCTTTACAGAAATGGTATATACATCCAACAACAATGTCAGTCAAGTGTTTAACTAAGCATTCCTGCAGGCAGATGTAGTTACCTTTTGACTGATTAATAATCCAAATAATGAATTTCCTGGTTATAAGTGTGTAAAGAAATCTGGTCTTGTACCCCATATACACCTGCATTTCATGATGTGCTGAAAAAGTGCCCTTTACGTTGCTCATAAGGTAAAGAGAGCACATGTGGAAGTACTGTATATGCCTCTAGTGGATGCTAGCCCTAACAGTGCTAATTTGTGCAGTATGTAAAGAAAATATAGTCCAAAACCATTGATCGAGGTCTTGGTTTTGGCCAATATACTTCACGAAGATGTAGTCCTTGGCTGAATATGTTGTTTATGTGACGGTGAGTTATCAAGCGGGTGGTGCATGCCAGAGAAATGAGCTGTTCCTAAATCCCAGGATGTTTTCTGTTCCCAACCCAACCGCCCCACCCCTCAACCCCCGCAGCCCCTGTCACGGCCACCCATCCCTTCCCACCAGGTGCCTCCATACAGAGGAGTGTCTGCCAGGTTCCGCCCATCCACCCTCTCCCAGAGCACCCCGATTGGACTGGACCGCCTTGGGCGGCGCAAGCTCCACAGAGTGCTCAGTGGTGAGAATCAGGGTTGTTTGTGTAGAGGAGAGCGAGGGGAGGAGTTCACAAGTTTGAGTCTGTGAGAGTGATTCTGAGAATGTTAATGTGTGTGTGTTGGAGGAAAACACTGGTATAGAAACAGGTGTCGTCATACCCGTCTGACTTGATTGATTTTGTGAGAAAGTGACTTTTTCTGTCTTACACTCTTTTACCTGTGTGTGTGTGTGTTGCAGACGGGGCGTCCGAGTGCTCAGCTGCGCTTGATGACAGCGTGAGTGAGGAGGAGGGCAGCTTTGATGAGCTCAGTGATGTCACACCCTACCTGCAGCCAGGGGTGGAGCTCTCTGTGCTCAACGAGGTGAGTCTGCACAGGGGAATTTTCACTGTTGCGATACACTTTTCAGCAACCTTTTTACCATGAAAAACGTGCGTTGTTAGAATGCAAGCATTTGTCCTAACTGTTATCCTCTGTATGTGTCTCTCGTGAACAGCCATGAGATGCGATGTCAAGATATCTGGCAACAACTCAGTGTCGAAGTCCAGATATAATCTTGTATGTTCGACATGGGCTTGCCCTGCATGTAATTATATCTTTAGCTATCTGTGTGTGTCTGTGTTCATCAGTGGATAATCTCTGGCTACACGGTGTATGCTGAGGCCCTCTGGGACCATGTGACTATGGAGGAACAGGAGCTGGCCTTCAAGGCTGGGGATGTGATCCGTCTCCTAGACGCCTCTCATAAGGACTGGTGGTGGGGCAGGGGGGCCGACAAGGAAGCCTGGTTCCCCTCCAGCTTTGTGAGGGTAAGTGGACAACCTGACCTGCTTGTCTAATGCTTGTTTGCCACAGCAAAGGCCTGCAAACTGGCTTCGCTCCAGACAAGCCCTGCTGGCCCTCATAATACTGTGTGTGCAGGAGTTTGGAGTTCAGAGGCTTAACTGGTTTCTGTGGTGACCAGTGCTGATTGACTGTTGAGTCTTAATTAGGTAGGCTGTGGTAACCATGGTAAGGTTAGTTGATTGGCAGATGGGCGTCTGCTGTGTAATTGCTCGTAGCTGCATCAATGTTGACTAACAGGAGCTGGTTAAACTTGGTGTTGTTACCACAGTGACGTGGAGTAGATATGTGGCTTTCATAGTTTAAGTAGTTATTTACCCCCCTTTTGAAATAATTTTCATGTCACCTATGGCCACAAAGTGTATTATTTTACAAATTTAGTTTAATCTCACAAATAAGTGTCAAGCACCTTTTTATAATAGTTTGTCAAAGTGAAACAAAGAAATACTTGGGCTGCAAGTGTTTTCGGAAACCAACCTTGAGTAGAAGTTAGCATTTAGCAAATAGACTAGTGTGTGCTCACGTCATTCATATTTGAATTGCAACTCAGCCTTTGTTTGTCTGTGGTTGCCATTGTGTTATAGGTGCGTGTGAACCAAGGGGACTCAAGTGGGGAGAGCGTGGAGAGTGTAGTGGACCAGGAAGATCCAGCTCCCAGGGAGACACACAGCGCCCACCACAGGGAGCAGATGAGAACCAATGTGGTCCAAGAGATCATGAATACTGAGCGCATCTACATCAAGCACCTCAGAGATATCTGTGAGGTAGGGGCTCAACTGACCTACAACAGTTACCTCACACAACTCCTGGAGCCAGTGTAAATTCAATTCTGCAGCTGCTTTTCTCTCATCTTTCTGCTAGGTTTTATCTATATGATTCCCACCTCTACACACTCACATTCTAATACATTTTCAAAATGCCTATTAAAAAGTTATACAATTTGTATTTTAGAGATTACATTAAAAACAAACTTGGATCAGCAGGCTTTAAGGCTTATCCTAGAATGTTCAACTCTACCCTCAGGCACCTCCTGTTGGCCAGCATTTGAACTGTTGACATGATTTATTTCAATACTAATATACTGGATTTGTGTATCTCTCAGGGTTACATCCGCCAATGCCGCAAACACCCAGGCATGTTCACCGAGCTGCAGCTGAAGACCATCTTCAGCAACATAGAAGATATCTACAGGTTTCAGAGGCAGTTTCTCCGAGACCTGGAGAAGAAATACAACAAAGATCAACCACATCTCAGTGAAATAGGTTCTTGCTTTCTCTTGCAGGTAATACACACACACAGTTTCATACTCACTCGTTAACTCTCTTAGTAGTAGTTTCTTAGTAGCACTTCCAGTTAACCGCTGTCTCTTTTTTTTTTTTTTTTCAAAGGGGGAGGGCTTCTCTATCTACTCAGAGTACTGTAACACCCACCCAGCAGCCTCTGCTGAGCTGCACCGCCTGATGAAGTTGGGGCGATATAAGCACTTCTTTGAGGCCTGCCGGCTCCTCCAGCAGATGATTGACATCTCTATTGCCGGCTTCCTACTCACACCCGTCCAAAAGATCTGTAAATACCCCCTGCAGCTGGGAGAACTGCTCAAGTACACCCCCAAAGACCACAGGTAGTGCTGGGCACATCCAAATACACTATCTGCGATACTTGTATATTTTCAGCCCCTTTGTTTCACTGTTTCCAGTCTCTGGTGCACGCACACATTGAGCAGCACCCCAGCCTGCAAGCACACTTTCAACCCCCTCTGTACAGTATTACACTATGAATGTCAACACACACTCATTCTGTTTCTCGCTTATTACAGTGACTACAATGGAGTGAGCGACGCGTACGAGGCTATGAAGAATGTGGCCAGTCTGATTAATGAGAGTAAGAGGAGGCTAGAGAGTGTCGACACCATCGCTCACTGGCAGGTTGCCATCCTACACTGGGAGGTGATGATGAGCACTGAATTCCTCAAATATTCCTATATAATACATACTTATAAATCTTTGACTGTGAATGTATGTTTGTGTCTTTGTGTATGTGTTGCTGCAGGGAGCGGACGTGCTGGAGCGCAGCTCGGAGCTGATCCACTCCGGCGAGCTGACTCGGGTTGTCCGACAAGGCAAGACGCAGCAGCGCAGCTTCTTCTTGTTTGACCACCAGTTGGTCTTCTGCAAAAAAGATGTCCTGCGCAGAGACTTGCTCCACTACCGTGGACGGCTGGATATGGACCAGACCGAGGTGGTGGAACTGCCCGATGGGCGGGACCCAGAGCTGGGCCTGACCCTGAAGAATGCTCTGCGCCTGCGCCACTCCTCCACTCTGGAGATTGTGTGTGTGCTCTGCTGCAGGAAGGCCCAGGACAAGCAGAGGTGGTTACAGGCCTTTGCCAGGGAGAGACACAGGGTCCAGGAGGACCAAGAGATGGGTGAGTAATACTATCTGGGCTCCTTTTGCACATGATGTGAAATGGCTACTGAGGGTAGCTGTGACCTGAAGTGAAATTGAATGAAAGGAGTGGTGGGATTTCTGTTGAAAAGAGTGTGTTTGTGTTTCATCTCTCATGGCAGGAATGGAGATCAGTGAAGAGCGAAGAAAACAGGCTATTTTTAATGCCAGAAAAGCCAAACAAGGGAAGATCAAGTGTAAGTTAAAAAAAATTGTTCTTCATGCAATTAAGTCTTAACGCATTATTGTAATGTAATCTATAACAATTATTTTGATTGGTTTTGCCTCTTTTCCTTTTAGCCATTAGCTACTCTGGCTCCGTCCTGCCCCACCACCAAAACCTTCACCCGCTTCACCAGCGTCACGTTACCGTTCCAACCAGTGTGCCTCAGCAGCAGGTGTTCTCATTGGCTGAGCCGCCCAAGCGAAAGCCTTCCCACCTGTGGTACTCCATCACCCGCAATTCCTTTTTCAGGAAATGAGGCTTCATTTCCTCATCCTTCTGTCTGTGAATGTTGAGACCACACCCAAGCCGTCCTGAAGACTCAAAGAACACTTTATTTTTTCCTTTTATTTTCTTTCCTGAACCTACCTGTGAATGCACTGTCTGTGTTTTATGGTTTTTGTGCTTCATGTCTCTTAATGTATCTTTTTTTTCTGTTGCATGTTAAAGTTCAGTGCCTACAAATTGGGAGAGGCATCCCAAAAGTGTTAAAATACTGACTCCCTCAATTTTGATGCTGCTTATTAGAGACTCTCCCCATATGTCTTCTGAATTCCAGCTGAAAGGTTTTTTTTTATGTTAATAATGACAACGATGTATATTCTGCTTCTAAGTTGACGTACTTATGGTTTTAGTTTGTCACAAAGGCTGGACCCTTTTTGAGTTATACTGCAAGTCTGTCACCTCTGAGCACAAAATTGCCAGAGGACAAGTCAGCTGACACATCCACCTACCCAGTTAACATTGTAAATAAAACTCTTGTACAAAAGTACCAAATGAAAATTGTGTCGTGTGAAAGTTTTAAATTCAAGAATTTGATAATTGCTGCTAGAAACAGTGGTTTCTTTCTTTCCATTGCTGAGTAGTAGGCTTCCTCTGTGCCAAAGGCACGTTGAATATTAGTTCATTTAAGATAGAGAGAAGTTAATGAATGAAACCTTAGCCACAGGACTGAAGGAGGTACGTTGCCATCAGCGAGGTCCCTGGTTCCCCATAGCTCACCTGTACAAAAGGATCTGGTTTCACGCACCTGTTAGCCGAGATGTGATGCATCTCAGGCACAGTATCCTGCTAGGCTGTACACCAGTGCCTCTCTGTGTCTGTTGCTGCTTCCATATGCCAGTTTTTGATCTGAACGAAAGAGAATGGATCTTGACCACCTGAATGAAGGAATCCGATGATAAAGGATCGAGGGATGCCTGTGTCATGGGCACAGAGTGCGTGGAGAACGAGCCGGCAAACGAGCAGGCAAACGGAGATGAAGATGCATCTCAACTGGACGTTGCCAGTGTAAGTAAGATATAGCCAGATATAGATTATTTTGCTACCATCAAGGCAAATCTGAAGCTTAGTCATACTTGCTTGGGGTTTGATCAAGAATAGAAACATTTCTACAGATGAAACTATGGAGACTTGTATGGACTGGGGTACCGCACACACCCATATGTATTATGATGGAGCTGTTTTATTTCATTGAATTTGTTTCATGTCTAAAATAGAATAAACTGGTTTTGGTTTTCTTTGTGATCTATACCTTGCTATCTTGTGGAATCCGTACCACTTGCGCGGTATGGGATGACACTGAATGAATAATGTATGTGTAATGGGTAACTCAATGAGTGCGAGTGCTGGATCTGATGGAGTTACTGCTGATCTCAGGCTGTCTCCTTCACAAGTACAAGTGACTCAGCAACGTTACCGACAGTTACAGACGTTATACGTGCTCCTCTGACAGATCAAGTACCAAATGTGGGTTTTTTCTTGAACATTATTGCTGTCAAGCCATTGCAGCCTGTGAAACATTTCTTCTTGACCTCCCTACCCAGTTCGCGCTATGACATACTTCATAAGACCTATGTATCTCTATTTCCATTTGGAGGTGATGAGCACACTGGTCACCCTACTGTAATGTACACTAGCTGACAGGATGAAGGAGAGTGATAAGAGTAGAAGAGCAGCAGCTCGGGTGGCTTTATTGCCCAGGCTGAGATCACTCCAGTAAGGTGTTCAATGGTCATCAATACACATGGTCATCAGCTAGAGCAATACACATGCTGGATGCCCCTAAGATGCTTACAACAACCCCCTTTGTCCCAGCATTGAATCCCCAGGGATTTGATATGCTTGGTTGGGTACCCCTAAAGAGACACTTCCTTCCATATCACTTGAGCATCATTAGCCACATTCCCTTTAGAATCGGCACGGATTGAACTGGCCGCTTGAAAGGGCAAAGCAAATTGATTGCTAGCATTATAGTGCGGTGGTATTTTATATCAGAGCAAGGTGGTGTTGTCCCTGTAGGTTGCAGATGTGTCCGTGGAGGTGGCCACAGTGGACCACACTCTGCAAAAGCTGCACAGGACGTACAACAGGCACAGATGGAGGCTCAGGAGGTTCAAGAAACTGGAGCTCCATCTGCGGAACCTCCAGCACCTGGCTGTCATCATCACAGTGGTGGTCTTTGTGGTCGTGGTTATTGTGTGGACCCTGCTATGGGTTTTCATATGTAAGTGTACATCACATAGCTGCACACAGATACTTATTTCACCCAAATTGAATGAATTAATTTCCACCCTGCTAGGCATATTTAAAATGCTAGTGCTCATGGTATGCATGGTGCTACCAGCTTTTAATACTTTCATTTTTCCATTATTCATTTTGCATGCTTCTTTGATATCCACAAATATCATACATATCCATACACAAGTCTCAGTTTCACAATATCTAGAGCAATTTATCTCATATCACTGATCTGTCCATAACATGACTAGTGACAACCTGATAGGTAGTGGGTTAATTGTGTACATTTACATTACATTTGCACTACACTGTATCACTGTACACTGTACTGTGATACACTGTACATTTACCACACTGTGGTACATTTATCAGTTGACTTGCTCAATTCTCAGTTCGGAGGGAAAGCAACAGTGGAGTGTATTTTGCCGGGATGTTCCGTGTTGCCAATGTGGAGTTTATCCCAGAGTACCGGCAGACAGAGTCCCACGAGTTTGTATCCATGGCAAACAAAATACAACATGTGGTACGTACCGCCATCACCCCTGCTGCTCATGCTAATTCTTAGAGAGTATGACTATGAATGCTTATAGCTTGAATGGTGTTGTGCTCATTGTCTATACTTTTGGTTGCTGGTGTGCCATAGGTGAGCAATGTGTACAAAATGTCCTCAGTGGCCAGACTCTACAAGCAAGCTGTCATTTCAGACCTCAGGTATAGTGGCCTGTCAGTTACCATCACATAGAAAAATCATAAACCAGGGTAACAGTCAGTATTAATCTGACAGGTTTAGTTCTCACTGTTTACCTGAATGTGTTTCCTAAAAGATTTACACATTTACACTGAGCAACACAGCTTAATAAATTGCTGTCTAGGTGGATGTTTCGACTCAAACTCAGCTGTCTGTCCTCACCCAGTAACAACAATAAGGGGGGTGTGCTGGTGCATTTCTGGATGGTGTTTGTGGTCCCTCGTCTGAAGAACCCGGCGGTGTGTGAGGAGTGTGTAGGAGCCATCCTCCGAGACTCTGTCCTCACCAGCCTGAAGAACAGGTCCTCTGTAGGCTACTTGCTGGGCCTTCCAGTCGATATAGACTCCATCCTCATCAACGGTGCGTCTGTGTGTCTCTGTGTGCATCATAAGTGTGTTTATCAGTGTGTACTCGGAGAGATTGACTGTTATGTCCTCCCCAGCTGCTCAGCGGTCAGATTACTCATCAACTGCAGTCGGTGAGTTGACTATGTATCGCTTCTCTTTTCTAAAAATGAGGATGTTTTAGAATGGGGAAAATAGGGAAAGTGACATTTACAAAATTCTGAATCACGAAATACCCACACATCCCTCCATAAATATAATGTTTCATCATATGTCACATTGTGTTTCTATTAGCTTGTGTTTTTATAGGAGGTGTATTAGGTGACTGGCAATAAAGTATATTTCTCTTCGTCCAGGCTCACAGTGTGTAGATAAACTGTATGCCAACCTTCCCGGGGCGAGGGTCCCGTTAAATGTCTTCTCATCGTGGGGCGGTGTGAGTTGCCATGTAAAGCTCACTTCTGTCCCTGGCTCTCTGATCCGCTTGACCATCTCCTCCTTCCATATTGAGCCCAGCGACTGTGTGAGTGATGCCCTAACTGTGTATGATGCACTGCTGCCCATGAGAGGGCGCACTCTCCTCAGGTGAGTCTGGGGCGTAGGTGAGCTTCTGTTGGACAAAAGATCCTAAAGCTGTTAATCAGTCTCACAAACTTCCTGTCACATATCTTCCATCACTCAACTAACTAATGTGTTTAGAAGGGTTACCTACTGTATGTTGTCTCACACAGTACTACCAGCAATGCTTACAACGTGTCACCGAGGTTGTCTATGTCCTCTTAAAACCAAACCATACATATACTGAAGTGTAGCCCTGTGCTGCAGGGTGTGTGAGCCCGTGTCCAGCTCCCTCTCTCTGGTGTCTACCTCCAACGTCATGCTGCTGTCCTTCAGGATGACCCACGGAAACAAGAGCTTCAGAGGACACTTTCAGGCCATCGCTGAGGAAAGTGAGACATCTTTACCTGGTTATCTCTTTTAACTCTCTGGTTAACTTGCAAGCACTAAATTGTTTGTTTGTGCATACGTATAAAATTGATCGAGACCAGGAAGTGAAAATAAGCACGTGAACATTCCTTGGGTGTCTCTCTCTCTTTCACACACAGTGTGTGTGTCTCACATTGAGACCCAGATGCAGCCTGGTTTCACCAATAAGCTCTACAGCCCCTTCCACCCCAGCATGCTTCCCCCTCAGTGCGCCTGCACCTGGACCTTTGAGGTAGTGTACACACACACACATATTACTTGTGCCACTGTATGTGTGTTTGCAAGAGGAGGTAATAATTATGTTTTGTTTACTGTTAGGTGTTATTTAGTGATTTACAACAGCTTTTCTTCAATGTTATTGTACTGTAGACCCCTAACAGTGCTTTAGGAGTCGCGCTGAAGTTCCACAACTATGTGCTGAAACCAAAGGATATGAAGGGATGTGAACACGGCTGGTGGAAGGTCAATGAAATCGTGTAAGTGTGTGTACCCAAGTATATAGAGACTGCTAAGTGAAATTAATCAGTCAATATTTCACCCAGATGGTTTTATCCTCAATAACAGAGTTATTTTTGTAAGAAACTTGACTCAGTAGCCCATAATGTGCTTTACTTTCATGCCAGCAATTGTTTCAACATAGTAGGCATGTCTTTGTTTTCCAATGGTAGATATCTGATTTAGGAATGACATTATTCACACATTGTATATATTTGTGCATGCACGTATTAGTTGATTATCAACATCCTGTGACAGCCTCTTTGAGCGACTTGTGGTTTGTTGATGGTCAATTTCCTCCCATAGTTTCTGTGGGAGCTACGTGGGCCACTCCACCGTGTTTCGTATCGCTGATCACAACCCTGAGGTGGAGTTTCGTTGCAGCTCCCGTAACTCTGACCAGCCTTTCCAGGCCTCTTACAGCAGCTACAATATCAGTCAGCGTAAGCACCGCAGGGCCAGAGCATACTACTAATAACTACTATTATAACAGGAAATGACAACAATAAATACTGTATGTATTTATGTCTATTTTGATGTGGTTTATTTTTAAGGACTTCTCACAAAAAAATCCAAGCGTACTTTACAGAGACAAATTGTTGGTAAAACAAAAACACAGAATCATATACATTGTACATGAGTTAACCTTTACTTTTATTCAAGTAGATTATTACAACAGTAACTTTACTTCTACTTAATTACAATTTCAGCAAAGTAAGAGTACCCATTTTAATTAAGTCTACACGTGTTTCTGTCCAGTGTGCTCTCATTACAGTATTGAACCACCCTCACTTCCAGTGCTGTCTCACCTGTCTCCCTCTCGCCTCTTCCCTATCACATTCGTATCCTAACCTCTCTCCCCATCCGTGTGTCCGCCAGCCTGTCCAGAGGGCCAGTTCCTGTGCTCCACGGGGCTGTGTATGGAGAAGAGTCGGCGCTGCGACGGCTTGGACGACTGCCAGGATGAGAGCGATGAGGTTTTCTGCTGTACGTTGTCAGACGGCAGTGCTTAAAACAAGATAACAGTAATTGCTTATAAGCATCAGGAATTTGACACTTTGTATTTCATGCAACTACCAAACAGCACTGTAGGGTGCTGGTAATAGGCGTGCACATGGAGTAAGCCTACTGTAAAAGTAAGGATGTTTTTTATTATATTTGTTTGAGTAATCATTCCTAATAATCATTGATGAGACTCTTCCCATGTTGAATCTCGTTACAGCGAGGCCCACAAAGAACTGTGGTGGCAACAGTCCTCTGCACCCCCTTTATGTATGCAATGGTGAGAAAGACTGCATCAACGGGAGAGATGAAGTCAACTGCACTCAGGGTATGAGTTTTACCATTTCTTACATCACTTCTAAAAATGCATCTGTGTGTCTGTCTGTGTCTATGTGTGTGTGTGTGCGCGCCCTTGTGACCTATAAGTACTAGTAATTGCAACGTGTTCTCTGTTTTGGACAGAGACCAGCTGCTCTGCAATCAATTACCACTGCAGCAGTGGCTCGTGCATCCTGAAGAAGAACGCAAAGTGTGACGGCGTCCCCGACTGTCTGGACCACAGTGATGAGAAGGAGTGTGGTGAGTGCTCAGTCTTGATGCTCCATGTGCACACCTTAACTACCCATGAGATGCAGCACACGAGGCTTTATTACCGCCATCGCCATGTGTCAAAAAACTCATTAAAATCAGTTAAGTAATTTATCAAGTCAATATCAACCACAGCCACCCACAGTTAGATTAGCTTAAAGTAGCATCTGGCATATAGAGAGTACACTGTCTGCCCTTACAACCACTACACTACTTATTCTCTACCTCTGCCAGACCCTTTGTGTGGTTTCATGAGAAAGTTGCTGTTATTTTATAATCTCCTGGGCTGTGTGCGCCAAACCTGCTGACCTGCAGCACTGGGTTGACCCCGCTGTAATAGCGTTCTCTGTTTGCTGTTATTTTATCATGATGGGAGCTCAAGGCGCTGGGAACAGGCCTGTCTTTGATCACTCACTGATACTGTATAAATACGCAAGCCTGTGCGTGCACACGTACACAGACATACCTCGAAGCTTTTACTTTTAATAAGGCAGCAGCGGACACGTCTGTCATGGTGCTGACTCAGCATGTCGGCAAACACACACACACACACCCGTGCACATGCACACGCACATATACATATGCACATTTATATGTATTGAAATATACACATATAAATGCTTTATAGGCACATTTATAAAATCTGTCAGTTTGGGGGTATTTGTATTGTGTTGTATGCCTTGCTGCCTCTTCACACACACATTGATTCTTCACACACACTTACCTCTGTGCCCCTTTACAATAAAACCAAATCCATTACAATATGAGCAATATAACATCCATCACTGTGTCCTCTACAGCCTGTGGCCAACCATCCCCGGTGAAGAAGGTGGGCTCATCTACAAGCGCTGAGCGCATTGTGGGTGGAGCCAACTCTGTGGAGGGGGAGTGGCCATGGCAGGTCAGCCTCCACTTCTCTGGTAACCTGTACTGTGGCGCCTCTGTTCTCTCCTCTAATTGGCTCATCTCAGCCGCCCACTGCTTCAGCAAGGACAGGTGGGTGACATTCACTGCTAATAAACTGAATCTCTTGTCACAATAAAGACTCTATGCAGACCACAGATTCAATACACTGGCCTCCAGTTGATCATACTCCATTTGTACTGTAGTGGTTGATTTTATGAACAAGTCAAATACATGTCAACCTTTCAATCACAAAGTTTATTAGATTTGCTCTACAGTACGTTCTTCACTGACCCCTAACCTCTGACCCTGCCAGGCTGTCCGACACCCGCCGTTGGAGCGCCCACCTTGGAATGCTGACTCAGGGCAGTGCCGAGCACGTGGCAGACATCCAACGCATTGTGGTGCACGAGTATTATAATCCGGGCACGTTTGACTATGACATTGCCCTTACTACAGCTGAAGAAGCCTTGGCCTGCTTCCCTCACCCCCCTGGTCCAGCCTGTGTGTCTGCCAGCCCCCTCCCAGACCCTCACCCAGAACCACCTCTGCTGGGTCACTGGCTGGGGATATCGCTCTGAGAAAGGTGAGGAACAGAAAACAATCACAATACACTAAATACAATACCCAATACACAGGATGTGATATGATGTCCCCGCTCTCATCTGCCTCCACAGACAAGGTGCTGCCCACAGTGCTACAGAAAGCAGAGGTTTCAATACTCAGACAGAGTGAGTGTAAGAAGAGGTACGGCCTCGTCTCGCCACGTATGCTGTGTGCCGGGGTCCCCTCTGGAGAACAGGACGCCTGCAGGGTGAGTTCAATGTTTAAATCTCTCTTAATCATGTGTCAGAAGCATTAAAAGTTACTTTTGTTGGAATAGCTTCTCACAGATGTGCCTTTACAGATATTTCCTAAAATGTATCAAATGTCTAATCTTCTTTTAATTTGAATCATGCGATATGTGTGTGTGTGTGTGGTTGTGTGTGTGTGTGTGTGTGTGCGCGCATGTGTGTCATCCCAGGGGGACTCAGGGGGTCCTCTGTCGTGCCGGGCACTAGGCGGGGGCCGCTGGTTCCTGATTGGCATCGTTAGCTGGGGGGCAGGCTGCGGCAGACCCAACCTACCCGGCGTCTACACCAGGGTCACCAGGTTCACCTCATGGATCCACGGCCACATCACCTGACATAAACCTCTTATTCATTCTTTTGTCAGCAGCTGATCACATTAAGTAATAAAAGCATCATTAGGTAACTACTGTGTACTGTGTAAACTTTTTCATGTCACTTAGCAAAACAAAACCAGCCGCTCACTGATATTACAGGTGCTATTTATCTGTAACTCAGAGGTATAGAGGCTTGAGATTGTGAATGGAAAACTTCAAAGGTTTTAATCCAAAAATACCTCTCATCACTGCTATACTCCTGATATCCCTCCTCCATGACTGAGACTGCCAGCACACCCATATTATGTCCCGCATCAGCCAGACAGTAGACAAGCCTGATGCCAGATTGGTAATTGTAGGTTCTGTCTTGCTCTGCGCCCCTGCGGAGCATCCAAGGGCGTGTCAGCCAAGTCCCAATTATTGTAATACCTCCCGCACGTTCCCTTCAAACAGTCTTTTGTCCGTCCGAGCTTACTCCCACATACACAGCGAGGAAGTTTGCCCACAATATCTGTCGCACGGATGGTTGTGTGGATTGTACCCTTTCATAGTGGTCTCATTGTCCCGCACTGCATTCTGGGGCTCCGTGTGACACCTGCCGCCCAGGTAAACGGGAGTCAGTGAATGCCCGCCGCATCCGACCCGCTCAGGTCGGATTTCTGCACTTTTTCAAAAGAAGCGATAGCAGGGGTTTCCTCTCTCCATCGTTTCTATGCCTGAGGTATTGTTGCATATCGCCTCTTCGGAGCTGAACGGGACAGTGCCATGAGGACTCTGCCCAAAAGCAAAAGCTGCGAAGTTTACAGCGTCTCTGTGCATGGACACCCAGGCTATTCCGCTGCACAGGTAAGAGAGATGACTTCGCTGTCGGTCCTTTCATCAAAAAAAAAATGACGGTGTGGCAAAACGAGACCGCGCTTGTTAGAAATGATTTTTTCTTAATACCATGTTGGCTGTGTTTAACTTGTCGATACGTTTTGATCTACCAGAAGAAGACTTATAAGCCGAGGCAGCCACGGTTCATCTTAAACGTAAAACCCCGTCTCTAGGGGTGTCTGGGTCTCTTTCTCATGAATGTCTTATGTCAGGGTGCCCACTTGATTGAGTGCTGACACCGCAGCGCCAGGCCGTGGGAAAGCAGACCCCCTCCAGACAGCCTTTGTCTGCTCCCCCGGGGAATCTGCCAAAACCCTTAAATGTTTCAGAAAATCCTTTCATCTCAAACAAGTTCACGTTGCTCTCAGTAAATCAGCTGAGCTTAAAAGTGTCTGTCCAACTTTGCCACCCTGCATTGATTTTGGAAGGACATATAGGCTATAGGGGTTTTTAATGTATCCTGCTTGTGGCCACATTCTAAACTACAATTTCCAACAATTAGAAACAAGACTAGAGTAGAGATAGAAAGAGGTGTGATATGTGAGTTATGTCCTATGTCTCTTGAAGGGAGAGGGGGTCTTAAATGAGCCCACCCAGTCACTGAGCCCCCCCACGAAGCCTGAGGCTCAGGCAGACCCGAAGGCTCAGGGGGGGCGAGCTCCAGTCTGTGGCTCCTGGAGGAGATGGATGTTAGGTGTCCTGCCCTTCTTTCCCTTCACCGCTGCCATTGCACTGACTCTGCACTTCTTAACATGTGAGTACAGTGCTGCTCGTGTGTGTGACATGGTGACTGTCTGTGTCTCTGCATGCACCACAACCTCTCAAAACATCTGTCCTGAACGCTGTTTATTTTGTCTACCCACAAAGCATACACCTGTCTCAAATCTCTGCCGCCAGCTCCGCCCTCCTCAGTGTTCTTCCTTGGCGGCAGCGTGGAGTTTCCAAACCTGAGCTTCTCATTAGACCTGACTGACTCCACCTCTCCGCAGTTCCGCCTACAGGCTCAGGCTTTGAACCATTATGTAAGTTGAACAGTGAACCTGTCCATTGCTGCCTCTCTTCTGAATGACACTTCAGAGAGCCTTCCCGCTCCAGGCTGAAGCTGATCTTGCTGGTCTAACTTTGATATGCTTTACCACAGCAGGCTACTAGTGTGTGTACATTGCATTTACAAAACACTGCTGCCCTCTTTCTCCACTCCATTCTCCTACCCCTGTGTCTCTGCCTTTGCATTCTTATTTCTTTCCCTTTCTCCCTCTCCTTTCTGTCGTACTCCCTCTCTCTATCTCTTTCTTCCCCCCACTTCTCTCTCTCTCTCTCTCTCTCTCTCTCTCTGGTGGTGTTAAATGTAAAGCTGAAACAGGAGCCTGGCCCAGTGTGTGTGTGAGTACTAGGACCCCCAGGGACAAGGCCCTTTCAGGGCCGAGGACAAGCCCGGCATTTGTGAGCCTAGCTAAGTCCAGGCAGCAAGAGTGAGAGGAAGAGCAGGCCCTCAATAAAAACATTGTCTGTGAGTCTTTCACACAATCAACCACTCTGTGCCCTACACTACAGAGAGAGAGAGCTAGAGAACCCCAGCCTCAAGCTGGGGTTGAGAGAGAAAGACAGGGCAGTAGGGCAGAGGGGTATGGGGGCTGGACAGAGTTAGGAAGGTGCTGAGAGGAAATGGATAGGGATATTTGGATTTCGCAGGGGAGGGTAGGAGGCACGCATTCATGCTCAAGGTGAGCAGTGGAGACATGCCTGATTGATATGGGTGGAAGTTCCTAGTCGTCTTCAGTGGTTTCCTGTAATGTCCCTTTAATCAGCCGTGTGGGTCAGTTAGCAGGCCAGTTAGCTGTGTGGCCATCTGTTCATTAAAGAGCAGGTGAACCCAGGGCCAGGAACCCATACCACCCAGGGTCTACATCTACAAGGCTGGCAGGTAGAGACACAATGGAGCTCTGTGCTGCTCAAAGTCAACATGCACACACACACACACACACACACACACACACACACACACACAAGAACAGGGCTTTTGTTGAACTCAGGATGCAGGTTTGACCAGGTGTGCTCGTGTGTCACTTAAACTGGAAAAGTGACCTCACTCGCGGCGCTGTGATGTCACACCCTAGTGTGCACAATGTTCTACCCTCTATTTCTTTCTTTCTCTAAATTTGGAAAACAGTTCTCGCGAGTCTACGAGTCCTCCCCGTGGAGCTCCTACTATCTACGCTCAGGAATTACCGCCTTCAGGTATGCGGCATTACAAAACCTACTGATGAACCAAACCATTAACCAGTTTGTACATTTCTTAAGAACACGCATGACTCCACGTACAGGAAACAACAACATACTCAATTGTCTGTCCCCTACTGTCAACATTAGAATAGCAACATTGTAAACACTTTGTGTGACAGTGAAGGAGCGGAAGGGCTCAATGTCTTCTACTGGAGTAAATTCTCCGCCCCAGGCGACGTTGCCATGGCGATCCGCAGGTCCAGCCCAGAGAGGCTGCAGCGGAGGCTTCCTGGCAACAACAAGCTGTTGGACAGCCGCAACGAGGAGCGCTACTACATGGAGCAAGATGACGACATGCTCCATCTGCTGGGTAGAGGCTCTAACTGTTTACACACACACACACACACACACACACACACTTTCTTGTCTGTCTAGAACTTCAGCATCCTCTCCTATCACTTCCCATTATCAAGGACTTTTGGGGAGAAAGTAGATGATATTTGTATAGCATTGTACAATAACTCAACCCAATAGCACATTTACTGGTAACAGATACGGTAACAGAGCGTTAAAACTTTATCATAGATGCTTAAAACTGTTTATAACCCTCATAAATTGATTAAAAAGACTGTTAAACTAGTAATTAACAATTAATACTTCATAATTTATTATGTTTTATTCATGTGTATAAACTATTTATAAAGTCCTTTATATGGTTTGGTTATTGTACAGTGTGTCTATCATACATCCATGTAGGTTTGGACCCTGATGACTTTGATTCAGAAGACAAGACGGGCAAGATTAAGAATCCAAATAACGTGGGAAGTGGGAAGTGGCAGCTCGGTTTCCAAGGTGAGGGGAGCGCGCTTCTGACTGTACGCTGATAAACTGCAAGAGCTGGTATGTGCGTTTTGATCTAATGATTAACAAACACAGTATAACACAAATATTTCCACTGTCTAGCTATGTCCTTTGACCTCTACGCCAAATATGGTAACAACCGCACCCTGAGCCTCGTGAGTCCCAAGAAGTCGTACTATCAGTGGCGTCTGCGCGTGCCCTCGGGTCACGTGGTGCGGCTGGTCATCCTCACCCTTCATGGTGCCACGCCCGGAAGCTGCACCGCCCATAAACTGTCGGCCTACGACTTCCTGCTTCCTTTACAGAACAAGATCATCGCCAGGTAAAGACATGGAGTTTATATTCATTCAGTTCATTCATTCTTTGTGGGGTGTGGTGTCATCCTGACGACTTTTGCATTATCGTCACACAGAACTTCAATAGTCTGACTAGTGATCGCTAATGCAGAAGTAACAGAGTAACAGTGCTGCATCAGTGCAACAACAGCAGGACTTCATCTGTAAATACTATCTCTATAATATATGTTACACTCATATACTTTATATACTGTCTATTAAGTACAGATACTGCACATATTTTCTGCATATACCCTGAATGTATGTATCTGTCTCAGGTGGTGTGGGCTGCCTGTTTCTGGCTCGTCTCCAGTCATGAAGCTGATGTCTTCTGGGAACGTGATGTTGGTCACCTTCTCCTTCAGCAGACAGAGGGATGGAGCGGTCTTCAAAGCCTACTTCCAGGCCATCCCAAAAGCAGGTCTGGCTCCTCACACACACACACACACGCACCCATATGTCTCGTGTATTGCAGTACGCTTGTGTGATATGAATGTCTTTTATTTTCCAAGGACTGTCACATGTAAAACAAGGTGGACTTGCTGTTGTTTGTGCATTCTGTGTATTTATCAGTGTCTGTGTCACCATCTCCCCCTACAGGTTGTGGAGGGTCAATTTCCTCCTGGAACGGCTCTCTATCCTCGCCCTACTACTCAGCCTTCTACCCCCCTAATGTGGATTGCAGCTGGACAGTACGGGTAAGAGTCACATGTGTGTGTCGTGTGCGTGTACATGTACATGTGCGTGTGCATGTGTATGTGAGGGAGAGAGAGAGAGAGAGAGAGAGAGAGAGAGAGAGAGAGTTAGTCGTCCTTTTGTTTTTCAACCTCCACATTCCAACTTGTGAACTCTTTCTTTGCTCGTCTTGGATTTCCTTATCAGGCGCCATTGCCAGGATACCTAATCTCCATGACGATCGTAACTTTGGACATTCAGGACTCAGATGGCTGTGAGAAAGACTGGCTGGACATCGGAGGGGTCAAGTGAGTAATGACGCAGGCTTGCGACCAGACGGTCATCGGGTTGAATTCCCAGACCAGCAGGGAAAATCTGGGCGGGGAAAGTGAATGGACAACACTCTCAACAACTGCAACCAAGGTGCCCATGAGCAAGGCACTTAACCCTCAGTTCCTCTAGGGGAGCTGCTCAGCGGCCATCAGGAAACAATTGTGGCTGTACTTGGCAGCTCCTAGGTTTATACATGTGTAACTGTATAAATATTAGACAAGGTGTCGCTGAAAACCTTCAAACCCCATGCTCATGTACCCTCCTGCTTCTAGACTGTGTAACCCAGTGTCCGACAGCAGCAAAAAGCGGGTCTACTCCTCTCCTGTCTCCCTCCACTTCCACTCCGATGAATCTCTCACTCACAAGGGCTTCTACCTGATCTACCGGGCCTTCTCTCCTGAGGGCGGTGAGTAGAAACACTTGATGTCACAGCACTCCTCCACAGCCATTTTGCACCCTTTCAAGTATGACAGAGAGGCTGCCTGATATGATACGAACATGGGTGACAACATGGGTGTTGCTTAGTGTACGTTTCCTTCCTCTCTGTCCCCAGCATGTCCTCGTCAATTCCGTTGTGGAGACGGACGCTGTGTCTCTCTGAGGAAGGTGTGTGATGGAGTGAAAGATTGCTCAGACGGCCGGGACGAGGCTAAATGCTGTACGTCTGTCACCTCCAGCACTTTAGCAGCTCAGAGACACTGTATTATAGAAGTACATGGAGAGGAGGAGGGTGTATACTCGTCCTCTACTCGTAGATTCCAATCTTGTATTTTTAAAACTCAATCTCTATTTTGTATTTTTGTTAGCCTGTCACGATGTTGCCATGTTGTTCTTTTATATACTTACAGCCTCTGTCAATGGAGTGTAAAATGGTAAGAACCTGCTAATACCTGGATTTGCAAGACATGAACTCGCGCCCGACTCAGGCTTGTGTGTTTGTACGCGTTTGTGTGTTTTTGCACTTGTATGCATGTTTGCACGTGTGTGTGTTAAATTCACAGCCTCCTGCAGGCCAGGGGAGGTGATGTGTGGGGGTGGCCAGTGCAAGCCTCACGGCAGCCAGTGTGGCGGCCCGAGTACCTGTGGAGACAGCAGTGAAGAGGGCAACTGCGGTGAGTAGAGGAAACACCATCCCTTATCAGAAGCACTTGTGTGTATGAAGCGTGTACTGTTGCATTCACTGTGTTGAAACCTCATGTGTTTCGGGCTGCATTCTGTTGTGTCTACAACAGGTAAATGCTACCACATGTGTTCCCACAAGGTGTGTCTGCCAAAGTCCTCAGTGTGTGACGGGGTCATCGACTGCAAGGACCGCAGTGATGAGATCAACTGTACCAAAACATGTAAGTCTTCATGACATCAGTCATCGGGTTTCACAGGGTTTTTTTTTCTATCGCCCTTTCCATCAGTCATTCATCAAACTGATCAATCAATGTCTTCATCAAACAGGGGAGCGCAAAAGGGAAAGTGGACTGCAATTTGGTGTACTGATAATGAACTGTATTGAATGTGTGTAATACTATGTAATATGTCCTGTAGTATATACTGCATAAGTGCTCTCACCCACCTGTCTTTCTTCTAGATTTCTACACCCTAATCCAGGTTTCTAGATCCTGTGTATTTGTAAAAGTCTCCTCCTCTCCTTCTGTCCCTGTGGTGATCTTCTATCCATCTCTCACTAAGGATGTCTTTCATTCTCTTTAGACTATAGAGGCTGCTCCCCAACCTCCTACAAATGTGCGAATGGAAAGTGTGTGAGCAAGATCAACCCTGAGTGTGATGCATTCAAAGACTGCTCTGACGGCTCGGATGAACTCCGCTGTAGTAAGTACTGTCCCTGTTACGTATATACTCGTGATGAGAACCTAATAAAAGGATTTTCATATCTTCCCTTTTTCTCTCTTTGTCTCTGTCCCCTTTGTCATCCCCAGGTTGTGGTACCAGACCTAGGAAGCGTACTAAGATAGTGGGAGGGTCAGATGCCGCGGCAGGCTCGTGGCCGTGGCAGGTCAGCCTCCAGATGGATCGCTACGGCCACGTCTGTGGTGCCACGCTGGTCGGCAGCCGCTGGCTCATCTCTGCGGCACACTGCTTCCAGGACTCAGATGCCATCAAGTGAGAGAGATATGTCATCTGCATGTTTAGTGCCGTGCTTGTCATCTTGAAGTTCAGGATCGCCATTCTCATCACCACTATCGATGTTAAAATGTTAATGTATGTTGTGTCTACAGATACTCGCTCGCTCGCTCGTGGCGGGCCTACATGGGAATGCGTGCGATGACCACGGGCAGCAGTGGAGCGGTCACCAGGCTAATCCGGCGGATCCTCCTCCACCCCCAGTATGACCAGTTCACCTCTGACTATGACATTGCCCTTCTGGAGCTCAGTGCTCCCATCTTCTTCAACGACTTGGTACAGCCTGTGTGCGTCCCCGCCTCCTCGCATTCCTTCACCACAGGGACCAGCTGCTACGTCACAGGCTGGGGGGTCCTCATGGAGGATGGTAAGAGCTTGTGAAGAGTCCTCGATTAAACAGAAGCACTAGATTACTCAAACCGACTTTTTAAGTTGAACCTCTTTTCAAAGCAGCATCTCGTCCATCAAAGCATCAAGGCATCAAAATCTCAAAAGCATCAATCTCAATCTCTCCTCGTCCTGTGTGTGTTTGGCAGTTGATTGATCAAGAAACCAATCAACAAATTGATTAGAAGGTTTCAGGGTATAATAAGGCAATGTTACTTCTGTGCGTGCATGTGTATTTGTGTGTGTGTGTGTGTGTTAATTATAGGTGAGCTGGCTTCTCTCTTGCAAGAAGCCCCAGTGAAAATCATCAACAGGAACACCTGTAACAAGCTGTACGACGATGCTGTCACTCCTAGGATGCTATGTGCTGGGAACCTGCAGGGAGGGGTGGACGCCTGCCAGGTGAGTGTGTGTCTGTCTGCGTCTGTCGTTCGGTGATTGGACGTGTGTGATTTCAACGGAATAATCCACCCTCAGATACTCAGTTATATATCATCAAAATGCGATGTTCAATGCGTTCCAGGAGTTATTTTTTGATGAAGTGTTGTAATTTACTTTTTTGGTGTAACCACTTTCCATCCACCTGCCTCATCTACTCATCTACCCCAGCTGTGGGTTTAACGTGTAGTTGGAGAGAGCAATGGTTGATTGCATAGTACACCAAAACCTGATGTTTACCGTTTATGTTTTAGTTTTATCTAAATTATTTTTCTGCTATCAAACTCCATTGTAGCTGCTCTGGAAAAATGTTATCTATGTTTGGCCATCAAACAACAACAAAATGCAAGGTAGATCATCAATAGCTGTCTTGTAAGTGTTAGTGTTTTAGGGTGGATTTTTCCTTTAAGTGTGTGTGTGTGTGTCTTTTTTGGAACAGTGCTGTAAACATGCCTGTCTTTTATGTATCTGTTCATGTTTTTTGTCTTTGGGTGCATCGGTGTGTATGTCTGTGCATGTAGGGGGATTCAGGAGGTCCTCTGGTGTGTCTGGAGCGCGGCAAACGGTGGTTCCTGGCAGGTATCGTGAGTTGGGGTGAAGGGTGTGCAAGGCTGAACCGCCCCGGCGTCTACACCAAGGTGGTCAAGTTCACTGACTGGATCCATCTGCAGACTAAAGGACAGGTCTGACTGAATTCTAGACAGACATGAGCAAATGGGCAGACAGACCTGACAGACAGGACTAATGGTTCAGACCTGGAATCCATGTTCAGACTAAATGACATCATGAGAACACATGCAGTCAGTGGTATCTGGGTGGTTGCCCATCGCAACAGGACAACGGAGGGCATCATCACACCTCCAGACCAACCAGCTCAAAATACTCAAAATACTGCCACTGGCTGCATTTACATGCACAGAGAATTCATTCTTAACCCGGTTACTCAACGCACGTAAACGTCATGACTCAGTTAGAATAACCCGTTAAAACTCATTCTCTGATTAAGAGAAACCGATATTAAACAGGTTACTGTGGCATGGAAACATCTAACTCCATTCACTTGTCTGTGTAAACTGGGTACATTGTAATGTCAACAAAACACATGGTAGCAAGCAGTACTATTGGGACCATCATTTCTTTCCCTTGTATTAGAAGTAACCTGCTACTACTCAGTCAAAGACAGTAGCTGGCAGCCACACCTTCTCATACTTTTTTGCGGGCGGACTGTTCTATCGGCAGGACACCACAGGTGGACAGGAATATCATCTTGCCCGGTTTCTTCTTGGCAACAGGGATACATTACAGTCATTTAGCAGACGCTTTTATCCAAAGCAACTTACAAAGGTGATAGTTAACACTATGTGGGGATCGAACCCACAACCCTGAGACTGAGAGTCTCATGCTCTACCAACTGAGCTATCTGAGCCAGGCAGCTACAGGTACTCAATCGCAGGGCATCACAGGTCTAAACAGCTTAACCCGCATCGTGGCCAACAGCCGGGCTACTCCATGCATGTAAACGTAGCCAGTGACTCCCTGTACTTACATTCTCTCTCTGATCTCCTGTCCTCTCCTTTTTCAGCAGTACAACTACTCTGCCGCTTTCTCTCTTTCAGTCTCGCTCTTTTCCCGCCTTTGCCAGCTGTGTTGTTTACTGCGGAGATAGTGACCGTGCCGTGTTGCACACAGACAAAAAAATCTATTCAGTCCTTTTATTGCATGTGGAAAGAGTTCTCTCCCTGCAGGTATGTAGCCGCAAGTTTTTGCCCTCATCTACATTTGTCCGCGTACTGTATATGTGTGTTGATGACTCACTGTATGTGTCTGAGTTGTTATTGTACTGTTGAGTCATAGCATTACATTAAACATATTCTGTAATTGTAGTGGAGTGAACAATCCCTGGATAGGGGATGATAATATTTTGCATTTCATATATGCTATATTTTAATTTATCTTTGTGGTGTCTCCTTTGCTCTCTATACTCTATGCATGCGTACCGTGAACCTAAACCCACAATGCTGGTTGAAGGCCATATCTGAAAAAACAAACTTACCGTGGCCTTTCTCCTGCAGCGAGGTCACGGTGGAGGTGAATTATAGTTCTCTTCTCTTCTCAGCCAGGTGACATCACCGCCCAGTGGACAATCTATAGTATCACCTCTTTTATGTCCTGAGGGAATGATAAACCTTCCATCCAAAAGATTTAAAAAGACAGTTTGTACATTATTTAAGTGTATCAAATGATCTGCATTCATATTAAAGACACCGTTAACAGTGGCAGCAGGTCCTGGTGTTGTGTTATGTATGTGTGTCTTGAGATGCCATCAGTCTGCTATGCCTTCTGTTGTATGTTCTATGGGTTGTTTTCTTTTTTTAACTTTAATGTTCATTATGTTATGATGGAGTTCCACCCATTTACATGACTTACAAATTAGGCAGAAAATTTCAAAGCACCATGGCATTGAATTACCTACTGAGCCCTTTCTAGGTGGCGCTATTGGCCATAAAGAGTAACAGTCCCTTGTAGACTGGAGTCCTTATAGGTCCTTGACTTTCTATACAATTAAGACATATCATTCGTTTAAATTAATATTATCTCACTGTTACAAAATGGTATTGATAGGTCAGCCAAAGCCGACATGGTACCAAGTACGGTAAAAGTGGAAACCAGATATTGATTTTTAGATTTTTAGATTTTTCAATCAATGCAGTTTTTTATGCTGAGATAAACCTGGGTCAAGTCAAGTTCTTGATCACGCCACCCCAGTTTTCCTCAGTGCCTACGTGCTACTCATCCCGTCTAGCAATCCGGGGCGCACGTTTTACGCGCGGTGCGCGCAATCCACCCCCCCGTAATTTTAGCTTCTTCGTTAGGTCGGAATGTGTGATTGTCTGTTGATTGTGGCTCTTCGATTCTCCAACACTGTTTTATCAACACTTTGTTGGCCGACTGTGTGGCAATACGCAGAAAGCAAGAGGGCGAGCTTCTTCTACTCGCCATGGGTGTGTCGATGGACGTCACGGAAGCCCGTTATCCGGTGGCTGTGGGAACTGTATAAATCTGTGCCACAATCCAAAACGATGGGAAAAAGTTGCACCGGAGTTCAAGCGTGGCGTCCTGTTGCATGATCTCCTGCAGCTATCCTCAGGAAACCACCCATCTCCATTCACTGGTCATCAGTGCTGAGCGCCACAGCGAAGTGCGCTGTGTGAGGTGCCTGTAGTCCGCTCTGGAAAAAAAAACCGAACAGGATTAAAACTTAAAATTTGGTTCCTTTTTCATCTTTAAGACCTTCTCAGTGCACCGGAGTCGTCAGGCAACATGAATTTTGTTTTCATCTGTATACTTTGTGGATTGTCTGTTGCTGTGTGTGCAAAAGGTAAGTGATTTATTACTTTTTTTGTCTGATGCAATGTACGGCAACGAGGCGTAATGTCCACCTGCACCTGAATATATCATAACATAAGCAATAGTTAATATATAGTATGTCTTGTAGTTTTTATGTAGGCTCTGACTATGATTTCGTTTTAAAATTGCAATCCGAATTATAGCATTCTAAGAAACTTCAAATTGGTATAACCTGTTCCTCTTTGGACCTCATTACGCACGACCCCTGTTAAATACCAATACTCAGGATCTATGTGTTGATTCCCTTAAAAGTTGGAGGATCCTGTAGACTGCCACAGGGAGTCTTTTGTGGGGCTTTACCAAGGGAACCTTTTCCAACACATAAGCAGTAGATTTACCATCTCCTTTTCAGAGGCAAACATCCACAGGCCTCCACGGCATTTGGCTAATCATTTATCGGCCATTTGATGTGTCAGTGTAGTCGTGTGGCACGGGCTGTTCAGCTTGTAAACCTCTATTACCAGTGAGTGTAGGGAGGGAGATAAGCTCTATCCTGCGGGACACTTGTTTGGATAATGCGGACCTCTGTGGCCCGGCTTGGCAGCCACAGCTCTGTGTGCGCTTGGCCCCGGTTGAATCGACACACACAGGGCGTTGTTTCCTGAGCCCGATGGGTCTGTGAAATGGAAGTTGTGATATAACTGAATGAGGGGTCATGACCAAGGAACCGGGGCTAATTAGCGCTTATTACTAAAACAGTCGCCTGGGTGCTTTTTGCGCTACACGGATGTCTGTTGCGTGTTATTGGTCCCTAATCAGTATTTTGTATCTATAAAGGATGAAGCTGTAATTGTAATTTTGTAGACATAAAAATCAAGCGAAGAGTTCTGTACCACATTTCCATTTTATGTCCATCAATAAAGCCCAAAATATTTCCTGTTCATCATTCAGTTTCTCTAAATGTAGAGGATCCATTCTGTATGTCATTTTGTTAAGCAAGGACTTAACTTGCCTGCCATCCTTTTATTTGTTTAATTTTTTTTTTCATTTAGTGATATCAAGCATTTTGTAGGAGTCGGTGTCACTTTTTGGAATGAAACTGAAGTTTTTCAGTTTTTAAATATTTTTTAAAATACATTTTATTTCTGTTGTTGATTAAACAAAATAAACTATACAAATGATTTGACCAATGTAGCTCATATTGAAATGTTGGGCCAGTGTGGAAGGCCTATCATATATTGATTATTCATGCTGTCTAAATTTAAGGAGGGAATCTCTACTTGTAATTTTGGACTCTTAAGTTTCCTTATGTAACGAATAAATTATCAAATGCAAAATAATATTTTTTTTAAAGGAGAATAAAAATACAAATATACAGATTGTGTGAATATACACACATTATTCATCTTCATTCTTCCTGACCTCTCCGGCATTTTAAACATAATTTTCAAGCCTCATCATGAGGAATTTATCTCAAATGCAAGGTTTTTTTTTCGGAACAAATATTTCACATAAACAATAATTCACTAATTGGCACATTTTTGGTGCATATTGTTTCAGTGTTGAAGAGCACTTTTGCTTGAATGACAGATGTGTTGATGTTTCTCATTGCACTAAATTCTATATTCTCAAGTATTTCTTCCAATAAACCCTAATAAATCAGTAATATTGCAAGTATAAAAGGCCTCAGAAAAGTTAGATATGTCTCAATGATTTTACATGTAATCGTAAATGACAATGTGAAAACTCATGCGGTCAGCCACTCCAAGTGATCATCTCTATTTTTGTTGTGTTGTTAGAATTTGAATCAAGCCCTTGCACTATAGTTTTGTCTTTCACTTGCATGAAATGTCAGGGGAACTCAGCTATAATTTTAGTTGTACTGACTAATCTGTAAATGGACTTGTAGACACTTGTTGAAATGCCCCCAGGGCCTAGACTCTTGACTTCCTCTCCTTCTTCCCTTCTTTAAACTATTTTCTCTGCCAAGTGTGTGTGGGTGGGTGTGCTTTTGTCTGTGTGTGCCATTGTGTCTGTGTGTTACTGTGTGTAACTCGTCTACTTACACACAGTGTGTGAAAACTAAGGAAATAGTATAGGAAGCACTAGTGGTGTGAGTAAATCTAGATCTGCTCAATGGGACATCCACTAGGAACAATGATGCTGACAATGAATGGTAATAATGGACTTTAGCACATAAATACACACAGGTTCTCATTGTGATAAACTCAGGCGTGACAGCCGTATGAATGATATAACTATTTTCAGAGCAGTAACATGGCTTTGTCCTGAAACTGCGTTGAGCTACATTTGTGTACGATCTTTAAGACTCAAGGACGGACTTCCCTGAATGATGTTTCCCCTGTAGTTGGGAGGAAGGAAGGGTGGACGGACAGCAGTCTTTATCGCTCATTAATAAACTTCAGTGATGCAGTGGAGCAATGTCTTTATTTGATAAACAAGAGGGACACTGCTTACGCATTTCCACAGAGGCTGTCAAGTGGCCCTACTGGCCTGAGAGAGGGGATGTGAGGAGGGTGACTGATATTCTGGCCTGGATGGGGGAGATTCTGTGGAACTGGAACTTGCTAACACTGGTCGTGCAGTCAGCTGCGAGTTTGGTCCAGTTTGTCATTGGCCATGTTGTTTGGGTCAATGGAGATCTCATATTAACGACGCTTACAGGAACTGTCTGAAGTATTTACTGGTAGTTAAGTGTTTATGTCTTGTAGGATTTCCTGTAGAAAATGTTCCCAGTGGGATGGTCATTTAGACCATGTGACACCAAACCTCTCCATTAAAAACCAATAGATACTCAATTATTTTGGGATGGGTGGCACAACCTGCAAATTCATTAGTACACTAATGTGTAAATTTAAGTCCATTCTGGTGCCAATTATGTATTAACATTTGACTCTGCATCCATTCAAAGGGATCCAGAATGCACCTGTCAGAAGCATCCCAAACAAATGATTTGAATGAACTGAACGTGCAAAGACATGTTTATCCAATTACTGTATCAGTCAGTACAGTTGTATTAGTATTACCGGTTGATAACAAGTGGATCACCCAGACTCAAGCCCCCATTTTGGCAAATATGAGCCCTGCTGAAGTGTCCTTGAGCAAGACGCTGAACCCTTACAAGCTCCAGGAGTGTTGGTCTGTAGCTGACCCTGCACTGACCAGCGAAAAGAGACTTTCCATACAGGGCTCAATGAAGTATTACCTTATCATTATTATTAGATAATTCATGGATCTCTCAGTTCTACAAGGCTGTAATGCACCTCCAGGTATGTTTGCCTGTTGTGGTCCAGTTGAATTTGCTCACTGATCTTGATTGGGTGGTCAATGAGGTGTATTCTCCTACTTCTGCAGATAAAGGGCCAAGGGGGAAGCACAGGATTCCTTCTCTGGACGTGAAAGCTCGGCAGCTGGTCCTGGAGGCCAACCAAACACTACGGCTCAACTGCAGGTGAGTTTCTAATAGATAGATAGATAGATAGATAGACAGATAGATAGATAGATAGATAGATGGCTCATAGAAAGTGTTTGTGTTAAAGCAATCTGATGATGCCTGCAAAGTTTCAACCCCGCTTGTTGACCTTACCAGCGGCCGCTGGGAGCTGACGTGGGCGTTCCCAGCCGCCCTGTCCAGGGATCAGGAGAGCGTACGAGTTGAGGACTCTCGCTGTGGTGGGCAGCACTGCAGCCGCCTGACGGTCAACCACACCCTGGCCCAGCACACCGGCTTGTTTCGCTGCCGTTATCGGCACCGAACCCGCAGACAAATCTCTGTCTACGTCTACGTCACAGGTAAGACACCAGCTGCTAGTGAATCAGTAACGTTGTACATCATGCTATTGTGTTCAGTACAATCAATCAATTATTGCAGCGGGGATATCTTGCTCTCTTTCTCTCTCTCTCTCTCCCTCCCTCCACCTCCTACCTCCCTCTCCTCTACCGGTCTCTCTCCCATTGATTGAGCCCCCCCCCCACACACTCATTGTTTATATCCCCAGGTTAAACAGGATGTGGTGGGTGCTAAATACAGACCAATGCCAGAGAGCCTATTATATCTAAACACTGTTTGTCCCAACAACACATCCTTCTAGATGACTCTGGCACAGTTTCACCCCCTCCTCCCCTGCCTCCTTTCTCAGCCATAGTCTACCTCCCTCTTGTCTATATATAAACCCTTTTTACTTTCGTTTACGTGCTACCTCGAGGCCAGGAATAGCCCAGCTGCTGAAAGGCTCAGGCCTGGGCAGAGTTTCCCAGGGCATCAGCCTTATCTGCTCTCCTCAGCCCTGCTTGAAGCATCCTGTGCTGGGGGAGGGCTGAAGGGGGTGTGCTGGGTCTCCAAGCAGGAGGGGATGTCGCTGTCTCTCTACAAGGTGGCGGTAGGGAGATGTGTGGTGTGTGTGTGCGCGCGCGTGTGTGTGTGTGTGTGTGTGTGTGTGTGTGTGTAGAGCTGGGGAGGATGAAGGCCAGTGGCTCCCTGGTATCCAGGGGCAGAGGAGGCATGATGTCTGCCCAGCCGGCCCCTCCCTGTCCTGGGGGTGTCACTGTCTGGACTGGGCTGGACTGGGCACGGAGCTGGGCTGGACGCCAGGGTCACAGGGCAGGCTACTGTTTGGCCAACAGGACCCTCGGGAGCCATCAATTGCTCAGGTTGCCATGTCCATTAAGGTTCAGACTTGGCCTGCAGCTCTCGCCCTCCTCAGCCTTTGCCTCCCCCCAGTCCTCTATATGGAATCAAAGCGGGAGAAGGAAGCCCTCGGTCCACTAGTCCTTGGGGTACTTTTGTTCGAATGTTCAGAGATTTGCTTTCCTTGAATAACACCCTACAGTAACAAACAATACAGTGAGCAACACCCACACCTTTCAATGGCACAGAAATATTACAGTAGCCGAGCTGGGAGGAGAAAGCACAGAGAGGCCGTTTGATTGCCTCTAAACAATCTGTGTGTTTATTATTGACTGCAGTCATTTGCTGAATGGGTATTCAGTGAATGGGTGTGGGGGGGTCTGTGTATGTTTAGGAGTGTGTGTATGTTTGTTTTTGTTTATTGTTGACGGTAATACTTCTTCTCTGTCAGTGTGTGTGTGCATGCGTGTTTAAACTCACTCTCTGTTTTGTGTGTATTTATGTGTGTGTGTGTGTGTGTGTGTGTGTGCTTATGATCTGTACTGTATGTGTCCCTGACCGCAGTGTTTGGGTTTCAGACAGCCGGCGGCCATTTGTGGAATTGGAGGGTAAGAGCCCAGATGTGCTCTATATGAAGGAGAGGCAGCCGCTGGTCATCCCCTGCCGGGTCACCCACCCTAATATCACCACCTCGTTGGTTAAGGTTAGTGCAGATATCTAATCAGATCAGCCCTAATACACACTTGAAATCGACTTGGCTCACACCTCAACTATACACTCTCAGTACTCTTTACATCTTCATTCTCTCTTTCTGTCACTCCGCTCAGTCACACCGCTCGCCCTCTCCGTACATCATCGCTTGTCCCGGGTTTTTCCCATCGTTGCTCATGTGTGCGCACAATCCACCGTCCCGTTGTTTCTCCCTCTCCAGATCTTTCACCACATTGTTCTTATCTTGGCAGCCGTTCTGCTGTGGCGTGTGTGTGTCCGTTTGTTTGCGTCCGTCTGCGGATATGTGTGAAAGTGTGTGCGGATATGTTTGTGAGTGTTGGTGCTTGAGTGCTGAGTGAGGGAGAGAGTGGAGAGTGTTACTAAGTGCAATGAAGAGCATTAGAGTGCTGGCTGTCTGCCTGTGTGTTTGCGAGCGAGTTGTTGTGTGAGTGTGTGTGTTGCTGTATCAGTGTATATGTCTGTGTGTCAATGAGTGAATGTGTGTATGAAGGTCTGTCTGTTTATGTCTTCAAGAGATCTCACCGGTGTGTCAAAGATGGCCCTTTCTTTACGGGCTTTTTCCGAGCGAGCGGCGCCCACAAACGTCCTGTTGGCACTGTTTTTACCCCCGGAGACAGGACGTGGGGTCTGGAGTGCCCCTTTGGCCCCCGGCCAGCCCCCACCCTAGTGCAGCCCCCTCCTTCCCCTCTACCTCCTCGCCAGGAGGAGTCCTAGCTGCCAACTTCCCCCTGATGCTTTAAACAGCTGGCGGGCCTGGTGGAGGAAACAGAGGTGGCCTTAGCACAATGTCTGCCAACGCAGCTACTGTTGGCCCCGCCACATCAAAGAACAGTCCATGCTCTTTAATCATCACTGTACTTTTTTGGCAGACCCAAGCAGCATTGATCATTGATATGTTGGCTACTATGTCACTATGGCTTGTTGGAAGCTTTGTTGTGGTACAACTGCAGTAGATCAGTTATGTTACAGGCTCTGATGGATAAAACAGGCAATCCAATAGATGAATATGTGTTGCTTCAAACCCTCAGGAGCTTGAAACGCTCAGGACTCATTACATTACATTACATTACAGTCATTTAGCAGACGCTTTTATCCAAAGCAACTTAAAATAAGTGCATTCAACATAGGCAAGAGAACTACTAGTCACCAGAAATCATAAGTGCATTTCCTTCCTAGACAAGCATCTAAGAGCAGAACCAGTGCTGAGGTAGAAGTGCAATAAGTTAGCTACCTACTTTTTATTTAAACAAATGAGACAAATAAGTGACGCAAATAAATGAGAGTCACACTGTGTGTGTGTGTTGATGTCCAGCCATGTCTGTTTCCGGGGTCATGGTACATTGTGATGGGGAAAAAACGGAATTAAAACAAACCAGGCTCCTTATATCCCATCCCAAAAGTTCCCATCAGGATGTACCATGATTCTGGCCCCGACATGGCTGGACATCAAGTCAAGTCAAGTTTATTTGTGACATGTATTAGATGCAGCAGGTGTGTTCCATACAATGAAATGCTTATATATAAAGTGTATAAGTACAGGATAAAGTGAGTACAGGCTGACAAATAGTGCAGTTGTGTATAGTTGAAGCCAATAATACACAGTACATATGAGATGTAAATATAAATAAATATAAGTATAAGTCCAGCATGAATGGCAGGTGGGTGGTAGAGTCTGTGAGGTAGACAACACACACAGTGTGCTCCAATTTACTCCCTGTTTGTGTCCTGCTCCCACCTCCTTACATACCTGGAGCCACAAAGGTAATTATTCTAAAAATACCTCTCCTCCTTTTCCTCTAACTCCCACTCCCCACTCTCACCCCTCTCACCCAGCACTGGCCTGTTCTGAACCAGGAATCCGCTCACTCTCTGGAGTGTTTTTTTCCTGGAAGGATTCTGCACTTTGCCTGGATCTTTAATATGACCCTTCTCAGAGGGAACAATACCCCGGAGGCCCTCCTTTCTCGCTCTAGCCGTGAAAGTGACCTGGAGGTCCCGGAGGTCCGGGAGGGGGGGTTGACCTGGGGTTCCAGTCAAAGTGTCTCTATCCTGTAGTAACAGGATGTGAGGAGATGAACTGGAGTCACGTTTCTCACATCCTGACTTCTCTGACTCCTTCCAACTCCAGACTAACTCCACCACTGCCGCCATCTCCACCTCCTCTCCATACCACCATGTACTGGCTCCCAGGGTTTGAAAGAGGGAATAAGAGGAGCAAAGGGGGCACCAAGGGCACTCACAGAGGACCTCAGTGAGATCATTTTGAGGGAGGGGTGGGAAGCATCTACTTTACAGGACTGAGGGGACGAGGAGGAGCTTGGTGGCGTCTGGGTCACCTCACTGCCTTAGTCTGGGAGGGGGGCTATCAGCCAGTTCACACTGTGGGTGGAGGAGTGGGGTGTGTGTGTGTGTGTGTGTGTGTGTGTGTGTGTGTGTGTGTGTGTGAGAGGGGTCAACCTGTTCCCTTGAGAGAGGGTGGGAGGTTTCCACCTTGTCACAGAAACTCTAGTAAACATTTCCTTGAGTCTGCCTCCAAGAGAACAACAGGGTTACACAAGCATCCATGTCAAGGTAGTCAAGAAGCTGGCTTATAAAATGAATGTGGCTTCATTTGGGGTATTTTGACTTAAATTACACTCCATTAGTGGCATCTTGAATGAATGAATGAATGAATGAATGAATAAATGAATGAATGGTTTATTTCGGTTAATAAAAATTCCTGTTCGTTATTTCACACAATAAAAAAGACAATCAACAACCTGAAAAAGGAATAGGCTGAAGCCAAGGCTTATATATGCCTATCCTATACAATCCATAAAGATAACCCAGAATATCAGCAATACAAAAAAAGATCTTCCACCTCGTCCCAGCAGAGATTTAGCATTTTTCCTTCAGACTGCAATTGTTTTTCGAGTTCATGATGTCCTCATTAAGGATGATCTCAGACTTGTGGTGAAATTGTGTGAATGTCATGTGTGTATGTGTATTTCCATGGTTATGGTACAATGACAAGGTTGATGAGTGTTGTCCTCTCCTCCCTCCTCCCACAGTTCCCTGACCACAAAGTCAGCCCAGACCAGAGGAACATTGTTTGGAACAGCAAGCAAGGCTTCACCATCCGCAGTCCCACCTACTTTTACGTTGGCCTCTTCTTCTGCCAGGCCACCACTGACGGCATCACACGCTCATCACACATATACTTTATACACAGACCAGGTCAGTGTGCTCTCTGCAGCAGTACACAATAACATACAATACACATCACATGTCTAAGTGTATGTGGTATGTGTGGGTGTGTTAGCGGTCTATGTGTAAAAGTCAACTCCTAAAGACAATACTTTGATTCATTTGACTCATTTGGCTTCTGTCATCAGCCCAACCATTCCATATAAAAGCTATTAAACAATCCTTAAAATAAATCTAAAATAATAATATTCTCTGGGACCCTGCAAAAAAACGATTGATTAACTAATATTTTGTATGCTTTTTATCATTTTGTCTCCATCACGTCTCTCTCTCCTGTGTCTCTCCCAGTGAGTAACATCATGGATGTCTATCTGAACAGCAGTGGACCGGTGCAGGCCCTGAAGGGAGAGAGACTGGCCTTGAACTGCACTGCCACCGGAGAGCTGAACACCAGAGTCAACATTAGCTGGGACTACCCCGGAAAGGTCAGGCCTCCGTAAATGTCCGTGGAGATTTTATATGAACCAGGCAAGCACAGGTTTAGACGGCAGATGACCTTTCATACATTGAGATAAGGGTAGCCTGGTCCAGATTGCTTTCTGAGATTCTCCGTCTTAGTTTGTGCAGGAGAACAGAATACCTCTTTGGACACTGTTGGAAATGTGGCGGCAGGTTGGTTGGCTAGTTAGGGAGGCTGCCTAGGACCAGCAATTAACCTAACCCCCATACAGTGTACCAACCGGAACCAAAAACAATCTCTGAAGGGTGAAAACCTCCTAACTCCAATTTTGGTGGTTTTCATGTTTTAACATTTGAAGGATTACATGCTCCTCAGTGGGTTGAGACAATTGTGCAGCCCCTGGATTCATGAAACCTTGTCAAAAACATTAGACAAACTCATGCATGGTCGTCAAGCTAAAACCTAGGCTGTTTTTCTTAGCTCCTGAAACGGTTGACATTTTGGAAAACAAGGTTTGCGCCTGACAACAGTGATTAGCTAAGTACTGTGCTGCAGCCTTAATGTCATGGATTGTTAGGCTTTATCTGCTCCAAGGTCAGTTCAATGTTAACTCTCTCCCTCCACCTCTTCCTCCCTCTCCACCCTCAGGATAATGGCGCCAGCTCCATTAGCAAGCGGATCCTGAACATCAGAACCCACATGCTGTTCTACAGTATCCTGACCATCCCCAAGCTCCAGCGTGTGGACAGAGGCCTCTACACCTGCCGCGTCACCAGCGGCGAAAAGATCAAACGAGAGACCAAAGTCAACGTTACTGTGTATGGTGAGTGTCCTCCTCCTAGATATTCCCTTTAACACACTCTTCCGACTGCAGAGATCCTCGTGGACACATAGATGAATCAAACGTGTCTTCCGTAATGGCAGCCTGCTTACATTCCACAAGCTTCTTTCTCTCCACACAATCTCATAGTCTGAGGTAGTAGTCATATAGACGTAGTCGCCTTGATGTTCTCAGTTCACTGTCTCAATCTGACCTGTGTGTGTACGTATGTATTTCCTCCCTCCTAGACCGTCCGTTTATCCGTCTGAAGCCCAGACAGGGATCTGTGATGGAGGCGCTAGAAGGACAGAAGTCGTACAGAATCTCTCCCAAACTCCGAGCCTTCCCCGCCCCTGAAGTCATCTGGTAAGCCCTCACGACATGGGCAAACCCACAACCCCCTGTGCCCAGAGATGGACAGGTGGTTCAGACCCCTGCCTCTGAAATCACATGTTCCCCCACTGGCCAAGGATTGAATCCCGCCAGAGCTTTCTCTCCTGTGTTTCCCCTCCTGTCTCTCTTGCTTCTTTCCTACTCTCTAAATAAAGAACAAGAAAAACATTTATATAAAAGAGTAAGAGGGCGGCCTGCTCTCCTCTCCTGTGATTTCTGCACTGCACTTCCAATCCCTTGTCAATCAAACAGTGCTGCCACTACTGTGACGTCTTTCTCCTTGGTTTTTCTGTTGGTGAAGTTCGAGCTTCTGAAGGTGGCACTCTTTTGTCTGTTCAGCCATGGTGGCTATCGCTGTTCATGCTAACAACTCAGTTCTTCCTCTATTTACTCCGACTGCCGGAAAACATAAAACGCATCACTTCCTGAGCGGCAGAGATTTTATTCAGGGGACAGAATTTCTTATAACAATCATGCCATGGGCTCTGTCCTTGAAACTCTTATTGAAATCCCTCTTGCTCTCCTTTGAGTCGTCCAAAGATTCCCTCTTTGTGTGTTTCTGACAGGTTGAAGGACGGCATGGTGGCAGCAGAGCAGTGTTCCCGATACCACGTGGATGGGAATTCCCTGGTTATCCGGGATGTAGCAGAGGAGGATGCAGGGAAGTACACTGTCCTGGTAGGAATCCAGAAGCACGGACTCTACCAGAATCTCACGCTCACACTTGTGGTCAACGGTGAGAACTGCTGGTTGAATTCTTCAGTCGCCATCCACCTTTAACTGTCTGTCTCTCCTCTTGGTGATTGTACTTTGTTCTTATATCTGTGTGTGTGTGTGTGTGTGTGTGTGTGTGTGTGTGTGTGTGTGTGCACGCCTGTTGCCTGACAGGGAGTCCTCAAATAGGGGAGAAGGCGGTGTCGTTGCAGGACCCAGGCACTGTCCCACGGGGGAGCAGACAAGCCCTACACTGCACATCCCATGGAGTGCCTTCTCCACACATGCAGTGGCTCTGGCACCCCTGCCCATCCAAAGGCCTGTAAGTAGCACCAACAGACTGAGTAGATACAATATAAGCACGCCTACCCCTACAAAATGATTGCTAGCATGAAAGTAAACTATTGAAGAGTATTAAAATTGCAACAAAATAAAGAAATCAGAAAAGAGTAACATTTAGAGGATATAGTCATGTGTGTTTTTTATAATATTGAACAATGATAAATGCATATGCAGCCATTTGGATATAAACCCTTTACATCTAGTTAACACACTCCTAGCTGGGGAACAATATATAATATACACACACACACCCTTGTGTTTTCCGCTAGTACTTGATAACTTCACAATATCCACTAAATGTAACGAAAAGATGTACTATCATCTATCTAATGATGTCACATTGTTGCCATTAAGTTGAGGAATTATTTCTGAGGTCATTGGTTGATAAGTGGTTGATAAGTGGTTGAAATTTCATACATCTTAAACTATTAAAGGCTATGAATGATGTTAGCGCTATGATGTTACAAGCACATGCAGAACACATCCAAAACAATGATGTGCATGTTAATTGTCTGAGTGTGTGTGTGTGTGTGTGTGTGTGTGTGTGTGTGTGTGTGTGTGTTTGAAAATGGAGACATGTTTTGTCTATTTCAGCATGTGTTCAGACAGAGTTTCCTTTTTGTAACCAGAACAGATGCCTTCAGGGGCCTTTCATGTGCAGGAGTGTGTAAAAGTGTGTGTGTGTGTGTGTGTGTGTGTGTGTGTGTGTGTGTGTGCGCGCGTGTGTGCGTGTGTGTGCGTGTGTGTGTGTGTGCACATGTGTATGTGTGTTTCATCATGTTTATGTTTATGTGCATGCTTTTATGTGGCTCTTTCCCCATATGTTGTACTCTTACTGTCCATGTGTCTTTTCCCATGTTTGTATGGTGCGTGCGTGTGTGTGTGTGTGTGTGTGTGTGTGTGTGTGTGTGTGTGTGTGTGTGTGTGTGTGTGTGTGTGTGTGTGTGTGTGTGTGTGTGTGTGTGTGTGTGTGTGTGTGTGTGTGCGCGCGCGCGCGCGTCTGTGTGTGTCTGTGTGTGTGTGTGTGTGCCTGGTACATTCACAAACACAGTACACAGTGTAACTCAGACTTGAAAGGGCAGAGAAAAAAACACACTTCAATAGAGGGCAGTTCCGTGCTCTCAGTCACGATTTGTTGGTTTCCAAATCAAACGCTATGATTTAATGAATTTCCTGTGCAGGACGCAGGGTGAGAGGCCTGTTTATTATTGTGATTGCACACTGCATCCTGTGATGCTTTTTCTTATATCTGACACACACACTATATATAAATTTCTCATGAGAAATGGCCCAACCCCAGTGATGCTTTGGGATAGTCAAACATTGCACACACACACCCCACACACACACACACACACCCATACATGCATACACAAGCAAGCACTTGGCAAAACGTGATTGAGTTGTTCTTGGAGGTCAGACACTTATTGTGTTGGTTATGAGCAAGTCAGAAAGGTTAAGCATTACCTGAGACTACCGCAGCAGCCGCCCATATTCAATTCCCCTTCTGAGACACGCTGACATCATCAGTGTACTTGACCCTTAACCCCAGTACTCTTACATGGCGCCATGCCTAGATGCCTCCAATGTGGTGCCTCCATGTATATACAAATATAATCTATATATTGCACATGCACATCTTTTTGGCCAGTTGAGATATTCATTATTAGATTGAAATTGTCAATGTTGCAGCCAATTCTTCACCTTCAATCTTTATCATTGTGCCTATGAGAGCAACTTTGTACAGCTCCATACACTCCATATACATCTACATTACCACTGACACAGTGTAGCTCTGTTATAGACTGGATATTCAGACAGGTTGAAATGTGTATGTTTCTATTGTACTGTACTGTGTGTGTACAGCACCTACGAGAACATGTTTGCTCTTGTTTCATTAAGAGATGAAATCTGCTTTTCTGCTTTATTGCAAATCAGTAAAAAAAATAATTAATTAATTAAAAAATAATTAGTTTAATTGATGATTATTATTCATATGTAAATTAATCCTGATATTAAATAATCAAGAAAGAAAGAAATTCAACAAATTCAAGTAATCCCAGCAGATTTGATCTCTTTAATGGTTCAGCCATGGTCCTCTGTAAAGCTCTGTTCTGGTTTTGTGCTGTGTTGAGTGTGTTACATTAGACCAGTGATTGAGTGACTAGCTGGATCCTCACTAGGCCCTTGTTCTTTGCAGCTCGGCTGCACCACGAGCCTGACGCCGCGCTGGAGGAGGCCCAGGGACAGTGGACCAGGCCGGGCCAGGCTGAGAGGGCCTAGGGCCTGGATCCTGGGTCCACTCCTGGGTCTGGCCCTGGGAACCACAGCGCTCTTATCTGGCCCGGGCAGGAGGCGCACTGGGCTTCCTGTGCGAAAATCAGAGCGCTTTTCCTCTCGTTGTTTGGCTTCCTCCCCGACGCGAGACGCTTCCCAGCAGCATGATTGTCCCTTCGTCTTCAAACGTGGCACAGTCCGCTTCCTCAAGAGCTTGATCTATTCTCGAGACCCCCTCACCCCACCCCCCAACTCTGCTGCCCCCCACATACCTCTCCAACCCTTCCCCTCGCCAGCTCTGCCCTCCACCCCAACCCACCGTCCTCCACCTCATCAGAAGAACAACCCCCCACCGCCTTCCCCCTCTCAAGCCGCCCACCCCCTCCAACACTCATCAATACTTTTTCCATAGCAGCCAGAACCCTCAGTGACATTACCAGTCCTATGTGACAACCCTGTGACCCCAACCTGGTGTGGAAAGTGAGTAAAGTGACTTGGAACTGCTGAGCAGTGAAGACAAGGAGTTGCTTGGAGACACAGGAAAAGAGGAAGAAAATAAATGCCACACCACTGAGGATATAAGGACATCGGCTTTAACCATTATTTATTTATTTCCTTCATTACCCAATTTTGTATGCTCCCGTCCCATCCAGCCACCCTGTACTTGTTTTAGCTTTTACATTACTTTTCTCAGACATTTTGAGCCAGAAGAAGTGCAATTCCATCCGTCCACTAGCCACATTTCTGGAGCTGCTTTGCTTTTTGTGTCCTAGAGTGGTACTATAATGGGTGCATGAACCGTGCCTGTCCTAAGCCCTGACATCCTGATCTGATTCTGACATCCACCAAAGCTGTGAGTTCTGTTCCGATTTTAGTCATGAGTAGGAGTTCAAATGTACTCACCTTGGACAGGCGGACAGGAGAGAGGACAAGTTTTGTGTTGTTCACTATGGGATGCCTACAGTTCTCTATTAAAAGACTGACGGTCAGCAGACACCTACCATGTAGGAAGTCTCCCCAGACCAGAGACTATGACTACTCTATGTCATATTATGTCATCCTGTGTCGTCCGATGTCATCCTGTGTCAAATGATGTCTTCTGTTTGTATGTCAAATGATGTCAGTATATCAGCCCTTTTGTCTCTGTATTGAAAGTTCCTTAAATTCAACATAGTGTATGTGTGATCAAAAAGCCATTCAAGAGGATGAGTGCAGTTTAAATTCAGTCCTTTCCTTTGTGAGTTTGTGATGTCAAGCAGTTCTATATATTATGTGAGCATGTGTATGCTTATGCAAGCAGCAGGAATGTGTGTGTGTGTGTGTGTTTGTGTGCACGTGCATGCATGTGTGTGCGTGCGTGCATGTGTGCACATATGTGTGCATGTGCGCATGCATGCATGCATACGTGTGTGCGTGCACATGGTTGTGGGTGCATGTGTGTGTGTGTGTGTGTGTGTGTGTGTGTGTGTGTGTCTGTGACCTCCACACAAAAGTGTCCCATTTTACGGGTCTCTCCCAATGTGATTCATTCCTTGTATACAGATGTTCTATGAGTAATATATGAGTCTAATATTTAATAATTTTATACAACTAACTTACATATGATAAATGACAATAATTGCCAAACGCATATGAAGATGTATTGTTTTGAAGTGTTATATCAGTTGTTTGTGTTTTTGCATTAAACTTTGCTTACATTTGAGTGTTGGTTTATGGCTCTGTGGTTATTTTGGGTGTGAGACAGGAACGCACAGGGACAGTAGTTCAAATGTATTTTAGGCAACAGAACAGGACAGGAAGAAAAGGCAGGAGATCACCCCCACTGATACACAACTTGGGACTTTTCATTCATATTTCCTTCTCTGTGTGTATCACATTAAACACACAACCGCTCACCCTGTTGGCAGGCACATACACTGTGTGAATGTGGCTGTGGAATGACTGTCGATGCTTCTGTGTTCATTTTTGTTTCTAACATTGTTTGTGTCCATGCATCTAACCATCTAACTAATCCTATTTTGTGTGTGTGTGTGTGTGTGTGTGTGTGTGTGTGTGTGTGTGTGTGTGTGTGTGTGTGTGTGTGTGTGTGCGTGTGTGTGTGTGAGAGAGAGAGAGAGAGAATGCCTTTCCTGGGAGGCGTGGGAGAGTTGACTAGGGTAGTCTGTACCTGCATGTGTGTGTGTGTGTGTGTGTGTGTGTGTGTGTGTGTGTGTGTGTGTGTGTGTGTGTACGTGTGTGTGCATGTTGGTGCTTGCATATGCAAAAGTGTATGTGTGCGTGCGTGCGCATGTGTTTACGTGTGTGAGTGTCAGGGCTCATGGTGTCATGCACTGGGTGGGCCGTTCCTACAGGACACAGGCACACACTATCTATGCCAAGAGGAAGAGCAATCAGGCAGGGAGGGCAGAGGAGGATGGGAGGGAGGGGAGAGGAGAGGAACCAACCTCAGGGAGGGGCACAGACAGAAAGACAGAGACACAAAAAGATGTAGACAGACACATAGAAGTGGATTATAAGTCATAAGTAATCATATATAGTCATAATAATCATTAATTGAACCAGTGTTTTTAGCCTTATAGCCATATAGTGCTGGCTGATGATGCACATATATTTCCTTTGATACCTCAAAACAAAAATGATTCCATTTGATAACTGTTATGTAATAACGTCTGGTATAACATGCATTCAGGAATTCATAGATTCACTTTCATCCCACACATCAAAAACACATTTATTGTTCCCCTAGGATCATCTCCAAATGTATCATTGCCAAATTAATTGTTATCATAAGCATCCAAGCTACATTGTATAATCCGTGTATTTCCCCTGATCACCAATTAGACAGATGAACTGAATGAATTATCTTTCTACATGCTTTTCGATAATATCACATGGGATAGTTATCAGATCATATGTATAGTAAACGAACACACATTAACAAGAAGCAATACAAAATATACAGATATTGCAAAAAGAAGCATTAGATAGAAAGTATGTGGACCCAAATGAGATTGGCATAAGGCCCAATTCAGATTTAAGCGCATTTTTGAACTGTACACAGTGAGGCGTTTGGTCGTAGCTTCGGTTACGCACGGGTTCATTTAAAATCTTGCCTCTTTGTCCTTATTGGTATGGTGGAAAATATCTCAATTTCATGTGTTGAGGCATTGCCTTTAAATTCCATGCGCTTTTAACTCAATTTTGGTTAGGACAGTGGCGCACAAAGATTGAATTGGCAATGTGGGAGATTATTTGGATTAAAACAGAATATAATATGCTTTACAAAATCTGAAATTATTTTTTCCTATAAGAAATCACTTTTAATTTCAAAAGATTTATATCGAAAGGTGATTTTCTCAACAGCTGCTTTCTCAACTCACCGACAAGCCTTGTAGTTGCAGTACTTCCATTAAATTAATTGCATTAAAACACTGTTATCACCACATCTCTGATGGTCACACGCGCACAGCCAATGACACCTATGACGTTTGGAAAGCCTGAAACACGAAGGGATTTGTCCTTGACCGTGCGTTTTTGTGCGTCAGTGTCTGGCCAAGATCTCACAAAGTCCCTGTCCGGCTGACGCAGCATGGCTGTGTGATGCGGTGTGATGTGGGACAGACGCACTGGGCGTCTGGTCTACAGCAGTGCGAACCTAGAGGGCTGTATGAGATGAAGCTGTGCTTGGGTGTGTACGAGTAGCCTATGGGTCGAGGAGACAGCCTGTGCGTAAAAGCGCATTCTGATTTCCAAACATGAAGAATTAAGTGGCCATCATTAAATTGAATGATGATGGTTAAGTTTTAGACAGTATAAATGAATCTGTTATTTATTAGTCAACAATCTACCAGAGCAGAGCCAACCCAAGGGCTCTAGATGTTTTTAGCTCTCTCTCTCTTTGCCAGGTCCTGTATGATTTCAACTTTATTCATCATAAGGTGATGAGTGTAAAAAACAAGCAGCTTGCTGAAGGAAGAATAAACTCCAGTTCCCATAGCTCCACTATTCTGTAATCTATAAATTCAGACTTGAGAGAGTCTCTCATTGGGATGGGAACTCTTGTCCTGGAAATGTTGGATGATTTGTTAAGAATGGAAGGAAGCTGACAATACTACCTCTGCATCCTCCATAGATGAACAATTAGGCATTACATAGCACTCCAAAGACTCACTATTGTCAGCCCTAACTGACGTACATAACATGGGACAAGGGTAATGGTTATTGTGAGTCCCCTAGAGGACATGATGCTATTGCTAAAAATGGGTTGGTGATGATGTTTATGTGAATGATGATACAATAGCGATGATCAAGGCATTTCTCTGTACTTCCGGTCTTCCTCCTGCCGCGTACAGCTGTGGAACACACACTCATTTACACAGAAACACACACCTGGTAGCAGTGAAATACGACTTGTGTCAACACAGCTGAGTCCCTGCCCCTGTTCTCTTCCAAGGTGTGAGTGTCCGATGTCCTCCTCACTCTGGAGCCCTGTGAGAGAGAGAGCTCCCGGCACGTCCACACACAACCACATCCTGAGTGTCACACACAGACAGGAAGTGCTTCAGGGGAAGAATAAGGTGAGTGCAGCACTGGTGAGCAGACAAACACACACTGTCCGTCACTGACGGGGGAGCCATGATGGATTATTAACAGGATTTTCAGAGGCACACTCAGAGAGTTGCCAGAAATTATATTAACAGTAAGGCTGGCGGGTATAACATATTTTAGTTTATACTTGTGCACAAAATGTGTCATACAATACCTGTGTCAGTCATTTATTTAGCTGTTTAATCTCAATTTTCAGTGGAATTTGTAATGGAAATTGTCCAGAAATAGACCAGTCTGAATGAATCATACTGCACCTAACAACTTAAAGGTGATAAAGTTTGCACTGGTAAAGGGAAAATAATGTAAAATATCACTACACCATCAAAAACATGAAAAAATAATGTAGTGTGATTAATACTATCACCCAATCTCTCTCCTTCTTGCTCTGCTTTGCTCTCTCTCTCTCTCTCTCTCGCTCTCTCTCTCTCGCTCTCTCTCTCGCTCTCTCTCTCTCTCTCTCACACACACACACACACACACACACACACACACAGACACCCTTAACTGCTAAGTGAGAGCTAGCATGCTGAGCTGCCCTCTGGGGTGGAAGTGGGCAGGAGGGCTGGCTCAGAGACCCCCATTGTCTGCTCAATGGGCCCATGGAAAATATGCTATCAGTGGCAAACTAATGAGTTTGTGTGTGTGTGTGTGTGTGTGTGTGTGTGTGTGCATGCTGTGTGTGCATGCGTGTGTGCATGCATGCATTTGTTTAAAAGTGTGAGCATATGTGTGCCTGTTTGCGGGTGCTAAGTGCAGGTTTGTTGATGTGGATGTTTGTGTGTGTGCTTTCCACAGACTGTTGGGGTCCTGACTGTTGCAGAGGCCTTTGTGTCTGGAGTGTATCGCTGCATTGCCTCCAATTCTGTGGGCACAGACCAACTAGACATCCACTTCTATATCACAGGTAATCATACACAAGATGAACCACAAAATGCCACAAAATGCCCTCAGGTAAGTGTTTTCATTCTTGTTGGCTACAGCTAAATTGACACATTACAGTACAAATACAATCTTAAGTTGCATCACCCACTCCTCCCTCCCACTTGGTTTCTGTCCTACCTCCCAGCCACCACCCACCTCAAATAACTATTTTCTATCATCTTCTTCTGTCATGTGCTTGCTGTCCCACTCTCCCCTTCCTCTTCCTTATAAACATGTAAAAGGATGGACTTGATGTTGAATGATGAATGAAAGAAACAATGAATGCAACGGTAGAATCACGTGAAATGTGTCGATCGTCAATATTATAAGCAACCAATAATGAAGGGTCAATACCACAGCGCCCATACATGAGAAGAAGAATATTCCTCTTTACCTAGACCCCATGTGTGAAAGGTAGAGAAAGGTAAAATGCTAGGAAAGGAAATGAGAGCCAGGGAGAAAAGGAAGAAAAGTGTTTTCTTGGGGTTTCTTTTAATTGAGCATGAGTGGAGCTGAGTGGAATGCAAGTCGAGGAGATAGGAGATAGGTGTGTGTGTTTTCAGGTTGCGAAAGAAGATAGGGAGGGAGTCTGCCTTCCTTACTGGGGTGGAAAGGTCATTCTACTATTAGGGAGCTGGGAGGTAGATGTGTCAAGGGCGGCTAGAGCAACAGCAAGGTCATGAGGGAGAAGGGAAAGCTGCAAAATAACCGTCTTCAGTGGAATCTTCTTTACAAATGACATTATTATTTTGTGGAAACCTGCTAAATACAAATGTGAGTTCTTTTTTCTTTTGGTCCATAATTTTTGAACACCCGAGACAAACCTCTTAAATCATAGGACTTTTCCTTAGACTACAGACAGACTTGTCAGCCTGTCATGTCACAAAAATCTGATTATATGTGACAGATCTTCAAAAGAACACAAATATCTCCCTCTGCTGTCTTTGTATGCAGAACAAAGTAGTTCTCAAGTGTACTTGCATCGTGTATGTGTACATACTGTAGTTGTGTGTGTGATGTGAGGGTGGTTTTGTTACCATGGACACAGGGAAAGGCGTGTGTGTGGGTGTGAGTGTGTATGTGTGTTTGAGTGCGAGTGCGTGTGTGTGTGTGTGTGTGTGTGTGTGTGTGTGTGTGAGCCAGAGTGAAACAGGAACCAGGGGCTCTTATCGTTGCACTTCCCCATGCGGTGCACTTCCTTGGACTGGCGGGTCCGCTTTATTTCGGGAGGCCTGAGGGTGTTCGGGAAAGATAAACACTATCTGCCATCAGGAAACCCTCGAGCCGTTTCCACGGGAAGTTTCAAATGGCTAAAGTAAATAAAAAGGCCTTTTCACTGTATTCCACTAGCTCCTTTTACCCACAATAGCCATTCAACATTGTCATCAAAGGTTGAGAAAATGGTGGTTTGGTCAAGTCGACTCTTAAAGCGTAGGTTTCAGCCTCGAGGCACGATCCAGACCCAGATGTTGAGTAATTGAGAGGGCTTGTTCTTCAAACAGGAGTTCAGTAGGATCTATATGGTATCAATATGGTACATGGAGGCGTGAAGTAGTGTTTTGGATCTGAACCCTGCCTCCAATCCTCATCCCTCACACATTCACTCCATCTCACAGCGTCTTTACTTCTCTCTTTCTACTGTATATCTTTCAATCGCTCCTTCTCTCCCTCTTTCTCTTCCTCTCACGCTCTCTCCTCCTCTGTTTCCCCTAGACGTCCCAGGGGGCTTCAGCGTGAGCCAGGGGGCGGAGCCAAGAGAGGGTGGAGACCTTCAGCTCACCTGTATAGCCAATAAGTACCTGTACACGGCGTTGTCATGGCAACGAAATGACTGACACAGAGTACGGCCAATCTCAGAGCCCTGCCCTTGGTGGTCAGCTCACATCAAGGGAGTACTCCCATTCCTTGTCCTTGTTGCTTAGCAACCTGACACCCAGCGAATCTGGGACCTACCGCTGCTCCGCCCGTCACCTACTCACCGGACAGGAGACACACCTGGACACACAGGTGGTGGTCACAGGTGAGTCACAAATTTATTATGAACCTTATGATCATTGTCATCATGATCCTCCTCCTCCTCCTCCTCCTCATCATCATCATCATCATCATCATCTATAATCATCATCATTATTGTAAACAGTGTTACAGAAGGTTACTTCTAAAAGTAATTAGTTTCCTATTTCATTACTTACTTTAAAATGTTACAATACATCAAAAGGAACTTGTTAGAGTACTTTTGCATTACCCACTGATGAAACATGCTGTAGCAATATGGCCCGAGTGCGTTGAGGATCATTGCAATGCAATTTTTAAATCAGTAATCTGATTATCAACTATACTTGCGTTTTTCAGTTAGCAGCTTGTTGTCAACGTGAAACCAAAGGTCCCTCACTTTTTTCTATTTTTTTTATTTGTGCTGACAACAACAATATGAAAAATAATGAAAGAAAAATAAAAGTAACTACTTTCTAAGTAACTCATAATGGATTACAAAAATTGAGAAATTGATGCATTACTAGTTGCCACAAAAAGTACTAATGCATTTCCTCCAACACTGATTGTAAATGATGAATGTGTCCAGTGTGTCCAGTCGCACAGTTTCATTATTCATCTACACACACTCATACAATCAGTGACACATTTTCCAAGCTGCCCCCGCTACTAAGAATTAAGAGACTGGTTTTGAAATCCCTCTTGAGCCATCATTTTGTGACCAAATGAATAACTTGCTTACAAAGCAGTTTCATTCTTAAATTGGGCTCATCCCCACTGCCTACTTAAACTCAACCCCACTGTTTTGTGTGCATATGTTGCATATACATCCAAACAAACAAACACCTACCTAGGGTTGGTGCTTGGGAATTGGGTCCCCTTGGCTTCCTGGGGCCCCACCCTGCCTTTGCTCTTGCGCTCCAGCTCAGCACCTCTTTCACGTGGGAATGAGCTCTTGTCAGGAGGAAGAGCACACAATGGCACTTCCCACAATGCCACATTTACAGGCCCCTACACAGGGCCAGAGGAACAATCAGCCAATCAGACACTGTCAGGCCCCAGCCCCGCGGACAATCATCAATTGTTGTCCAGGAGGAAGATAGGGGAAACAACAATCAGTCGCCTTGGTTAAGTGACTTTTCTTCATGTCTTTTACTGCTGTTCTCTATACAATCAGAGCTCAACATGAAGACTTCCTCCTCTTCAGACCCCACAGGGGAATTACTAGAGGGGGGAAATTAAAATTAAAAAATAAAAATTCAAAGATGGCATGAGTCAGAGACTGAGAGAGAAATGTAGGGAGTTGGGGGCCATCTGGTCTAATTAAAGTGTATGTGAGTGAGAAGGAAATTGAAAACTCATTGTGTCTATTCACAGGCTAATAGCAGTCTGGATGATGAAATACTACATTGTTGAGGTTTTTAGGAAATGGGTTTGTACGGCAGGGTATTTCAAGGTGACTAAGGGGCCCAAGAGAAACCAAGTGTCAGCTGACTCACAAGTTGAAGCCGAGGCCACTCGTACACAGAAATGTGCCAGTACCAACACACATCATTGTCCGAGAGTGGCACTGTTCCAGAAAATAGAAGGAAAAAAGCAGAAATCGAAAAAGAACACAATAACTATTTTCCAATTTCCAAAATTGCACAAATACACAGAAAAAGGCATGCACTTCCAAGAAAGTTATATGTACTTCATATGACTCATGACACTCATTGTGTGTGTGTGTGTGTGTGTGTGTGTGTGTGTGTGTGTGTGTGTGTGTCTCCCTTCAGTTCTGGAGCCTCCAGTGCTATTACAGAATCTGACAGATTGCAGTGTCAATGTTAGCAGCTCAGTCTCCCTCAGCTGCCCCGCCCATGGCATACCACTCCCAACCATCACATGGTACAAGAACGAACACGCGCTGTCACAGGGATCAGGTAAAAAAAAAAATAATAATTACATTACACGTACACACTTCAAAGCAAAACAGCTGTTATCTGGTGTCTGAGAGATTGTACCATTTTGGGCGTTTCTCATCATCAGGTATCGTCATAATACCAGAGGATGGGACCCTCCATATTGATCGAATCACAGCGGAGGACCAGGGCTTGTACACATGCCAGGCCACCAATGAGAGGGGATCTGTAGAGAGCTCTGCCTATATATGGGTCAACAGTAAGCATCCCTTGACCAATAGTATTTTCGAGTGTGTCTGTCTCTCCCTTTGATTGTCCTTGTTTTCCCTTGGCTTCTCAAAGATGGCTCTTGGCCATATATGGGTATGTCGAGGTCTGAATGTCCATTGTTCTACGTTTTGGAAATAGATCTTGAGTCAATCACTAACTCACTTTGACATATATACACATGTATAGTCACATATTCATGTATCGGATTGTTGTCTTGTATGTAGTGTTTATGGAGTGAGTTGATGAGTGTCAATCTATCTGTTTATCAATTTCACACACACACACACACACACACATACACACACACACACACACACAGACACACACACACACACACTGATACATCCGGTAGCAGAAGAGGCAGGCCTAGTGGTTACTACCCCTATTTGAGAGCCATTCCCTGGGCAGTGGCGGACACCTCCCACCCTGGCCGGGGAGAGAGGAGTGGCTGTGTGTTGTCTTCTGATCAGTCAGGAAGGAAACTGTCTCCCTTTTTTATTTCCTCCGGAAGGGCCCCGCTCTGCCGCTCAGAAGGGTCCCACTTCACAGTAAACTGGGTTTTGCTGAGATTAATGAAGAGGATGGGTGGTAGTGGTTCACTGGTTTCCACATTGGTGGAGGTAGATGGTTGGGAATGTGGGAATCGGGGCGGGACAGTTAAAGCCCCCGTTTGGAAAGGTGGAGAATCAAGCACAAGATCTCTCTCTCTCTCACTCTCTCTCTCACAAACACACACACGTCCTTAGTCAATATCACATTTCAACATATCACACATATCACAAATATGTTCTAACCACCAGAGTATGAATGTGTGTGTGTGTGTGTGTGTGTGTGTGTGTGTGTGTGTGTGTGTGTGTGTGTGTGTGTGTGTGTGTGCAGGTGTCTCAGAAGCCTCCTCTCTGGAAATCCCCACTCTCACCTGTACCTGTGTGGTGGCCACTCTCTTCTGGTTGTTGCTCACTCTCTTCATACGTAAACTCAAACAGGTGAGGGGAATGAACAAGAAGATCACTTTTCTCTGATGAGTGTAATGAAAAATATTAAATTCATACAGTGAGGAACGAGGTATCGCATGCACCAGCTGCCAGGGCATGATAATGTGGGTTGAAACATATATTCAGGGTAGAAAATATCAAAGTATATGTGTCATTTTTCCAAATTCTAGCTTGCCTAGACTTTTGTTGTGGCATGAAAGGAATGAATGAGAATTATTCTTATTCGATACGTATGATGAAAGTTTTGTAACTCTTACAGGGTGTGTTTTTCTTCCTGCATGTGCTACATTGCATAAACCTTGGTCTTGTGAAAGCTATTTAAAACCCATTCTCTAATTCAGTTCAACCCGTGTTTACTAACCGCCTGATAACACGACTGTTTGGAGGTAGAAGATTCACATCCCAGAGCAGTGATGACCATCTCATGAGGCATCATCATCATCATCATGAGTCATCATCTTGTACCCTTTATGTGTATGGAAATAACACCCCCATACACTCAACATATTCCTCCAACACAACTTTACTGGACAACGTCAGGTCAAACTCATGAGTAGTGTGCCACACCCATACACTGTAGATGTATAGACTAGGAGACACATGACTGGTTGACAGAACAACAACCATTGTCAGTAGACATAAGTAGTGTTAGGGTAATATGTCGGTATATAGAAGTATCATATTTACACTATTTAAAATATATACACTATATACATGAGCCACACCAATACAGAAATAGTAGACATTGTCTGTATGTCCAATGAGTTTCCTCTTTTTCCTTGCTTCTCCTAGTTATCTGTAACTAACTAACTGTAACTTTAACTGTACGTTTACATTGTCTTGTTGATTGCCTGATGAAGGTCCCAGTGGATAAGATTTCTCCCACTAAACAAAACTGTTTTTTAATGGATGGTGTTTTTAATCAGTGTGGTGCTTGTTAACTGCTTCTGTTGTTGGAGCACAATATTTATCTTTTTACATAGTACTCCTTCTCCCTTCTCTTCAGCCCAACCAAGCCAGCACCAAGCCAGAGTACCTGTCAATCATATTGGACACAGGAGAGGGACCGATGGAGGAGCAGTGTGATAGGCTGCAGTACGACCCCAACCAATGGGAGTTCCCTAGGGAGCGCCTCAAACTGGGTACTCTTTGCTGGAAATGGCTATACAAAAAAAAACTGTACAAATGGATGTTATTCCAGTGTTAGCGTAGGCTGTGATATAATGGGGAATGTGATACAGATCTTAACAATGGGAAATAGGGGAGGTTTTCAGATGAAACAGATGAGAGGACATTCTCATAGGTCTTATCAGATATTATTGGGAGTGCCTCTCATTCCATTAATCAGACTTTGTGTCTATGCGTGTTGTCTGTCTGAGAGCTAATCAACTCTAAGGGTGTGTAAACTGTGTTTACTGGACCTAATCAGCTCTCACTATTGCTAGGGTGGGATCTAGACTGAGCTCCAGTTGGATGCACTGCTCTGTAAACTGTTGACATCTCATGAATTGCCAACAATTACATGGATAAGTTATCTGATGTCCTTTCTCATCAACATCTGATCAACACACACACCTCTCTCTTTCCCTTTCTCTCCCATTCTCGCTCTCCTCTCTCTCCCAGAGAAACCTTTGGGTCGTGGAGCCTTTGGGAAGGTCATGCAGGCGTCTGCCTTTGGTATAGACAACTCAACTAGCTGCAGGACTGTGGCTGTTAAAATGCTCAAAGGTACAGAATGGCAAGATAGACTGCTTTCGCTACAATAGATATTAGATAATAGAATAGAATAGAATAGAATAGAATAGAACACAGCTATTCATTCGAATCATCTGTCAGCAATACAAAGCAATAAAAGCATGTCTTACTTCCTGGATTCTCTCTATACTGTGTTATGTAAATATTAATATTGTTTTTGGCTTTGTGCTAGAGCGTCAACACAGTAACTCCCCAGCGGCTCTGTTTTTGTTACTGTCTTGTGTCCACCAGAGGGCGCCACAGCCAGTGAGCACAAAGCTCTGATGACTGAACTGAAGATCCTCAACCACATTGGACACCATCTGAATGTAGTCAACCTGCTGGGAGCCTGCACCAAGCCAGGAGGTGTGTGTGTGTGTGTGTGTGTGTGTGCATGCACGTGTGTGTGGGCATTTACATCTGTGTGTGTGTGAATGCGTGTACCATGCATGTGTGCAAGTCTCTAAAATGTGTGTGTGTGTGTGTGTGTGTGTGTGTGTGTGTGTGTGTGTGTGTGTGTGTGTGTGTGTGTGTGTGTGTGCAGGACCACTGATGGTCATAGTGGAGTACTGTCACTACGGGAATCTCTCTGCCTACCTGAAGAGCAAGAGACAGGTGTTTGTGCACAACAGGGTGAGTTCAACGGGTTTCCAACGCTGCATATCTACAAACCCAGACCCAGAGATGTGTCATGATGGTAATGTCTCACACATACACACACACACACACAAATACACAGGCGAGTATGCACACACATGCACATTTACACCTACATCAAATTTATTCACTCATGCACACATATTTAGAGGCGTTCTTACCGCTTCCCCTCTCACGTAAGTGCAAAAAATAAAAATCACCCCATGTGTGAACTACTTCATACATACTCAAAATCTCACTTCTGTAATCTGCATTAGGCGCTAAGATGTTATCTATACTAGTGCAAGAGGCCCATTTCCTACATTTCTTCTCAACGTTCAATCTGCACTAACAGCAAAATGTTCATGGCCCTCCGAGTTAAGGTGCACAAGATGTTTGTAAATTCTTCACACTCTTCCCTATTTCTTGTCTCTCTCCTCTATGTACCATCCAGTGACGCATAAAAGTACTCTTCAACATCATCACACACACTGACCAGCATTCTTGATCATCCTTCTCTAGCATGTTTGCTGTAACAGAGCTACAAAATGTAAAATATACTATACTGAACAGCCTAGCAGTGATAACAACTATCACGTGTTAATCAGAAATTTCACCACCACTTCACAAAACTCACCAGATTGTCCTTCTCTGTTTCAATCCACTGTAATCATTAATCTTCTTTGACTGTCCGTCTGTCTGTCTGTTTCTATCAGTATCTTTCAATCGTTATGTGATTGTTAATTGGTGATAATTGATTTTACTCCCGCTCAGCTGACTGGAGGAAAGGATGGAGGCCCGGGAAGTGTGGGCAGCAGCCAGAGCAGCATTATTTCAGGGTTTGAAGAAGAGAGAGAGAAGAAGGACAACGACCAGGGTAAGACAGAAGAGACTAAATAAATATTTGTGCTGCGTATTTACCTTAGTGCCATTCACGGTCCTCTTAACATCCAAGAACGCTTTCTATATAAGTGTTTACAGCTAGATTATTTATCCCCCATCCTCCCCTCACTCTCTCTGGCCAGATCCCAAGTCTGTCTCCAACTCTCCCTTGTTCCTGGAGGATCTCATCTCCTTCAGCTTCCAGGTGGCACGGGGAATGGAGTTCCTAGCCTCTCGCAAGGTCTGGTACTCTGTGTGTGTGTGTGTGTGTGTGTGAGAGAGAGAGAGAGAGAGAGAGAGAGAGATCATTTGTCACTGATCATTTCTTCCATCTCTGTGTACCTACATCAGTGTATTCACCGAGACCTGGCAGCCAGGAACATTTTGCTGTCTGAGAATAAAGTAGTGAAGATCTGTGATTTCGGCCTGGCCAGGGACCTCTACAAAGACCCTGACTACGTCCGCAAGGGAGATGTGAGTACATATGACAAATTTTGCTCTTACAAAATGTTTTTCGATTTTGAAGTTTTTAACTGTCTTGATCCCCAAAATAGTTCTGCAAATGTAATCATGTATGTTTTTGAAATATTGAGCATTGATCCTCAGGCAACATATTTGTTCCCGGGAAGATTAGGAATTAAATCCATAAATGCATACACACACTTTTCAACTAGCCAAACTTTGAACTTTTCCTAATACAAATGGCTCTTTGTAACCTTCGGCCTCTGCTGTGATTGGCTGAGCAGGCCCGACTCCCTCTGAAGTGGATGTCTCCAGAGTCCATCTTTGACAAGGTGTTCACCACCCAGAGTGACGTGTGGTCCTACGGCATCCTGCTGTGGGAGATCTTCTCTTTGGGTGAGCTCTCATCCCGTTAAACGTGTACATGCATATCTAGCACAGGGTGTGTGTGCGTGGGTTTCGTACTTTATTCCCATGCATGAGAGGAGATGAATGTCTGTATGTCCACATAGTCCCGTATTCACATGTGTGTGTGTCGTGTCGTGTCTTGCTCTTTGTGTGTGTCCAACAGGAGCTTCTCCATATCCTGGTCTTCATATAGACGAGGAGTTCTGCCACAGGCTGAAGGGGGGAACGAGGATGCGAGCGCCAGAGTACAGCACACCTGAGATGTGGGTCAATAGCTTTCACAGCACGCTAACCCTCTAAAGACAGCAGGGATGTCACATGTGTAAATACAGATGTGAATTCGAAGCGCATGTGCTTTTTGGACACGGTGTAAAAGATGATAGCTACCCTACAAGAGATTGCAAGTTAACAAACCGTGTCCGTGTGTTTGTACAGTTACAGCACCATGCTGGCGTGTTGGGAGGCCAGTGCCTCAGACCGACCCACCTTCACTGACCTGGTAGAGACACTGGGAGACCTGCTACAGGCAAGGGTTCGGCAGGTCAGGTCACGACACACACACACACACACACACAGTTTATATTGAGATAGTGAATTGGGAACTCCAGTTCATATAGGGTTGTGACATAGATAGTATTTTTTTTATCTACGTTTGTCATAAGGTTATTGATCCACTGTCCCAGACAGTTGGAGTGCGTGGATAGTGATAGACTAATGAAATTTAAGACACACACACACACACACACGGTCATACACAAGAAGGTCATACAGATTTCCTCCTTGTTGCTGAATAGGAAGGGAAGGATTATATTCCTCTGGGATCCTTCATGACTGGAGGCATGCACAGCAGTGAGCCCTACACAGAGAATTTCTCTACCCACCTACAGCAACACGCAGTCACCAATCTTGGGTAAGGACGTCACACACTGCTACTGAATGAGAACTTGACACAGAAAATGAAAAGGTACCAGATGAATCCAGGTTGAGAAAGAATATCGACCATGTGTCTATTGCTGTTTGGTTTATGAGTCTCATACATATTGTTTGCTGGTAACCACACCAGTAGTGGTGATGGTGTTAATTTATATTTTAGGCATTTAGCTGACTTTCATATCCCTGTTGACCACAGTTGCCACAGCAGAATAAGCTTAAATTCGCAGATCACCAACATCAAGCAGCACATGGGTCAGAGCCACCCTGATGATAGATGTCACAGGTATTACTGTGTCCCTACAATAATCACGTATGGTGGAGAAGTGCTGCAGTAGGTAAGGAAATCAAAGTTAAGGAGAGAAGCGAGAAAGTTATTTTTAAAACAAGACAGGTGTATGAGCTGCTGGCAAACATTCATTCAACAGGTGACAAAACAAGAATAGGGTTGAGGAAAAAGATCAATGTCACCATAACCCTTTTAATTGATGTCTTGAATCTTGATCTGATCCATCCAGTTACATGAGGGGTATGGACACGCTTCAGACGTTTGAGGAGCTACCATGCAAGGAGCCAGCCAGTCCTGATGTAAGAAAACACACACACGTGTCTGTTTGCATGTACACAGAGAGAGAGAGAGAGAGAGAGCGAGAGCGAGAGCGAGAGAGCGAGAGCGAGAGAGAGAGAGAGAGAGAGAGAGAGAGAGAGAGAGAGAGAGAGAGAGAGAGAGAGAGAGAGAGAGAGAGAGTAAATGAAAATAAAGGCACAAACAAATGTTATGTCTCTGGAAAATACTGACCAACCCTGCTCATGGAGATACTTATAGTCTATACAAATATAATAAAAGCAGTTTAGAAGTTGATGTAGTGTATTACATGATATTGCAGGACGTGCACACACTCACAGATTGAGAGGTCTGAATGGATGTCCCTGATACTGGTGTGTGTTTCAGGATGAGCAGTGTGACAGTGGCATGGTTCTGCCGTCAGAGGAGCTGAAGCGTCTGACATGGAGCAGCAGCACCAAGAACAGGAAATTTACCAGGTGGTGACCTATAATCCCTGACATCTTATCCTGCCATGCACAGCATAATACCCAGCGTTTATAATTCAGTGTTAAACATTTTTTGGATCAATGCTCATAACACAAAATCAAGCCTGGAAAAAGAGGTCTTACATTACATGACTGCAATGACTGCATGCATAGTCAATGCCAAAATGTACACATAGAACAGAAAAGGTGGCATGGCAAACTTTATTTGTAAAACCTTAGAAAAAATGGCAATGCAGTTTGTACGAAACCACGAAAATGTTTGTGACAGACATATTGCAAAGTGATGTACAGGCACCTGAGTACATTACAATCAGAAACCATTCAATTCTTTTAATACGTCATGAACAAAGCAATGACTCTTAATCTGTGTGTGTGTGTGTGTGTGTGTGTGTGTGTGTGTGTGTGTGTGTGTGTGTGTGTGTGTGTGTGTGTGTGTGTGTGTGTGTGTGTGTGTGTGTGTGTGTGTGTGTGTGTGTGTGTGTGTGTGTGTGTGTGTGTGTTCAGGCTCTTCACCTTCAGTGAGTGCCGGGAAAACCAGATGCCCTGCCTGTGCAATGACATCCCAAGTCTCCATGACAATGAGCCGTCTGTCCTGACGTTTGATTGGGAGTCTGAGGAGGGGGGCTCTCCTCCTCCCGACTATAACTCCGCCTTTCTCTACCCGTCCCTCTAGCAAGTCTTTGTCTAATTCTTTGACAACACTACAATGAATCTTTAACTTGTTTTTCAACTCTCCTTTGCCACTTTGCTCTACCTCATTGTTCCTCTAGCCCCCCTCTTCTTTAACCAAAATCTATATTTCCTGTCTCCAGTTTCTCTTCATAGATATCTAGACCGTACCCATAGCAACGGGGTTTTTTCTAAACCAAATATAATGTATGCTGTTGTACAACATAGCTTCCTCAATAATGCTCAAGTATTACCTTAATGCACTCCCACACCTAACCCCTTCCAAGAGCAGCTACGTATTACCTGATAGTACTTATCACATGCAACTACACAGAATGTATCTACGGACTTAGTATTATTAGAGCTTATTGCATTGGTACCTAGTGCACCAAGCTTTGTGGAAAAGGAACAGTGCTGTTTGAATCAATGGTTCCTCTTACACGTCTATATGCTGGAAGAAACTATTAATGGAATTATATGTTAGACAGAATCTATTGGTATTTATTTTAATGCTGTAATCTACATCACATGGATATGTGTCACTCCTTGATCAATCTTTGTGCCTATAATTGTCTGTAGGATATTTGGATGTATATATATATATATATATATATAGGATGTTTTCATTGTATGTGTTGGGTCATACATAATTAGTTGGGTGTCAAATTTCAAATCATTAAGTGTAAAATCACCATCAAGTTTCTCAAAATTGACTTGATTGAACCTCTAAACTGTGGAATTTGTCCTTTCATGCTGTTCAGTAAATGTTTGAGGTAAACAATCAACAATCATGTCCCGACTTTGTTAAAAGCATATGGTCATTTTTAAGTACTTTAAGTAGTATTGCTCTAATACTCCAATACGAACATCTACAAAGATGCATAGTAAGCAGTAACAAGGGAATTGAAATTGTATTCCGAATTGAAAGTTATTAAAAACATTCATAAAGGGATTGATAAATTAGGGCTTAATCCAAACTACATTGCACTGAATTTAAAGTCTGAAACATATACTCAAGGTGGAAGTGAGAATATTTTCATCTTGACTTTCAGGGTGATCAAACATTTAGTGAACCCAGCGCATGTGTTGACTGTTATTTTTCTGTAAATTAAGTTAGTTACTGAAAGCTGTAACACCTACAATCGCAAAAGCAACAAAAGATGGATCAGTTTTGGTATTCTTTATTAAAATACTGCTGTACACACAAATATTGCAAAATTTGAGACAATGAACACAAGAGGGGCATAAAACATACTAAGATGGTGATTGTAGGTGTGTTGATGTGTGGGGGAGAAGGTCATCACTAATATTACTGGAGTGTGTGTTAGGACGTGGAAGATAGTGATATGAGCACTGACGTTTGTGTCGGCTGATTACGGGTGCGTGTGTGTGTGTGTGTGCGTGCGTGTTTGTGTGTGTGTCTGAAAGAGTGTGTGTGTGTGTGTGTGTGTGTGTTGAGGGGTATTCTAAAGCACCACATTCACCAAATATGTTTTTGTCTGTTCATTTCACTAAAACAGAGGAAGTAGTACATGATCTAACACAGCCAGCTCCCTGCAGGTAGGTTGCCCCCAAGTACAGACCATCAATTCCCACAATACTTTTACCTAGTAAACCAACTGCAGCCAAAACACGGTCCTTTCACCTCTCCTCATCTCTTTGAAATCGATTTGACAATGTGGTATGGGGTATGGTATGGTATGAGGTCTGTATCCATGTATCCATTACCTTTTCAAATGGCTATTGAGAACTAGACAAGGGTGGACAAAGAGAGGAATCAAGAAAAGTGTTTTGGCATAGCTTAGATTTGTTTTCTATCTGGACGAAGCAGGTTTGCACCAAATGAATTCAATTTACAAACTGGACACTTTCAATTGGAAGAATGCTGATGTAAACAAAACCTGCCCTGACAGCCAATTTAAACCATCTGTATATGGAACTGTGCTTAAGGGCAACACGTAATCCCTCACATCATGATCTCCACAGTACCTTCAACTTCCCAAAAGCCCCATCTGAAGACGTCCGGCCCACTCCATCATAGCTCATCTATCTGACTGGAGAGGGGGCGACCAATGACAGCCAAACACATTCAATCATTGGGCCCCTCCAGCTGTCTGTCGTCCTGAGAGAAATCCAAACCATCCGAGTGAGTGCAACAGCCAGTGCCCTTTCCTCTGACTCACCGTCCGGGCGACCCCGGGGTCAGAGGCCAGGGGGGGCTTGATGATGTCACTGCTTTGTCTCCAGCACGTTTGTGTCTCATGATCTTAAAAAGTCAAATAAAAAAAATTGTTGGCGCCCTGTTCCTATTTTCGCCCACTAATCACCCCCTTCCCCTTTCCCTAAACTCCCAACCCCTGCTGGAATTGGTCCACAGAATAAAGAGTTGTGTTGAGGCAAAAAAAAAAATTGCACTCCCATATCCCATCATGCATCCCTGCACGACAGTTGAGCAAAAAGAGAAAAACCAGCTAGAAAAATCGTCACAAAAAGCATCACTTATTCTCAAATGTAGAAGGGCCGAGACCGCTTGAGGGATGGGAAGCTCGGGATGGGATAAAAGAAGGAAAAAAGAGGAGAGAGCAAGAGAGAGGGAGAGATGGGGAAAGGGGAAAGAATGGTGGGAGAACAGGCAGGGAACAAAATAAGGACATTCCACAAAGAGGCAGCTGTGGCTCCACCTCAAGAGAGGCCCCATCCACGGGCTACACCCACCCAAGTGCTGGACAGCCAAATCAAAATGAACCATCCTTAGCAGTTTGCGTCACGATAGTGTCCATTAACCAAAAGGTGGTTGCTGCATGACTCGGCATATGTAACAAACACTTGGGAGACAGCATCAGGAGATGACACCCCTTCCTCAGTGCCAACAGAAAACCACACAGTTTTCACTCCCCGAAATCCCCCCGCCCACCCGATCCCACCCCACCCCGGCACACATATAAGCCCAATGCTCCACAACCCTTGACTCTCCTGAACCAAGATGCCAGATATCCATTGACCTAGCCCATTTTAACAACCCTTCCCACCCACCCAAGTGGTTTGTCCTTTCTGAGGGGAACCAACAACCAAGGCGACGACAGGCTGGCCCATTTCACAAATGGGTTCCACCCCTCCCCCTATGAAAGCCTGGAGTGGTGTGTCCCGTCTCCTAGTGCGTCAGTATGAAGGGGTGTGGTATCCAGCCGGAAGAGAGATGCAGTCAATAGAAAGCTGGATTCTTTTGTCTTAATTCTTAGTCTGCTCTTGTATTTACGTCTGTGTGTGTGACATTAGGGCTCTCTGTACACCCACCCTGTAGGCCACTCACACAAATTCATAAAAATAACAAAAATTAACAAAAAAATTAAAATCTTAGTGCATCCTCCTCAGAAAAATAAACCCCAAATGTAGAAATAAACAATAAAAGCAGGAAAAAAGTTCAAAACCACATGGTTTGTTGCTCACGTTTTGTTCCCCAAATCTAAAAAAATGTCATCATACTCGTTCGTCACAGCTTCCTTATTTGTCCTTTATCTTTTTTTTTTTTTTCATTTGCAGCTGCAGGGTTTAGGAAAACTAAAAAAATACATTTTAGAAAAAGTCTTCCTGGTGGACAGGGTCAGTGTATGTGACTGAGGTTCAGCAAATCCTGCCCCTCTGCCCTTGCCACGCTGATGTCATCTCTTTGAGCCTGGTCCTCCGCTGTAGTGCAATAGTGTGCTCAGGTCTGGGCAGTCCCACCCCGGGCCCAGGAGGGCGCTACAGTGGGCCGGTGGCAACAGCCTGCAGCTCCTGGAAGGTACTGTCAAAGCAGCGCTTCAGGTCTGAGTAGGTCACTACCAGGACGCTCTTCTCATCCCGAGACACCAGGCTGATCTTCTCAGGCACGCCCGCGTCCAGCTGTGCACGTACACACAAATAGGCAGACACAAAGTATGACATGTAGATTAGTAAGAGTGTAAAGCTACGAGTATAGATCAAACATATCGATCAGTAGCTACGTGACATGTGGCTACAAAGAGCCATTGATTTGACCAGCTTCAGATCTGAACAGGACAGTAAAAGTACAACAACAGAGGCAGAAATAAGACGACATAAAGAGATATGAAAAAACCATCACACAACAAAAAATTTAAAAAGGAGGTTCAGTGTGAAGAGGGATTTTCTTTTTTTTTTAAAGATAATTTTTCAGCATTTTTACAGAGGAAATATTGAGCTAGAGAGACAGAGATGACATGCGACAAAGGTCCCAGGCCAGATTCGAACCCAGGACATCACAGTTACATGGTACACTCCTTACACCACTGAGCCACCAGGACACCCACATGAGAAATTATCAAGGATGAAAATGAGAAAGCCTAATATTATAGAGTTATTTGATTTTTTTTGGTTGTGTAGTTTTTTTCTTGATTTTTCATCAACTTCGTCTCGTCTTCGTCCTTCATGGAGGACTAATGCATTCTGATTCTGCAAATTCTGAAAATAGTCCATTCTGCTGGATTAACTGATTGGAATTAATTGAATCAATTAAATGAGATAACCAATCTGTAAATGTTTATTTTTTGTTTTGTTTTTAAAAACAAAAAAGGAAAATGGAAGGTGCGGATATTCAAGCATCAATGAGAGCAAACGAGTTGAGAAAAAAGAGAAAGCGAGCTGACTGACTTTGTTGAGGCAGGAGACGATGTGGCTGAGGTCAATCCAGGGGGTCCCAGCTTCTGTCACCTGGTGGAACAGGTGATCCCGGAATAGCTTCAACAGGTAGCGGTCGCCCGTCTCCGACCACGTTGGGTCCTTCTGAAACCTGGACGACAGAACACGACATCCCTGAATGTTCACAGAATTACATATCACATGCAGTGATGTCTCTTTATCAAGTGCTACTTACTCTGGTCTCTCGTTGATGGTGCCCAGTTTGGCCAGCAGGCGGAAGAGACGGCCGTTTTGCACTTCCTGCAAACAATGATTTTATTCATCAGTTACATGGATTTATGTTTCTTGTTTTTAAAAAAGGAAACCTGGCAGACAAAAAGGGGAGACAAAGGAGACTTTTGGTGGAATATGATCCTAGGCCAGCAGGGGTACATGCATTTAAAAAAAAAAAAGATCAGGGATCTTAACCACTATATAGCTGATATATTTATTTATTTTACTTTTTTTCTATTTATTTTTTTACTGCCAGTCAATGAATATCCTTTTCACAATAGACTGGAAACAGCATTGACCTGAAGTGAAGACTCACAGCTGAAAAATGGAAATTGCCAGTAAGAACAGGACTAATTGAACTGCAGGAGGCGGTAACTAAATCCTATCCATGCTATGGCCCCGTTGAGCTCAATTGCAATTTATAAGAAACGGGAAATAATTCACATTCGAGTTCCTCTACTGTAAACAAAAAGGCACACCAGACAAATAAACAGCTTTGATGATATCCTATGTGTGTAGACACATTTTTAGATGACACATAAAATGCAGAGATAAACAGGAAACGCCACCACAGGACAGGTTTGGCCAGAAAAGCTGCCCTGTTTCTGTAACCCAATTTTTACTCTACGGAATATTTCATTGATTTTCCCTTCGACTGTTCTAAACATATTTTGCTGATAATCTCCCATAGTACTCAGTGTTTATGTTGCTGAAATCCGCCAAAAACTGAACTTAAAACTAAACGTATTGCACATCTAACAAACAGACAATGGGACCACAAGCTGCAGTGAGCAGGGGTGACAACATCAACATCTGCTTTACGTGGTGGATGTGAATTGGGGTCATGGGAAAAGAGGAAGTAAGGGCGAGTAAATGAAGGAGAAAAGTGGAAGGGCAATAATTTCACACCCTCGCACTCTAACATGTAGAAAGTAATTCAGAGTCACGACTACAGAGGTGACAGTACAACACATAACATCCTGTGTTCACACCTTCCCTCTCAACCAACTCTGCCCATGCCCTATTTCTAATACCAGAGACTATCAGAGAAAACACGTGCATCACGTGCGTATTCAGGCTTATTTTTCTGTGTGTTACCTAATGAAACATAAGCACTCCTTTTATGGGTGTGTATTCTTGTACATACAGTAGGGCTGGGCGATATGGGCAAAAATATTTAACACAATAATTTGACCCATTTGCCATTTGTTTGATAATGATCAGATCGCTCAAATGTAAGGGAACAGGAAGCTCTATACGTAGTGCTGCCATTAACCCTCCCGTTTTGCCAGAAATTCACCTCCATCAATCTAGATTTTTGAACGTAAAAACAAGGTCTTAATTATTTAATTTGATTCAAGGATTTATTTATCACATTTTACTGTGCAGCGACTGTGTTGACTGATAATGTGCCCCAGAACTTGCGCTCAGTTCTCCCTCCTCTTATCTCAAGTGCGTGCGTCGCCTCGTCTGTCTATTTCAATAAAAAAAAAAAGAAAAGGGCACACATGGCGCACTTGGCCGCAACCTGTGACTTATTAAGAAAAGCAGAATTAGGTATTTGCCATGTTCCAATGTTGTTGTTCAGAAGTAAAACAATGGTAGCAGTTTAATATTGGGGAACAAAATCAACCTGAACTGGCAACCCGATCTAGATGACTACGGTCAACTGAGCCGCCTTTTGTCAAAGCATGGTCTAGTCATCCACGCTTCTTTTTCTTGTTTCATGCCATCTATCCGCTGTTCATCCTGGTTCTATGTCACCTAGTACTGTAGTATTTAGGCCTTTGTATTTTGTACCTTGCCTTTGTATTCTGTACATTGTCTCTTGTGATACTGTTATGCTGCTGCAACCCCAGCATTAAGTATCTATCTATCTATCTATCTATCTATCTATCTATCTATCTATCTATCTATCTATCGTGTTGCACATCTACTGGTGTAATTGTGGCAGAGGCGCAGCTTTGGCCAAAGACGGCGGAGTGACGCAGTCTCAATGAAAAATACAGCCCAACCTGTTTACGGTTGTACTTCATATAATTAGAATGATGATTGATGATTGTGTTGAAAAACACTGCAAAAATTACCAGGACTGATATTTTTTTACCAACAGTTAAAAAAAAATTCTAAATTGCCCTTTCATAAAAATACTATTTTCAATCATTAGTTCACAAGCCCAATGGATTCCTGCTCAGGACATCCATTTCTGTACCCACATGAAATATAAAGACTTTTTACTGTACCATTTTTGAGAAATATCAGTCAATAAAACACCATATCTATTTATCGAAAGTATCTTGTAAAATTCCATCGGTAAGAAGACGTTAATGTCTGTTTCGGTACATTTCCGGTTTATCGCCCAGCCCTAACATATATGCAGGGTTCATTGTATACCTTGGCCAGGTCCTCCTCAATGACATCATTCCTCATCTGCGACGCGTCCAGTTGTGTGTAGAATCTGGCTCCAATCATAGGCATAATGTCATTGACGCTGCGCAGGCGAGACTGCTCAGTCAGCAGATACCTGCACACGCACAGGAAAGTCAGAATCTGCCTATAGGCGAGTCTTGCAACACTCAAGTCACTAATACAAGATTTTAAAATAAATAGATCATGTAAATAACTTTCATGCTGCAATCAAAAATGTTGGATACAGCACCATTAGTCAGATAATTGGAGAGTTATTAGGAAATTATAAGAATAATCGGTAAACTTTTTAACAAATCTGTCCCTAGGGTTTTTCCACTTAATAGTGCATTTCTTCTCACCGGGAATTCATGGTTACATGTTTTGTAACTACTAGATTTCTCAGAGACTCCGGTCCTTGTGAATTCTCTCAACTAAGTTCTTTAAATTGCTCCATCTTGGATGGGTTGTATATAGCACCAGAAGGGATGTGAGGCAATGTTTACAAAAGGAAATCATGCCTCACTACTCTGACAAAACAATGAATGTATCTGCAGCCTCCCACGGCCAGGAGGCCAGGTTGGGCACTTATGACAGCTGGTAAATGAATGATGCTGCTTGTTGCAGACGGGCAGAGGGGAGGGGGGGGGGGATTCCCTGCGCTGGGGGGGGATTCCCTGCGCTGTTCCCTACGCATTACTGTAGTCACTGTGTGATATACTGACACTTAAAATGTGATACTGAAAGGCCAAAAGCCTCATTCATTGAATACAAGATTATCTGTGTGAAGTTTCATAGGGTCAAACTCCCACACTGCATGTACTGCTCTTACAGGATGAGGTTCTTGAGGTCTGAAGAGTAGTTGATTGACACCAACTCCATGGCCTTTTGCAGGTTCTCCCTTTGAATGCCAGCCAGAGAGTTACATGCCAACGCCAGCACCACCTTGCCCAGGGAGATTAGGTCTGCTTGCTGCACAAACATGCAAGATTATGCACAGATTAAATACACATTAATGATATAAAGCCCTGCTTTGCACGACCATCACACGCACGCACACACACACACACACGCACACACGCACACACACTTTGTTAAGCAGATGAGACATGACTCACTCTCCATTAAACTTTGTATGTATGCATTGGTAATTGCCCACAACGAAAATACCTGGTACTGTGGCATTAGAGCAAGGTGATTGGTCTGACTGTTGTCAAATGTTAAGACGTCAAACACGCCAACACAGTTCACCCGTAACCTGCAGAGATGGAGCATTATCAGAGATCATCATTTTGTGTAAGTATGAAAAGGTGGTTTTATCTTGTACATGTGATGCTTCTCTTAAAAAAAAAGGGAAGCCGAGACTGAATATACTCTTCCGCTTTCAATGTATTGACAGTCAACAGTAACACCTTCTGAGAAAGACACTGAAATTCATGCGACTTCCTGCAAAACCATTTACGGTTATATCTGACAGTCTTTATCAAGAACTTGATTGGTATCTATTCATGATTAAATGTCTGTGTGTGCGTGTGTGTGCGTGCGTGCGTGCGTGCGTGTGTACCTGGTCTTGCCAGTGATGAGAATCTTGCTGGGGTCCATGACGCGACAGGCCAGGCCAGCGGTGTGGATGGTGCGCAGGGCCGAGCTGAGCTGTACAATGTAGGCCCAGATCAGAGACTCCGGGAGCAGGCCCGCATGCTGCCGCGGTGGGGGAGGTTCATGTTGCCCTGCACAGGGACCCACGCATTATCACACAGACACACCTTGAGGTTTAGATGACACAAACTGGTTAAAACATTAAAATGCGTTATCGACTTCCTTGCCGAACTTATCTTCACAGCCTTCCACATCCCTAGTTCGTCAGTCAAAACGTCATTTCAGTCAAACTAACCACATTCAGGACATTCTGAGTCAACAAGTACAACATCTCCATCTTGTTGGGCCCAGAAAACTTGACAATCAACTAAGCACAAATATTAGCACCAAGATGGGGTTAGGCAGCGGCTCCAGGCCGAGGGTGTGTAATGAAAACAACAACCAGAATTCCAACAAAAAAACAATTTTGTCTGGGTGGCCCAGTGATGCGTGGGTATTTTAAGTGTGTGTAACAGTGCAATGAGTTTAAGGAAACCCTTAAGCTTCTGTGTAATTCCTACGCTGTGGTTTGGTGTGTGTGCTATCGACTACTGTTACGGGACTTGACAAAGATGTTCCTTTCCTCCAGACTGTGGTAAAGTGTACAGCAAAAGGCCACACTGGGTTTTGCTTCCTCTGCTTGTGTTCCTACAGGTAGGCCCTACCGCACCTGCTTTAGGATCACTTTCAGCCACAGTTTCCTCCAAATCTCCATGCCTGTCTCACACAGTCACATAAACACCAACTGCCAGACTAGGACACTATACAGACACCAAACACATGAATCCTCATTCAAGCCTCAGACATGCACACCAAACTCTTATCTACTTATTTGCGTACTTGTGATTGATATCTGCAATCTCGTATTATCAAATGCTGTTTCCAATTTAAGGGCTTTTTGCATGTCTGGCAAAATGAATCAAGTGCACATCAAGCTCAAGACTGACACACACATTAAGTAAGTAAGCAATCAGAGAAAAACAAAAAGACGCACAAACAAGAGCATACATGAAATAGACATAACATCAATAGAAAGCCAGGGAATAAAGGTTTTAAGGGGTTGCATAAAACATTCCCAGCCTGGGAGCCAAAACAGTAAAAGCACATTCATCTCTAGATTTTAATTTAGGGTGAGGCACAACCAGAAGTTCTTCATCTGAAGACCTAAGAGATCTTACGGGATACATCACTGATGTACAGTGGCCAGGCCTTATAAAGAAATGAGGAGAATTTTAAAGTTAACCCTAAATTTAACTGGACGGCAGTGCAACAAGGCCAAAATAGGAGAGATGCAAGCCCAGCGAGGGGTTATGCATCTAAATGTAGACGATGCTCTCATTCACACACAAGAAAATAAACTATAAGAGCTGTTAAGTGGACGGGTGTTGTGCAGGGGCGAGTGTGAGGCAGTGTTGGGTCTATGTTGGTGTGAAAGAGGACAGATGAGAGGCAGGGAGGGAAGACAAACTCACCCCACTTCCTCTTGGTGAAGTAGGAGTCTGCTGTTGGGTCGTTGAAGTGCCTGCTGAACATGGTCTCTGCACCCGCATGGAAGTCATAGGAGAACACCAACGCTGCGACAAAAAGACAGAGAAAGGAATAGTTAGTGCTTAGCAAACTACATACACAACAGTAGTCTCTACAGATGTGGCCATTCATGTATTTAACATCCACCTATCCTGCACTGTACTGCTGTCGATTCTTTATTTACTAATATATGAGATCCAAAACCACAATGTATCAGCCAACCGCGTCTTCTACAACGGCTTCATCTCCTAGCATTCCCATAAGGTCTAATGTACACCGAATTAAACACAATCACAGAAACACACACAACATACAAAAAAAACTAAACAAAAAAGTAAGATGGACTATAACCAGAAGACACATTTATGGAATTAAAACACAAGCACACAAAAGACACAAGCACACTCACAGTGGTCTCCAAAGGCCTTGGTGGTGAAGACCTCCCTCAGCGTTACAGAGTTGGAGTGCTGAATCTTCTTCCACATGTCCACCAGCATCATGCACTTGGTGTTAACAAGGCGAAACCCTGAACATCGGAGTCAGAGGATTAAAACTGAATTTCTGGATACATAATGAACACATTGACAGTAAAGAAAGGTGTGAAAATATCAAACAGTATCACAATATCCTGTTTGCCACTAGAGCTGGGCGATGATTCAATATAATCTTTTAGCGTCTTTCCATAGAGTCATATTGTGATGAAATAATAATGATAATGATAAAACGCAAATGCTAATAAAAATCTTTCAAAATGAGATCCGAGACAAATTAGGGATATTTGAATATTACAGTTTAAACGTACCTTATATTACCATGCAGTCCAATGCAATTATTTAATATGATTTATGTCAGCAGATAGTGTTGCATATCGGAATCATTTCTTATTATTGTGAAATGTATTTTGTCCATAACGGCCCCCACCTATCTTCAAATTAAGCTAAATAAATGATTGTGAATTATGAACACAAGTCAGTCAGTCTGAAATTCAGTCTTAAAATCTTTTTTTCTTAAAAAGTGAAAGTGAAAGTTTCTGCCAACTTATTTTAAGAAATATAAGATTTTAGGATTCAATACGAGCTGAAATGACTTAAGATGGATATTTTTAGCAGTGCGATGTTTCCTTAAAAAGGCAACATGAAACCATCACTTCATTTCTCACCATGTATCCTCCTCAGGCAGTAAGGCAGGTCATCCTTGCTGTTGACCGCCTTGTAACAGGAAGTGATGTAGCTGAAGTTGCTGGTCTTCTGCATGCGGTTGGGTGGGGGGAGGGGCTCTAGGGGGAACAGGCTGTGGTAGCTGTCCACCTCAGACGGTACACCTGCCAAAGACAGACGCGGTTTCAGGGGGGACAAAAACAACACAGTCTCATAATATACACAAATGCACCAACACACAAGCTAAAAAAAGAACCTCCCATGTAGGTTCTTCCCCATAGCCCTGCATCTACGTTTTCACACATGATTTGTTTTTGCAGTTGTAGCAAACCAAAATCTGACAGTTTGCATGTATTTTTGCCCATCTGTGCGTGCGTGAAACCAGACACCCTCAAAAAAGAAAAAAAGAAAAAAAAGGGAAACAACCCACAAATACAACACTGTCAGGGACACCCATCCACTAACACATGATGAAATCAACTTTACAGCAGACGGTGGGTTCAGTGAATTGCCCTGTGCAGGCTTGTTTACCTCAGGAGGCCACAACAGAGTAGTGAAAAGCTTTCCTGTCCAATCAAAAGCATCTCTTCCGTAAATTGTAATCATTAGGTTTGGTGCAAACCTGCCTCACTCCACTGCATACCTAGGGGAATAATCAAATCAACAACAGCCCTACCACAACCACCTGTATCAATGGTCCAATCACAGCACAGCACAGCAGATGCTTTACCTGGGTTCTCTGATTGGTCAATCTGGGCCATGGTTATCAGGTGCCTGTTTATCAGCTCCTGGAGGAGAAGGCAAGAGAACATAACATCAGATATCATCTTCAAAGGGCGGGGAAAAAAGACACAGGAGAAGGGATATATAGTAATGGAGGAGGAGGAGAAGAAGGAGTGGGAGATACCTGTCGGAGTTCATCAGCCATGAAGAAGGACGGGGCGTTGGCTTTCGGCTGCATGTAAGCCACATGGGGTGCAGTAGGGGGATAGATATGGTAGGTAGGAAACACCTGCAATGAAACCAGAAACATACAACTTCCTATTTATGGAGAAATCAAAACTACCAGTTCATAATGTGTTGTTTTTCAACTACAAGCTCATGACTTCTCAAATAAAGATGATCTCTCATGAAATAACTGCATTCTGGTCAAATCAGTACTCAAGTGTTGATCCACAAACATTTCCTGAGTACAATGCAGAGCCAGGATACACGTACCATCCCAGCCATTGGTGCCGGGGTGTTGTCAGTATAGAAGTAGGTGGTCCCCCCCACAGTCTCTTTCTGGATAATGTGAGTGCCCTGGTCAGATGCACTGGTGGGCACCATGTAGTTGGCAGGGTTGGGGGTATGGCTGCGCCGGCGAGGGGCAGGTGAGGTGTGGGGCGTGATTTTCGGGGAGTGGAGGGGAGAAGATCCAGCAGAGAGAGACATGCCTAAAGTTGGGGACAAGAGGAAATATTACTTAAATCTAGAAGGCACTCAGTAGAGAGGAAACCACAACCAATGCTGAACAACTCCCCAACTTACAAAACCGCAGCCTCTGTAACAGTTTGTGTGCTTATCATTTGTGTTTTGGATTTGATTTTCCAACAAAATAGCATGTGAGCGTTTAACAGCCGACTTGTCCAAATTTCCCACCAGCACATGAATGCAGCATAATAGTTATGAATAAAGAACGGAAACTGTCTAATGGCAGAAATCCCAGCTCCTGATCATCACCAAAAGTCGAATCTACTGATCCTTGGGCCAAGGGATATCGGTCCACCAAATTTTAGCCTAAATCCATTTGTAACGTTTTGAGATATCTTGTTAACAAACAGACAGACAGGGGTGAAAACATGAACTCCTTCATGCAGCAAACACTGGTCCCAACCACACACAATTCTTGAAAGGAGCCCAGTAACCAACAAGTTCTGCTGTTGTTTCAACAGCACTGCACATAGACAGTGCTACAGACAAGAGGGAATTCCTGAGCTTGAATATACATTTTTAGAGCTAAAGATAGAAAACATAGAGCCATGTAAAAGGCTGAAAAAGCAGATACCCCTTTCACACAAAGCAATGACACGTGACAGGCATTGGTGTGAATGGGTCCCTGCGGCTTATCAGACTCTGACCCTGCTCCCGACCTGGCAATAACGCGGGTCAGATGCTGCTCGGCTGCGGTATGAACACGGGTTACTCAATGGATGATGGATGGTTAAGATCAGAAGCACATTCGTATGCAAGCCAGTTCACAACAACCAGGACCGTTGCAACAACAAACAAAACAACGGAGAGCTTCTGTCCATTCGCGGGGGAAGAAGAAATAAAACGTCCAATTACAGGGACAGTAAAAGAGTCAATTATCTACAGCAATATCACACTTGTATGGCCCTGTGTGGCAGTGACATAAACAGACGTATATATGGTGACACGGGTCTTGTGCGGTCTCGTCTGAATGGTCGACGACCTGGGATAAACCCGGGACAATAGTGTGGTCTGAATGGGTCCAACGCAGGAATGGCCCGTGTTTCAATAACCTGTGCGAACACCGGGATTTGTGTGTGAAAGGGGTGATAATGGGATGATTCCCTAGTTCATAGAGCTCCAAGAACCTCACCTGGAGCCAGGGCAGCAGCTGTGGAGCTGCTGAGGCCAGGATGTGGGAAGAGAGGCGAGGGGAAGGCCTGGACAGTGGACTGGGCCATGGTGGCCATGCGTGGAGCTCCCTTGGGAATGAACTCACTTGCTGCTGGGTTAGGAGTCTGGTGACACACAGGAAGAACCATGCAAGTAAACAAGAATTGGATCAAATTCATTACATCACTCCTTTGTCTGAGACAATCAAGTATAACAAACAAAAGATACAAATGATTATAGACAATAAACCCATCCAATGAAGTACCTGCTCATGTAAAATTACAATACTCGACCTAAAAATATGGCAAACTGTGTTCCATTTGGAAACATACCAAAAATGGGATGTTGGCGTGCTCACCTTTCTCCTTTGTGATATGCTAAGAGCACCAAAATCACTGAACAGTGAAGATGTAGGAGAGTTCACTGGATCTGCGGAAGAACATAAAGGGGTAAGGAGTTGAGCAGTGTCGGGTTGCTCTCTTTGATCTTTCAGTGTGCCATGGATGAGTGCTGAGTGGTGCTCCATGGAGTATTATAAGTCTTACCATGAGCACTGTGGCTGAAGTTCTTGGCACCATCGTTGAGGAGACTGGGAGAGCTGCTGCTGGTAGTCATTCGCTAAAGAGAGCAACAAGGAATACAAGGGTTGCAGCAAGCACTCCAATGTGCATTGATGTTAATAAATGTCTACATGCATAAGGTCATCTGAAGGTGCAGTAACTTAAACTTAAATGGTGCATGTAGTTGAATGAATATATCTTAATTACAAGTAATAGGTTTCAAACTATCTAAATGCTAAACATTTAAATAACACATGTAGCAATCCAATTTACATGGGCACCCAAGACCATTCATACAACCACACGTTTAGACTTCCTGTAAATCTGTAACCAGTGTCCTGTACCTGCATCATAGAGTATTTAGACTCTGCTGGGCTTCCAAACCCATTGACCCCAATAAAGCTGCTGCTGAAGTATGAGTTGGTCAGATTGGCATCGCTCAGGGTCCCGCCCTCCATGCCTGGGACTGTGGATGGCAGAAAGAGTAGTTGAGCAACTACCAACTGTAACTGGAATAACATGCTTGTCATACAATAAACTATGTGAAACAGACCAGAGAGTAGTAGTAAGGCTGATGCCAGTACTACACAGAGTTTTTGCTAAGCCAATCACAGGGCTAATTAGACAAGACGTAAACAGTTCTACTGCTGCAGAGTGTGCCACTACTAAAACATGGCACTGTGAGATATCCACAATGCATGTCTTTAATTAACTACAAAGATTAGTTTCTGGCATGCCCAATTACACTGGACGAAGATAGGCATTAGTAGTTGAGTGGTAGGTGAATGTTAGCTACTTGTCAGCTTGTTTACGTTGTAAAAACTGGTAGACACAAAGCAAAAACAATGCCCGGTGCATGGATAGGTTAGCTGCTAGCTGATGTTAGCTAGCGTTAACCTAAGATCTAAACAAGCTACCGTTACATTTCGCACAGGAAACGTATTCAACCGCTAATGTTAAGCGACGCGACCATAGAAACCCCCTGAAAACCCCTCTCTGTAAAGAAAGCACAAACGCCTTCGCTTAAAGCAGGCAGTGAATGCTGTTTTAGCTGGCTAATAGCTACACGAGCCAGAAGCTGGCCGATTTCTGCCCACTCACTCAGTCACAGCTGTCACAAAAACAGCAGGCCTGCTTCGTGTGGTCTATGTCTGTACTAAATCATCAAGCTACTAACTATATATCTGTTCGTTATCAAGCATAACTCCAACTGCAGATAAAACTATGCACAAGTCAGCTAACTAGCCACTTCATACGTGCTAGCCTGATATAAATTGCTTTGCACTACCAGTGCCGAGTTAATGCAACCCACGTTGTTTGGGGGCTAAGAGGCCTCACTGAATCCTCGACCTAAATTTTAACAAAGCCCAATAGGGCCCAAAAGTAAAGTCAAAACCATTTGGCTCGTGTTAGGCCTCGTCTTATTGGACTTCTCTCATCACTCATACTCACTGGTTAATAACTGTCCCTCCAGAGGCGTGCCTGCAGGCCCCAGGGGTTCACTCTTCTTGGAGACGTTAGTTCCCCCGCCGCCCGGGCAGGCCGCCGCCGAGCCGCTGAGTGAATACCCCGCTGCCGTCACGGCTCCCCCGGTCATGGATAACGGGACGGGGCTGCCACCGCCGCCGTGCAGTGATAGGCTCGCCATGGACGGATCCTCATGCAAGAACTGGCACTCGTCTCCATAAAAACATGTTTTGTCTTTTGCGTAGTATCGGCAGAACTTCACCTTGACATTAGGTATTCCGACACCTCCGAGCGGAGCAGCTGAAGCTGGGAGTCCACTGTTCATGGCACCGCTGCTGCTGCCGCCGCTGCTGCCGGAAGATACTCAAACATAGAGAGACGCAGATAGCTAGCGAGCTAGCCAGCTAGCCTGCAAACAGATTCCCTAAATGAACGTCTTGATATGATTTCAGCTGGTGAAAAATACTTAAAACATTACAGTACTCACATTATAAGGCTAGAATGCATTTTGTTTTACAAAAAGAGCATTGCATGTGTGAAATCCTGATCGTCGTTATTATCGCTATCCATGCAGCTGCCCTCACAAAGTAGCCTGTTGTTAAACCGCGTTCACGCTGTTGTTGTTTTCTGCTCACAGTCAGGCAGCTCTGCTAGAGACCAGCTAGCATACCTTTGCATTGTGGGTACAATGCTTTGCAGAGTCTGTGGAAATGCAAGCTTCTGCAATTGAACTTGCAATACTTTTAGTTTGTGTATGCAGGCAAATGTGGAGCTGTAGTGTTAGAAGTCCTTTTAGCAAGTTTGAAGGATGAATGCTGATGCTCTTCTATCTCTGTGATGTACCAATCGGCTGGGTTGCATTTTAACCTTTTTAAAATTGTAGAACCTGCAGCAGATTGTCACAAAAAGTAAACAGCAGAAACAAATGGGACTTGTGTGTAACAAAAACTTGATATCATGGGAGGCGTAATCAAATATAACCATTATTTTTGCAAACATATATGCAGAAAAATCACATCACACATCACACACATTTTCAGTTTGTTCTGATGTCCGCTTCAAGTAAGCTACATCACAGTCACATGAAATCCAAATGAACCATAACGAAAATCACTATATTCCTATAATATTCCTATAATATTCCTATAGGGATTTATAGTGTGTCTGTGGCACTGAACAGTGACTTTATCATGACCATATTGTACTTTATGGTATTTTGTTATCTCCCATTAAAATCATTACAGTAGCTATTCTTATTCTTAGAATATTGTTATATTCCTATTTAACATTATTAGTTTGTTATATTTATATTTATAATTTGGTATTGGGTTTCTATAGTTATTTTCAGGGACGGCTTACCAGATATTTTCTACGTATCGTGAATCAGTCGTAGTTTATTGGTTACTGTCAACGTCATAATTTCCAGTGAAACCTCCCCTGTTTAAAAGGCGCTCATACACATCGCTCACAATTACAATGTGGGTCTCTTGGTGCTGAGTATGTGATAAAGTGACAGGGGTTGCGCACCAATGCGAGGAACGAGGGAGATGATTGTGGGTGAGTCAGGCCATTTGAAGTCTTTCTTATATGAGCTGAACAGTTGTTAGAATCAGAGTGTAATTACAATGTAGATGATATGCATTTTTAAGATATTTTTACTTGATTGAAAATATTTTTTATGTGGGCAATGTAACTTTGCTGTTTCATATGATGGTCATATTTGATTTTACATGTTTGATCCTTCCTGATTGTGTTGTGCTGTTGATTTTCAGAATATTCTGCCTTGTTCAGTACATCATAATCTATGAGTCCAATGTATACATTGTAAAATCATTTGCACCGTTACATGGCACTACATAGCACTATCTCAGAAGCTTTGGTTCACTATTCCTAGTAAGCTGGAAACATTCAGCTAGTTATGCTCTTTGGACAGTATGGGGAAACTCAATAGAATGTTTTCAAGGAGGCTTTGAACCAAGATCAACAGCGGTCAACTTGTGTTCAGAGGCAGATACTCAATCCACTCCATCCTACCATGCAAACCATGTTGTTCTGTTGGAGTTAAGAACTATCAAAAAACACAACCAAAGTAGTTACATAGGTTAAGCATAGGCCTACAGTGCTGTTAATAACCAAATGATTGAAAGTTAGATTTTCCCGACCTAATAAATTGATTGAAAATATGGAAGCATAAAATTGATACCAATTTTAGGGCAACTATAGTCAAAAAATGTAAACAGCGGTAAGAGGCTAAGGCATTCACTTATACAAATTATACTTCCTTTACTTTAAAATAGTCAATGAAGTTTTTTTTATTCCCTAGAGCTATTCATAACACACATACAAACAGGTTGAATACTGGAAATCATCTTATAATTTTCTATCTTTCAAGTCGTGCTCATGCTGTGTGCTGTCAGGGCACATGGCTTCGATGGAGAAGCAGTGCAGAATCTGTCCTGCGTACACAGTCAGGAGGTAAGAGCTGCCAGGTTTCTTATTGTGTTTTAGTTGACTAATGACCAGCAAACACAGAGTAATGATACATGTGCCAGCTCTAGCCTTTGTTAGGTTTACCTCTGAACCAACATATTCAGAGTCAGGATCAGAATAACTTTACTTTGACAAGGTACAATGAAAATGCAAGGAATCTGACTTGAAATGTGTAAGAATTGACATGAAACTCGGATATACACAACCTCAGCTATAGTCTGAAACAGTGCAGGACATACATATAGACCACAGGTTTACAGAACATAGTATATGCCATTTACATTACATTACATTACATTACATTACAGTCATTTAGCAGACACTTTTATCCAAAGCGACTTAGAACAAGTGCATTCAACGTAGGTAGGCACGAGAACTACTAAAGAGCCATTTCATGTATGCTTTTATCCAAAGTGGTTATAGGTCCAGCACATACATTTTTAACATGGATGTTAAATGTTGAATGTAGTATTACCATACTAAATACAGATATACTCCAATATCTAAAATGTACTTCAAAGTGCACTATATTCTTTCAGTTGGACATAGAGAAACAAACGCGGAACAGTGAGAGGTTGTGGAACATCATAGATTGTGAAATAACTCATAATGACTACATCTTTATCATCAATTCCTTTTTCAGCTGTGTTTATCAGAATATAAGTCTGTCAGGCATTCCAAAATGTGGGTTTAACCTCAAGCCATTAGCACATAGAGGACAGGTTCAAAATAAATCATATTGTGTGATTCAGTTACATTCACGGACTAAGGGAACCACAAAACATGACAAGAACACATACCTTCAAAAGCCTGTTTTAGACCTATATTGCTTGTTATCAAGCACTATGTGCACTGTTATCATTGTTTTCAGTTTTATAGGTTCTTCACTACCGCTATGTTTCTACTATTATTTCAAGTTCAAGTAAAGATAGCATACTGTGAATTTCAAATTATAAGTTAGACAACTTTTTGAACGCAGTTCTAACTAGAGTGTCTTATTTTTTAAAAGTTTGCTTGCACCAGTGAAAGCTGGATTTTCCCCTTTTTTGAAGTAGACTCATATCATTACAGTCGGCTGAAAGCCCAGAGAGGCAACTGTGACTTCAAAGTAATATGTTATAAAATATGGAAAATCATAAACATACCTTATCTACCCCAGTTTTTGGTTTGTTCTTTCAAAATACGTGGGTGATTATCATGACATGCCAATTTTTATTAGGATGATGCGACCACACTAAATACTGCTTAATATAGGGTGTTTAAGGGAGTCTTATCTTTCAGGTGTCGAGTCTTCGGCCAGCTGACTATCTGAATGCCTCTGGTCCCGTTAGTATTGAGGTGTGTGCTGGTAAAAAACTCAACATCTCCCTGGAGCGTTTCTCTGGAGATCCTGTCTGCAACTGGAGCAGAGGAATGGACCCAATACTGACATTGTATGTGTGTGTGTGTGTGTGTGTGTGTGTGTGTGTGTGTGTGTGTGTGTGTGTGTACACACTATATGGCCAAAAGTCAGTGGACACCGCTACTAATTGGTGGAGGAGGGATAATGGTCTGGGGCTGTTTTTCAGGGTTTGGGCTTGGCCCCTTAGTTCCAGTGAAGGGTAATCTTAATGCTACAGGATACAAAGACATTTTAGCCAATTGGGCGCTTCCAACTTTTTCGCAACAGTTTGGGGAAGGCGCTTTGCTGTTCCAGTATGACTGCACCCCTGTGCACAAAGCAGAGGTCCATAAAGACATGGTTAGACAAGTTTGGTGTGGAGGAACTCGATTGGTCTGCACAGAGCCCTGACCCCATTGAACACCTTTGGGAGGAATTAGAACGCCGATTGCAAGCCAGGCCTTCTCGTCCAACATCACTGCCTGACCCCACAAATGCTCTTTTGGCTGAATGGGCACAAGTTCCCACAGACACACTCCAAAAGCTTGTGGAAAGCCTTCCCAGAACAGCCGCAAAGGGGGGTCCAACTCCATATTAATGCCCATGGTTTTAGAATGGGATGTCCAGCAAGCTCATATAGGTGTGATGGTCAGGTGTCCACTGACTTTTGGCCATATAGTGTAAGTCTATTGCCGTGTTTTAAGTGTACTATGCTTAGATTAGATTGAGGTAATAAATAGAGTTTTCCCTTAAATCTCACTAGCAACAGGAGTTATTCCCTGGTCCTACCACCACTTTCCGAAGCAGATTCTGGGGAGTACACCTTGAGCTGTGAAACAAGCAACGGCACCCTGTCCTCACTGACTGTTTCTCTCCATGTTATGCTGAGTGAGTAACAGCACACGTAGCTCTCTTGCACCTCTACGCTTGGTCCGTATGACACCACGTTCAGTCATCACACGACACCGCAAACAAACAACACTAGACTTTTGGGTGCTGAAAAGAGTTGTGTTTATATGAACATACCCTTCATGTAATCAGTTGTAAGAAAGCTATGTAAACATTTTATCCTTGTTGTTTTTCTAGAACGCCCCACAAAACCACAGCTGATATTGATCCTTCAAGACGGAGGACTTTCTCCCCTTTTCCAGTGTGTCTCAGAGGGCTGGCCAGCGCCCACAATAAAATGGTTTGACAACCTGCACAGGTCTGGGTAAGGTGTCACACATTACATTAGGCTGCATCCTCAATATGTTAGTTTGTTAATAATGTTAATAATAACATTAATGTTCCTCCTCCCCTTGAACAGAAATGGTGAAGAGGTGAAAGTAACTACATACAATCAGAGGGCAGAGAGCACATTGAAAAGTTTTGAATATATCAATACACCAGTGGTGTGCTGTGCTACTAACGCCAAAGGAGAAGAATGCTCCCAGCTGTACGACTATGGTAATGCAAATATACAACAAAGCAGCCAAATATGTGTTACAAAACAGCAGTTCATATTCCCATATAAATGATTGAGGGCTGCAGTCACCATGCTCTTGTCTGAACTTCAACCACCTGAAAATGTACAAATCAATGTCAGAGTTTGCACAGGAATCTAATCAGTTTCACTTTAAGACACAAACACACACACACACAAACACACACAACCACATATCCACACATCTCACACAGGTGAGAGCATAGAGCCATTTGCAAATGGAGCATTGGGCTTCACTGCCTTGCTAAAGGGCACCGCACCAGTTAGTACACATCATCTTCTAGCTGCTTGCTCATATGCAGCTCACACTCCACTCTCCTCTTTCCCTCCTCAGTCCGGGGAACTAGTAGCCTCCCAGGATCTAGCTGGTCTGTCTAACCTGGCCAAACTGCTGCCATGCTTTTAAGTTGCAAATGAGGAATCATTGTCAAGTCAAGTCAATTTTTTTGTATAGACCTTAATCATAGTTACAGTCTCAAAGGGCAGGCAGGTTATAATGATGTTAGGTCAAGGTTAGGTTAATGCTAGGTTGATGGCTGGGAGGTGTTAGTAAGATGTTAGGCAAGTAGGCATTAAATAGCAGGGGCAAAGTTAGGTTGACTCTGATGAAAGGTGGCATAGAGGGGGGCGGTTCCAGGGAATACACTGTTAAGCCTTCTTGAGATATCGTGACTAACTCAACAAAACATCGGTGAAGGACGGTTTCCACTTAATGACGCTGCAGATGTCTGAGGTCTGCTATGGTGCTCATCTGAGTTGGGCTTCGATGAGTGATCGCCCTGGAGTATGGCACAAGGGATAGTAACATCTTATCCTGTGTATTGATGAAGGCCATGATGTGTGTGTTTCAGACATAGATACGGCCTTGATGAAGAAAGATGAGGCTTCTGAGGTGCTCCTGAGCCCTGGTCAGTCCCTACTGCTTCGCTGCAGAAAGAAAGGATACACGGACACACAGCCAGAGTGGGAGAGAGACAGTAAAATAATGGATGCCAGCCCAGCAAATTGCTTGATGACAGAGGAGGTAATTCCTATTGTATTGACGGTATCTGCAGTCTCCCTGATGGTCGTTGAAATTTCACATGGAGTTGAATTCTTCCCCTTCATGGTTTTCCATTACATTCATACTTAGTCTAGCACCTCAAGAATTACTGCATTGATTTTGACCCATTCAAATCAATACAACGCTATCTTTTCCCCCAGATTTGCATAAAGAAAGACAGACATGGTGGTGATTCAGTGAACTACCTGTTCATCGAATCAGTTAATGTGAAGCACAGTGGCATATATACCTGCAGACACAAGAAGAATAAGAATGTCAACATTCGTGTCCTCGGTTAGTAAAATTCATCTCTTGTCCTTTTACTTTCTTCTTTCTCTCTGTAAATCTTAGACCAGCGTGACTATTTCAAATGTTACGATGTAATCATGCCGCGTCTGAATGATGTTTGTTTTGTTTTTTCTGCTATTTAAGCTCAGAATACAGACATTTGGTACATATAGATTTAGACTGAGATGCTCAAACCAGTCATTAACCACAGAACTCAGTTGACCGATTCATTCTTTTGTCTCCTCAGCTAAGGGTTTCCTCTTTGTCCAGCTGGATGAGACAAAAACCATATCAGCCCAGACAGCATCCAGCTTCTCCTTGCAAGTGAATGTCTACTCTCACCCGGTGCTCCAGCACTGTACCTGGGAGGACCCTGATAAAAACAAGATTGCGTGCAGCATGCCGAGTCATTTATCAAATAACAGGTAGTTGTATAAAGGTGCTTTTTGCAGGGCTTCAATTCTATCTAAGTACTTACCCCTGAGTATTTCCTGTAGTTCACTGACCATCAGCAGGTAAAAATGCACAAAATACTGTTGGCCATAACATGGTCCTCTTCTCAGGACTGTGGAGCTACAAGGTCCGTGGAAATCAGGAGAATATAAGTTACACTTGGAGGCTGGAGGACAAAGAGAAACAAAGAATATGTCACTGTGTGTGGCAGGTAAGATAGAAAGATAGTGTGTGTGTGTGTGTGTATGTGTGTGTTTACCTGTAATTACTATATCATCTTCACAATTATATCACTATTAAAATGTCCCTTTTCACGTTTTAGTTTTACATGGCACAAAGTCCTACTGTCCACTGACCACACCTTTGTTTCAGAGGAACCAAAATTCAGTTGCTATCAAAACTACCTTGCCCAGGGGATCACCTGTGAGACTACGAGTCCCGGGCCAGCAAATATCATTTGGAAGTCCTGTTCTCGGTCCAATGATAGGTATGTTTACTGTCAGCGATGCTCAGGTCAGAGGGTATTGCTGCCCTGATGTGCACATACAAACAGAGAATGGAAACTAAGCTTCAAGTTTCTTCAAGTCTCTGTTGTATGTTTCTTTGCAGTCGTGATTCGTGCTCTGATGTCCCAGACACCTCCCAAGAATACTCTGAACGTTTCTGTAACAAGACGCTCAGCAGATTTCTGAACACACATCTAATGGATGGAAACTACTTTGAGTTTTGCCTTAATAATTCACTTGGCTCCTGGTGCAAAAGTCAGATGTACTACCAGTTTACATTGCAGCCCTCAATTGGTGGTAAGACCTGTTTTACATAACAAAAAGATGAAATGCAGTGTTCCTTTGATGACTAAGAGTACGTCCACACTAAGCCGTTAAAATTTGAAAACAGCGTTTTCGGGTCTAGCATTTTCGAAAAGCTCGCCGTCCACACTAGACCACCAAAAACGCATACCTCCTTCCATGGGCATGCGCAGACCACGCGCTCACAGCTGGATCACAGCTGGACAGTCAAGCAGTGAAACGTGAGTGAAACATCATCGTTTTCGAAAGTTCTCAGTTTTCGCCGTCCACACTACAACAGGGGGCCGGTGTTTTCAAATTTATCCACTTCGAAAAGCTCTGTTTTGGGGGGGTAAAAACGCCGCCCTAGTGTGGACGGGAGGCCAAAACGGAGAGATAAGAATGTGTTTTCAAATTTACCCAGCTTAGTGTGGACGTAGCCTAACATGTTGTAAACTATAAACTGGTGGTAATACATAGCTGTTGTTTAGATGTTCCAGATACCGATAATGGCAGCTCTATGGTGCTGAAAGTAAGCAGCCTGTTCCTGCTTCTGGCTTTGACAGTAGTCTGTGTGGTGCTCATCTACATTGCCAAAAAGAAGGTATGCATTACACACCATCTATACACACACACACACCTACACACAGAAACATCACACCAAACCTATTTTTTTTTTTATAGAAACCCCAGTATCAGAGCCAGCTACAGATGATCCAGATGGTTGGGCCCAGTGATAATGATTACATCTACATCAACTTCAAGGACTTCCAGTACGACCAGAAATGGGAGTTTCCCAGGGAGAATTTGGTATTAGGTATGAATGACACTAACATATTGTCTTTAAGGTCCATATCCTTGACGTGCGGTAAAGAGCATACAAGCTGATTAGCTCCTGTCTGACAATTTTCCATTTAATGATACATTAACGTTGTATGTCCTTGCCAGGTAAAGGATTGGGCTCCGGGGCCTTTGGCACGGTGGTCCAGGCTACAGCCTATGGCATCAACAAGCCTGGGGTCTCACTGCAGGTGGCTGTCAAGATGCTTAAAGGTCAGTGTTTAGGATGCCCTCCACCCCTCATTGGAAAATTCTACAGAGGTCATTTCAATGAGGCTAGCTGATCTGGTGTTTGACCCTACAGAGAAACACCAGGCAGTGGAGAAGGAGGCTCTGATGTCAGAGCTAAAGATGTTGACTCACATCGGTCAACATGCCAACATTGTTAACCTGTTGGGGGCGTGCACAGGCTCAGGTACATTTACCACACTCAATTACAGACCCGTACAACAAATACAACCATCACAAATGGTAATTTCAATCAGAACTTAACTTAACTTTCAGGATTTCAAATGACTGAACTCGAAACATGTTTTGAACAAGTCTTAATAATGCGGTTTGTGTGTCTTACCAAATAGAATTTACCCCCACTTATTGCATCTGATTTTATCCATTAGGTCGTTGGGGTTTGGCACGTAGTATAATACAAATATTTGTATTACAAGTATTTGAAAATCAATTTAGTATATTTTTGTGTGAACAAATCTTACACTATCACAGTTGTCTTGATGTAGTCCAGCTCCACCCAGCCTACACTGTAAGGAGATTAAAACCAATACTAAGAATTATTTATCTTCTGTCTTATAGGACCCACATACCTGATCTTCCAGTACTGTTGTTATGGAGACCTGTTGAACTATCTAAAGAACAACAGTGAGCGCTACCACAAGTCTCTGACCGATGCCTTCAATAAGGACCGCTTTAGCAACCTGTACCACAACCTGCAGGCCAAGAGAAGCTCTAGGTGGGAGCAGCAGCGAGGATATATATGTAGAGGCACAGCCATATTTGTGAAATTAGTCTATTAAGGGTCTGTGTCCACGGTAGGTTCAACATTACAGTGACATCTGTGTTTTCTCAGTGAGTCCGAGAGACCAGCGGAAAACTATGTGCCTATGCACCCCTCCACCACCAGGGGGCAGGAGAACCTGGCTCTCCTCAGCCTCAATTCCAGCCCCATGGACAGTGTTGAAGGTCAGCATGCCATCAGCCTCTCTCTGAGTTGAACCCCATGGGCAACATACATGTTGTCAAACAGATATAATACACAGACATGCAGAGCCTATTAAAGCACAAATGGGATCCCTCTAAGCTGTGTAGATCCCAACTGATCCCAGTTTGTCTCTAGACCCAGGGATGTATGAGGAGTCAGAAGAACAGCGGGAGGAGGTGCAAACACTGACCTACAATGACCTGCTGAGCTTTGCCTACCAGGTGGCCCAGGGCATGGAGTTCCTCTCCTCCATGAATGTGAGGACTCAGGGCCACACTGTGGCAATTCTCCCACATTACATGTTCCCTTACAAAGACACCAAGATCTTTTTTACTTACCATGCTGTGATACACAACACTGCATTTCTCTACAGGATAAGAAGGATCATCCCATGTCCCATCCCTCTGAGAGAGAGTCTGCCTTTATATTAACAATATATATATATATTTAATTATATTTCGAAAGCTTGACTTGTAGATGGGAAATAAGCTTTTGAAAACTTTCTTAACCCATCACAACTCAAACTGCAGGGGGGTATTTCACGAAGCAGGATTAGCAAGGTAGCCAGATAACTTTTAAAAAAAATGCTATGAAATATCTTGTGAAATTTGGTTTATTATTACCAACCATCAACATACATGACTGAATCATATTCATAAACCTAATATTCAAGTTTTGTTTTACAGATTCACAGTAACACCAGGATGTAGCATAATCGTTTTCACAGTTACCTGGTCAACTATCTAATCCCACTTTGTGAAATACCCCCCTGGTCTGGTTTAGTGTTTACAAACATTAAAACATAAACAAACCTACAACCTCTAAATATATCTAAAACTCCTGTTTAGCTGACACATACGCTCAGCTTTTCCATCAAACGTTCAGTAGCTTTTTATCCAGTAATTCGCTGTCAGCCAACAGTGGAGCAAAAATGTTTAAGCAGAGAATGCCATAACGCAATAATGGGCTTGGTGACGAGTGATGTGATTGAAGTAAATATTCTGTAAATGTACAAGTACTGTGCAAAAGTCTGTAAAAGTCTGCATGTAAAACAATTCCATGAAGCAAAGATACTTTCAAAAATAAGGAAATGAAAAGTAAATAAACATCTAACAATTTCTATAAAACATCAAAACATATAAGACCTTTGCACAGTAGTGTAAATATTCTGTCCATTGGTCCTGTCTGTCTCCAGTGCATCCATCGGGACCTGGCAGCCCGGAACATGTTAGTGACTAAGGGTAGACTGGTGAAAATTGGCGACTTTGGACTGGCCCGGGACATTGACAACGACTCCAACTATGTTGTGAGAGGAAACGTATGTCAAATGACTTTTACTTGTTGTCTGACATTATTCTTTTGGTGTTTTGACTTCAGATCTGTCACACTTTCTGTCACTTCTCAAATGCGTGATATGGCTGTGCTGTGTTTCAGGTGCGTTTGCCGGTGAAGTGGATGGCGCCAGAGAGTATCTTTCAGGGGATGTACACCATGAAAAGTGACGTCTGGGCCTACGGCATCCTGCTCTGGGAAATCTTCTCACTGGGTAAACTATTCAATCAAACATTCTCCATGAAGAATACATTTAAAAAAACAAAAACACATGCAAACAATTCCTGCACAATGATAAACATGAACGTAAAGACATGATATGCTCTCTCTAGCTCACTCTCTGGCTCTCTCTTTCTTTTTTCTCTCTCCTCCCCTGTCTATCTCAGGCATCACTCCATACCCTGGCGTGAAGGTGGATAACAACTTCTACTCCATGATCGAGAGAGGGTTTAAGATGGAGTGTCCATACTATGCCAGCGAGTCTGTGTAGGTGTCTGCAATCCATCTCTAACCCATCTTTTTCTCCAATAAATTAAAACAATATCCAAACCCTTTAGTTTGAGTCACCTACATCTAGTCAACATTGTACACTATTATCACAAATAATAATAAGATATTTTAATTGTTTGCACAATAAGTACATTGATGAGTAACAGTAATAAGAGTAAACAGAGATGCGACACCAATGGACAAGCCAGTTTTCAAATCGATATTGTCGCAAACATATTATATGCACCATGGCAGACTAAACCAAATGAACCCCCTAGATATAGTATTTTATCTATTCAGATACAGGAACAACACATAAGCCTGTGAATACTTCATCTACCCTCTCCATCACTGTTTTGTCCAGGTATGGGATGATGTGCAAGTGCTGGGCCCTGGAGCCTTCAAACCGCCCTCCATTCTCCAAGTTGGTCACCTTTATGGATGATCAGCTGACAGACATGGAGGAGAAGGTAGGCCTTGTCTGCACAAGTCACATAAATATATTTATAAATAATGATTTAGGAATAGTTTATTTGAAGCATAGTGTTAGCCTTCACCTATACCACTGGACAGAGAATGCAGACATCTCTCTCAGACAGGACATTAGGAGAATAATGATCAAATCTCATGGCATTACCTAACCGAGATCTCACCTCTTTCAGCTCTACCATAATGTGCCAGACCAGAACTCCAATGACTCAGTCTACCAGAATGCACCTGCAATCTTGGACATTTCAGCCTTGACAAAAGAGAAGGAGAATCAGACACAGTCATATAACCAGTATTGTCAGACCCATGCCACTGAAGAAATTACGACAACAACGTCCGGCTCAGACACCATTGCAGCTGATGACAAATACATGAAACCACCTGGTACAGGGTCAGAGTGAGCGTCCTTGAATGAATTGAACTCCAGTCATTTCTTATCACTGAATGCATGACGAGGTAGCCCTAGCAGTCTTTTCTGGAGAGAATTTCCAAACCACTTTATCTTTATTTTAAGGCAGCTTATGTGATATTCTCTTCATAATAATAATCTCCAACTGTATGTAGCATATTTTACACACGATTAAGCATTTGCAGGGTCATAGGTTGGCTTGAATAATGTATGTAGCATTTTAATACATTCTTTTTGACTGAAAGAACTTTTTATTTTGCTGTATTACAACATAATGTTATAAGTATGTGTAGGAGTAGGATTTCACTGTATAATATTTTAACTATGAAAATGTAGTGTGGATATAATTACAGAGTTTTTAATCAGTGCAGCTAATTGCCTGCAACTGACAGGCGCAGCAAGAGTGAAGCTGATTTTGTCTGAAATGATAGCGGTGATAAACATTGTCAATGTACATATATGAGTAAAAAAATATATATTTTCGCTGAAACATAGAACAGTGTCAAATAATTCTCAGGACCATGTCGACTTGTAGGAATAGCAGTATAGTTTTTTGTTTGGCAATGAATCAACTGTTTGTTTTTGATTTCATGATAGCATACTACTGTATTAGTATTATTGCAGTGTTCTTGTTTTTCTGAGATTACATCAGCAACTATCTGTTACTTTTTTATACCTTAAGACATTTTTTTAAACCAAATTATTCTTTACCTTGAAAGATTCTAATGGGATTTATACATTACACTGTGCGTTTGTATTATAAGTAAGTATTATAATTGCAATAAAGTATTAAGAATCCCCCAGGTTTTGCATACTGAAAGATAAACTGGTGATAACGCTGTAGATTTCAAACAGAGGTGGGCCATGTGAAGTGCCAGTGGCTCTCTTTGTGCTCTAGATGACGCCAGAGCTCAGAGTTTGTATGTTGGGGAAGCCGTGTGACTTTTTGTGTCGATAATTTGCATCATGTTTGGCTTTAGTGCTTAAAGTAACCTTCAAATTTAAGCTCCTTTTTTCCCAACGACAGATTATTGACAATTGAGTAAGAAAAATATTAACTTCAGCCAGCTAGGGTCTATAGTTCTGTGTGTCCAGTAGTGCGTTAACCCCCATGACAGGGGCTTTTACTTTGACATGTGCGAAGGTCATTATTGCCTGTGTAGTCTCGCTTGGCCAGACCTGGAGAGGATCCCCACAAACAACATGGACATCGGCACAGTAAATGCTCTTTCTTACGAAGATTTTGTGAATATTCTCGGTAATGTAGTGGAGAAATGTCCCATCATAGCGGCCGCGGTGTGGTCGAGGCGTCCCTTTGCGAACCTGGCTGCCTTGGAGGCCGCCATCAGTGAGTTCATCGAGGCTCTTCCCGAATCAGGTAGGCCAGATATTTATTTTATTTATCACCTCATCATCTAATCTGAGTTTTAGACTTTGGCTGGCTTGGTCACTCTCTCACTCTTTCACACTCTCACACACGACCAGGTGACAAATTTGTTTGTCTCTCTTTCAATAAACTTGACTGACATAAATTCAGCTTTAATGGCCTAGTTGCCACAACAACGTGACCTATTGAAGTGTTCTTGAGCACTACTGATTCACTGTACGTCACGTCTAAAATGTAATAACAAAAACGTTTTGCAGTGGAGACTGAGTGCAATAATCAGTCATCCTGTGTGTTCAGGTAAAGAGGGGATCCTCAGGTGTCACCCGGACCTCGCGGGCAGGGACCTCCAGAGCGGCACTCTGACCCGGGAGTCGCGTGAGGAACAGGCACGAGCCGGACTGGACACCCTGAACTCTACGGAGGTCTCGCGCATGGCCCGACTCAACGAGGAGTACAAGGAGTGCTTTGGGTTCCCGTTTGTTATCTGCGCCCGAATGAACGACAAGGAGACTATCTTACGGCAGCTGTCCGAGCGCCTCGGAAATGAGCATGCAGTGGAGAGGGCGCGCGGCGTCGAGGAGGTGAAAAAGATCTGCCGCCTGCGTCTCCAAGGTCTCGTGCTCACCGACGCGCTCAACAAGTTATGAACTTCGAACTTATTACTGAATTTGCGTTGCATTTCACCGGTGCAATGTTTCTTACCACCTCTATTTAAAGTCTGTCCGTAATGCCCTATTATGTGTACTGTAACCTGTGATGGTTACTTTATTCAGAATTACAATGTTGTTGTTTTGAAACATCCATCAAACATGAATTCAAATTTCCATTATTCACCCATAATTAATTATTTGCGAGATGTGATAACATGGATCAATGATTTTGGTATAACAATTGAGCTGTATAAAACTGAACATTGATAATATGTTACTGATACTTCTTCTTGACAAAGTCATACTATTTACATTCAGAAACTAAACTTGTACTGCCGTTCATTTCTCAAAAATAACAAAAAGAAGGCATACTCATGGCAAACCAAGTTTATATCAGCCCATACCACCACAGTTTTGTAAGCAGCTGAATCCATGTATTGCCTCCTATGGCAAAAAGAGAGGTGGTCCTTGCATCATTTGATTATGTTCATTGTCATTTGGTTGTATGCCCAACAGAACCTGCAGACCCATGGCTAAGTGAGAGCACAAAAAGTGCCCCTCCAGTCCTTTATGGCAGTGGTTCCCAAAGTTTGGGTTCGGGGACCCACAGGGGTCCTTGAGGGAGTTCTATTATTTCACTCCCTAGAAGTTAGCACGGGAAGAGAAATGTTGTAGGTTGTAGGTTTCACTCTTTCCACTGTTACACCTACAATATAGACAGGCTATATGATATTCTGTACAAAATTCTATCTAACAACATAAATCCTCAGATGGGGTTCCCTGGAACATAACCTTATCCAATGTGGGTCTAATGTGTAATGTGGGTTATTAATATAAAAAAGGGGGATCCCTGCTATATGAGTTTAGACCGTCTTGAGAATAAGTGCCTCTTGGTGTTTCTACCTTCCCGGAGGTCTAGGCGGGCTCTCTGGAGCTAGAGCCCGAAAGAGCGTGTAGGGGAGATAGAGGGGGCGTGGCGTGGGGTCCGTTTGTGGATGTGACTCCACCGGTACCCTCCCTCAGGTCCCCGGAGGTGATGGAGGAGTCCTGGTCTGGCTCGGCCCCCCGCGCCCTCCTCCGGTCCTCCTCTTTCTTCCACTTCATGCGCCGGTTCTGGAACCAGATTTTGATGTGGCGCTCGGTGAGGCTGAGGGTCAACGCCAGCTCCACGCGCCGCGGCCTCGAGATGTAGCGGTTGAACAGGAACTCCTTCTCTAGCTCCAACAGCTGGGCGCGCGTGTAGGCCGTCCGCGTGCGCTTGTTCTCTTCCGTCTCCGCCATCACGTACGGTCCTGGAGGAGGGAGGGGTAGAGAGAGACAGTGTTCTTACTAACGAGACAGCGTGAATAAAGGCTAGATAGCCCTATATATAGACATATCAAACTATACTCTGCCATACATTACCTTAGCATAAGTAACGCCAAATCGATCTTACTTACATCAGAAATCTATTTGGAAGCAATATCTACAAAAAAAAGTCACACCAGTGTTCTCTAAGGTGTGTGCATTTGGTGGCCTACAGATTTAACCACACTGACCAAAAATACCCTCATATCTTATCATATCTACCCGGTCATTGCGCCACTTGTACCTATAAATAAAGTTGGTAATAGCAGAGTTTATTAGATGATAACAGATGCAGGGGCTTTGCCATACCTTGGGCCAGCGGTTCCTCAGACATTGTCATGTTACAGAACCCACATTAGGCCAAGGATCCCCATTTGATGAGGTTTTGTACTAGCGACCTATACGGGAAGATTTGTGTTGTTGCTGATTCAGTATTCCTACACTGTACGTGGCGATAATAGCGGTGAGAGCGAAACTTGTGATTAAAATACTCCTTTACATTCTCTCATTGTGCTAATTTCTAATGGATTGAAGAATAGTGAAATTAATCTATTCCTCATTTCCCTGGAGACACCCTGGAACCCTCATGGACCCCTGGGTTTCCCCGGACCCCACTTTGAGAACCACTGCCTAAGAGTTTAGTTTAGTTTAGTTTAGTTTAGTTTAGTTTAAAATCGGCACACTATAGCGAAAAATATTTTATTCCATCAGCAACAAACTAATAAGGACGAAAATGTATTGAGCTTATAAGCCAATACATTTTTTATTAACCTTGTTACACGCCATTTTGGGAAGTTGCTGGAAAAGCTTTCTAAATTTAAAACCTGTAAAAATGTTGTAAACAGCCACTAAAATAAAATTGAGAAATTAAATGAATCACTTTAATCAATTTAATTAAATTTAATCTATATGATCAGTATGTGTTGATTCTGCGTAAAACAAGGCTACGTGCCTCACATTTTGAAGAACAAAAATTGTAGTAATTTTGTGGTTGAGACTTTTTCTGAAACGATAAGATTTGCGTTGATAAAACCACAGACATATGCTTAAAATGCTTTTTTAATATATACATAATTTAACAAGCCTATTCTAACATTTTTTTGTGAATGCAAGCCCTCACACGTATAGCCACACTTTTTACGCACAACGTTTGTGGCCTTTGCATTGCCCTAGTTCAGAAACCTTTTGCAATTGATGATATCAAGAAGAGTGAAATACATTTTTGTGATATATCCTTGCCAATTTCAGAACATTTTGAAGCTTATGAGATCGCTATATTTAGGCCTACTAAATACGCCTTATTAAAAATCCTTAATATGCCTAATTACTATAATTTGCCTAGTCAAAATAGTAACAAAAGTTAAGTTGAATAATTATAATTTAGTTTGCCATCATTACTAACTATTGTATCTTTTTCTTTTTAAATAGCGTGTAAAACGGACCATAAAAAATATAGAAAATATATATAGCTAAATATATATAAAAAATACAGTCTCAAGTCTTTGTGGACACTTTTAAGACTACTGGATCAGTGATAGAGTAACGCTTCGCATCAAGTCAACTACATAAAGAAGAATGAAACTCTGTTGCATCATTTGCTGCGATGGACCTTTCTTTGAAGGGTATAAGAACTTGTGGTGTCCACAGGTATTTCATCAGATGAACCTTTTGTGGCCTTCATTTCACTGGGACAAGCCCGCTCACTGGGAACACAGTAACTTCCATTTGGTGTAATTAAAGTGAAATGTCAAATTGCCACCCCCACCTCTCAGAATAATAAATTAAATTGTTCAGATCGATAACTTTGTTTACGCTGCAAGCTTTGGCTGGATAACAAAGTTTATAAAAATGGCAGCATACAACCATTCACTGTTAACACAATAGCCACACAGGCCTTTTTTAATCTATTTCAGTCAATCAATCAATCAAAACGATTTAAAAAGATTTGAGCATGTTGTTAATAACAGCCCACTACATATAGACTCACGGCTTAAGATATGGCTGCTATGATTTGTGAAAATCTTTGGTATAGACAAAAACGCACATTTTTCTGACGATAAGACCTGATGAAAGCAAGCGCTGACCTTCCCGGCCTTTTACGAAATGACTGACAAGGTAAACTGAAACACCCAGGATAATATTGTTCGGTACATGATGTCATTTAGGCCTCAGAAATAGTCAATTCAAACTTCTTAACTAGTTCGTGATATGCGCTACAGGTAAATATTTGAACCAAAATGTCATATGCACTCATGAAACGAACGCGCGAATGTGTCTTTGTTCATTATTTTGAGGACTGATAAACCAAAGACAAACCTACTTCTGAGAAACTCTTCACATGTGGCCTGTATTCAGTGATTTTTCTATAGGATTACCCTATTTTCATTCTTAGACCTGATCTTCGTTTTAGTTGTTATATCAAATAAACAGCATAGTGAATAGAAGCGGTGTGAAGTGTGAGGAATTACCTGCCCATTGCCCCTTCCAAGTGTGTGCGTGAGATTTGGTGGTTTTCATCCAGGGGAAAGGGAGGTGATATCTGCTGTGTTCCCCCGTGTCTCCATAACCTCCGGCGGGTGGGAGAGGCTGCTGATGGGGTCCCTGAGGGTGGTGGAGTTGAGGCACACCTGGATCTTCTCGCATGGGCAGACTATAAGAAGGGACAATGTCAGGAAGGCTGGCCTGGTCCAAGCCTCCCATCGGCGGTGTGTAGACAGAATGTACCTGCCTGCTCATGTAAAGGCAGGGCGGCGGGCTGTGGCTGTAGTCCTCGGCCTGCGATCTCTGGTAGGCACAGGAGTCTTTGAACACCTGCGAGGGGTAGTAATGATCTTCCCGATTCATGGCTGCCGAGGAACCGAGGCTCTGAAGCGGTTTGCGCACACATGTACCTGCGCCCTGCCTCGGCGTGGACCTTCTGCTCCACCTGTTTCTGGCGCAACTGCAGGCCCTTGCAGCTCCACAGGTGTGTCACACTGTCACCATGTGACTCCGCAGCGCCTAAGCCATTGGTTTCACTGTTTACTCAAAACGGTGGAACTAGTCCGTTCCTAGGATCTCCTCCTTGGACTGCAGCTTCTCGCCTTTTCGATAATTGAACAGAGTTGACGGCCACCGAGCAAATCAATACCTCTCGGTAAACACTGTTTGCCCCTGAATGCCTGGCATCCACCTGTGTTCGCCCCCACGGCAGCAATAGACAGGTGATCAGGTGAATCTGGGACCCTATAAGGGTTTATGACGTCCTTATCAACTAGATTGTAGCCGAAGAGGGCAAGTTAATGTCCAGTAGGCCTACTCCGCCCTCGAGATTTTCTTGGACTGTAGTCATATGTAGCCGTTAACAATTTATATGGACATATAGCTTGTCAGTATAGTATGGCTGATAGGATATGGGGAAATCGATAGGTATGGGCGCAAGCATTGGTTGACCTCCGAGATAAGAGACGTGGATGGAGAGTCAGTTGTCTTGGAAACTAGGATGAAAATCTCAAATCCAGATTTATTTCCACAAGCTTTTTTCATTGGTCTACACCAGCCTATAACTTGGCGACTTTTAAAACGTACCCATTACACTTCTGTAAATGCATCATTTAACACCATTTAACACGTCTAGGCCCACGGTGCCCGCATGATGGGTCCTTGGCAATAACATACATAGAGCTGCAGCTCTCACTTACTCACTGCACTCTCGCCATGTTTGCTGGCCATTATGTCGACGTGTTTTCGCCCCATTAAACAACACCCCTCGTGGTAAACCAATTAGGTTGGAGTGAGGAACAGAACTCAATTAACAAGCGTGGCGCGTGGAACATGTCTCCACAACCCCGCTCATTTTATGCAACATTTTAAGCTATTGCCACATGTTCACTGTAATTTACCTATTTTTTAGGCAAATTCTGTTGGACGACCGAGCTTTCACCTTGACGGGAATATCAACAGGCTATTTGCACAGAGTTCTTCAAAAGCAATTATGGCACTTTCCACGGTATCTTAATGGGGCACTCAGCGATGCAATAAAGTTCAAGTAAACCAATTCCATACAAATCACCCCATGGACTGTGGCCTAATGGTGTTTATATTTGATCATTGTTTCAAAGAGGAAGGAAACAGTTAACCGAAGCTATTCTCCACTGCAATGGAGATGGACAACGTGGTTTATGAAGCATGACGGGCGTAAAACGCAATTTAGCAGACTTTCCAGCCACAGGATTTGTGTAATGGCTTAAGCACAGCGTCACTTCGCTACATAATAGGCATATGGGTAATCATGCCAAGTTATTGACCAAAGAGATTGACAGCTGCAATGTTTCTAAAAAGCTCTGGTTCAGGAACAATAAAGTGGTAAGCTTAACTGCATGGAGACAAGCCAAATGGACAGAACAGGTATAAACAGCAGATGGAACAGCCTACGGCCTTGATACTTTCAACGCTTGAGCAAATGTCCACCTGTTGTCGTGGAAGCCCCTTAGCACCCAGCTAAAACGTATGCACAAAACTATTGGGCCAGCAAAATAAACGAAGTTGAGAACAGCACAATTTACCACATATTAGATGTTATCTATACTATAAATAATTGAATTGCAGCTATCCTAAGCCTATCGGTGGAATATACCACGGTACTACATTAATTCATATTGATTCATAGTTTATCTTATTAGTAAAATGTTTCTAAATGTATTATTTTACTGTATAGATTTATGAATCTATATATTTATTTATTTTTCTTGTTATCACAGCGTTACTACATTGAGCACTATTTAATAGCATGCTGAAACCCATATTCAAGGGGAGTCAGGAACCTTTAGGAGTGTCAAGACTATTCTATACAAAAGATATTCTCTTTCTTTCACAAACAAAGCCTTTTCTGATAGCTGGTATATACATGTCAAAACGTTAGAGACACGATAAAATGTGCTTACCCAGTGGCGTCAGCATGGCTTATGTAAACATTACACAGTGACAGAAGAATGCTAATGACATTATAATTGAAATCAAACCTCCTCTAGGTGAAAAAATTTCACCATCAATCAGTCAATGTGAGACCAGAACAAATTATTGCTCACTAAAAAACATCTAAAATCAAAAAACAAGGTCTCTATGCCTGTCATACAATTTTCAAGTCCATATTATTGACAAGGCTATATAGGCCACTTAACATTTGATGCACTCTCATTTCAGTGGAAAATCTGAAAGAGTAGTTGGACACAGACAAAAAGTTTACCTTGGCCACTGGACATAAGAACAATTAAAATGACTAATTTAAGATGAGATGATGTTTCCTTCCTCTTTGAGATGATTAAGGTTGTGACTTCAAAATCAAATTCATTGAAAAAAATAAATAAAAGGTCGTCTGCATTCTCATCAACGGCTAACACAAAAATGAGATGCCATTATAGAACTGGGAATTTGCCACCTCTAATGAGTAGTCCAGTACAGGAAGAAAATACTTTAATTTAAAAGACCAGCAGACAATCAGTTAAGTTGGTACTTTCGGCTTTGACAACATAAACAACATGTCAATCAGTGCTCTTCCCTGACTCTCTGAAAAAAGCTCTAGTCTTCTTTTTCTCTGTACCAGAAAAGCAGCAGGAAGCAACTGTAGACCTTTGTAATAAAAAGCAAAGTAAGTCATTTCTGGCTCCTTTTACTGTACACGTCCCCAACAGGTGAGCGTGAGCAGCTCCTATCAAATTTCCAGCAACTCTGTGGGGCGTGTCGGGTGGTCAGAGAGCAGTTGCAGGAGGAGCCGAGGCTGTGGTGGGAACAACAATATTCCCTCGACAAGGAGTGGCCTCTAGAGGCGGAGTGTCCCTCACCTGGAGAGAGGTCTTTACAATGAAATCTGTGAGTTTCACTGTCTCTGTTATGGCCATCTTTCCTGTGTCTCTGGTCTCTGCTGGCTATGTCTTTTTGCCTATAACTTTTGTCTTTGTCTCTATTGTGTCTCGTATCATCGTTATTGCTGCTGTCCCTGTGGTGTTTATGGTCTCTGTGGCCTCCATTAGCTCTGTGGTCTCTGGGAGGTGTTCTGCTACGGCTCCTGTCCTGAGAGTGGGACTCACTTCTCGGGCGCCCTCTTGTGGTGGACTGTCCTGCCGTGGGCCCACTGGTGCGGCATTGGAGGCCCGTGGAGCGCAGGGTGTTGAGTAGGAAGCGCTTGTTGGTGCTGCGCAGTGGACACTTCATCCTGAAAAACGAGAGTGACCAGACAAGCTTTCAACTCTGACATCTGACGGCGTGACACACCAAGTTACACGTATACATTTCTACTAGTCTGTCAGTCCTGTGACAAATAAAAATCACTTTAATTTGCGAAGTTTAACAGATGCACAATAAATCTTACCTGGTTGATCAGTGCTGACACATTACAAGACAGTTACACAACAGAGCTTTGACACACACGGTGCAGGACAGAACCTCATGTGTAGTGCAGACAAGACTTAACATAAATACACTACAAGTAAACACTCAAAGCAAAAAAATAGTTGGTTGGCATCATGTGCAAAGTACACCTAGGTTGATGAATAGCAAAACATGCATAAATGACAGATGTGTCAAATGTTAAATACAAAGTTTGACAGGCCAATATAGATGACATGTCAGATACTGCACAGACAACAGCACTCACCATCCTGCAGGTCCCATGGTCTCAGCTCTCACCCGAGCCCTGTTAGTCTCCCTCAGAAGCTCATCTATTGCACGCCTAGATACATTTAATTTAAAAAAAAAAAAAAAAAAAAGTTTAATCAAAATAAATGTCATGTAAAGGAGAAGAAGTGTGTGTGTGTGTGTGTGTGTGTGGGACAGTTGAAGTTGAGGACAGCGATGGCACAAAGACTTAAGGAGGGAGCCAAGGGGAAAATAATTTAATTAAGTGAGAGAAAACAGAGGGATGCAGGGCAGAGAGGAGAGGAGAAGAGAGGGAGTGAATCATTAGTCAGTGACTGAGGGACAGACTGTCCTGGTTTGACCTGCGCTGCTGAATCAGCAGCAGTACAGGAGACTGTTTTAGCCGACCTTTAACCACATAGCGGAGACGTTTCTTCACAAACACCAACACACACACTGTAGCCACTGCTCTCACCCATTACATCACTCACTTACTCGAACACACAAACACGTAACGTTACAACTCAAAAGCACAGCAGCTGTCGACCAAAAGTGTCGACCAAAAATAGCCTTCCTACTTAGGGATAGATGGATTTTAGGGTTACGGAGGAAGATTAGCTAGAAATGTGAATACTCAGAAGTTCGCTACTGTACTAAGGTACATACTTCTCCAATTCACTATCGTCTGCCATCGTGTCGTCATCAAATATAGAATAATGTTAATAAGCCTGGAGACTACAATTGATTCGTGTACATCTTTGTTTACGTCTCCGCGGGGACTTTCAACCGAGGACCCTGTAATAATATGACCTTAGCGATGCCTCACAATTTCCAATAACAATTTTCAATACCAAGCAAAATAAAAAGCATGGATCAAATGTATCTGAAAAAACGGTTGATTCATTTTATAGGTATAATAACAAACTAAAACGCTGCAACAAATTAAAATATTGCGTTTATTTTTCCCGTTTTTTTTTTTTTTTTGATCAGGCATGTTTGAAGTCACCTCTGACTCGTCTTTGGATTGACAGCTTCAGACCCCGCCCATCTTCCTGACTGACAGGACAACGATGGGCGGTCCAGCGCCGCGAAAGGCACGGGGGCGTTTTCGTGCGGTTGCGGAACGGTCCTTTGCGGTGAATGTGTGATTGAGGTCCCGTGGCTAATTGTCCCCTTTTCGGGGCCGGAGTTCACGGCACGAAGGAGAAGCCGGAATAGGTAATATTATTGGATATATCCTGCTTGCACGTCCACAGTGTCACTATGTCTAGCTTTGCACTGAAATTGCTATTGTCGCTCCATCTGTCCTATTCCGATTCTGAAGGGTGGGATGGAATCAGACAGATGAGGGGCAATGATAAAAAAAAAACGCTCTCGTATAATCAAATGTGTTCAACGCCTTTGGGTAGCTTATAGATCATGACACTGCAGTCGGTGCATAGCCAAGGCAAATTGGGGCTGTGGCAACGACAAAAAGATTGCAGTTTTCAATTAAATCAATATCAATTGCTGTTATAGTCATCGCATTTCTGACTGTTGTGAAAAAGCAGCCTATTGCAACGGGCCTTGTAAAAATAGTAGCAAGCCTATTCTTCCAAGTAAACAGCCTTTCTGAAAAAATGCTTAAGATATCAGACGACGAAAGGGGTTTATGAAAATGTAGGCTAAACCTCAGATTTTAAATCTATGGCGTAAATCATCTTTTTATCTTATTTGCAAATGTCATTTCTGCATACAAGGTCGTTTTGTGGCATGTTCTATATTGTTAGAGTAGATGTCATCTTTGAAAAATGACTCATTTAGTAGCATGGACAGGTGCAGGGCCAAGATTGTTATTTATCAATAGAAAGCAAAGCAAGCCAATGAATGCAATGACAATAACATTGTGGCCTTGGACACACACACACACACATACGTTTGCATTAATGCACACACATACACGCGCGCGCGCGCACACACGCACGCGCAGTCCCCTCTGGGATTAAAAGAGAGATATTTTCTAGGCGCTATTAAACATTTGCCAGTGTTAAATTGACGTGTGTAAGGGAATCTGTCGCTAGTGAGTCCAACAATGTTTAAAATAGATTTAAGTGCTTTTGTGGTTGGCACTCTAAACTGCTGGCACAGTCAAGACCTAAAGGCTTAACTTATTGATTAACAGCATTCACAGGCACTTGTACCCCAAAAGGACAGAGAGAGACAGAGAGAGAGAGAGAGAGAGAGAGAGAGTGTGTGTGTGTGTGTGTGTGTGTGTGTGTGTGTTTTGCTCATGCTTGTGTAGATTGATGCTTGTGCCTGCATGTCTACAAGTCTGTGTAAAGTGTGAGTGAGTGAGTGTGTGTGTGCGTGTATGTGTGTGTGTGTGTGTGTGTGATGTGGTGATGTCAGAGCTTTGTTATAGGAACAGAGAAGCCTTGTGTCCTCATGATTAATTCATGTCCAGCTGCGGGATAGAGACAGAGGCAGCCAGTCACACAGAGACAGGAGCACGTACTTAAGGAGACTGAAATAAGTACTACCGGTCCGGTAGTCAAGGAGACAGAGACAGGTTGTCACAGAAATTGGTAGTCACGGAGACAAGAGGGGGGAAAAAAACAAGGGGCTCGCATGGTCTCCGCTCTCTGACAAGCTTTCAGCCTGTACCAGGGAGGAGCGGAGTGTCCTGCTGAGAGAAGTGCATCTGCTGTGTAGCTCCGCTGCATCCTTCTCCGGCTACACTCTGAATGTCAAGCCCCACTGAACAGGCTCCAGGTCGTCATGGAGACAGGAGCAGACCCTCAGTGGAACAGAGGCAGGTAGTCACTGTGGCTTGGCTGGCCTGCTATGTGTTGCAGCACGCCCCCTGCTGTCTGTTGATAGCTATTAGCTAGGTATTAGACCCACAGGGACTAATAACTGGCAGAGGTCTGCAGTTAAGTGACCGTCTGTATAACGCGTTAGTTCTCATGATCCACTGTGCTTGGGGGGTGGTAAGTGGGTCTGTATTTCAAGACAGTAGATCTCTCGTGGCCAGAGTGCATACACGGGGCTTGTAGCAGAAGTGAAAATGGAAAGCCCCACTAATAGTTTGCTGTGAGGAGTGTTTCAAGAAATTCTGGTAAGTGGGTCTGTATTTCAAGACAGTAGATCTCTCGTGGCCAGAGTGCACGGGGCTTGTAGCAGAAGTGAAAATGGAAAGCCCCACTAATAGTTTGCTGTGAGGAGTGTTTCAAGAAATTCTGCCTTTTTCTTAGCTGTCACTATCTTTATCTTTTCTCATCTCTTCATGTTTTTGTCTCTTCTGTGTGTTTGATTCCCTTTTGGAGCCTCACCCACTCACTCCCTTCGTCTCCCCGCCATCTCTTTTCTGTCTGTCTGTCTGTCATTTTCTTTCCCCATTTTCTCTTACCCCCCCCCCCTGCCCCTCCTATCTGTTGCTCTCCCTTTCTCACAGTCTTTCTCTTTCTACCTCTCCCTGGCACTATTTTTTCTCTATTGCTCTCCCAATCCCACTTCCTCTGATCTGTGTCCTCTCTCTGCCTCAATCCCAGATAATTCCCTCTCTGTGGAATTGGAAGATTGCACCAGGCGAGAGCAAAAGAGAGATTATACTGCCAGATTAGTGGGCAGGAGCAGCAATACATAATCTCAACACACTCACTCATACACACACACACACACACACACACACACACAGTGCCTCTCCCTACCTCTGACACACACGTTTATGCAAACACGTGCGCAATGCATTTGCCACATGAATAAATGCACGGGCACATAAACCAGCTGTTTAACCCCCTGTCTTTGCCCTCTGACCCACAGGGTGATGTGCCACTGGTCACTGGGGGGCATCTGTCCTCTCTGTACCCTGCTCATCCTCTGAAGCTTATGGGATAGGAGCACGTGCCCCTTCCCGACCCCCACTGCAGCCCCCACTGGAGTCCTTTGTGCCAAAGCTGAATCGGGTCGGAGGAGCAGAGATGGGCAGCCCAGGCTGTGAGGTGGGTCCAGCCGGGCCAGTGGAGCCTGCTCTGGAGGCTCTGTGTCCTGAGTGTGGCCAAATCCACCGGACCTGGGAGAACCACCTTTACAACTATCGTCTGGAAGTAGATGATGACCTGGTATGCCACATCTGCCTGCAGCCGCTGGTCCAGCCACTAGACACACCATGCGGCCACACCTTTTGTGCCCGCTGCCTACGTAGCTTCCTCCAGGAGAGGGACTTCTGCCCGCTGGATAGGGCACGGCTCCAGCTGCAGGCGTGTCGTAGGTCCAGCATCCTGGTTCACAAGCTGCTGGACAAGCTGTCTGTGTCCTGCCCTTTGACCCCAATCTGCTCCCTCAGCATGCCCCGCTGTGACCTGGAGGCACACCTCAAGCACAGGTACTAGGGACTGTACGGACACATTCATGCACACATACAGACATACTAGATGAGATGGACCCTTGCATGAGCAATCACATGACTAGCAAAGACACCAGAATGATTTAACACTTATTGAAACTGACTACTAGCATGTCTCCTTTGTGCACACATACTTTTATAACACATACACACGTATATTCCCCAAAGATTATCTCAATAACCATTGGCCGAGGAGCGATGTGTTTGAAAGACCTCCATACACATGATTGGCTCTTCTGATGGGAACCCAAGGAAAGTCACCGTGTACCATAGATCTTAGTCCAGAATGGTTAGACTCAGCCCCATCATCTTAAGGGTATCAGTCCATCCACATGGTTTGGCTTTTGACCCATTTGGACCAGGTGCTATGAGACCCTGAGGGGATTATTGGGCTGCAGGTCATGTGATGGGGGATTAGTAGTTCCCTACCACAGTCATGAGTTGGCTGACAAGAAGCTCCATGTTCTCATTCCGCAACCATGTTGAGCAACTTCAACAGCAGAGACCTTTTCAACCATTTCTTCTGTGAAACGGCCAAGGGCAACCCTGGCCTGTGGTGAGTTGAACTCTGTGGGCTGACAGGGTCAGCAGTACTTAGGAAGATGGCATTTCTCTCTCTTACCCACTCCCTCTCTCTTTCACTCACTCTCTCTCTCGCTCTCTCTCTCTTTTTCTCTTTCATTTGCTCATTTTGCACACAAACACATACAAGATAGTGTGTATATGTGTGTTTGTGTATGAGCGTGCGGCGGCTGCCAAAGGGAAACCCAGGTCAGCATGTTGTTGTAAATTCAGCACGTCAGATTGATTGGGGAATTGAGGAATTGGAGAATTTACGCAGCATATAGATACAGTGATTTTATTTTGCTACATATCTTTTGCTTAGAAAATGTTTTAAAGGTGGGAAAAAGATTACAGCGTGTAGCTACAGTTGACTGGAACGAGATTATAATTAGTGTTCGCTTGATCTAATGATTATTGATTCAGGAACTGACTTCCTTAAACCTTCCTTAAACCACTGCCTGTTGCTAAGGAGCCTCCGTTGCTGTCTTGACTCTTGACGCTTATTGACCGGTTATACAGTACCCACTTAACACTTCAGTTAAGACTAAGAGGAGATTTTCCTTAACAAGCTATTTCTAACAAGCTGTTGCTTAAACTAAAAGGATTTTCCTTAGTCAGCTGTTTTGACACGGGACCACTCTGTCCCTGTCTCTGTCAATTGTATGTCTTGGAAATTGTAAGCAAGTCTGATGATAGTCCAAAGAAACAGAAAAAAATGGCCCTGAACACTCTTGTAGCCTTTCTTAGTTCCAGTGATAAGCCAGCAACCCTATGGCTTAGTGTTTCATAGCTCCAACCATTTCTCCGTCATTGCCAATAGTCTCCATGTCTAAATCTTTTTTTATCAAGCACATTTGAAGAAGGGGACGTACCAAATAGGTTCAGGTTGAAATCTTTGGCTCTCGCCAGGTCAGCTAAAGACAAGCAAAGATTTGAGGGCTGACGTGACATATCTTTAGTAGGGTAAAGATTAAACCCCTGGCCCACGTGGGCTTGCCTCTGCCCTGCCCTGCAGATTTATACCTAAGATAGGAACAGGAGCCAAGGGTGGAATGACTCGGCTGTCGCTGGGTGACTTTGTCAAGCAGCATTGTTTGTGTTGAAGATTAAGGATTGGACACTGTCTATTAGATTAAATGACAAGTGTACCAAGACAAAGTGTCCCAGAAAGGCCAAGGTGGTCAAGGTGGTGCGGTTGATCTTATTACGGAAGGCGTGTAGGTGTGGCCAGGTTGAACGCTGGAGATAGCAAGTGTCTCTATGTAGGCAGAAGAGCTAGGAGACGTGGTCTGAGACAACAGTCAGAGAGACTGGGAAGTGTATTTCACCATCCTTCAACCGAAGTACCCGGGTTTAAGCCCCCATATCAGCGAGAACCTGCCCTGTGTCCTTGAGCAAGACATTAAATCCCCACCAGTTCCAGGGATGCAGGGATAAAGTATCACATTACCTTAATTGATGTGGAACTTTCTGTTCATCTCTTATGGATTGACTGACCAACTGGCAATGGAAAACCGTTTTATTGAACCCGTCTGTGAAAGGTGTCCTGGGACGCGATGTCAGCAGACAGATGTGGATGGCCCACGATGCGAGAGTGGGGATGAGCGAGCTACAGTGACCAGCCCTCCCAGGTCTCCGCGCTCCCCACAGACAGACCTGAGGGACAGCACCCCCTCGCCACCCTCCGGGCCCCCCACAGCCTGCAGCAGCGTGCCCATGTGGACAGACGAATCAGGCCTCGACAACCCTGCCTTCGAAGAAAGCACTGAGGAAGACAGTGAGTTAATCCGCTGGCCTTGTCCTAGCTAGCCCATACTCCCTTTTTACTTCTGTCAACCCCAGATGTTAGATAAAGTGAAGACCTTTATAATGATGAGACACGGTAGAGACACTTTTTTTGCGGTGTTGGTACACGTGTGAGTTGTTGACCTCTTATTCTCTGTCTCTCTTTCTAGGTGTGGTAGGGTTGGAGTGTGTTGTGCCCAGGGTGAAGCGGCCCCTCAGTAATCCCTGCATCCACCTCCTCCGATCTGTTAGCTCCGCCTCCTCTGGCTGGGACTGCCCCGAGTCCCCGCCTCTCTCTGCCGAAGAGGGTATGACACATCCAGACGTGATTATCTCCTCGGTTACGAAGATCTGAAAATCGAAATGTTGAAATGTATTGTGATTGTTTTGTGTCCATTAGGCTGTGTGAAGTTGCCCTCCCTTCCTGAAGGAGAGATAACCACCATAGAGGTCCACCGTGCTAACCCTTATGTGGAACTGGGCATCAGCATCGTCGGGGGAAACGAGACGCCCCTCATTAACATTGTGATTCAGGAAGTGTACCGTGACGGGGTCATCGCGCGAGACGGACGGCTGCTGGCTGGGGATCAGATACTACAGGTGAGAACCTTTGAAGGTCAAGTTCAATTCTGCAATTCTTCACTGATGTTTTTACCTTTTATCTGGGGAAGATGTGCTGAATGTGTGCACTCTTTTTTCAAAGCACCCTGTCTCGTTTTCATACTGGTAGTAAGGGGGCTGTTTGGTACAACCTTCTGCTGTTCACTTGATCAACTGGTGGTTAAGTGCTTCGCTCAAGGACAGGAGCTGTTAAGGGAGGCTACAGTATCAATTATTCACTTCCCATGTAAAGATTTTCCAAACAGGTTAGGATAGGAAGATAGGAAGTCCTGCTTCTCTAACAGGCTGTCATGCCACTGTTTTTCCATCACACCTCTGAGTCCGATCTTGATGTTTCCTATCCTACGCCTTGCAAATCACCTTGTCTTCCTCCTCTTAAATCCACCTTCCATCATTGTTTTACCTCCATACACCTTCACTGCTCTAATTCTCTAACGTGTCTCTCTCCCAAGGTGAACAATGTGGACATCAGTAACGTGCCCCACAGTTTTGCCCGCTCTACGCTGGCGCGCCCTTGCACCATTCTGCAGCTGACTGTACTTAGGGAGCGCCGCTGTGCCTCCCGGGCACCTCCCTCTTCTTCCTCCTCCACCCCGGCTGTGCCCCATGCCCCCTGCTCCACCCCTGAGGGCACCCCCTCCAGCCCCTGCCAGTCTGAGAATCACCCTACATAAGCGGGACTCATCAGAGCAGCTGGGCATCAAGCTGGTACGGCGAACCGATGAGGCAGGGGTGTTTGTGTTGGACCTGCTGGAGGGAGGCCTGGCAGCCAAGGACGGCAGGCTGTGCAGTAACGACCGCGTGCTGGCGGTCAATGACCAGGACCTTCGCCACGGCACCCCAGAACAGGCCGCACAGATCATACAGGTAAAACGGATTCGGGTACACAAGTAATATATACTGGATTTGTTTTAGTGTTACTAGAAGATTTTTTTCCTTATGAATTGTATTCCACCATGTAAGATAGATTGAAGACATTTGAGCGATAGAGTGAGGAACAACGGATAAAGAAGCACTGTTTATTTGGGGTTGCTGCAGCCTTTGCTCTAAAGCGCTGACTCTTGACCTCATAGGCCAGTGGAGAGAGAGTCCACCTGCTGATTGGCCGCCCAAGCAAGCCAACTCCTCCCCCACCACCAAAGTCCAGCTCCACCAGAGACCTCTACTGCCTTGATCACTTCCTGCCCAACCACAGTTCTACTCCGAGTCCTGTGCCCATGCACCTCTCCCGCACCAGCACCCATAGAGTGAGGAGATGAGCTGTGTGTCTGTGTGTGTAGCCTACATGTCTATGTGTGTGTGCATTTTAATGTGTTTGCATCTTGGACATGCAAGTGTTTACATTTACATTGTAGGAATTTAGCTGATGCTCTGTCGGTGCCCCTTACAAAGAAAGAGGTTTAGTGTCTTGCTCAAGGACATTTAGACACACAGCTGTTAATGGACACACGAGCTGCTGCAGAGATTGCAGGGATCAAACCTAAATGTGTCTGTGTGTTGCCTTTGTGTGATTTCCAGGACCTCTCCCAGTGTGTGACCTGTAAAGAGAAACATATCACTGTGAAGAAGGAGCCCCACGAGTCTCTGGGCATGACTGTAGCAGGGGGGCGGGGCAGCAAGAGCGGGGAGCTGCCAATCTTTGTTACCAGTGTCCAACCACACGGCTGCTTGTCAAGGGACGGACGAATCAAACGAGGTGAGCGCTCCTGCGGCTTGTGAAGTAACAATAACAGGACCGGTTGCCAAAGCAATGCAATGCCATTGATTACTGTAACATTAATATACAGGTGATCAGCAGCAACAGCCTCTCTTTCCGCTCCTACCCACCCTCCTTCAGGTGATGTACTGCTGAGCATCAATGGGCAGGACTTGACCTACCTGAGCCATAGTGAGGCAGTGGGCACCTTGAAGGCCAGCGCTGCCTCTCCCTCAGTCCAGCTGCGGGCTCTGGAGGTCAGCATGGTAGAGGAACATGGCCATGACCAGCTCCTGCCTCACACCCACGACAGCGACTACGACGCCAGCTGGTCCCCCTCCTGGGTCATGTGGCTGGGCCTGCCCAGGTAAGGGACAAGGAGGGAGGGAGGCATATTGGAGGAGAGGGAGGGTGGCTTAAGTATGTGTTTGTAATAGGTATTATGTATGTAGTTGGATTTGAACATGCTTGAACAATTCTGCAATGTGTGAGCACTGTGAGTACCGCTATGATGTAATACCATGATACAACGTCTAAGTGTTGTTATCCATGTGGAGATTATGATTGTGCGTGTTGTGTTCAACTGTGATATAAGCATCAACAGACTGGTACAGAGAGTGCCTTCTCCTTTCTTCTTTCGCTCCTTGTTTTCACCTCCTTTGCTGTCCATCTCGTCGTCTCTTTGCCAGTCTCTCTCACCCCCACCCCACCCCCTCGCTTTTCATGCTCTCTTTGTACCACCACTACTCTCTCACTCTCATTCTTACTTCCAGAATGTGCTGTATCCCTCAATGGCTGCACAAAACGTAATTGCAAAATTGACTACTACAATTTCCAAATTGCAAGGGGCAAATTTCTAAAGGGAAACGTATTTTAAAAACCTGCTTCATAAACAAGGTGTTCTGACCAAACAAGTCCTGAACATTTGCCCACCTGCATGTTCACATGCCTTGCAATTCATACCATAATCACAACATTCAACAAATATGATTTTTTTGTTGATATCATGCAGCCCTACATCCCGCCCCGTATTGTCCTTTCTCTCTCATCAGTTTTTTTCCCTCGTTTTTTCTCAGTGCAGATTTCACTCATCCCCTCTGTCTCTCCAGCCCTCCTTACTCTGCTCTCTGGTGTTTTGTTCCAGCTACCTCCACAGTAGTCATGAGATTGTACTGCGTAGAAACCATCCTGGCAGTTGGGGCTTCAGCATCGTCGGGGGATACGAGGAAACCCATGGCAACCAGGCGTTCTTTATCAAGACCATTGTCCTTGGAACACCTGCGTACTATGACGGCCGCCTCAAGTGAGCGATCATTCACACCATGGACTATGAGCAGTGATGTAGTGGTGAATAAGAAGGTGGATAAACTATGACCTCTAGTCCAGTTGGTGATCAGTACAAGCAACCACCAATATAAACAAAAATCATGTTATGAATTATTATGTTATGTTATGTACAGAAAAAAGCATTCATTTGTGATGTTTCTTAAAAGACAAAAAGAAGTGGAATGTGCTTCTTTGGGTGCTTAAAACCAATCAATCTAAAAATAGATGTAATTGTCAGCACTCCACATATAAATTGGTTGCTTTTTGTTTTATTTCCTTAGTAATAAAAGCATAGTCCTACATGACACACTGGGCAGATGTTTCCAAGTCAAGCCTTCCTCAGTGCCCCATGTGCACGAGGTAACCTAAATAGACTGATGACACCCATTAGAAAACAAAAAAAACACACAAAACAATGCAAAAGTCAAATTAAATACAGGCATATCATCGTTTCATTAAACAAAATAATTTTCTTTCATCTAAGCACAGTTTTTAATTTTAAACATCTTTACAACTATAGCCAATGAACTGAGAAAATCATTCTCACAACTCTCATTCCAAATAGCAGTGCCCCATATGACATGTAGGGGTAGCTGTTTCACACCACTGCAAACTATTAGATAATCATTTAGTCCTTGTTTAGGGGGAATCCTTTCACCATCCCAGTACTGGTAAAAAGAGTCAGAGAACAGAACCAGAGAATGACTAAAGCAGAATATGTTGTCATGTGGTGTTTGGTTTGTCTACAAGACTATTCAGGAACTCCGAACAAGGACTGAAGGACCCTAAAACCTCTGCTGCTTTTCATTTCACTACTATGGGACATGAGGTATAATTCTCTCAGATTTCTGGGTATAGCAGCAATAGAGAATCCTAGACATGGTGGAGGCAGAGAGACAAAGAGAAAAGGTCATTACAATGGGATCTTTTCTTTAGGTACCGTAGCTCCAAAAGTACTAAATTACTATATCTGGCATTGATATTTGGAGTGCAAAGGGTTGTGAGGATGCTAAATCTTTTGTCAGTTTGACTATAGCTGTAAAGGTGTAAAGGTAAAATAGAAAACAAAAATTGCTTAAATGAAAGAAATGTTTTAATTAAACAATATCTCAGGATTTAATTTGACTTGTTTTTGTGTGGGTTGTTTCTAATGGGTGTATCAGTCTGTTTAGGCTGCCTCATTGCAGCTGTGCTCATCCACATGGGGCACTGAGGAAAGCTTTGCCAAAACATCTGTCCATTGTGTGTGCCCCCCCCCCCCCCACACACTTAATGTCACAATACCAATAAAAAGTGGAGTGAAATGCACTTTCTCCTTAAAAATAAATCATTCTCTCTCTTGCTATGTAACATATATCGCTTTACCAAATGCCTTTATATGATGCATCACAATATAATGCTATTTGAATCACTCAAAACTGTCACCTTCTGTTTGTAATCCATGCCTCTTGGTGTGTCGTCCCAGGTGTGGTGACATGATCGTAGCAGTCAACGGGTTGTCAACAGCAGGAATGAGCCACTCAGCACTGGTGCCCATGCTTAAGGAGCAGCGCAGCCGGGTGGCACTCACTGTGGTGTCCTGGCCTGGCAGCCTGGCGTAGCCGGGCCACATCGTAGGCAGACTGAGCAAAGCTGCGCCACAGCAGACTGAATCTAACCAGAACGTTCTATATTGGGGACAACCTTGGCCAAAGTAAACTGGTATACGCTACATCGCTCCATACTGGGTTTATCCAGGACCAAAACCATTCAGAACTGTAGACCCAGCAGGACCAAGCCTGTCCTGACCAGGTGGGAACTGTTCCAGATCGTGCCACGTCACTCGACAGACTGCACTCACACACACTGCTGTGTTCATATGGTCATGTTGTCTTCACTCCCACAGGGAGAACGGTACTGTAACTGTAGCAGACTATCTGGGCTGTCTTCACCTCACCGGGCTGTAGTAGAATCCAGGGCGGTATTCAGGTGGATGCAACGTTGGAGGTATAGATACAATAGTATTAACACAGCTTATGATCCTCTACCATGGAGGATAATGACTTGTAATCACTTGATTTTGATCTGCAACGCCAAAGTTGTATCCAGCTGAATAAGCCCCAGGCCTTATTAGAAACCTGCCGCACCCTGGGGGCTCAACTGCCCTTAGGTCTCATCACCATGACGACCAGCTGTCCAAGCAGCTGGAGTTTTATACATGCGTGAATGTGTGTTCTGTTTGTTTAATAAAGATTTCCTTCACCGGATTAAAGACTAATCCACCGTGCTTTCCAGTACGCAAGTGTACACATGTACTATTGGAAGCTAGCGCAGCACGTTTGATATATTGGTATACTGTACGCTAAATAGCCTCAGACTATTTGAAACAAATAGGTCAAAGAATGTAAAGTGTAGTGCTGAAGTGAGGTTTATTTCATATTTAGGTAAACAAACAAAAAAAAATGCATCTGAACAGAAAATGTTGAATAGTTTGTGCCACCCTTAATGAACACAATCCTAGTTTAGCCAAACATGTACAGCCTCATGGGTTGGTATCCACCAACTTTGTATTGCGCAGCTTTGCAGCAAGCTTGTGGGTCTCCGGTTCTGTGGCTGCAGCTGCCATTTTGACTCTCAGCGCCTCACTCCAGGGCCGCTTCTTTTTAGGATGCCGTTTCTGGAAAGCCAACAGAAAATGTGTCCAAGTTTGGAAATAAGCCATTTATCCTTTAGAAAAGGGCTCGGGAAAGGACTAGTTACCTGCAGTTTTCTCTTTGTTGAGTCATGCACCACTCCATGTCGCCACAGACTTTCCTAATGAGCAGAGTACATTTAACCAGACAAGTCACCAACCAGTAGTACACAGCAAGTTAAGCCCATCAAATCTTAAACAGATCCCCCGCTTACTCTGGGGATCCAACTGTTTCGGTTTATCCAAGCATCACATAATGACAAGGTCTTCATGGTCAGACAGGTTTACCTTCATGGCAAAGCTCTTTCCACAGCCAGCATGGGCACAGCTGAAGGGCTTCTTTCCCTCATGGTCACCCAGTACATGACTCTCCAAGTTGAAGCGCCGAGTGAATTTTTTGTCACACCCTTGTTTGGGGCAGGAAAACACCCGCTTCTCCCCAGAGTGGACACGCAGTTGATGCTGGCTTAAGAACCAGGCATTGAGAAACAGCTTTTTGCACTCTCCACACTGCAACTTGACTGAGAACACAAAGTCATGCTTTCATTCAAGAGCATAAACGGAAATACAACTGCCATCTATTGTAACTCATGGAGGTCATGAAGAGCAGCAGGCATGTAATACACCAAGAAAGGAGACTAGGGCGTCACAGCAGTTTCACATCAGTGCATTCATACTTCTATGTTCCTTTCTGTGCTTCTGGTATTCTGTCCAAGTCTTCCCCTGGAAGGGACAGCCGTCCTCCTCACAGGGGTAACCTGTAATAGGGACCAAATACACTTAATTCTTATCATTACACCAGTTCAAGAAAACTAAAGCATTCTGGTTGAAACAACTCACCTTCATGCACTTTCTCATGGTGCTTCAGTTTTCCGCAAGTAGAGAATTCCCTTGTACAGCCATTGGAAGTACAACTGTATGGAATGATTCAGAGTTCAGATTGGTGGTGATGGGGCACAAGATAAGTCCAGTTATCAGTGTACTGTTTGCATAGTCACACTCACTGAAAGGGCAGAAGCTCTGTGTGCTCACACTTATGGGCATTAAGTTTGTTCTTCTTGTTGAAGTCCTTTCCACAGCCCTGGTGGTCACACTGAAAAACAGAAACACAAAACCACAGTGACGGAGTAAGTCAGTTACACCTTATGAACACTTTTTTTTTTTTTTAGATGGTTCAGGTTACACACAAGACAAAACAAAAAAGGAAACAGGAAAAGCAAAAAGACAGGGTTGGATTGTTGTACCTTATAGCGCTTTTTCTGGTCCTGGTGGATTCGAGCAATGTGGTTCTTCATGCTGGACTTGGTGACAAAAGCCTCAGAGCATCCTTCAGCCAGACACCTGCAGACGGTTGATCAAAAGGAAGCTTGAGAAACACCAAATACGTGGCGCTTTATGTTTCTTCATGATAACATGGGATGCAGCGGCTTACTTGTGTGGTTTCTCCCCACTGTGGCTGAGCTCATGTCTGCTGAGTTGATAACGGGTGCAAAAGCTCTTGTCACAATTCTCACAGGAGAATGGTCTCTGAGGGTGAGAGACGTTACACAGATAAACCCGGCAAGCGCTTAGACAACATCAACTGTCAGGCAAGTGTTTTTAAGTGTTCGACTTGACTTTCATCCTGTATTTGTATGTCAGGCCTGGCTTCTGTTCACCGTGGCTTATCATAGCAGTGCAGAACTACTTACCAATCCTGTGTGTTTGCACAGATGAGCGTCTAGCTTCCATGACTTACTGAACATGGCTTTACAATCGAAAAAAGAGCAAACATATTTCTTTTCAGTTTGTAACCGCTCCCCCATCTTTAATATCAGATGTTAGATGTGGTGTTGTGGCTACAGACAAACTTAGTCAAGGGGGCAGGACATTTACTGACCTACAAAGAGCAACTCACCTGTGCATAATTTAACTTATTGGAATATACCAACTAGGGGAAGAACGGGGGTGTCCTAGCTCCATAAACAAAAGTTAATTGTTGGATAAAACAGACTAGATACCTGACTTAAAGTTATTTTTACTGCAAAATATGAAAACACCGGCTAAACTCTTCTGAAAATACGTCATTTTTACACACTTACAAAGTCTCCTATTGCTTAATTGGTTCTTCTCTTCGGGTGCTGAGCAGGCGGCACAGGAAGACCACCAACGCTCACCTGTGCATGATTGTAATACAGGTGATAAAACGTGTAATGTGCTAGATTTCTGAACAAAGTTGATTTATACCCCCAGTTTAATAGTGATCCCATTTATACTGTACTCAAACATTGTAAAGGTCTATGACTTTACCCGACACATTGATTGATACACATTGAGTCACCCTAGGCTCCTTGCAGTATGTGTCCATATCTGCTGATCTACAGTGTGTGTGTGTGTGGGTGTGGGTGCATGAGAGAGCAAGAGAGAGAGAGAGAGGCGACTGTCTGTCTCCATTAATCACACACACACACACGTGGTATTTACTGCTCTAATCGTAATCTTATCAACCCTCCAATATTGTTCTCTGATAGCTGTGATTTATTGTTGCCAGAACTGAGTCTTCAGTGAGATCCTTTGTAACCCACAAACCTTAAACTGAATCAACCTTCCTCTGACCTTTCTAGGCCAATGAAAATGCTAAACTGCCATTTAAATTAAAAACCCCAAATACATTATTAAACCACTCAAACAGCTCCAGTAACACATCTACGTTAAGGCTTTGTACTAGGATATAAAAACAAAGACAGAGATTGAACGGGCGACTCTTTATTAGCAAATGGGACAGTGACAATCCAATAACACTATCTACCTATCTAAACATTAGAGATTACCCTCTGCGCCCATGCCGTGATCTCACACGAAACCTTTGACTGACTTATGTGAATAAGGCCTATTGACAACCTCTAGGGTGTTACCTCAGTGCCCTCCCACGCTTCAGGTATCCAGGCCTGGGTCAGTGGACGTGGTTATCAGCCTCCTACTCTTCCCCATCCGGTCACCCACTGCCAGGGATCAATACAGCTGGCTCTGTATCTATATATATGACCATGGACCCCCCCTGATAACCACCAAGCAACACGGACTATATCACTCCACCTATCACCCATAGAGATACAGTGTGTTCTCTGTTTGGCCTGGGATGGGATTTCCTTGTGCCTTTGTCCAACCTTCCTCGCCTATCCCAAACACACACAGATCATGTGGACATTTGTGATCACACCCACACTTGCATCACAATCTCTCCACCATTAAATGCCTCTTTACCTTCGATGAGCCAAAGAAGAAATGGTGTATCAGGGATATAGAGGGAGGGAGATGGGGAGGGGGAGGGGGGGTAGAGAGAGCAAGGTTTTGATGCTAAGAAATGTGGCTGAAGTGAGGGAGCAGATACTGATATAATGTCTTGTCTGCCTATCGTGCAACGCAACATTTCCACACAACTCCTCTTGCATCAGTGATACGACTGCCTCTGTGTCCATATCTAATTATCTACTGTTTGTGTGTGTGTGTGTGTGTGTGTGTGTGTGTGGTTAATATGTAACACACAGGGTCGATACAGCTGCTCTGGGCTGCTGGGTGAGCTGACAGACTCAATCTGTGTGTGTCAAACGTGTGTGATTAAGGAGTTCATAGTGCTCCACAGCTTTTATCCACAAGCCTCGTCCCCCTTCTGCCCTCCTCCCTCTCGCTTGCTTTCTCTCTCTCTCTCTCTCTCTCTCTCTCTCTCTCTCAGATTGTTTACTTTTTGTTCCTTCAATCAGTAACTTCCATGAGTCAGCTCCACACATGATGCCCCATCTGTGTGAACACACACACACACACACACACACACACACAAAGAGCTTACTGTAGATGTATAGGCAGGCTAAATATATTATGGTATTTGGAGTAACCTTGCAGAGGTGTACAGTTCTTGTATGATGACTAGATGTGATTCTAATATTACTAGATGATCTTTCATGGTAAAGTCAACAGGTCATTTCATGTAGTGCAATATAATACAGCAGAAATACATGATCTGAATCCACTCGGTGCTGTTTAAGATGTATAACCATTGCTCAAAGCTGTGGGAATATACAAAAAGGCACAAGCACCTTACCCCCAGCAACACTTGCCTTATCTAAATACCAGCTAAATCCAGCTCTTGACGATCAATAACAAGGGCTTTGGGTGCCAACCGCTCATTTATTGATTGCATTTTATTTTGCTTTCTGTTTCCTGGTATTAGCTTTTAGGTTGTTGGATACTTATTACTCTGTCCTGATAAACCTTGTGTCTAGATCCCCTGACCTTAGGCCAAGGGTTATGGGGGGTTGCACAATCTCTCAATGTTTGTCTCTGAGGGGTGCCACTGAGGTCTAATGGAGGGTTACCACATTCATTTTGCACCTTATCTTTCAGAGCACATTCTTTATCCCCTTTAGAAATAAAAATCCGTGTAACTGGGTCGTCTTTTCAGTTCTTAATCTCTTAATATTCTCAAAATGATACATCTATGTATACCTGAAAAATAATCCGCACTGTGAACATTTGTTAGCCTCCTCTCTCCTAATCACACACACACACTTGATTCTCCCAGCTGCTGCCACTATCTCTGTAAACTGGTCCTAATTGGTGTAAATATTGGGTAAAGTACTGAGGTGGGATGAGATAACCTATTTGTCACATAACCAGTCAGCCATTCAGCCTCCACTGATTAAATAGCACACATCAAGATAGGACAGGGGTGGTCCACAGACACACACACACAGCACTGCAACATTAGAGAGACAGCTCATACACAGCACAGCAGCTATGACTGATAAATTACTTTTTTCTAATCCAGAGGAAAACAGGTCACCATAAAACATTGAGAAAAATTATAGAAAGAGGAAATTGGCACGTATATTCCCTGTAAAATGGAGGGACACTATTTGCTGTGGGAATCTTTTCATCTTTATCAAGCATCCAAAGGTCCACAAGAAAATGGAAATGATTGCATTTAACAGTGCACCTAGACACAAATGTAGCTGCAGTTTTGACCAGGGAATGAGACCTTGCCCTTGTGCACACTGCCCCCTGTTGTGCACCAACATTTGAGCATTGCCTATTCAAGATGACTAACAGAATATACCAGTTTCTTTCAGCATCCCTCGCACTGACTGAACCGTAGATAGTCAGATCCGCTAATAAGTGCTTCTGTTGGGCACCATCTACAACTGTTGACCAATATTGTCAAGTCATATACATCTATTGTTCGGCAGAAGAAAACCTGCTGCTCATTCAGCCCTTGGCACATATCCTAGTGCACACTGCCATCTAATGCATTCGCTGCAGTACAGCATTAAGCTATTAGCCAAACAACCTGGAGCCTACACCAATCAATTGGGACTGTGGTTACCTGGTCTAAAAGATCACCCTTCCACGAATATGCTCAGACCAACTGGGCTTGCGGGACACTCAACCTGGAGTTGTACCACTAAAGCACAGAAACTACAATCATGTGTAGATTTAATTGTAAATTGACTTCATAAATACTATCTCAGCTGTCCTCAACAGTTGTACATGAGCAATTTTAACTTTTGGTCAAACCTTTAGGCAGGTACTTGACAGGTCAGGTATACTACTACTACGACTACGGTTCCAAGGTGTCTGCAAGTTTAAGACTTTTTAATGCCTGTGATAATAAAAATTGTACCTGGTTTCTTTACCAGAACATGTGTAACAGAGTTACTGTTACACGTCTTTTTAGATTGAAAATCTGATATGAACGTCCCAGGTCTTACTTATGGCTAGTTACTCATCACTTAGGGCCAATACTATCAGAAAGATGTCTGATTTAGGTTTGTTTTTCTCTAAAAATAAAAATAAAATGGGAAACTGACCAACAAGCAAGCAACATTGACCATGTCACTGGTTTGAGGTGCATGACTGGGCTGATTTCCCCCCCTCAGAAAACACATTTTAAAAACCTCTTAAACAGAATGCAAGACTTGAAATACTTCAAAGTGTATTCAGACAAGATGTCTTAAATCGCAGTATCGTAAGACTTTCAGGAACTGCTGGCATCCTAGGGTAATAATACAATGCCATCTGAGATCACGGCAACTAAACGCAAGACAAGTCAGATGAATGAACAACGCATGACAAGGAGCATGTGTACAAACATTTTTATTCTGGTCAGCAGCTTAGGCCATGAACTCATAGGGGATGGGCTCCAGCAGCTGGGGCACGTTGTTCTTGGTGCTGACAAAGTGGGCCTCACGGGGAGCAGCAGGCTGCAGAGGGGATGGGGAGAGAAAGGACAACATTTCAGGTGATCATAGGTAAATGACTGAGCATAGAGCTAAATCTATGACAAGTGAGGAGAGAAAACTAAAAATTCAGACCAACCATTTGAGTATACCTTAACACAAGTAAGGAAAATATTACAAGATTTGTCTGAGCTACTTTATTTGTTGGCTTTGAGAGTTTCTGAACAAAAACTGTTACACCTGTTATTTATGCTATTAAGATTTTTGGTATGTTTTCAGTTTGATGTATGCTTATGGTGGCTGGGCAATATGACAGTCAACTAGGCTGTATCAGTACTGAATCTTATTCTTCACAATAACTATCTTGAAGACTTTATTCAACTTCATTGAAATGACTAAGTTGCAACCAAAACACTAATTTCAAAACAGCCAAAATTAAAAGGAACACCGAGGCTTTGGGTCAGTCCTTACCTGACGCTTAAGTTCCACCCAGGTGCCCTGCTGCTTGGCCTCCATCTTCATCCTCTCGTTCTCCTGAACACGCTTCAGGAAACTGTCCCTGCTCTTTGAGTGCTTCACATGCTCAATACGCACATTAATCCTCTTGGCCAGGATCTTGCCCCTGTAGGGCAGAGCACACATTAGGTCACATCCCACAAGCAAATCAAAACGTTACATTTTAGCAACTGATAAAATGGCATTAAAGTCACAAGGAAATAACATTTCGATGGAGTCTTCCGTAATTTGACTTATTTTATTTTGAAACATGATTTTGGGGAGGGGCATAACTCAGGGAAGGATTGTTCAAAAATGCTTTGCGCACTCTCACAAAGGTCAGATTCTTCAAAATGAACACATTTCAGACACCTGGACTACAACAATGGCGTCTTGAGTAAAGGAATCAGGCTTGACAGTGAACACCCAAAAATACACCGTCATACCATGTTGCCAATTCAGTCACTTTGTGAATTGTGAAGTTGCAGGTTTTACATGAAAGGATGGGAGAATTAGCTAAGCTGAAGTCATTTTTCATTTCATTGTGACCTTTGATCAAAATTCCAAGTCATGTATTTATCATCAGCCTTGTGAGCAGTTCTGTCTCCTCATTACAAACCCAGTTCAAACAGCAGTTAGGCTGGGATGCTTAAGGATAAAATAATTTGCCCCACATGAATGACCACTGAGGACATAAACACAGTCCGGGTGGCAAAGTGAACATGGGGTTTTCATCCATCTTACTAGATGAAGTCTACATTAGAGAAGTGTATACATTAAGGCCCCGCTTTACACCTGGCATTAACATCAGACAGCGTCTAGATCTGATGCAGCTGGATTATATTTACACCTGGCATTAAACTGCATCTCTGGTACTCAGTGAAATCTGACTTCTCTATTCCTCGCACCAAAACATAGATTGTCAGACACGTCACTTCTCATAATTATAGTCTTAAAGACAATCAATTTTTGACAGATCTGTTACGCATGTTATGTGATACAAGCTACCAGTCACCTGTTGTTCCCAGGCTGAACCCACATGCATACAAGTTTTTCTGTTTATGTAGTTTCTTATGTGGATTGGAGACGCATTGCATTTCATTTGACCAAATGAGTCTGACCACCTCCAGAGGTTGTTTGGATTATTGGATCTTCATCTTCAGTGCATTTACATCTGAATTTTATACTTTGTTGCGCTGTCCAATTACAACCTGCTCACCCAGGATGCATGTCAATGCCAGGAGCAAAAAGAGTCTAAGATATAAACAAAAGACAAAGAGTAAAAGGATATTTTCTACTTACTTGACCTGCTTGTTGACAATGATACCAACAGCATGTTGGGTTACATTGTACACACGTCCTGTCTTGCCATGGTAGCACTTGTGAGGCATTCCTCTCTGAATGGTACCTGTGCCCTGGAGAGTCACATAAATATATCATGAAAACATGCAGCAACAACAAAATGTCAACCTAAACCAATTACATTTTTGACCATTGTTTAGCTCAACATGGAACGAGGAACATGGTTACTGCATGGTGCCACTTCAAATTAATTAATCTAATTAATAAAATAACTTTTCTGAAACTAGGTATTGCTTTGTGAAGCCCATTAAGATTGTAACAGTGAGTACTACACAAATAAGCAGTGGAGTGTGATGTCATTTCCCCCTGAGAAACAAAAGCATGTACTGCGCTAATTCATTGCAAGGAATTAAAGCAATCTAGCAAGACTCCCATTAAGTCTTACCTTGATGTCAACGATATCTCCCTTCTTGTAGATACGCATGTATGTGGACAGGGGAATTGGGCCTGTAAAATATAGTTACCAAAGTTAGTAACACTTAATGTTGCTCCCCTCGTACTAAAAACCCATATTCTCAGACTCTCTCCAATATGAAAAGAGTACACATAAATTCGACACTAGTATAAAAGACATTTTAAATATGCTCACCATGCTTGCGGAACTGCCTGCTGAACATGTACCTCGTCCCCCTCCTCTTGCCTCTGGTGTTCGTCATGATGCCTGATTACTGTGGGAGAATATCCTGTAGTTAGATATATATCCCACAGCTGGGAAGGACATATGATGCTGCTACACAAGTTGGAGAATTTATTCAGACGTCGTGGCATTAGTCATTCGTTTTACAGGGTCTTGGTTCAATTCAATAGGAGTGTACTAGAGAATGTTAACCTAACTAGCCGTGCGTAGCCTAAACCCAGAGTATGACAGCGGCATTAGGCTAAACACAATCTACAATTTGTTCTCTGGCTAAAAAAAAAAAAAGAACAAAACAGCGCTGTTTGTAACAGAAGAAATTGATGGAAGCTGTTAGAAAAAAATACTGTTTCTGTGTCTTTCGTGGCCTATCCGAATAACCTGCTAGGCCCACATGGAGAGCCACGCTTCTGCTCTGTACACTTTCAACGGCATTATCTTTCCTTGGACGCGCTCTAAAGGCAGATTAACCAACCGAGATGTGAAGGGAGAATTATATAGTCTGTAGCTGTGCATTTGTGTGCAAGTACTATTAGAATTAATGTGAAAAAGATCTTTAAACACGGAGCATATCTTACCCCCGTTCGCTTACAAGATGGCGGGTACGGCGAAAAGAGAGATTTCAGGCCCCCAAACTCCGCCTTGTACAATAGGATTCAGGCATGCAGAAATATTGCCTGACCAAAATGCCTGTGAAATTTAAGCAATTCAGCCGGTCACATTCAGGTTCATATAATCCAACCACCGATTCTATAAATAAACTGGTCCTAAATCAGATGCAGGTCAATATATTTTGTGGTCTCCCTAGTGTATTTACAACTAGGCAATCTAGGCAAGGGGACCCGGTAATAGATTAGGATGGTGTATAACTGAGATAAATCATGTTTACAAGCTGAAACTTTCTCTGGTTTTGTATCTGAGACTGAATCAACTTGTAAATAATGCAACAACTAAATATATGCTAGTCCAAATTCCTTTGGTGTTATCTACTTAGCTAGATAACAAAAAACTAAGCTACAGCGCATACGTTAGGTTTTTCGCACTTACAGATGTATAATAAATTGTCACACATACTTCTTGCACTACCACAACAAAGACTCTATCTATCAAGATAGTTCACGTCTTATTGGAAACGCTTGTCCGCTACACCGGAACAGCGTACCACTACCTAAAGTTAATTACCTGAAATTGACCAACTAGCAGGATAGCTAGTTAATAGATGCAGTAGCTAATTTATCTAAGACATTTCATGAATATTCATTCAAACAGCAGACGTCTCCATGTCGCGCATGCGCGACACAAGAGCACAGGCTTGACAATTGTTTCGTAATTTAAAGACTAAGTCCAAGTCTCACAGCGCCATCAGTGGCTTACTTCCAATAATCAAATAAGCCTCTCGCCGAAAAAAACTATATTGGACCGAATGTGTGACACTCACTGACACACTGAAAAAGAGGTCTAGGTCTAGTCTACCGAATAGGATTTAAGCGAAGACGGAAGTAGGCAAGAGTGAAACCTCTCGTTTCGCCGGGACACCTTCTTGAGATAGAACGAAGGGACCTTCCATCGCGAGCTCAACAGAACTGCCTGCTCTCACGAGGGAGCCCCGTTCTCGCCTACGCGCGGCGATTGGGTGGAAGATGGCGCTAGCCGAATGGAAATCCTAATGACAGTCTCCAAATTTGCCTCTTTTTGTACCATGGTGAGTACCTTACATGGCATTCTCGTGCTATTATTAATCGGGCTATACGGTAACACGACAACCGTGGCTTTAATACCATTTGTTTGTGGAACCGAGAAGTGATCAAAAACATTCAACTCTGATCGCTATGCTAACCAAGCAGTTCCGATCACAGCAGCCACGCACTATCTTCTCCGCTGTTTTTTTTGCTAACGTTAGTGAATGCAGATTCAACTGAACCTTGCTATTTTCACTTTACTCATCTAATATAGCGACTTGTCCGATTATAATTGATCACCGCTTCCTTGGTGCAGTATGATCTTGCACAGTGACAGTGCACCTGCTACAACTGTGACTTGCAGCTAACTAGCTAGCTAATGTTACTCAAGTCAACTAATCTTCTTGCTCGCCAACAGCTTGAACAAACCGCTGGATAGGTAACTTGAGACGAATAGCCACCCAAGTTGCAATAAATGTAGCCTAACCGTTCAAAAGAGCTAGATTGACGTGTTGGCCGTTGACAAGCTAACGTTACAAGCGCAGCGAATGACGACATGCTTAGCTGCGCAGTTGTGGACTTGTTCCAGCTCCAGGTCCACTCCGTGCAGCTGATTGCTGCCAATATATCGCATCAATGCATTAATTGATTATACGAAATAATACACGACGGATATGCAAATGCTCAAAACAACCACTGAGTGCTGGGCTAATCTTAAAACGTCTGCACTTGAAAACATCCTGTCCTGACACATCTCATTTTCGTGTCGTCATCCTCGGAAATTTATTGTATTTAGAAGTCCATATGGACGAGTGTAAGCACTGGCCAAAGATTGCTTCACTTTGCATCAGCAATATTTTTCAACCGTCAGTTAAAAAATGGTGTATGCTTTTTGTACTCACAGCAAAATATTGGGGCTGCAAAAATGCCTAGTCTTTGAGCGTTTAACCACACATCAGTTATCTGATTTTATGTGTTGACTCCTATGCATTTGCAGGGCGCCAATGCCTCTGCTCTGGAGAAAGAGATTGGCTCTGAGCAGTTTCCAGTCAATGAGCACTACTTCGGCCTGGTCAATGTAAGTGAATGACATGCTGTGCAGGTTCTGTGTTACTGCTTTATGTGTGTCTGTATTTGGTATTTCCACCTGACTCCTACTCATACTGAGTGTGTGTCTAATGTGTTACTGCTTTCAGTTCGGGAACACCTGCTACTGTAACTCAGTGCTGCAGGCTCTGTATTTCTGCCGACCATTCCGGGAGAAGATCTTGGCATACCGCAGTCAGCCACGCCGAAAGGAGAACTTGCTTACCTGCCTGGCCGACCTGTTCCACAGTATCGCCAACCAGAAGAGGAAGGTGGGCGTCATACCACCCAAGAAGTTCATCACACGGCTACGCAAGGAGAATGGTGAGACAGGGAAGGGAGGTACCCTTCATTAAACCTTGGAGGGAGGATATGCTCTGCTTAGAGTACACCGTCGTAGGAGGGAGAACAGCAGAAGCTAAAGGCAAAAGGATGTAATTTACTTCTACATCTTAGTTATTGAGATGATGCACTTACATGTAGCAATTTACAGTTGCAACAATAGACACAACACCAAAATTGCAAGTAAACAATAGTAAGGAATGTTAGGGTTAGTAACAATATTCCTGTGACCAAAGCATGGACACGTAAGAGGGGTGTTGGGGAAAAGGAAAATAAGAACTAAGGAAAGACACGAGGGATTTTTTTTTGTCCACAGAAATTGACTAGTGAGTGAAGGAGGCAGGCATGGAGGTAAACTGTCATGGTAAAAAAGGAGCTATAGCAGAGAATTGTGTGGCTGCAGTCTCCCAAACTACCTGCTGAACATGTAGACTATCTGAATATCAACTCTCACTCTCTGCGTCTTGTCATTCTCTATCTCAGAGCTGTTTGACAACTACATGCAGCAGGATGCTCATGAGTTCCTGAACTACCTGCTCAACACCATCGCTGACCTGCTGCAGGAGGAGAGGAAGCAGGACAAGACCAACGGCCGCCTGGCCAATGGCACGCTGGACTCCCAGAACAACAACAGCAACGCCACACCCGCTCCCACCTGGGTCCACGAGATCTTCCAAGGCACGCTGACCAATGAGACCCGCTGCCTCACCTGTGAAACAGTAAGATTGATGTCTGCATATGAGTGGGATGTTGCAGTGGCTTACACCAGTGGTCTGCCAGCCAGGTGCCACCGAGAGCCATGTTTTTGCAGGTGTTCATTACAGTCAAACACTACAGCAGGTAATTTCACTGATTACCACAATTTCATCCCCTTCAACCAGTGAAGGGGAAGCTCTCAGTGAAAGCAGTTGGTGTAGTGTTTGGTTGGAATAAAAACCTGCAAGCATAAGGCTCTCGTTGGCACAAGCGACTGTGTGTGTAAGTGTTTTTCTGTTTTGGATAGACTAGAAGATGGTATTTATTGCCGTTTGACCACAACCATCATCGTGTAGTTTTTAAAGTGCATTAACCTCCTTTTCAGTATTGTTGAATGAATGTATTTTTCGGTTGTCACATTATTAGTTTTCACTGTAAAACGACATCGGAGCTGATCAGGTTGCCTTCTCTGACTAGCTATTTGGGATTGTTATCGGTTATCATGGTTGGATGTTCACTTTCCTCTTCAGATAAGCAGCAAAGATGAGGACTTTCTGGACCTGTCTGTGGATGTGGAACAGAATACCTCCATCACACACTGCCTCAGGTATAGCATCACCGCTGCATGTAGAAGTAGAGCAGCACCAGGCATTGTACATATGAAGAGATTGTTTAGGGTTTTGAAATCACACTTGTCATTTGTAGACATGGATTGCATATTGACTCATTTTCTCTTCATGGCTCTGGCTCCTTCTCCTTCCAGAGGTTTTAGTAACACAGAGACACTCTGCAGTGAGTACAAATACTACTGTGAAGAATGTAGAAGTAAGCAGGAGGCACACAAAAGGTCCGTATACAAGTGAACTCTTTCTGCGTACTGTTTGTGCGTGTTTGTGTATTTATATTTGTGGCTGGGCATTTATGTTCGATCCACGGTTGACGCTGTTATGTTTGTGATGTAGGATGCGCGTAAAGAAGCTGCCAATGATCCTGGCACTGCACCTGAAGCGCTTTAAGTACATGGAGCAGCTGCAGCGCTACACCAAGCTGTCCTATCGCGTTGTCTTCCCCCTGGAGCTCCGCCTCTTCAACACCTCTGGAGACGCCACCAATCCCGAGAGGCTCTACGACCTGGTTGCCGTGGTGGTACATTGTGGGAGGTGTGTGGGTCTACCTGAAAACGACACCCTAAAAAAATGATCCCTTGCCCTTTAGGATGTTCTTAGGTGTCTAACTGGATCATATTCCCTCCTATCTTCAACACATAAAGCGTGTCTAGTTTGCGTCAACACACATTTGTGTCACTTTGCATTAGGGTCAGGGTAATAAAGGATACGCCAACTTTTACTTTCTAGGTCTGATAGAAATATATGTCTTGTTTTCAGTGGTCCAAACAGGGGTCACTACATTGCCATTGTGAAGAGTCATGATTTCTGGCTGCTGTTTGACGATGATATTGTAGAGGTAAGCCCCAGCATATCACTGAGCGACGCCTCAGTCTGCCTCTTTTTAATACATACATTGATTTAGTATTCACTGTAGTTCACACAATAGTTCTGTCTTGTGGAACACTAATTTGTTTAACCTTAACAACATCATCTTTCCCTCCCGGTAGAAAATTGATGCCCAGGCCATAGAAGAGTTCTATGGTCTCACCTCTGAAATCTCCAAGAACTCTGAGTCAGGCTACATCCTCTTTTACCAGTCCAGAGACTGAAGGTGGAGCCGAGAGCCTCCACGCAGCGAGCAGGAGAAAAGCTCTGTCCCCCCCCCCTGTGGGGAGTAGTGGACCATAAACACACCACAACGCCCAGTGGTGTCATACCTGCCTGCACAGCTGTAATTCATACCTGTGCTTCACGTACACAGTACTGCAGCTCAGCCTTGGAACTTCTTCCCCTAAGCACCAGCTGTCCCTCCTAGCCGTGTCCTCCCTGGCGACTCCCCTCTTCATTCTGGCTGGATGCTGCTGCCGCAGGGACAATGAGCTGTGGTAATGATGAGATGAAATGAAATGGAATGAAAATTGTGTCAAGATTGTTTTTAAAAGACGTTGAGTGAGGGTTGTACAGAAGTGGGTTGGTTGTATGAGTGGTCTGCTGGTTTTCGCCTTGGGTGTGGGGTGAATGGGTATTTAATAATTCATATGATGTAATGTTGGCCTACTGTCATTCCCCCCTCCCCTCACTGTAATTCTGCAATGGGTTTCACGCGGAGCTGATAGTCTTTGGGATTGTGGGCAAGAAGAAGTGGATGGGGGGTGTTTGTGTCCCAAGTAGGGGTCACACCAGCTTGTGTATTTCTACAGTGTACAGAATGGTATTTGTATAAATATAAGAAGATATCATTGGAAAAAGTTAGAGCTTGAGAAGATATATTAACACTATGGTGCACTTTTGATACCGTTTTGTAGGTGTTGGCAAGTTTATGTGAGGGTTTGCTTGAAAAGGCCTGTTGTGAAGCGATCATTTTCTGTTTTAAAGAAAAATAAATAAAGCCAATAAGATTCAGGCTGTGTGCGCGTGCCTGCCTTTTTCTGTCTCACAGGTGCGCACTGATGACTCATATGGGCTCAACATCGCCCCCTAGTGGTGTTACCTGGTAGCCTTGCCTTCCTACTGCAACAGGAGCTATTTTTACTCCATTCAGACCTTAAGCCATCAGGTACTCTATAACACCGCCCACGCACTACCGAGGTAATGCTTGGTCAGCTTACTGTGGGTAGATCTATGCATGGCTTTAGCAGCTTCCCCAGAAATTCCTTATTAGCTGAATTATTTTTTTTTCTTCATTTAAAGGTGTTCGAAAGCAATGCCACATGGATGGAAAGATAAGGTAGAGAAGATGGAGGACGGGGGAGAGAGAAAGAGAGGGAGAGGGAGGGGGGGGGGGTGATGACACAGATCATCCTTACTGTTAATAGAACAGACAGGACCAGAATAGCAAGGCGACACAGGGGGCTTGGAGGAAAGCGAGTCTCTGCATCTTATTAACGTCTGAAACTGAACTCCGACATGATCCGAAAGCACATACTTACTGAAACTAAGAGAACAGACTGCTGCAGATAAAACATGAATTCTGCAGGTGACTGAAATCGAAATAAGCTGTATTGGTATGAGTGGTTCAGGGCCAGATGTTGTATAAATAATGATTCAATAAAACGTGTTTGGTTATGGAAGACACAACTACAGTAATTTTACCTTCTCGCAATGCATGTCAAGATGTAGGGTACATAACCTACATGCACATTCTCTCTCACACACACACACACACACACACACACACACACACACACACACACACACACACACACACACCTGTCTGTGTCCTTGAGACGGCAGGGAACAGGCACTGAGCTCCTCAGCGGAGTTGTTCAATAGGACCGGTCTCTCAGTCTGGCCCGTGGTGGGACCCCCCCCCCCATTTCTCTTCCGCCGCTGCTCTGCTCGCTGCTTCTTGCACAGCCGCAGTCCACGGCGATGCGCCGTTAAAGCCGCTCCGCGCTCTTCTCCATTATCACCGCTTCAGAGAGGATCAACATCCCCGGGCTGCATCTGGCCCCTGGCGCTACACCTGCCGCCATCGTTATCACTAACATGGAAATACAAGGTTGCCATTCCTTCTAGACGGAAGTCTCACCTCAGAGAGTCAAGGTAGGCTGGGTGGCGACTCAATGGGATTAATAAGCATCCTGGACATGCATGTAAAAATGCAGCCCATTGTTTTTGCAGCCTTTTGCTGACGTGGAACAACCATTGTGTGTCTCTGATGCAAGGTGAAAACCATATAGCGGGACCATATGGTCAGTATGGATGTATGGCGTTTGAGACGTAGAAGCTATTTCCATGACGGGTGCGGCATCTTCTGCTATGAATGGAGAGCAAGACTTAGTCTCTGAGAGCACCATGAAATATTGCCGGCACCGGTGAAAGGTTATTCATACCGGGTCCCAGGCAATCTGGCCTGAGGTTTGTTGTAAAGCCTCGTCTGGTTTTCCATCCTCTCTCATTGCCTAGTGACCCTTGTCCAAATTTAATGTTCTCATTTATTCACATTTACGCCTTTGATGTAGCCTAGCCTACAGGCCTCCGTTATAATAAACAACCAGTGGGTTTCATTTCCAGAAACTCAGAAGGTCCATGAAATTGCTAAACTGCCAATCTGCAACTACATTACTTGTTTATTGAGAGAAACAGCTAAAATTAAAATTTCCATTGTTGCGCAGCGGGCTTTTCTTTTTTCTTTTTTTTTCCAGAGAGAGAGAATATTTTATCTGTTTGGTCTAGCTCAAACTGTCTGCTCATAGTTTTAAGCATACCATGGCAAAAATAATAATTGTGTGTGATCCTGCATAATGTGTGTTCTTTTGTAGACTACCTCACTGAGAGTGTAACAGCTTGTGTTTGCGTGACTTGAGGATCTAGGTTAAAGGAGGTGTCATTTTCAACACATAACATATGTTGCAAAATAACGCAAATGTGTGTTGCTGATTATAGTGTGTGTGTGTGTGTGCGTGTGTGTGTGTGTGTGTGTGTGTGTGTGTGTTTTCAGACGGGGGGCACAATGAGTGAGGAGCCGCCAGTTACCCCCAGCTGGCTGAACCCTGACCCCACAGCATGGGCCAGCGGTGGCGGGGGGCCGATGGACAACAGCACTGGCCTGGGGATATTTCCACCGGAGGACTCCCTCCCCCCCAGCCAGCTGCCTCTCCTGGTCAACCCCTGGGACATTGTGCTGTGCTCTTCTGGGACACTAATAGCCTGCGAGAACGCCCTGGTAGTCCTGGTGATCTGGCAGAACCCGGCCCTCAGAGCCCCAATGTTCCTGTTGATCGGCAGCCTGGCGCTGGCTGATCTGCTGGCCGGTCTGGGCCTGGTGCTTCACTTCACCTGTGCCTACCTGTTGCGCTCTGACTCGGCACAGCTGCTAACCGTGGGCCTGGTGGTGGCCTCCTTTTCGGCCTCCGTCTTCAGCCTGCTGGCTATCACTATCGACCGCTACCTGTCGCTTTACTACGCCCTCACCTACAACTCAGAGCGAACGGCAGCCTTCACCTACACCATGCTCGTGCTTCTGTGGGGCCTCTCCTTGTGTCTGGGCCTGCTGCCAGTCACGGGGGTCAACTGCCTGGCTGAGGAGGCTACGTGCAGCGTGGTACGACCGCTGACCAAGAACAACATTGCGGTGCTGTCCGTCTCCTTCTTGCTGCTCTTTGGCCTAATGCTGCAGCTCTATGTGCAGATCTGTAAGATTGTGATGCGCCACGCCCACCAGATCGCCCTACAGCACCACTTCCTCGCTGCCACGCCCCACTACGTCACCACCAGAAAGGGCGTGTCTACACTGGCCATCATCCTGGGTACCTTTGCTGCCTGCTGGATGCCGTTCACTGTCTACTCCCTCATCGCCGACTACACCTACCCTCCGCTCTACACCTACGCCACGCTGGTGCCTGCCACCTACAACTCCGTCATCAACCCAGTCATATACGCCTTCAGGAACCAGGAGATCCAGAAGGCGCTGTGGCTGGTGTGCTGCGGCTGTGTGCCGGCCAGCGTGGCACAGCGGGCACGGACCCCTAGTGATGTCTGACCAAGCAGACCCAGTTGGGAAGAGAGAGGTGCCCTGGGCTGGCTCTGCTGCTCTGCTCCCCCCTGGCTCTGCCCAGTGTTAGAGAGCAGCAGCAGGGAAGATGAGGGGACGTGGCAGAGTCATTAGCATGGCTCTGGGTAGAGGGCTGTAGATTCAGTTCCAACTGAAGATGTTACTGAGAGAGGCTAATTGGTGAATTATCCATAGCCCACCTGGATGTATGGCAGTCTGCTTTATGTTAGGCTCAACGTAGGGCAAGGTGTCTCACTGTCTTCCCCAGTAAAGGCTGCCACCACCGGGCTCCATCCTGCCCCCTCCTGTTCAATCCGTGCCACGCCCTTCCCCTGTACTGCTGAGAGCGCTGAATGCGTCACGTGTTTAGGCAGCAGCTGTATATAGAATGTGAATATAGTTAACAGCACTGGAGCTTTGGTTGACATGTGCTTTTTTCCCCCTTCAGATTGGGAGAGATTATTATTAATAGATTGCGCCACTGTGCGTGCGTAAATGCGCACGGCAGATTAACAAACTGTGTCGTATGGAAAGGACAGAGAAAGAGGAGAGGAGGGGGAGAGGAGGGGAGATGAGAGCAGGTGATAGATGTGTGAGGAGAGATGGGAGACAGCGGCCGGTAAATTGCAGGCATTTCCACACTGAGGACCGTCTGAGTCTGGAGCAGCATCCCGTCTCTGCTGCTGCACTCTGGACGTGCGTCGAAAGCTAAACAACCACGGAGAGCTAAAAATAAACCCGGCGCTCTGTGATCCGCGCCCTGCGTCCTCCACAGACTCTCCTCCTCCCTTCTTCTCTCTTTCTTTTTTTCTCTCTCGCTCTTTCTCTCTCTCTCTCTCTCTCTCGGTCTCTCTCTCTCTCTTCGTTTCACTGTAAAGAAAGATTCTCTCGATCGCGCGCGAATGTGATTTAGTTCAGCTTGCATCTGGGAGGTAATATTGCCTCCCAAGAAAGTCCCTGGAGAGCCCCCACCATTAACCTCAAAACGCGTTTTTATTATTAGAATCGGAGGCACCAAACCGAATATAGGAAGGTCTGATTATGTAACTACTGTATATCTCACCTCCTCCACTTCTTGAAACGAATTTTTTTCACTTTTTCGATGTCCGGAGATTGTGGTATAATTGTAATACTATCCATTTGGCAAAACCTAACGAAGAAGAACTATAGTAATCCTATAATACATTTTAAAATGTACTACACATGAATACCACAGTGAAGGTCTCTATAAGATAATATAGTGATGCCATAGGAAATAAAAAAAATACAGTAAAGTACAGTAAGGTCACTCCAAACTCACTATTAGGTAGACACACACACTACAAGGCCCTATATGAATATTATAGGAATATCAGAAGGATTTTTTTGTTAGGAACTCAAATTTGTTAGGAACAGAAATTTGAATGGACCTGAATGTCATTCTGTTTATTTGTTGATGATGGCCCTTAAAGATCATCACATGTGATCTGCATGCTAGTTTTCAGTGTAATTTGCATGCAACATGCACAGGTCCTCTATTTTCTCCCGAGTCACGTGTAGTAGGTCCCACAGGCTACTGAAGGTGTGCTATGTCATGGTGTCATGATGTGAACATGACCCTGATGCTTACTTTATTTAGATATACACTGTACCTCACATGTATTGCATTAAAAGAGCTACAATCATCAGTGGATGCTACACCAGCCACAAGAATCGCCCTGATCTCCAGAAATCTGGAATTTGTAATATGAGTTTACTGTACAATGCAAATAAGTGTCATCCTCAGTCCCGAGGCTGATGACAGCTGGAGGTGTTGTTCTTCCAGCTCTGCTTTGATAAACTCTGGACCACCTGCTTTTTCATCTGACTCCAATATAATTTGATGGAAGCCCAAATCACAACACCTACCAGCTGTTCTGAGCTAGGCTCTATGCGCAGTACCCGTTACTTTTTGGTCTGAAGGATTTGCTCAAGCCTAGTGGTGTAACATTTGAGACGATCTGCAGACCAACAAACGTGCAGGATTTCCTCCTTCATACAGATCATGTCAGCAATAACTAGCCTATCAGCGGTAGTTATTTTATAGATGTGAAGCAATACTCAGACAGCAATAACATCCATCTTCCAACATGAATTCTTCCTGCATAGTGAAGTATTACAATGACCACTCCAGTAAGGATGCCTAGCAGTGTGTTATGGTGAACCGGCCCAATGAGGTACCATGATGCTTCAGTAATATATCTTCAAATAGGAGATAGGATAATCACTTTTAGGCCGAAAAAGTGAACGAGATAGATTTGACTGCCACAAAGTCATTTGTCACAGTGACGCCACTGCCTCATTTTTCTGCAAAGGGTTTTACAACCCAAAATCGGGCTTTGATCATTTCTAATATTTGAATGAAATTGTGAAAACTTGTCACTAGTTTTCTGTTGCCTCTGCCTTTGTGAGCATTTGAACTGCTCTGAGTGTCGTAACCTAAAGTGTCTGTGCGAGTATGTGAATAGGGACTGTGTTTTGTGCATACGAGTCGCATGGCCTCTGGGTGTGCGCATGTGTGTGTCCGTGTGTTTGTGATCCAGCAGCTCAGCAGACCATATCTGTCTCCTTGGGGCGGAAACGGGTCAGAGGAATCATTTCCTGTTGACCCCTGATCTTAGAGGATAATGCTGCCAGTCTTCCTGTCAATTCTGAGAGAAGTGGCCTCGTTGCGTGTTTGTCGTATGGCATGTAGAGCTTTGAAGAGAGACAGGACTAGGACACGGACTCTCCACGGAGTATTCCAGCACTTCAAGCCAAAGTGAATGGAGCTGTTTGACAGAACTGGACTCCTAGTCCTGCTGTGTGTCTGTCTGTCTCTATAACATTGATATTCTATTCTACTTTAAATCAATCTAGTCTGGTACAAGCAGGTGTCCATTAAGTGACCTCTGAATGATTCTATGAGCTAAATTGGCCACTTCCAAATACAAAGGTAATGCTTCTTCTTTCCTTCCTTGCTGCATTCCTTCTCTGGAGGTACCCAGTGATCTGAGAGAACTTGATAGATGAGAGCGTTTGAGGGCCTCCCACCGAATGCAAAATGTCCATCTTTCTGGTGTCAGACCAAATGTGACATGCTAGAAAAGGAGGATGTGTAAGGAAAGCAGAAGAATGGCATTGCTAAGCATTGGAACGTAGCCTGTGTGTGTTAACTTGTGCACGGTGTCAGACTGAACCCTGTAGCTCTTTGATGAGCACTAACAGGTCAGGCTGGCACATCACAAACCCTTATTCCTTTACCTTTGGAGAAAAGTCTATTTTGTTATATTCATTAAGAAGTTCTATTTTTTTCCACTTTAGTCTGGCCTGAATTCTTTCAGATTCTGATGTTGTATTATACGGCGCTGTAAAGCCATTTCTGAATGTAGTAATAATCAAATTGTTTATTTGATATCTGCTCTTTTTGACTCATTTGATTCTGTAAATACGGCATGCTTATGAGGAGGGACTCAACACCACCATGCATGGTGCTACCAAAGCCAGTCAAACATGGGGATGAGATTGGGTGCACCATTTTGACAGTTTTCCACCTATTCTGTCACAGTAGGATCTGTCCCATTGAGAATCACTTTACCCACTTCAATAGGCACCAGTTTGCAATGGCTGGTTTAATGGATGATTGCGCTGATTTGGCTACACTGACAGGGGATGTTAGAGAGAGCATTGGTACACGGCCTATGCTGATTTGTGAATGTTTTCCTCTCTTGCAGCCTACAGTATTGTCAATGTGGCATCTGTAAAGAGCTGAGATGAGATTTTCATGCTTGAGCAGATGCAAACAAGGGCTTTGTATCCAAGAATAGTAAGGCTGTGGTGTTGGGTGTTGTAGTTCTCTGTATGGACTCACCTGTTACTCTGTGTTGAGTGACTGCGCAATGTAACAGTACAGAAAATAATCCTGGCTATAGTGTACAGAGTAACAGGGGTATGTGTGTTTTTGGCGATTTTTGTAGCCAATGATGGGCTTTTAGTTTGGGGCAGGGGGACGTCATTCTGACGGTTACCAATCTAGAGCTAATTATCAAAAACTCAAGGGCCTGAGAATGCGTGTGGGGGGGACAGGAAGTGGGGACGCTACAGTAACAGCATCTTGTGTAGACGTATGCATAGTTTTCAATGTGAAATGCACTTTATTTTTTGGACGAAAATGGCACAAATTAAGTATCTGCAAAATGAAATGTATAAACGATAATCAACATGCACTAACTGAGATATTGTAAAACATTGTGTGAACGTGGTGTATATTTTTCCAAAGTGTTAGTTGTACTTTTTATTCCTTTGGTTAGTTCACTCAATTGAGAGATCTTGTTAATTTTGTATTAAAAGAATGTGCTGTGCATAAAAACAATTCCTGCCTTGATTAATTTGTTCATCCTCACTCTGGCTCAGTGCCCCCCTTTTGCACTCTGTTTCCCTGGCAACTCCCTTCTTAGCTGTTCTGTTACCATGGAAACTGAAATCTTAAGGAGTCAGGTATGTGTCATCTCTATGACGACAGTGGAACAGTAAAGAGACACAGCAGCCAAAAGATGCTCCTTCATTCGTCATCTTTTAATTTTTTCTCTGGGTCAAAGGTTACAGAACAGAACTAGCATATACATGAAACCCCACCAATCCCATTCAGTTACAGCCTCCCCTAAACACCCGTGAGCAATCACAGACACAGATGGCTCAATCAATTACCATATCTATGATCAATAAGACTCTTTTCATGTCACCGCTACCTTTCATCCTTTGCTTCAGAACGCATCTCATTTCAAACACTCCCCCTGTACACGCTGGCGTAGACCCATTACGTTACTGACCACGGCTATCACTGAGCACGTCCATTTCTTCTTCACTTCCAGTTACTGTAATCTACACGTTAAAAACTTGAACATGAACAAGTGTTTCAGTAAAAACATTAAAAAAAGACAAGCACATCGGTTAGCTCAAGAGGGAAGATTCTATTTTTTTCCTAACACTCTTAAGCCTTCACTATACATGAGATAAGCACCGCTGGGGCTTCCCAGGGTGTCTATAGTGTTATAATAGGTAACTCAGGTAGAGAGAAACATCTACTGGGGTTTATTCACAGTGTCAAACTAAATGTTAGGTTTTCAGAGAGTGGTCAGTATCACAGTATAAGAACCTAACAAGGTATATTACTAGTCTCTTTACAGTTTGTGCATCTTGAATACGCCCCCAGAGTTCCCGTTTTGGACCATTCAGCTTATATCATATCAACCTACAGCATGTGACTGTATGTAGGCTTGTTTGTGTCTGTTTTCAGGTATATATGTGTGACAACCTGTGAATGTGGTACAGTGAGCATTCATTCAAGTGAGAGTGTGATCGACTGATTGATTGTGTGTGTGTGTGTGTGTGTATCTTAGGTGATTATCCTGTTTGTAAGGTTTATTTGTGTGTGTGTGTGTGTTAATCGGACCAATCGTTCTCCTCCAACTCTGAGTCGTCCTCAGAGTCAGAGTATTCCACAGCGATGCGTCGGGACAGGATGGTGGCCACATCGTTTCCAACCGGCTCCCTCTTAGCCTGCTGCTCTTGCTGCTCCTGCACCTTCTTCAGCTGGATGCCTACAGGAAGAAATGTGAAGTCATGCTCAAGAGAGAACGTGTTGCAATGACTATTTCCATCATAGGTGTCTTTCTTTCCGCTGTTATTTCGCTACCGGTGGTATAGACAGTTATACGTTGATAAATCACATCAATCAAATCATAACAATGAAAATCCTTTCAGATGGTGATGCCTGGGAGAACATTTTATATTAAAAATGCTAAGAGGGATGCTTGTTCTGTAAAGGTTATCAATTATACAACAGCACACACACGTGCATGCACATGCTTATGCACCCCCACGCACACTCGCTCACATAACTTACCCATGCGTATGGCAGCTAGCAGATCACTGCGGGCATCGTTGACCGTTGGGGCCTCACTGGGAGCAGAGGACATCTTGGGGATGATGAAGTGGGAGGCACCGGCTGGAAGGGGAGGAGGTGGAGGACCGGGAGGAGGTGGGGCCGCCAGGGCTCCAGATACAGGTGGTGGAGGCGGGGCATAGCCTCCAGCGCCACTCATTAAACCAGGAGGAGGAAGTGGGCCACCAGGAGGTGTGGCAAAGGCAGTTTGGGCTGACGGGATGAGAGGGGCGGGGGGAGGGGGAGGAGGACCAGTATTGGCGTAGCCATCCATACTGCAAGGAAGACAAAATGAGAGAGAAAGTTTGTGTTATCAAGTGGAGAATAAAATCAATAATACTAAGCTATTAAAATACATTCATTATCATTGTCTTGCTACCACAAGTACAGTTGGTTTGAGAGTGAAGCATATACTGAAGCTACTACATGGTAGCATTTCCTCAAAGTTCACATTATGTTGTGTCAAAGTAAAGCACAGTAAAGCAGCAGGCAAATATTAAAACAAAAAAAAACAAAAAAAAATACTTTAGATAACCTAAGACTGGGATAATGTTCAGTAAAACCACGAAGAAGCACTTTTACTGCTCTAGTCTGTTAAGCATAGGACCCACTCGTGTTGATTTGCCTTTTTGCAGTCGTGTGTGTGTGTGTGTGTGTGTGTTTACCTGTAGTCCATAGGTGGCAGGGACATGGAGCCGCCGTTCATGGTCTCAGTGGGCGGAGGAGGGGGTGGGCCTTGGTGGTGAGAACGTCCCAGTGTCCCACCCTGATAGGCCATGGCCCTGCCCCTGTAGTCATGTTCACCTCCAAGAGCGGCGTGCCCTGCAGCCATCTGGGCGGCCAGGATGCTGGGCGGTGGGCCAGAGTAGGTGTGGGCGTGGCCAGCATGGTTCATGGCGTTGGGGTAGTGATGCTGCTCGGGACCGTGACCCCTGATAGAGACAGCAGGAAGGACAGAAATGAAGGAATAACACCGTCCATTTCTTCATAGGTGCTCAACTTGACTTTGTTAGAAAATGAAGTAACATATAACGTGCATCTGTGTGTGTGTGTGTGTGTGTGTGTGTTCACCAACCTGTTCTCTGGTGACATTGAGCCTTCAGAGGAAGCACCTCGGTCTCGATGTATGGTGTGTCGGTGGTCTGGCCTCAGCTCCTTATCCAGAGCCATCATGTTCCACTCCTGCCGACGGTTCCTGGCCTTGCGAACCTTCTTCACCTCCCTCTGTAACGTCCCGTCAACACAACGCTTCTGCTCCTAAGACAGAGAGAGAGAGAGAGAGAGAGAGAGAGAGAGAGAGAGAGAGAGAGAGAGAGAGAGAGAGAGAGAGAGAGAGAGAGAGAGAGAGAGAGAGAGAGAGAGAGAGAAAGAACATTCAGGCTATTCTGTTTGGTTTAGTTCAAACTGCTGCTAGTTGTTTTAAGCATTAAGACCATCTCCAAGAATCGTGATTCTTTCTTTTCACTATGACGGAGTAGCGAGTGAAGGCAAGTTAGGCAGAGATGACAGGTCGGACAGTATTCTCTTATGACTGGTGACTTGGCACACCCGTGAAAACATGTCACTTGTGTGTGTGTGTGTGTGTTATCTTGGAAGTCTTAAGAAAATAACATTACCTAAGATGCCTCATCACAAAAGCGATTCCAAAAAATTAAAATACATGGTAGGGGGGCCCCATAGCAATTCTTGCACGAGGGCCCCTTGAACCTCTTACACCAGTGCACCAGTCACACGGTGGCAAGCAAGTAAAATCTCCAAATTTGGTCACCTTAAACTATTAGACCATATTGTGTTCAATGAGATCCTCATGGATAGAACTGTACCTTCTGCTTCCTCTTCTCTTTCCTCTTGTCCTCTGTGTCCTGCAGCATCTTTTCCTTCCACAGGTCAAAGAAGTAGGAGGGGTCGGTGTAGAACTTGAGCCCTTCCTTGTGGTCATCCCTACAGAGACGGGGGCACAGGAGGTTACACAGCCAGACGAGACGAGGCACTGGCCCCGTTTAGGCAGAGTGAGAGGACAGAGAGTGTTCTAGCTTTTCTGACATAGTGCATCTGTGTTGAAGGATAAAGCTGGGGATAAAACATGTGAAGCTATGAATATTGCAACAGTGGTGAACACTGATGGAAGAATAAGGATGAATGTATAAAAATGTCATTAGGGATTCTGCTGTTTTATCATTGAGAGAGCATGAATGGAAGTGACAGGATGAAAAAGGAGAGACAGGGAGAGAGAGAGAGAGAGAGTGGGAAGAGAGAGAGACAGAGCGATAGAGAAGGAGAGAGAGAAGAGCACTATGTGGTCTGTAGTTCAGTGAGTTCAGCATGGCGCTAACACTGTCAGGGTTAGGAGTTGGATTCCCACTGGGGTCACCCACGCTAAAAATGTCTGCACTCATGGTACTGTGAGGCCCACTGGATGAAGCGTCCAAACGGAAAATGTTATGTTACTCTTACATTCATTAATGAAAGCTCCTGAAATGGGTCCACCATCTGGGGGATGTAAAAACATGTCCCAGAGCTGCCATGAAAAAGCACTGGATAGCATCATGGCTACCCCTGCCCTTTTTGTCCTTGGTGCTCTTTTCAGATTGAAACAGCAACAGACATTTTCTAACAGCATCACTAGCACTGATCATCTGAGAAGCTGTAAGCTAAAAGGGTCATACAACCAGTCTGAAGGGCATTTATACCACAGTAGTTCCACTAGGCTGTTTCACCATATGACTTACCTCTCTTTAATATCTCACATCGATCAGCAGTGATCATTTAAGGCCACGTGAATGTTTTCATCCTCTCCATAAAATCATAAGACATTTCCTTCCTTCTCTTATTCAGTGTGTTCAGATAAAAAGGTTGAGAGAAATGCCAAACAACAGAGAAGCTATTATTACTATTAGGGCTAGCCTATAAACACAATTTTAAACCTTGGCCTACATCTTTTCCCTTGTGTAATTTTCACACTGTGTGATTGCTTTTGGTCTGAATACCGGACAGATTTTTCTAATAGCTAACTATCAATAAATGCCTCTTCACTTTCAGAAGCCTAGAACAGTGCAACTTGTAGATAAAGGTGGTGGACATTTCAATTACTAAATGCCAGCGCTCGATATTTTGTATAAATGAAGTGGCATAATACAGAAATATTAATGATGATTGAGTGCTTGCTTATCTTGTAAAGAAACATATTTTTTAGTTGCTGGACAATGGAAACGGAAATTATCTTGGGGGGTCGACAAGCAACCAAGGTTCCAGGCTGGACTTCAACTCAAGACAATTTCACATTACATTTTTTTCCATTATTAGAAAAAAAAAAGTAATACATTAAACTCAATATTGTAGCACTGTATATGCCGCACGAGCACACTGATATTAAAATGGCATCATGGAGGAGTGTGTGCGTGAGTGTGTACATATCGATGACCCCAACCTGTAAGGTGAGAGGATGTTGAGTGGCGGAGGCTTGTCACTCAGATTGTACATCCCTTTGACAGGGATCGGCACGCTGCTCGTGGACACCACCTGCTGGTCTTGAGTGGTGGAGCTCTTGAAGGCTTTTCTCATGTTGATGTCCTGCAGGGAAACTGGGAGGACAGAGAGAAGAAGAGAGAGCGATTGATTAATAGGTCTACAGGAAGGAAGGAAGGAAGGAAAACAACCTCACAACAGTGCTATTTTCAAGGATTAGGGTTGAAAGGCTGAATTTATCCAGGATCGCAACAGCAAAAGGGCACAAAACATGAGACTGATATAAACACACTAGTGAATACTATGTCCTGCCTTTGCTATGACAATGAATGACGACTTGCCATGCCTTTTCCCTCTGACCCACCTTCCTCCACAGTGGAGTCCAGCTGTGTGACCTTGACGGCCAGCCGGTCAATGCGGTCCTGAAGAGAGTTGGTACGCAGGTAGAACGTGTTGGCCTCATTAAACAGCTCCCCAAATATATCCTCTGCATGTTTACCTGCGAAAAGGAAGAGGAGGACAGCAAGAGAGAGGGAGTGGGAGAAAAAGAAACAGGTCGTGAGAAGGAGACTGTAACCATTATCTGGAGCCAAGTAAATCACCACAGAGACAGAAGCACAATCAATAAAATGGTAACGTGACACAAACCAATATTCTTATAGTCTCTGCAAGACATTTCTCCACATTACTCCACTTAGTAACTGAAACAGAGCACATTCCTCATCGATATGTGAATCTGAGCTGACTACCTGTATCACACTATGTTTGTATGTATCCTACATCTGAAAGCAAACCTGAATTTAAGTAGGCTATATTAGTAACCTTATAATAATATTATTGATACTGTAATGGGAGCAGTGGCAGAAAAGCACATAGCCCCATTACACCAGTGGAGCTGTTTGGCGGCCAGCGGTAGACTGTGGTTGCACTGGGCAGATCAAGTATGAATGTGAAGCAGGGAGTGTGCTCGGGAAAAAACCTCTCGCCTGGAGGAATAAAGGTTAGAAACTGGTCAGAATAGTATCAATACTGCTCTAATAACATTGTTTAATAATAGAACACCGTGAGTGTAAAACGGCGGTATGGCAAACCCACATAAACACACGCTAAGAGCTATTTCTGTCCCTCATGCTGACAGGAAAAATATGACTGCAGGAAAAATATTTAGAGGAAGGAAGAAGCATGGGGTCCGGCATGCTGAGCTCCATCAACTCTGACCTCTCTTGACCTCCACACACACACACACACACACACACACACACACACACTGTCTGTAGAGTCCTCCAGGCCTCTGTGACCATTTATATTTAACCCACACAGCTGCTGGTGAAAGGCCCACTCCCACCACAGGAACTCAGCACAATATAAGAGAGAGAGAGAGAGAGAGAGAGAGAGAGAGAGAGAATGGGAACAACTGGGGAAGGGTAACTGGAATATGGGGCAAAGGAAAGGAAGATGGATGCACCCTGGGCTGTAATCACTTTGCCTAATGGACTTACAGTGTAACAATCAATAAAAAATAGTTGCACGCACAAACACAGTTAACGCACACAAATACACACATATGCTCACATGCACAGCTGCCTAGGTGAGTTCATTCCCAGAGGACTATCTAAAAGGATTACGTTTCCACCCTCCATGTTCTAGTGTGACGCCGCTGTAAGCCCACTGCTAGCCCAGTGACCCCAGGCCCTGTAACCATGACAACGTCCAAATCAATCACAGCTTCAGGATTAATGATGAAAACATGTGATCTTGTCCTCTTACAAAGAGGCTACACACAGCGCGGGAAGCCGTCGTAATGAAGTCCATGGGGTTATAGCCTGAGGATGCTGTCTGAACAGATAGGGCGGTGCAAGTGTTCGTCTGTTTCTAACATTACAGAAAAAAAACATCCAGTTTTTCTCATTTTTAAGGCATTTTTCATGTTATTTCATATATCCATACGTATCTTTTAGCAGTCACTGTTTATTGTTTGTGAAGACTACAATCTGTGGGTATGTGTGGGTTTGTATGTGTGTGTATGTGTCTTACTCAGGCTGCTGAGCTGGCGGATGATGGAGGAGAGTGTGTTGTTCATCACACACTCCAGCTCGCTACCGATGCCCTCGGGCAGCTCGCCTCGGCAGAGGTGACGGGGCTCGATGTTCCTCTTCACCAGCGGCATGGTGAGGCCTCACACCGTCACACACTCTGAGGAAGGGAAACACAGGGAACACACTGGTTAAGACATCGGTAACATGTCAATAAGACACCATTGGGCAGCAGTATGGCCTCGTGGTTAGAGAACGCGGGTGCAACCCCATGTGTCAGCAAGCAGCCACCCTACTGAAGTGCCCTTGAGCAAGACACTGAATTCCTACCAGCTGCAGAGACACACACCACGATACACCCTACGGGGAAAGACAGGGCACATAAAGACACTGTTGCGGACATTGGTATTATGTCTAAAAGACCCAAAGCTTCATGTATAGCATACAAGTAGGCAGCAGGTTAGACAGACTGTCCTTCAACTGGAGAATCAGAGTTCAAGAGGATCAATAAAGTACCACATTGTATGAAAAAATAATTGTACACAGGATCCTGTGTTATAGAATGGTGTTACTTGCACTCACACACATGTATGTACACACACACACACACACACACACACACACACACACACACACACACATAGAAAGCTTAGGCAGGCCAGTAGCCAGAGAAATATGACCAACAGTGTCCCAGTGCCAGAAGACAGAGCCTGACGAGCAGCAGAGAGATTAAGGCATTAGGAAAAGAAGATACAGCCTGCCAGCTAATCCCAGGCCTGCATATCACTGGTCCAGCTGGAGTCACACACAAACAGAGATTCATGGATATGAGTAGAACAGCACCAAAAAAAGTAGAGAATAATGGACCAAACTCAGTCAAGCAGGAATCTCCATTAGAAAATGAATGGGAACATTTGTACAGCTTGGTTGGATACAGAGACAGAGGAAGACATGTGCAATCACACGCAAAACCCTGACTCCCAACATCTGAACATATGAACACACACACACACACACACACCAACTCTGGTTCTGATCAGATGCTCTGAATGCTCTGTAGCTCAAAGAACTACAGATGATTACTGGATGAAAGAGAAATCCCAGGGTGCATCAGAGTGGCCATCTTATCACGGCCTCTTCCTGCTTCCTGTTTATGTGGTCTCCGCCCAGCTCGTTTCCTGGTCCTTCCTGTGTCGCATCTCTACTTCCTGTCCAAACACTTGGTCAGAACAATACAGCTACAACTCAAGAAGCAACTGGAAGGACACACAGGCAGACACACGCGCGCATACACAGGCTAGCTAATCAAAAGATGCACTCTTAATTACAATTTCAGTGTTTTTGCAATCCATGATTTTAGAGAAAAGCAAGCTGGAGAGTGTGAACAGTGGGCATATAATGGCTGTCAGGTATTACAGATACTATCCAGATTCATTTGATTATCCACACCGTGGGTGTATTCACATATATTATGAATTTGAATTCTAAATGGAAAATTATTTTTTACAACTTCCTTAGCTCATCATAACTGAAAACGCAAGCCTTTTTACAGGCTCAAAATACATGCAAATGCTTAGCTGTTACATGTTGTCAGTCCTTGTATCAAAAGAAAAGACTATTTAAATCCTTGATCGAATAAGTCACCATGAAAGCAAGGACAGTACTGGGGCATCAGTGTCTCAGTGGGGAACTGCTGTAATTATGGATCCGGCCTTTAAAGCTGTCCAAGAAAGAAAGAGACACTTCTGCTCACCAAGGGCACGTTCCCACCAGCAGAGTCCTCATCTGGCCCCAGTTTTTCAGCTAACTACCCCCTGCAAACCCAACAGCCTCACACCAGTAAGGGACAACAAAGGGAGAATTACATCATCATCTGCTGCCACAAAGCACATTGAATACAGGCAATTATGCCTGGTCTTAAAGCAATAGCGACGAGACAACCTGTGTAAAACATTTTGAAAACACTGCTCTTGTGACATACATAGGAGGTGTTGTGAATTAGCAGATTGCATGTTTTTACTTTCCGGCTGGCTGGCATGACGATCACATCAATGAGGCGAAATAATGAGGGGCTGGGGGCAAATGGAGCGAGGAGGGAGGGAGGGGCCTTGTCTGTGAGAAATGGGGAAAGAGTAGAGGAAAGGAGAGTGCATGTGAGAGAGAGTAAGTAGGATAAGGGTGTGTGTGTGTGTGTGTGTGTGTGTGTGTGTGTGTGTGTGTGTGTGAGTGAGTGTGAGAGAGAGAAAGAGCGAGAGAGAGCGAGAGAGAGAGAGAGAGAGAGACAGTGAGAGTGTGTGAGTGTGTGAGAGAGAGTTGTGTGTGACACTAAGTGGGGGGACAAAATGTGTGCCTGTGTGTGTGTGTGTGTGTGTGTGTGTGTGTGTGTGTGTGTGTGTGTGTGTGTGTGTGTGTGTGTGCGAGTGGTTGAGGGACAGTGTGTGGCGTGGGGGAGGGGGAAATCAGGGACCTCGGGGAAGCCACTGAAAGGTTCCTGGGACAATAGAGCTCCGTTCACACAGCAACAGCGCAAGTGCTCCCATGCATGCCCCCCCCCCCCCCCAAACACACACCATCCTCCCCCGCCCTCCTCCTCCTCGACCTTCTTTAAGGCCCCCTGTACTCTTCCCATAAAAGAGTAGAGAGCTATCCTCCTTCATCCACGGACAGGGAGGAGAAAGGGAAGAGAGTAAAGCCTTAACATTTCAGTAGATCTGCCAAGCAAATACTGCACATAAACCCGTCTCACTGAATGTGTCACCCACAACACCAGAACAGAGCACATTAGCTCTGCCATGCATATGCTTGCAAACATATATTCTCACACCCAGTCTCTCTCTCTCTCTCCCTTCTGTTCTCTCCCTCCCTGGCACACCCACCTTTGCATACTCATATGATTACACCAAACACCCAATACACACTTGGACACACACACACACACACACACACACACACACACACACACACACACACACACATAAACACACCAGGTAGCCTCTCAGATGTCCCATTAGCAGCATGTAAACAGTCCCATCAGCAGCGCAGATGTCCTTTGAACCTCAGAGGGGAGACATTCTGGCTACATCCAGGGGAAAATATACTTCCCTTGTCTCCCTCAAAGACGCCCACGTCCACACACACACACACACACACACACACACACATAGGGGAGGCTTTTACTACAGATGCAAGAACTCCATTAAGGTCTGAAAGGGGAGACATTATCAATTTATAAGCTGAGCACAGCTTCTTGTGTTGCCAGCTGCTTTGCTCACCCTGATGTAATGAATAATGCAACATGGATTACGTCAGGTCACACTGCCCTAAATATGACGTAAAATGTCTTACTGTGACACTGCGCCACAGAGTCTGACCAGGAATGCCTCCTTGACCCAAGATTACTGGGGGACACCCATGCTAAACATGTATGCATTCAGGGTACTGCAAGGCCATGAAGACATAGCAACTGCTCAGTGAATCTGGGGAGATTACACCTATCTAAATACCTGACATTTCAGTGCAAATCCTACATCAGGATGCCATAACTTCAATGTTGATGTATTAACCTCTTTGCAACAGAACCAGGGTCTATATCTGCTTTCAGTAACGTTGATTTGAATTTCAGACTGCCTGCCTTTGAATGAGCTGAACTTATTAAAATGGACTAGAAAGGTATTGTATTCTCTGAGTTCCCAATTCATCCACTAAATCACGCACACACACGCACACACACACAAGCATAAACTAATGGCACGAGCGATCAATCAGTGTTCCGCACCGTCGCTTCCCGTTACTGATGGAGTGACCCACATCTGTTCATCAATCCCAGTTCCTGTAATGTTACGGAAGTTAAATCTTAAATTAAAGCAGCCTTCTACTGTCTATGTACGTAACAAATTGATTTACATGCCGGTTTTACAACCGATGTCTATTATCTGGTCACAAGCTTTTAGGTCACATACAGACAACAAAATGTAACGCTTTATATCAGGGAGAGTCCATTTATTATCCTCAACTGGGGGTCCTCTCCAACTGACCACTGGTAGCTAGCTTATGTCCAGTGGTCGACTTCATAGTTTGGACAAATAAGGCTACGATAAACACAAATGCAAACATTTAACGCTTTTGATCAAGAGTGTTATTCGCTGCTGTAAAAAGTGTTGTAAGGACCTCACCAGCACTTGAAATATTAGAAGAATTCAGCCCGTCCGCATGTCCCGTTAGATACTCCTATTAGCTCTGCCATCCTGTGTCCCTCAACCCGTCTGGCCACTCCGAAAAAAAGAAGGAGGAGGGCGGGACCCACCGGCCGCATCCACCAATTACATTTCCACGAGAGGGCTTTAATACGTAACAGGCGTTCACGGCAACCAATGATATCACGCAAAAGAGACGAGCGACAGGGAGAGTTCCCATCTCGAGCGCGGTGTTGGGCATGGGAAGGGCGGGGTTACTTTTGGGTGTTGCTGAGGAGCTTACGGGGTTTTTACGCAATAGGGTCCCCATCCCATGTCAACATTCAGGGCTTAAAAGAAACACATTTTGGTGCCTGCGGGATTTGGTCAACTCGTAAAACCATTTAAATAGTGCCTAATAGCAGAGCACCATGAGCTAGAGAGGGTTTTAGAGCGCTAATGACACGTAGCAGACAATGATGTTGAGAAGGAGCTGGGGTTGCATTGTATAACAGACAGAAACAGAAATAGCTGAGCTGCATCCTATTGGAGTGGGTTCAATAGGACGACTTACTACTATACTTAAACCTGTGCTTTATACACTGTTTTTTGTAGACAAAATGAATCTGAGAGAACTGAGATGTCTGTCTCACAGAGGGAAAGGGAGCAGGGAATTGTCTTTGGACTCTAGAGAGGGATTAGTTCATCAGAGGAGAAAATGGAGTTTTTTTTTTTGTTTTTGTAAATGTAGTTCTATTCTTGGAAGAGGGGAAAGTAGTCACCTGCATTTATGCGGCTGAGTATGTCTGGATGACATACATAAATTGATTTACTCATGCACATAAAAGCACACACACACACAAACACAGACGTGACTCTATTATGAAGTCAGTTAGACAGCAGGTGGAAGGACTTCTCTAAAAAATGTTTTAAAACATTCGTGGCCTACCTGGCAGCCTTCCAGCAAAAGTATGACTTTGGTTCATGTCAGATATCATCATTAAACATTGTAATTATTTTAGCCATTTTATACATTTTTTCCAGCCAGCTAGTGTGATATAGGAGATGTCGTTTAAATTCTTAGTAGCTCTAAATTGACTTAAACAACTGTTCATTGCTCTAGCTTAGTAAATTAGAAGTGGCACAATAAAACTTACTGAACAATAATTGGTATTGGAGGTGCAAAAGATCAACACAGAGGCATAGTTGCTTAAATCTGCCACATACCTCCGTTAACTACATGCACATACACACACCCAAATATCAACAATATCAATGTTTCCACTTTTATTGTCAGGATACTTGCTTCATGTAAAATATTTCAATACAATACAGTACAATGCATGTTCCACCTGTTGTCCTCCACGCGATTGGTTGGTTTTGTCATGAAGTTCTAAGGCTTGCCCACAGCATACAACTGCTGATCTCTCAGCTACCGCAAGCTGCTTTGCCACTCTTGCCATGAAAACAAAACCATGAAAACGGATTAAATTATAAACTACTAAAATCTTTTTTTGTAATCTTTTTTGTCCTCTCTGAATAAAACCCTCAACATCACAGCTGTGGGGACTCCACATCCTCCCAGCATGCTTCACAGCAGCTCAGTTCAGTCCTCAGCTGAGGCCCTTACAGGGCCACACACAAAACGGACAGACAGACAGACAGGAGGACAGACAGACAGGGGGGTCTGTCAATGCTGGCAGTCACATAGCAGCTTTTAGTCTCATCCAAGCTTCAACAGGAAGAGGGGAACTGTCTGGGGTAGGGCGTTGGTGGAGGTGTAGAGACAGGTTGAGGAGAAGGGAGAAGGTCACGATAGAGGGCAGAACAGATTAACGTATTTCCCCGAACCAAGCCATCTTCTGTTGGTTTGATTTATTATGTCAGACTACAATAAACAGGTTGGATTCTCTTGTTATGGTCACAAGCTCCTGGCAATGATGACCTGAATAACAAACAAGTGAGGAAGGTAGTGAAAGTATCCGTTCTTCTCATCCTCCCGCCTTGCGTTTCACCTGTCAGTTTTCGCCGTGCAGTAATACTGGGGTTATGGTGCGTTATCTTGAAGATGTGTGTATTGTTGTTCTGGCCTAACAGACTGCTGCAGGGGGGTGATGGGGGTGGGAAAGGGGGGAGGGCTGTTGCCATGGACATCCCTGCATCCCTCAGTACATTCTCCCAGGCGGGCGTGGTGAGGGTGAGGGGTATGTGTGTGTGTGTGTGTGTGTGTGTGTGGGAAGGGGGATGTCTCAGTAGCGGTGGGTCTGGTGGGAGTACTGGGGCGGCTGCTGGGAGGTAGAGGAGTATCCCATGCTGCTTTGGGGCAGTGATGTGCTTGGTCCCGGGTTCTGGTAGGCAGCATGTGGATTGGAGCGCTGCAGGGAGGGAAGAAATAAAAAAAGCAGTAAATCCTATTGATATCATTCATGGATATTTCATGCAGAGGGACAGAGAAGAGACAGATAGAGAGAGAGAGACAGAGAGAGAGACTTACCTGGTAGTCTGAGGTCATAATGAGGCCACCTGAGGTAGTGGTGGGCGGGACCACTCGCACTTTCTTCAGAGGTGGGCCCTGGGCGTGGCTGTTATCTGGGTTGCCAGTATGCCCCGCCCCGTTGGTGTGGTTGTTCCCCTGTTGCTGCTGCTGGTTCTTCTGTGAGCACAGAAACAAAGCCGAAAGAAGCCTTCATCAACCATACACAACTGTATATAATAATCACACTTCTGTAGTGAATACATCTATCAACGTTTCTCTACGCAATCCCATACAATAAACCACCCCATACAAGTGTAGATAGAAGGTAAGAGGCACACACATTTCTTACTTTGTCTGCCTTGTCCTCTGGCTCCTCTTCTGTCAGGAACTCCCTCTTAGGGTAGGGAATCTGGCAGCCTGCAAATACACTGGAGAAAAGAGAAAGAGGCTTGTCAACTTCAAACATTTATTCCCATGACTGAGTGCTAATTAGCTAAGAGACCCTGCCAACGTGCTAGGCTTCCATGAGACATGTGCCTCAAGTTAAGGAGCAGCACAAAATGGCTGGGCTGAAGAGCTGTGTGAGAGTGTGTGTGTGTGTACTCACTCAGAGGTGGGCAGGGGCTCCTCCAGAAAGTAGGGGTCCTGCATGGCCTGCTCAGATGTGATTCTACGGATGGGGTCCATGGTCAACAGCTTCTGAAGCTTTAACAAGATACCGACAAAGTTGGCTTCCCAGATACCATGACTAGGAAAATGAAATGGCATGCTACGTATGACATAATGAGAAAGCATGCCTCATGGGAACAGAAACTACAGCTAACATTGTCGTTATTGACTTGCCATTATGATAGCTTGATGTCTCTAAGCTGTGACCATTTCATGTCATTGCTCTATTCCATTTCAACTCACTCACCAAGTGGAATGCTTTGCTGTCTGGTTTGACTTTGTGTTTTTCCATATACTTTATAAGGCTGCAGTTTGTGTATCTGTGATAGAGGGGAAGAGCACATTATGTTAATATTACGCTTTCTGTGATTGTGCTGTAATACGTAGTAAAATCACTGCTATTACATTGTAACTGTGACAGATTTATAAGACAAAAACAATGCATTTTATTACACCAGTAGATACAACACTTCATTTCAGATCGTTTTGAAAATGGGGTCAGTGGTGACTCACGTGTTCCTCCTGAAGTCTTTCATCAGAGTGGAGTGTTCTGGCATCTTCTTGATGTCCTCCCAATCTTTATCTGTCAAAATGAGGGGAAGACAGGATTACACTATGTCAGGGTCTGGATTTAAATCTTTTTTGTACAAATTCTAATGGTTTCTCCACAACATTTCCTCATCACATCTAGAACAACCATGTTGTGCATTCACTAGAAGTGAAGTATCACTTTAAAAAGATATGTTGGTCTGTGCGATGGCACAAAAACAGCAAGTTGGCACTTCTTCACATGGTGGCCCCAATTATCTGTTTATGCTTTGCCAAATACAGCGCACAGGGATTGTCAAATTTAGTCCAATGTGGGATTTCTAGGGCTTGATTCGCTGCAAATCTAAAAGAAACCCATCAAGAAGACCAGTAAATTGCACAACTAAAGTGGCAAGGAGCTGGAAAATCTAACCCCAAATGTAGCCTTACAAATAAAAGTGAATATGCTTATGACTTGGATTCATCCATAGTGTCACTGGAAGGGTGTTCAAAACCCACAGACCACCTTATGGCCTAAAGAAGATGACCAAGGAAAGACCAAGGAAATAATCTGCCTTTGTAAGACATGGAAAGTATTTATCCCTCTATTGTATTTATTTCCTTGAAAAAGAGGAGCACTCAATTTCCTTTAATTTGGCAAGCAACACTCCCCCTTTCAGACTGCTAACATATGTCTAATCAAATAATTCAATTCAAACTCAAGTGTTTCAAATATATGAAAACTATTACAAGTAAATTTTCCCCCAAGTTGGGTAGCAGTGGGCTCTCACCAGCAGGAAAGCCCATGACATTGAAGATGCGGTCCAGTTGGTCGTGATGGTAGGGGTTACTGGTCTTGATGTCTTCCTGGCGACAGTGGAATATGGGCTCAGATGTCAACAGCTCAGCGAAGATGCAGCCGATCGCCCAGATGTCTGAGAGAAGGGCGGAGAGCACGCTAACGCTGTCACTGGTGCCGGTATGACTGGACGCACATATTCACACATGGACAGTTGCATAATTACACACTGATACACAGTTCTCACCGATGGCTTTGGTGTAGTGCCGGGCCCCTAGCAGTAGTTCAGGTGCTCTGTACCAAAAGGTGACCACCACAGGGTCCAGATCGGCTAAAGGCTTCAGCGGTGAATTGAAGAGACGGGCAAAGCCCATATCCGCTGTGGAACAGGCCAAATAGTCAGTAACAACAGCCTTAGACAATAAATGACATTAAATATAATAAGTGATGGTCTCATACATACCGATTTTTACTCTACCCCTCTCTGGCCCTTCCCCCATCACTAAAATGTTGGCTGGTTTCTGAAGGAGAAACACAAACACACACACACACACACACACATAGATATACGTGCTTCCACAATATTATAAAAAATTGACAGCACATTAACTGAGAGGAATTTAGGTGACTTTGGCCTCGTTGTCCTACAGTACTGCATGAGAATGAGCTATGTGGCATGTAATCAAAAGTCTGTGTTGCTGCCCTCTAGTGGACCAAATATGCCCACTGCATCCCACAGGCAGGGAGGTCTTCCATTTAAGTAATTCTGAATTCATATGTTAGAGAACCATTTGCAATACTTATGAGACAAGGACAGGGTAATGTTTTCTTCATATCTAAATAATTCCGTCAAATTAATATGAAGCTTACTGGCAATAACCATTCAATAGAGAATGATGGCAAAAAAGTTAACTGTCAAAAACCAACAGATTGTTGCACAGTAAGCTTGGGCAACTGAGACACCTTCACACATCAACCACCTTTCATCTACATGTGAAAACAGATGGCTATGAGCCATGGTTAAACACATAATGACTGAAACCACTTCATCTGCCTTCTATTAATGCTCGATTCAATCACATTCCTCCCCCGCCTCTTCCACGGTTTCCTCATCTCTTCATAACTCTCCTACCAAAATATTTTCTCCTCTCCTCCTCCCTCCCCAATCCTCTTACTAGGTCTCTGTGTAGGACCCAGTTGGCATGGAGGTAATGGATGCCATCCAGGATCTGGTAGAGCAGAGACTTGACCATTCCTCTGGGCAGCTGAAGAGGCTTCTTGTTGGCCTTGGACGCTCTATGGAATTTAATAATGTGCTATGGAAAGACAAGATAATATGCATTAGTGTGTATGTGTGTGTGGGGAGTTATATCGATGTGTTGTCTAATATGCATCATTTTGTGTCTCCTTCTGCATTTGGGTGGTTATGAATGTACTGAAGGCAATATGAGTAACACCGATGTTTGTGCTGTGTGTTTCCATTTTCGTGAGGGGAGAATGTGTCGCAGCTCTGTGGCAGAAAATGGCAATTTAACTAAATTCTGACATCCTGCCAGTTGTAACTGCCTTCATTAATGCAGTGGAGGTTTGATTGCTGAATGTTTTGGACACTTCTTCTTAGGAATGTATAATAAGCACCATTTTGTGTCTCTCTTCCTGCATCTGACTGGTGCTGAATGTGAGTGCATGCTGCAGGCAGGATGAGTAATTGTGAATGTCTTTGTTTTTAAAAAAGAAAAAGGGCAAATGTTCAAATATGTGCAAAACAAAAGCAGCGGAAAACACAAAACAAGCATGAGTGTGCTGCTGAGAATGGCTGTATTGTATACAAATATGCCTGTGTGCTCATATAAATGGCTGAGTATATGTAGTGTGTGTGTGTGTGTGTGTGCGTGTGTGTTGGGGCGGCACAATAAATCTGTGACAAAGTGCTTGAAAAAGAAATTAAATAAAAACAATGTCCACCTGTACCTCAACTCATATCAGCATTGGTATATCCAGCAAACAATATTGCAATATGTTTAGTATAGCAGTCTAATATAATAGTATAATATCATGCCCTCATAGGGGGTGTGTGAGTGTGTTTTACCCAGAGATCATGCTCTGCGTAGTCAAACAGCAGCCATACTTTACGGTCTGCGTGTGACAGGAACACCTTCTGCAGTGAGATGACATTGGGGTGCTTCAGCTCCCGCAGCAGCTGCAATACACAAGCACTTTCAGAGGACTGCCATAGACTACCAACAGAAACAACAGACTCCTATGGAAGACACCATGAATGACAGATGATCTAAGCTATAAAATGTGTTGCACATACAAACAGTAAAAAGTGAACAACCTAGAATATGGAGTACTGTAAATATTACGTGTAGCATACATGTCCATTTTCTCAGCCAAGGCCCTTGTAGTCATTCTTAATTTCCTCGGTGACTGTTTCTAGCTGAGGCGTTTTATGTCGACCACTTATCTAATGTAGGCTACTTTATGAGTAAAGGTGATTTGGATATTACCTAAACCGCCTATGCATGGCAGGAAGGTGTTTAACAAAAATTAGACAAAGATAAACCGAAAGCAAAACAATCTTACTGCAATCTCTCTGCAGGCTGACATAGAGATGCCAGTGCCTTCAATCTGCTTGAGGGCGTAGTCCTTATCATCCTTCCTACAAACACAGAGACACAGAGCAACATCAACACCAACCCAGACTGTGGGTCCCCTGAGAGCTGTCTGCCCAGGAACATAAAGGGGGGCCCTTTCAGCTGGAACAGGGACTCTGAGAGGAGGCCGAGTTGCATTACCTCCAGATTTGTGTAATCAAGCTCACCTCCGAGGCTCAAAACAATAGAGGGGAGAGGAAACAGGCCCTGTCTGGCAGCTGGCGAGGGACAAACAGAGTAGGGATTGGCCCTCACTTGAATGAACCGGTTACTACCCCTCCCACCCTCCCCTGTAGCCTAAATCATCTCATAAACCCATGCTTTGTGCCTCCCCAGGCCTAGTCCAACTGCAGCAGCACAAATTATCTCACGGAGTCTCATAAACAGCAGTCTCCTAAAGTGAACACAAACATCTTTAAACACTTTGGCTCTTTAGTGTGGTTCTGGCCGCCAGTGTATCCGGGCCACACTAATGGGCCTGGTATGGGCCTGGTAGCTCAAGCTGCCTTCAGCTCCCTGCGGCTCTGGTCCAGACTCAATTAAGACTGTAACCAGGATGGGGTTGGGGGTGGGCATCAGATCCAGTAGAAAGAAAGGGCAAATACATTCAGTGTTTAGGTAAGTAGGTGGGCTATGGTTAAGGATAACGATAACCAAAAGAACAAGCCAAACATGATCATAACAACAGTATAAAGATTTTAGGCATGATCTATTAGTGTGTGTGCACAAGTGATAGCGTGGGCTTGTCCAATTATGAAAGCTTATTACCACCGTAACTATAATTTGCCTCTGTGTCCACAACACCGTAACATCAAGCAGTAATATCTGGCCTCATATTCTGGACTCCTCTAAACCACGGACCCATCCATAAACATCTTATAAAAACCTGAGACTTTTGGGGTGAAGGCACTATTCATACAAGTTGGTTTACAGGTATTGGGTATGTTGAAAGTGAAACACCCCTAAAAGGCCACTGAGACGCCCAACATCAACAAGTGCTTATTAATGCATCTGCTTCACATCACCTTCATCATTTAAGCTAAGGCCTGTTAATGTTTTGTTAATTCAAATCATACTGCTGAGAATCAAAATAAACAACCCAGCAGCCTTCAGAAATGCTTCAACGCTTGACTCCAGCTATTAGAGCGTGAGCATCCCATCTACAAGCAGGCTAATGAAAAGCTGTGCCTATACGAAACACAATTCACAATCACAATGGCAAACTAAGCTGCTGGATTTACTGAGCACATTGCACGGGAGAGGCACAACGCTATGCCACATATGAGTTTTTTTACACGACAGAAAGCTTTATAAGTACCTCGGCAGTCCAGGGGATTGGGCTATATGACACATGAAAACCCCTGACGTTACTAAATTGTCCTTGACGTTGTTCTTTGATTTTTATTCTCTGCATAAGACGCTATCGTGCCTCTTCTGCTAACGACGTTCGAATGCAGCTTTGAAAAAATAAGGCAATTAAAATTTATTAGGGGACTGACGTAGGGTTCACTGGCTAGCGCTACTTGGAGGCCTTGCTGGTCATCAACTCACCCATCTTTTCTCTTCGCTTTATATACATGACCGTAGGTGCCTCTTCCCACTTTGCATCCTTCGTATTCAAACAGGTCCTCGACACGTTCTCTTTCGCCGGTCAGCTTCACTTTGAAATCATAGTCCATTTTCACTATTGTTTTGGTCAATAATCTGCTCCTTCCTTTTAAAGCGCCGCTTGGGAGGCAACTAGGCTACTTCAACAAGCTCGTTTAGTAATTCAGCTAGTTGCCTTCCCTAGCGTAGCCCTTTGTTTAGCCCAGCTTCCACATCTAGTTTTCGGGTCAAATTGAGTGTACCGGATAGGATGCACGGTTCTCGAAGATAGGCAGGTGTAAACGAGCACGAAAATATTCCTTTCTCTTGTTACTGCGTTTCTCAGCCGGTATCTCTCCAAAGATGCACTCGGTAACGACGGCGTATTCGCGCACGGCACTGTCGCAAAATGTCGTGAAGAGAGACCTGCCTGCAGCAGAGAAAGAACTGAAGAAATGGATAACACCACGTGGAATTTCAGTTGTAAAAATAAAAGAGCAATCAAATGATACCTGAGTTAAGTACAGAATAAAATCGTATTAGGGAAAAACTAGTATTCTAGTTCTCCCAATTACTGACATAGTCCAGTATGACGCATTCAAGTGTGTCTGACACCAGGCGCACAAAGAAATCATTTGCATTTTAGAAATTATTTTTTTAATCAATCGGTTATCTCAAGAAAATATTGCCAGGAAATATTAACACATTTGCTTTGGATGAGATGCAAGGTTATCTGACCACCCTTACGAAAAAACAGTAATCCCATAGCTCAATTCAAAAGGATACTATACAAATTGTATGTCAAAACTATGTCCCTTTAGACATATTACGGTAACATTATAGTGATACTATAGGAGATAAAATACCATAAAGTATAATAAGGTCACTATAAACTCACCGAGTACCACAGACTCACCAGAAGACTCTATATTAATATTTAGTAATAATAGTAATAATATTAATGCGATAATATGTTCAACGATATACAGATGGAATACATTTGCTAAATTATAATCGAGATTTTTCAAAAGCTTTACTCAGTTGAGTGTGTGTGTGAGTGTGGCTCGTGGAAAAACAAAAAAACATAAACAAAAACCTGAGCACAACTTTTTGAGGTGCTGTTAATCGAGACATTTGCTTCTGTTGGAGAATATGTGCCGCAACATTTTAAACAAAGGAGAACAACAGCCCACTATCCTAAAAAAAACAACATATATTTTATTATGGTGAAAACATTTTTTTAATTCGATAGTGCTGGATAATGGATAATAATTTTTTTTCAGCATACAAAGCTTAATTTGGGTACGATGAAACATAACTGATACCCTGATGAAAGCCTGTGTGCCGAAACGCGCTAGTCATAAGGCATCATAATAAAGGTTTCTTAATGTCATCTCAACTTGTGCCTTGGATTTTGTTGGCCACGGCTTTTCACTTTTTTAATCTTTTTTTGTTTACTTCACGGTGGAAATTCTTAGCAAATATCTATTATTGTATGAGATTAAGTTTCAAATGTGTTCTCAGACTAGCATTTCTGGATTCAAAACTTGAATTATTTTTTGGATATGCGTTAGGTAGGAACTCATGTAGCAAGAGATGCTGTTTAGGACGGACGTTCTAATGTAACACAATTGGTCCCATCTTGGTTTGAGAGAGAGGGAAGAGAAAAGCAAACCGTCCATATTACAGCTGCTTTGTCAGGTACCAAATTCCTTTTATTGACGTTGTTATATATGATGAAACTATACTGGGGTTGCGTGTTTATTGGCCGAATACACTAATCGTTAGATAAAATTGCATGTCAAATTACTGTCAGATGAAGTATTCACCAGCCCAACTCGCTAGCTAGCCAGCTGACTTAGCTAGCATTAGCGTCGACGGGAGCTAACAGTTATAGGCTAACGTTAATATTGGGGGCGCTAACTTGCTAGCACCCAGTTACCAGCAAAAGCGTTGCGCATTCAAAATAACAACTCGGACCTTTGAAAGGCCCCGCGAAACTAACTCGAGTTGTTAGGTGTCAACGCATGTAGTCCCTGACAGATATTTACATAACATAGATGTAATGTAAGAAATGTAATGTAAGAAAATTATATAGACACTGTTCTTTGTCTTTCTTCCTTTGCCCTGCGCTTACATGGATACCTCCGTTTATTGTATCATGTCCCGCCTCCGTACTGCAATGTTTGGACTTTCGACGTGTCTGTGATCGCTCCTAGGCCGGTGATTGGTGGCTAGCTAGGATGACAACGCCAGTTTTGTTGCTCCATTCCTCTGCCTTCTTCAACATGGCCTTCTGTATGGGGATACAGGATTAGCAAGCTACTGTTGTAAGTTGGCTAACATTAGCTAGCAGGAAGAAATCATTGTGTTTTGGGGTGCCTCTTTGGCCATACTTTACGGTGATTGAATTATGGCACTTATTCTCATGCAAAGATGAGGTAAACTTGTAGCCCTAGTTGTCGGACTCGGAAGGTTAGAAACGCTCGCTGGATTTCACTAAAGCTTTTATAGTTCTACTCGACCTCTTTGCTGGCGGTGTTTCGGTAGAAAATGGATGGCGTTTTCTGACTTGTCGTTGTTAGCTAGATATTAGTCTCTACGCAGCTAAAATAAACCAACTTTGTCCGGTGTAACAAAATTATATTTTTTATTACATACTTGTTCAGGCGTTTAAAACCACCTTTCCGGTGCATGGCATGCATATAACCAAAGGTGTGGTTCGTCGGTACGTAATTAAACGAGAACATGATCAGCATAAGCTAGTCTATTCTTTTGAAATGTGCTTTAATGACAAATAGGAATGTCCACTCAAGAATTGGAGCCGCATTGATTGAATATGTGACTTAAGCCGTTATTTTCAGAGAATGCTAAATGCAAAGCCATAGTGGGGGCAGGTGAGCTTTAACGTCATGGTCTACCCCTGATTGAGACCCTCACCCATCTGTCTGGCAGCGGTTTTCATGGTGATGGACCCTCCTGGTGGGCGAGACGAGAGGCAGAGGCAGGCAGAGCGTCTTCGACGGGAGGAGGCATACTATCACTTTATTAATGAACTGAGTGAGGAAGAGTATCGCCTAATGAGAGACAGCAACCTGCTGGGCACCCCAGGTGAGGAGGAACACGTCTTGTGATCCAAATACATTGATCGAACTTGCCAATGCAACTTCACATAGATGGACATTATGAAATTATTGCGTTACATTACCCAGGATCTACTCTTTCTACACAATAGCTCGAAAACAAAAAACCTAGATAACAACCTGCATGTTTGTTCATAGGGGAGGTGACTGCCGAGGAGCTCCGGCAGCGCCTTGATGGAGCAAAGGAACGTGTGTCATCTCAGCCCCGTCCTGAGCAGCGCTTGCAGACCGCTGAGTCTGGAGAACAGGAGGGCGGCAGCGGTGAGGGAGAGGAGAGAGGGGCTGGAGGGAGACGAGGGGCAGGTAGGGAGAACAGGGAGGTATTGAGATGCCTTGTCTGCATCAGCTCTGTTCAACCTGGCTTGGGCTAGTCATGGTGGTATGGAGTGTCCATTGATTAACTAACAAGCCAAAGAACGGCAGTACTTGGAAATTATTGCACTTCAAAACAACATTTTGTTTTAGGTTTAGAGTTGGAGAACAGCAAAACAGACAGTCAAGTGGCTGTATTTTATGCAACAATTATAAATGTACCCACTAACCCACTCAGTTTTAACTAACTGTTACAACTGAATGCTGCTAAACCTACCACTGTTGCTAATGGAGACAAGGCAGCAGTAGTAGACAGCAATCATTTTATTAGTAAGATTTTTATGTATAATATATAGATTTTTCTTACTCCAACTGAGAATATGTTGATTTTTCAGGTCAGTATTATTCTACTGATATTACTGTTACCTATTATCTTACCCATATTTATTCTTTTCAGGGGCCACAGAGCCAGGAGCAGAAACTTCTAATGGTGACTCATTACTGGAGTGGTTGAACACTTTCAGACGCACTGGTAATGCTACCCGCAGTGGGCAGAGTGGCAACCAGACGTGGCGTGCCGTTAGCCGGACCAACCCTAACAGTGGAGAATTCCGCTTCAGCCTGGAGATCAACATCAATCACGAGCAGCCAGAGCCGGGGGAGCATAATGACACCTCAGACCCCGCAGAGCTGCCAGTAGCTGCCCCAACAACAACTTCAACTTCTATACGCACAGCTTCCTATTTCCCCACCCCTCGCTCTTCAACCTACACCACCCCAAGGCCAGCGCCTTACCCCTCCCCCCGCCCAGCCCTCAGCAGGAGGGCGCAGACACGCCGCACACGCAGCAGTGCCACCACTTCTCCCATGAGCCCCCCAGCCCTTCCCACACCAGTGGCCCCTCCTGCCACGGTTCTTAGGAGAGGTGTGGCTTTGCACTCTCCGCCACCACCTCCTGCTACTCCCACTACTCCTCACGATCAAACTACACCCTTGCAACATCAGTCCCTGAATGCAGCTTTAGAGCATGGGCGTGATGAGGTAACCGCTTCTCTGGATTGCCCCCGCGTGTCACCCCAGTCTGGGTCCCAGGCCGCAGCAGTGGTACGGGAGTCACGTGGCAGTAGGACTCGATCCCGTGGCCGGATTCGCAGGGCTGCAGCAGGGGGTGGGGCCTCATCCCGTTTGTCACGGCGAAGCCGTTCCCCCCTGCACAGAACACCTGCCCCCAGTGTTACTCCACCGTCCAGCAGTGATGTCACTGGCTCTAATATTCACATTGTTGAGACAGGTAGTGGTGCTAGCTCTGTTTCGATGGAGACCGGGGAGGCTGTGGCAGAGCCTGCTGCTCTAACAGAGCCAGCTACAGAGGCAGGAGAACATGAGAGTGAGTCGCATGTGGCAGGAACAGGAGGTGCAGCGGTGCGCCGCCACCCAACCATCATGTTGGACCTACAGGTGAGAAGGATTCGACCTGGGGAAAACCGGGACCGGGACAGCATCGCCAGCAGAACACGTTCCCGTGCCAGGGTTGCCGAGAATACAGTCACCTTTGAAAGTGACAGCGGTGGATTTAGACGCACTATCTCTCGCTCGGAGCGAGCTGGGATCCGCACCTACGTCAGCACCATCCGAATTCCACTGAGGCGCATCAGTGAGACAGGCCTGGGAGAGCCCAACTCCACAGCCCTGCGGTCCATCTTACGCCAGATCATGACTGGTTTCGGCGAGCTGAGCTCTCTCATGGAGACAGAGGCTGATTCTGAAACAGTTGCACCTAGCCACCCAGATTCCAATGGTACCAATACTAGCACCAGCCCAGCCTATCGTTTACATGGAAATGAGAATGCTGCTGGCCACGGTGGTATAGGCGGCACAGATCAGGAGAGGGTGGGGCTGGTGGGGTCTGAGGAGGACCAGGGGGGTCAGGCCAGGCTAGGTGGAGGGATAGTGAGTCCCACTGAGGGACGGGCCAGCAGCAGAGACACCAACAACCTGGTAGAGAATGGTACTCTACCCATCCTGCGCTTGGCACACTTCTTCCTGCTGAATGATGAAGAGGACGAGGAACATCCTCGTGGCCTGACCAAAGAGCAGATTGACAATCTGGCTACACGTGCCTATGGCCAGGCCAGCCTGGAGGGGGAGGTGGGCCGCACATGCAGTGTCTGCATCAATGAGTATGCCCAGGGCAACAAGCTGCGCCGCCTGCCCTGTTCCCACGAGTTCCACATCCACTGCATTGACCGCTGGCTCTCTGAAAACAACACCTGCCCCATCTGCAGGCAGCCTATCCTTGCAGTGCATCAGGACTGACCCATTTGTTCACAAACCCACCTACCATCCTCCCTGCTGGCTGAACTGAGCATGCCCAAGTGGGCTGTGCATGTACATAGCGCTTTCATGGTTTAATTTCTTTGAGAATACCCATTGTGTTGAAGCTGAAGAAGGTTGAACCAAAAGCGGGGTGAAAAAAAAACAACTATAAATGCAGAGAATTAACAAAACTTTATTTTTTTAGACTCTGTTTTCAGCACCTTGTTTTTGTTCTTATTTTTTTCTTCCTGTAACGTTTTCTCTGGTCTCTATCACAATGCTTTAGAGGCCCACATCAATGGATAGCACTAATGCTTAAGGAGCTCCTGTAGCTGCTGCTGACTAGTCTCAATTTAACTCTTTAATGTCTGATACATGTGATGCCTCCTTATCACAAATGGACTACACCAATCACTTCTAGACTTGATTTATTCAGTATATGATGTAAATATCTCACCAACACTTGTGTTAAAGGGTTTTGAAGCAAGATGCTCCTCACTCATCTGTTTAAAATGGAAGCAGGATACCATACTTTTTTTAACAGACCTCCATTTTAAAGCTCTGAGATCCATTTTAAAATGTCTCCTCACAGTTGATGTTCAATTTATGTTGGACAAGGTTTATGAGTATGTATTTAATTTGACATTTTTATTCTATATGTCCAGTGGTCTTTACATTTGTTTGCCCTTCTTTATACATCTTTCTCATATAGCGACAATACAGTCACTTTTGAAATCCTGTTACAACCATGGGCACTACCCATATGAGCAGCACAATTCAAATGGAACAACTAAGGCTAATGATAATCAGAAAGTCAGTGTAGTAATTTATTAGCACCCACTTGGTCAGTTGTGAGACAGTAGTGATGTAATAGACGAGTTGTGCAATAAGGGGAGAAAAGTAAACAGGTCCTTGATGGAAATTGAATGCCCCATTCTAATCTCCACCTAAAAGAAGTCTTTCCAACTCTAAAATTGATGTTCCTTTGTAGTTCTTACCCAGTAACTGTTTTGATCTCTGCCCTTGACAAACACCTAGCAATTTGACAAGGCTTCTGCCGCTTTGCCTCCCATCCTGCCTATACTGCTGCTGGGAACTGGGAACAACACAGCTCTCCCTAATGAGGTGTCGCAATGCAAGGGCCCCTTTCAGTTCCCGTACAAATGCTACACCTGAATAAGACAATGGCAACAGATTGATATACATTGTCTGCTCTTATTGTTTGGTTTTACATTACCTGCACAGATACTGGCATTTGGATTACACCGTAGGTGGATTGTTCACCTGTACCACCGAGTCAGTCTGTCACCACCAGGGGCACTATGTACAACAACAGTTTAGGAGATGGAATAACAGTATGCAGGAGCTACTGCATCTTTGCAGTTACCATATGAGCCACAGAACTGCAGGAATGTTGCAGTTTGTGAGTGAGTGTGTGTGAGTGGACAAGTGTGTGTGTATATATATATATATATATATGGTTTATTTTGTATGTGTGTGTCTGTGTGCTGAAGCTGAAAGAAAGGCCTCCAGAACGTCCCGATAACCTGGTTCTCAGAAAGCATCTGTTCCTTGAATGTCCACCAGAGACAGAGTTGGTGAGGGTTGTTGCCACCCAATTCAGAAGTGAATATTTATTCTGTTCATATTTAATAAGATGGAGAAAACTTTTGAAATATGAATATGTATTATGTTACAATGTGATGAGATTAAATGAAACAAGATGAATATGTATTATGTTACTATGTAATAAATAAAAACATGGGTTTTCTTCTCTGCTCCTTAACAATGGAATAAAATACAGCTTTGTTATGCCTGGAGATCTCGTGTGTGTGTGTGTATGTGTGTGAGTGCGCCTCTTTGCTGCCACTATGGCATAACTAGATGCTTTCACGAAAAACTAAACTCAGTCAGTAGAACAAAATGAACGTTTTCAATCAACAGCCATATTTCAAAGCGTCCAAGTTAGGTTTTCAATTACTTGGACTTTATTTTTCCTCATTCTTGAAGTTCTGATTGCATCCTTAAGTTTTATCTTTACAGGTTATATATGACCTCAGCCCTGTGGACAACAGTGGCGCGCACTCATCTCATCATCCGATGCGCGCCCCCACGGCTGAACTAAACAAGTATGTTTGACGTCACACCAGACATGCTAATACCGGAAGTTGGACGATTTGGCGTCTAACATAAAAGCACGAATTTAAGGGTGTTTTTTTTTTTCTTTTTCCCCCCCTTCAAATTAGGCACAATGGCAATCAAAGGTTTGGAATCGCATATGTGAAAAACTTAAAACAGCTGTCAAATACTACCGTTGTTTTTTCATTATTCTTGCAAAATTGGTCTTAAATTGCATTCTTAGTGGCATTAAAAAGGTCTTAAAAAGTCTTAGCTCTAACTTGCTGAAACCTGCAGAAACTCTGTTTTTGAGATTTTGAGCTCAAATAAGTGTCAATAAGTCAGAAAATTATTTTAAGCAAATATAACTAAGTCAGAGGCTAAGACAGTACATTTAAGATCAAGTTGACTTATATATGACAACTGCCTCTTTACTTAAAGAGACATTTAGAACAGGAATCATAATTGTATTATAATAATTGTAATGAAAGTTTCTACATCACTGCCTCCGTATTTTCACTTACTGCAGATTCCTCTTGAAATTGTTGTTGCTTTGGGCACTGTGAAGCCCTTTGAGACTGTAACGGTGATTAAGGGCTACACAAATAAAATGTGATTTGATTTTGAAATATGTTATATTTCACTTTGTTACTTTGTAATACCCCAGAAAGGTTGCAACGCATGCTCATCGACGAGCATTTTATTTTGAAAGATGTGACCGGAAGGTATTTTTTTTGTTCTGGCTGGCTTGACACTGGCTCAGCCTGCTCCAACAACAACCTCTCTGGTTCTACCGAGTATGATGATCCCTCACCAGCGACCGCAGCCCTGTCCCAGAGCCGCATTCCCCTGCTGTGTTGGTGAGCCATGAGCATGCCACCGCTCCGGCCTCCCCTCCCCAGCCTGACTGACAGCCGTTCACCAGAAGGATGTATTTCAACCGGAGAGCCAAGAAGATACACAGCGAGGGAGGTAGGCGATAAAATCCTTATTTATAATCCAGCGGAGTCGGTGTTTCACTGCTTTCAGACCTGTCAGTGCCATGTTCGACATTTGTTAGAAGACGATGTTTTCGCAATATCAATAGGCCTATGATGAACCGGGCGGCTGCATTATGCTGGGGATATGAAGGCCTGTAATCGTGCGTGTTTTATATGTGCTCGGCATCTGAATAACGGGGGTTGGGATGGTCCAGGACTGCGGCATGGGGGCGGTGTAGCTTTGCTTATTTATCCTCAGGCCTTTTTCGTTTTGGCACCGGTTGTGGATGTGAGGCCAAGCAAACTGCAGGTGTCTGCTTCAAGAGTAACTCTACCTGTCCTGTAGGCCTGCTGTTCAATAACAAAGGCCATGATAAAGATATGATAAACGTTATTCAATGATAGAGTAGATTATTATAGTATTTAGTGTGCAGGGGCAAGGGTAAAATCTTATCAGCCCCCCTTAAGAAAAATCTCTATAATGTTCCTAGGGACGTGTAGTGTGTCTGTACTAGTCAAAGGCCTACTGCTTTGACCTTATCGTACTTTATGGTATTTTATATCTCCTTTAGAATCACTATAACATTCATGTATGATATTATATATAGTTATTACTTTTGTTGTGATATTTGTATAGTATCCTTCTGTATGTATGTATTATAGGATTACCATTTCTTCGGCTAAATATGCACATTTCAAGATATGAGGAGGCCTCAATTTTAAGGTCATTTTGCAAATGAAAACATTCAGTCCAATCTCACAGATCAATCCGTAGAACAGCCCATTACCCCGCAGACTTAAAAACCACGTGACCGTTTAAGAGCGCTCCTTATTCTAAGCTCATCGGGAGAAGACCCTCACCTCACACCTCGCATAAGGCCCGCGTTGGGCCCGTATTCACACCATTTCTTACGCTTGTATTTATTTAGGCAGAAGCAGATGCGGCCTGTGCGTACTGAAGCGTGCACAGCCCATCGGCATTATATAAATTCTGCATGACAAACTTTCTAGATTATTGTCCTCCTTCTTGGTCTGAATGCTCCATTTTCCCGACAGAGGAGTAATGGGACAGGGCTGTTACATGAGGGTGCCTGAACAAGGGGATAGCCTAGATGGGGTGATTTCACAAATGGCGAATGGATTTTGGATTGGATTATCCTGGAAGAGAGCCGCATGTGTTCAGCTCATCAAGTGGCTTTTAATAGTGACTGGCACATAGGAGACATTGTTGGGCTGCTTTGCTGTTATGTGAGTGGCTGCATGCCTCCAGCTGGTTCCAGAAATAGAAAGCAGAGCAAATTGTGAGCAGAGATGAGCGCCAACTGGGCCACTGTCTTCAGGCCAGGGGTTCCTACGCTGTTAAGAAAAAAAGGTACACTGTTGTACCTTCGGTCACTGTAGCTGTACCGTCTTGTCAAAAAGGTCAAAGGAGTAAAAAGGCGTCAAAAGGTATTACATTACATTACAGTCATTTAGCAGACGCTTTTATCCAAAAGCGACTTACAATAAGTGCATTCAACGTAGGCAAGAGAACTACTAGTCACCAGAAATCGTAAGTGCATTTCCTTCCTAAACAAGCATCTAAGAGCAGAACCAGTGCTGAGGTAGAAGATGAATAAGTTAGCTACCTACTTTTTATTTAAACAAATAAGTGAAGCAAATAAACAAGAGCTAAGACAAAACAAATCAGCAAGTGCTTATTTGTTTCAGGGAAGAGGAAGAGGTCAGGGTAGTGTTTCTTGAAGAGGTGAGTTTTCAGCCTGCGGTGAAAGATGGGCAGCGACTCTGCTGTCCTGACATCAGTGGGGAGTTCATTCCACCACTGTGGGGTCAGGACAGAGAAGAGCCGTGACCGTGTAGGTACATCAGTGTAACCTGTTTTCTGACTGTAGAGAGACAACAAGCTAGTACATGATGAGGATATACGTTTGTATTTCTTGATTGAACCGTAATAACTTATAACACAGCCACAGATATGTTCACCAGTAATCACATTTCTATTGTCCGTTATTTGTGAACATATCGGTTTATTGGTTGTAAAATACATTTTCTATGTCATGGAAGAGGCAGGGTGGACCTTTGAGGAGCTGGAAGCCCACTTGAAAGCATTAGCATTACTGGAGAATGTTAGTCTTTCGTGGTCTAAATGTTGCTTCAGAGGTCTTTCCACTTGGATTAAAGAAAACTGCTATATCTCTATCTACTTTACAGTATGGGAATGTGGAAGAAAACTTTAATATACTGTATGACTTCAGTAGTACACATATGTATTAACAGTAGTAGTAGTTGCAGTACATATATGCCATGCTGTATTTGATTCATGTAAAGCTCCTAAATGAACTCATGCTTGGTCCAAGGATACTGGTGCTTCATGTTAACTAGAGGATGACCTGAAGCCTAGCACTGAGTGTCTCCAAGTGATTTGTCTCCCTATACTGTTGTGTCTATTCTAGTGACCTTGTTATTACGACCTGAGGTAACCCTAAAGGGGCTTGTGTAACTTGTAGGTATAAAGATCCTGCTCAGAGAAATGCTTGAATGCTGTTGGAGCTGTGTGCTGGTTTCTCTCCATGCTGCAACATGATTAAATGATCACTCTGCTTAAACAACTTTCAGTGGCAATTGACTTCTTTGACAAATTTCCCACGACGGGGTGGGGTTATTCCAGTATGTACGTATGTAGTATTCGGTATGCACACGTGTTCCCTCCCTGACTCTCCGTGGTGTATTTCCTGTAATCTCTTGGAGTCTGACCTCTTGATTCTTTGCTCTAATTAGCATGCTGCCACACATGGTGGTGACGTCTGCAGCCGCCAATCTGTCACTCACATAACTACGAACTACAAAGCTGTTACACTAAGGGAAAAAGTATTTTGTCACCATATGTAGTCATGCAGACTGTGATCAATATGTCCTATGGTTTTTGTAGATTGTTTGGGATATCTTACATTGTACAGTATGGATTTGTATGTACAAGGAAGCACACATCTATTCCCAGTGTTGGTGGTTCTAGTGTATGGGAGTCGTGCAGCTCAGGCGATACAGTGGATCTGTTTCGGGAGCATGATGACTGGTCGCCATGGCTGCCAAGCTATTAAAGATGCCATTTGGAAGTTGGAGATAACAAACTGCAGCAAATCTCCTTCCATGATGATTAGGCATTTACATGAACTGGACACAAGGGGGCACTCCTGGACAAGCATTTTGGTTAGCCCTTTTCCTCACAACTCTCTAGAGCTGTGGTGTCCAATCGTGTGCCAGAGGGCAGAGAGTATGCAGGTTTTTTCTTCCAACCAATCACTACGCCATGTGAGTTCACTGATCTGCTTGAAGGTGTGCTAATCAGTGAAATCACCTGGCGTGGTGATTGGTTGGAAGGAAGACCTGCTGACATATGATTGGACAGCACTGCTCTAGGGTTAGCCCACATCTTATGTATGCCGGAAGAAATAACACTTCACTCTATACAATGCTAGCACTGACCTGCAGTACACACACACACACACACACACACACACACACACAGAAACACACAGAAACACATTCACAGTGTGGTTGTTGCCACACAGGTGTGTTGTGTGCGGTATGTGTATGAGCAGCTCTGTTACTGACTTGCTGTCTTGTGTGTGTTGTTTTCTCCTGCGGCGGCCTCACTGGCAACCACAGAGCAGTTAGTGTTGACCACCATTAGGCAGGAGTCCACTGAACTACAGGACCCAGGCCCGGGTGCCGCCGCTACCATGCGGGCCCGCCTCGCAGACAGGTTTGACAAAAGTGAGTTTGCTCGAATTAGACTGGATGACACCCCCTTTCTACCCGGAGTCCCAAGGTGCATGTGACCATGCGGAGCGGCTGGACCGGCAGTCTCCCAACCCCCGGCCCTCAAGAGCTACAAGGTCTAGTCAATGAGCGTCAATGATACTATTATGGAACAAGACCCTGAATACCCTGTAGCTCCTCGGGGCCTGGAGTGATGAACACTGAAGAGTTGCACTCTCAATGCATGTGCTTGTAGGCAGAGAGGCGACCCCTCCTGTCAGAACATGCTGATGGAGTCGGATTTTAATTGTCTAAACTCCTTGAAAATGTACATACGTGTCTACATATGCATCCGTGTAGAACACATAACACATGCATATATGCACATGGCATGCCTCAATACAGCATGTACAGTGCTGCATGCATGTATGTGACTGTGAGCTGGGTATAGAGTGAAGCTGCATGTTGGGGCCTTGCATGTTTTCTGGTGAGAGAGAGAGAGAGAGAGAGAGAGAGAGAGAGAGAGAGAGAGAGAGAGAGAGAGAGAGAGAGAGAGAGAGAGAGAGAGAGAGAGAGAGAGAGAGAGAGAGAGAGAGAGAGAGAGAGAGAGAGAGAGAGAGAGAGAGAGAGAGAGAGAGAGAGAGAGAGAGAGAGAGAGAGAGAGAGAGAGAGAGGTGTGAATATGAGCATATGTATACGTTAGTGTCACTGTGTCTGTCCGTGTGTGTCTGTGCGCGTGGCGCTCCCACCTGTAGGATTATCAGTGGATGGATTAGCAGCAGGTGAAGTTGCAGCGCAGACACAAAGAGGATTATCATCCTTGCTCGCTTGGCCCGTAAGAGGCTTTCTTTCCTTTCTTCCTACTTCTTTACCGTGGCAACTGGACCCACTGGGAACCCTAGCAACCAGGTTGACCTGGACCTGGAAACGGCCTTCGGCTCACCTTGGAGACCGGCGCAGCCATGGGACGTAGGGGTCAGAAACGACATTCTGTTGGTAATGCTTTCCCGACCACACAGTGGGATCATGGGCTGGGCAGAGGCACATGGAGGAAGATGTTTTATGTTTCCGTCATTTAGCTGATGTTTAGCTGACTTAAAATGAGTTTCAGTGTTTTGACAGGGTCTATGGTTGTTGTAGGATTCATACCTGTGATGTTTCCATTGTGGGACAGCGACTCCTAACCATTAGGTCATCCTGCTGCCCAAGATGGGTAGAAAACAACCGTACTTTGATTTGCTATGCACATTCAACTTTGCAAGTGCAATTGCATTTCATTTGTTTTGACAGTTTTTTTGGATAATGACAATGTGAAACAATCACATTATCTGTTCTTGGTGCAGCTTGTGCATGTTTGAGTGCTTCAACAGCGTGAGATAATTGTAGTTATTCTACTAGAACTGCTGTTATGATTAGTTGCCATTTCTTCCTTGGCTCAATCAATTTCTGAGCTGGGTGTTTGAAAGACGGTTCATGACTATTAGACACGATCACATTAAATGTGCAGACATGTCAAAAGCAACGTTTCATGCCATTTAGAACACAATTCTGCTAGCTGGGCTAATTGGCCTAGCACAATAGTCGCCGAGGGAGATGCAGTGATAGCGTGTGACACCTGAGTCGTCTCTTGAGCAAAGGCTGGGGTGCAGCACCAAGGCAAGGTGTCTGGTGAAATATGCTCTGCCATACTGGAGAATGTAGATGAATTATGCAGCCTGTATACATTCATTATTCAGGAGCTTGGCCTGATTTTTAAGAGTGAAAGGTTGGCACCAGGCCAGGACAGCTTGGGTTCAGCCCAAAACACAAGTTTGGTGTGGAGTGGTTAGACACTGTGTAGCGAGTGAGGTCTGGTTCAGATGACTGGTTGATGTATTTATCCTGTATTTATGTGTTGTGTGTTTTCCTGCTTTATTACTAACACACAGGTACTGAGGACAGAGATACTAAGGACTCACCAAACTCCCCTGATTGATGGGAGCATGATTCGCTGGCTAACAAAACTATGAGATTGTTTGTAAAAAAAAAAAAAGTTGTTTCTTGTTAAAGCCTCACCAACCAAATGGGTAGCCGGTGGTAACTGCTAGCAGGGTATGAGCTCATGGTGTTTGTTGACAGACGATCAGTCTAGTCTATTCAGGTGACCGCAGCCTGTCAGGGTTATCGTACCTGGCCAGCCAGGGCGCTTCATGCGTGATTGACCTGGGTGTGCTCTGATGTGGTCACATGACTCGGCCCAAAGGGGTTTGCTGCTGACTCAACAGTGGAGCATCAGTAATGAGTTACTGGTGACTGCGCCTCCACTCCATCAGAGATGAGTAACGGAGGCATTGATCCACCCAGAAATGAAACAGAGCTGGAGTGGGCTGCTGAGAAGGCCAGTATTGATCTGCTTGGACAGAAAGGTAGAGTGTGAAGGGGAGAAACTGGACAGAGGGGAAGAGATGAGGGATACAGCAAAGGCAGAGCAACAATGGTGATAGAAGTGAGCTGATAGATAAATAGTGTGATAGGAAATAGTGGAAAGACAGGCTGCATAGAGAGCAGAAATAATTGACTTAGCAAGGCATGTGAAAAGAAGATAACACACGATGACAGATAGAAAAAAAGAGAAAACGGGAAATGTAAATCTAGACAAAAGAAGGTTGAAAAGGTGCTTGGCGACAGAGTTGGGGAACAAACAACATGAGAAGAATAGAACCAGATAAAACAGGAGGGAAAGAGATTATACTATACAGGTAATCATGTGTTGCTCTTCACTTCACTACCTTTAACCTTGAACCACCCAGTTATTTACAATCACTATCTTGTTTGACGCCAGTGCCTTCAGCTCTGATTGTGCCTTACAGTCCTGGGTTAACAGCCTGGTGAGAGAGGACCTTGACCCTTTCTATCTGCCTTGTGCAGACGCTGCGTGGGAGGGTTGGGAACAGTGCTCTACTAAAGTTGGATGTTTGAAATTAGGTGCACAATATAGCATTTAAAACTTCACAGGCTTCACTTGCAAGGGTATCATGGGGAGGTGGAGTATTAGTATTATACTATCATAGTATTATAGTGGGATAACAAAGTATTTTCTAATTTCTAAAGTAGCTAATGGAAGCTATATTCATCAGATGGGGCTTACTGGCTCGGTCGATCACTCCTCACACTATGTCAGAAAACTACGTAACAAACTAGAGAGGAATATAATATATATATATAAAGCTAATTTCTGAGGATGTCGGCTTATTGTTAATAAGAAAAAAGCATGACCCTGTCCTCCATGTATCATTGCACTATTACAGAAACTACACACAATGGGTGTTCATCATAGCAGAAACTCAATCTGCCAAGCCCTGCCAGTTATACTTTTCTAAATTATTGATGCAATTAGTCTGCTATTGTATCGTTCAGGACGTACCCACACAGCACACAGTCAACATATAATAGTACTATTCCTTACAAAAAAAGAACAATAGTAATCCTATAATGAAGTTTAGAAGGATACTATACAAATATCACAGCAAAACTCACTGTAAACTCACTATTGTAAGTCACGATAGCAATATTAATATTATAGTGATTTCCGTTAGGGCTGGCTTACCTGTTTGATACCACATAAAAACATTCTGAAATAGCTGGTGCCAATAACATGAAACCATTGCTAATTGTTCCCATTAGACTGCTTTGCATGATTGTAGCTATGGCTTGATGAAATACTCATAAGTCTGCCATGAAACCACCAGGGAAATGTTGTGGAGGAGAACCTGCAGAAAGTGATCTCCGCTGTTGCATAGGCAACACAACAGTCTGTGGAAGGGAGCTGGCATTAAGTGATCTCTTGATAGATGGCTCCTGCCTCAGGGATGCCATCTGACCCATCTGTGCCCGACCACAGGAGACCTCGAGGCAATATAAGGCTTCTGGCCCTTTAAAAGTGGAGCCCAGGCTTTTCCCCTCCGCGGCATAGAAGGAGCTCCATATGGCTTCCTCCCGCAGAGGGTTCAGCATCACATTGGGGGGCGAAGAGGGTCGAATGACGCCGAATAAAGGCTTTCTGAGCGGGCAGACGGCCAGATGACACGCCGGCGGAGCTTGGTGGGCCACTATCTTTTAGAAAGCCCGGGAGCTTCCCAGACAGCAAGGCCGAGGGAGGAGAGAGGAGGGACGGGCGTGCTGCATCTGTACTCGCCCAGGCTCGTCGTCGTACCCGCTTGGTAAACTGTCGCGTCCCGACCTGTTTGCACGTCTCTCTCTCTCTCTCTCTGCTCTGTCTCTGCTCTCTCTGCTCTCGCTCCCTCTCAGTCCTCTTCTCGTTATGTAGCGCAGTCGAAGGATGGGGAAATGTGCCGCTGAAGCTCAGGTGCGGGGTGAATGAGCCGAGATCACGATGCTTTAAAATGGTAGGGTAAGACAAAGCCAGGCAGCCTGCAGGAGTAACGCTACGGTGCTGCATCCCTTCTGTCACCTTTTTCTCGGATTGAGGGAATTGTGCGTGCAAGAAGCCGCGACGTGCACCGGGTCTCCCCTCATGGACAAGTTGACTCGCTGATGAAACGGGCAGAGCCGGTGTGTTTGTTCGCCGTTGTGCATCCCTCAGCACATTCATTCTATACAGGGGGTCCCGTGGGCGTCGCGAAACGAGTGTGCGTGCGTTGACGGTACAGACAAGGGGGCTGTTTATAACGGGAAACGTCATTGAATCGACCCCGCCAGCTTCAGCACACATCAGCATACAGTAGCCTCTAGTAATTGGCTGCCTTGGCTTTTGAACTGTAAACTACGTCTCTCGTCCATGTCTGTCTCTCTATCTCTCTCTTTCTCTCTCTCTCTCTCTCTCTCTGTGTGTGTCTCACACTCACACTTACCCAGCCTCGCCTCTCTCCCATCAATCCAACGGTGCAGGACCTGCTTGCTCGTCCGCCGGTTACCGCAAGGCAGATGATGAGATGTCCGGGACCACTTCCCAGGCGGATCCGGTAGACGCCACGGCACGGACGGTGCTGCTCAACCGGCCACAAAACACCAAGTTCTGCGACAACCATGTCAGGTAGGTCTCACTTGGGCTTTTTGACTCCTGGGCTTTTTGTCCTAAATTGCACATTTTGGTATGATAATGTGAGAGTATGTACTGGGCTGTAAAGACTGTTTTTGTTGGCCAGACACAATCAAAAATCTGACAGCTGAACTACTTGTGCCATGATGCAAGATGAGCACCCAACAGATAGAGGGGACTATAGATAAAGAATACAATTGCATCTTGCAGTTAAATAACTACTAATAACTACTAATAATGTACATTAGCAGAGTATACATCTCATATTAATGTCTTCATAACAGTGAAAAAAGCTTGATGGACCCATCCAAGTGTAGCTAAGTTCACTTCACTCATTTCTATTTTATGGTCCTTTATCAATCCTCTTTGGGAGATTCTCTGGGAGGATCAGCTGTAGGGTTTCAGTGTCTTGCTCAATGACACTTCAGCAGGGCAGATATTTGCTAGCAAGCGGCTTGAACCCGGCTCGTCTAGTTTAAGCCCACGTGTGTATTTTTCTACTAGGCAGCCATGTGAGCCTAGACTTTAGACTGTTAAGGTTGTGTTGGTTTTGTTTTTATTATTATGAAACATTTACCTTCTTTTTTATTTTGGCTCAAATCACAGTAACTTTACAATCACTGTGACTTAACTTTCAGTTCCACAATGACTGCAATGATATGGCTATTTAATAACTCACTTATTAAGTGATTATTTGCACCTCTGCTGAAGTCCCAAAGGGTAAGGCTCGAGTGTCGCTAGAGTCCACTAGTCCACTAGGGATCTCAGTGGAAAGGTGCTTGGCTTAACAACTTAACATGACTATTCTACTTAATCAATAAGGACTGAATATTTAAAGCTGCCATTAAATTACAGAAAGCACCGTAGGTATGTTTATCTGGTCGGACGTGTATTCTGTTTCGCAGTTTAACTCATTGATAGGAGCAATTGAGAGGGATTGATTTGATTTGATTTGATTTGCTTTAGATGACAATGAGGAGAATAGGCATTTTCTTCCTCTGGAAACTAGTTTTGTTTGGGGGGGGGGATTCCATGTTCTCACTCGTCTTCAGGGACAAAATACTGTATGATTCCTCCGGCCTCGGCTATAGGGGCGACTCACTCAGTCATTTTTCTTGCTCTCACCAGCTGAGGCAAGTAGAAGAGGTCTACTTTACACACTTCAGGGGTCATCAGAGAATCATTATTTTACTTATGTTAGTGTGGCTTATTGACAGCCTACAGTCCAACAGCTGGACCCAACATGTGGGTGACTTTTCTGGGGGTATGTAGTTATCTGTCCCAGGCGGGTCGTGGGCAGGGCCAAACGGAATCTCTTTTATCAACGTCCTCACAGCTGTCGTCTGCATGTTTGGTGGGCACGGCTGTGGTTATAGATGCTAAGTTGTGGCAGTCAGGCAAACTGCATTACAGTTTGATTCAAGCTGACGCCACCAATGCAATTTGTCCCTTGCCTTTACCTTTTATTATTTCTATTAACATGTGCAAACTGTGTCTGGCGCCATAGGGCACATCGGGCCCCTGCTCTGTGAGTGGAAGGCTTGCCGTTAGTCAGGAGACATTCATTGATCTGCCATTACCGTCAGGAGATTCGATTTTGCTTTAAAATGAACCTATTTCAGGTCTGCTAATAAGATTAAAGCGGGCGCTGCCTGGCTCTTCTGATTGGATCATGTGTGTCATAGTGCCTCCCCTCGATGACGATTGGAGCGACTGCAGGAGTCTGACTCCCTTTGATGTCCCTGGGTTTCTGTATCTCTTTAGTCGATGTTTTAAAGGTTCAGTGCCCTTATTGATTTCTCTGAGATTAAAGGCTCATAGCTTTTATCTCCACACTCGCTTCCCCTCCTCTCCATTCCCGGCCTCCATATTTCACTTCCACATTTCACAGTCTACAGTAGTTTTATATACTCATTACTGCTGCTCTCTTTCCTGGTCTTCATACACCAATACAGAAAAGTAACCTGCCTTCGCATTACATTCATTCTAATTTTCAACAAATCCACCTACCCATATCCTATTTTTTACCACTGCACTCTGACTTCAGGCCAGTGTTTCACTGAGCCTTAAATGTACGAAGAACACCGGCCTTGTTACGCAAGAAGTCTGTATGCCACACAGCAGCAGGAGAGCATTACCCCCGCAGCTCCCAGCTGTTAACTTCAACATCCATAACATGTAAAATAACACAGCCAGATGTGTGTTCCGAGTGCGATGGAAATGTGTGTGTGTGTGTGTGTGTGTGTGTGTGTGTGTAAGCATGTAGACTCTGGTATCACTTAACTTTAATTAGATTAAGGCAGCTTTATCTGCTGGGTGTAGTATCAGTAACTCTGATGTATCCAGAGGAACATCAGGGTCGGGGGGGGGGGTCGAGGGGGGGTCGAGGGGGGAGGGGGGTTGAGTGAGTGAGTCCAGGCAAGCAGCTGTTGCCGCTCTGTTTGGTGTTTGATGTCCTCACAAGTTGTTTGCTTGAGTGTGTGTGTGTGTGTGTGTGTGAGGGAGATAGACAGAGTGGCTGCGGGTTCATCTCCAAGGAGATCCTGACACACACACACACACACACCATAAAAATAAAAGCCATTACGCAAGCCCTCGAATTTCACTTAGGATAAAAAAAAACAAGGCCCTGACATGAAGGGTGACTTTTATTTTTAGTGTCTCTAAAAGCTCTTACGGTAGCTACTGGCTATATCAAGGCTAATCGATACAGTTGTCTGATCAATACAGTTGATTGACTGACAAGTTGAGGCTACCAAGGCCTCTCACACTTGTTCTCTGGGGTGTTGGGTCTAAATTTAGACTATTGGACTGAAAGGCTTGGTGAATTTGTGTCCACCCCATAATGGATCTGTTTGCCCTCCCTGAGTGTCTCTAATTGGTTTTCAAGTCGAGCAATAATTGAAACCCCAGTGGAGTTTGTTGTTAGCTAGTCTTTTAGCTCACACTGTTAGGGTGTGTCAGGCTGTGCATGTCATTAGCACAACATGCATGAATTCCTCCTTTTTCTAATGCACAATCTGGCTTTGTCTCTTGAGTCGAAACAGAGTGTAATGAATCTTCTTCCCTGTCTTGTTCTCCAGTACCACCAAGTATGGGGTGCTCACCTTCCTCCCCCGGTTCCTGTACGAGCAGATTCGGCGGGCTGCCAACGCCTTCTTCCTGTTCATCGCCCTCATGCAGGTAAACACACACACAACAACAGCAGCAGCTGTCAGCCCTGTTGGCTGAATGCAGTATGTGTTTGTTTAGTTTCGGTTTGATTCTGTAGCCCACATAGGCTTTTAGATGTGAATGGGTTTATGAGTCTCTCTGTTATAAAAACATTCCAGGGTTCCCACTGCTCATGGAGGGGTGTCTTCCAGACAGGGAAAGTCTGGGGATTTGGTAAATGCTCAAGGGAAGTCGGGGAATAGCAGGGAATTTTACAAATGGGTCACTTTACAGGAATATACCAGAATGTATTTTACAACTTGTAAATGTGGAATGTATTTTTCCTGCGTTAGATGGAGGGTTGGAACAGTTTCTATACATTGTTTGACAACGTCCTCACTGCACATGTTTACCTGTTTCTGAACTGAAAAACAACATTAACAAGGAGCAGCATACAGCTCAAACAGCAGTCAAGCATTTCTCCCCCCCTCTAAGACTACTACTACTACTACTACTGTTAATACATATGTGTACTGCTACTATATTAGTTTATATATTAGTTTTCAGGGAAGGTCATGGACTTAGCCATGGAAACGTCATTGACTTTTACATCAGGGCCATGGTGGGAACTCTGACAGAGTTAGGGGCCAAATTGAATTCTTATCCAAGATCAGGATCTTATTCCCGTCCGCCACTCAAGACACCTGATACATGCCGAGTGAGCTACTCGACACTCGTTATCGCTCAACTCATTAACAGTATTTTCTGAGTGCCGTCTCTTCTGTCTGTCCTCAGCAAATCCCTGATGTCTCTCCGACGGGTCGCTACACCACTCTCGTGCCGCTCATCTTCATCCTCACCGTGGCCGGGATCAAAGAGATTATAGAGGACTATGTGAGTATCGCAGCGCCCTCTGCTGCCTGGAGGACAGAGCGCCAGTTACAATTTGACTCCTATGTAGTGGTTTTATCTGGAGTGGGAGACGTGAAGACTAACGCATCTTCATCCGTCTCTTTACAGAAAAGACACAAGGCAGACAACACGGTCAACAACAAGAAGACAATAGGTATTGGTTGCGTGCGCGTGTGTGTGTGTATGTGTGTGTGTGCGCGCACGTGTTCATGTGCGTCAACTGTATGCATTTTTCCAGGGGTGCCCTTTTGTCTCCTTGCGTGGGTTTTGTTTGCCTTTCATGGCTGAGTGAATTGCCGTTGTTTGTCACTCACTATAGGGCGGGCCACGCAGCCACAGACAATAGTTTAGTCGCTATGAATACTGCATGAGAGCTGCTCTATAGGCTGGCTGATGGCTGTGTTGTCCTTGTCTCTCAGTGCTGCGGAATGGAGCCTGGCAGACCATCATCTGGAAACAGGTAACACTGTCATCACACTCATCATCCCTGTTGCTCTCTGTCACCACTCCTGTCAAGAGCTCTCTCTCTCCCTGTCTCTCTGTCGCTCTCTCTCTCTCTGTCTCGCTCTCTCTCTCTCTCTCTCTCTCTCTCTCTCTCTGTCTCTGTCTCTCTCCTTGTCTCTCACTCACGCTCTCTCTCTCTCTCTCTCTCTCTCTCTCTCTCTGTCTCTGTCTCTCTCTCTCTCTCTCTCTCTCCCTGTCTCTCTGTCGCTCTCTCTCTCTCTGTCTCTCTCTCTCTCTCTCTCTCTCTCTCTCTCTCTGTCTCTGTCTCTGTCTCTCTCCTTGTCTCTTGCTCTCGCTCTCTCTCTCTCTCTCTCTCTCTCTCTCTCTCTCTCTCTCTCTCTCTCTCTCTCCCTGTCCTTATCTACACGCTTGTAATTTCCTGTGTGTCTAATTCTGGTCTGCCTCAGTTGTGGACTAATCAGAACAGTTAATGCTATGCGCTGCTCACTGTCACTTTTTCTCTCTTTCTCTGTCTTTGTTGTCACTCCCCTGGTCCCTCATTAACCTGCCTCTTGTTTTCTATCTCTGCCTTTCTTCCCTCAACCCCCCCCCCCCCCCCTTTGCCCCCCGTCCCTTTTTCTAACACCCCTCTTTTCCTTCCTCCCCATCTTTCTCGCGCCTTCACGCTGTTGCAATGCTGCACCCTGACCACAAGGTGGCAGTAGGAGACATAGTGAAAGTGACCAATGGCCAACACCTTCCAGCTGACATGGTTATAGTGTCCTCCAGGTCAGCCTCCAGTGTGTGTATGCGTGTTTGTGTTTTTGTGTCTATATTTGTCCGTCTGTTGATCATGGTTTGTTGTCTGTCTTCCTGTCTGTCATCTTATTTAATTTTTGTAGCCGTCGTAGTTTGTTGATATACTGGCTGCATGACAGAGTTGTTTTTTTCCCCCATTTTGTTGGAAGTGGGTTGATGTTTTGTGTTGTTGTTCACTGTCTTGTAACGAGATATACCATCAGGAATGTTGTTGATGTGGCCCTGCCTCTCCTCCACAGCGAGCCCCAGGCCATGTGTTACACTGAGACCTCCAACCTGGATGGAGAGACCAACCTGAAGATCAGACAGGTGGGGTTCTTGTCCTCCTCCGCTGATATGATGGGATTGTGCAAAAAATCTGTGACCGTATTATTGGTTGAAGGTTTTATGTCCGCCTCCTGGTACACCATGAGTAAAGATAGTAAAAAAATGGGATAAATACAAATTTTGTTTTGCCATTTCTAGTTAAATATGTGTATGCTTGATATGGGAAATAGCTACCAAGATGAAAAAGTCATTTCTGATTTCACTGCGACTTTAAAAAGCTGCTAACCCTAATATTTCATTACTGGGTTTCAATGCAGAGTGTTAGTGTCCCAATGGTCTAAATGCTGTTTCAGAGGCTTGTCCACCCTGCCAAGAATAACATTCTGGAGGAAACACTGGATACTTGGATTTTTTTTGGCATGAAAACATTCAATTTTAAAGATGCTTAATATCAGCAGAAAATATTGGCTATTGGCAGCTTCAATACAAATATTTGCATCAGCTTTCGGTGCGTGTGCGCATACTGCCCTGCTATTCCTTGGCACTGTCATTTCCACTCGTGGGTCACACACACACACACACACACACTCTGACCCTGATGTGGAGTTTGTGTTGTGCTTGCTCTGTCTCTATTTTGCTTGTTTTCAGGGTTGCATGCCCTTTGTTTCCCTGTTGCCCAGCGCTCTAGAGATAAACTTGTCTGTGTTTCCAGGGTCTCCCCCTCACAGCCGGTTTCCAGTCCCTGGAGGAGTTGGTGGGGCTGACTGGCCGTCTGGAGTGCGAAGGCCCCAACCGACACCTGTATGACTTCACTGGCACACTACGGCTGGAAAACCAGAAGTAAGACACACACACACACACACACACACACACACACACACATACACATTCTTTCCCAGTCACTTCTTGAATGACTGGAAGAAGTGTCTTATCAATTATTGGATAGCACACAGAACCATCAGCAACAACAGAAATAGCAAAATACCTTAGTTAAATAAAATAACTAAATAACTTAAATAAGAACAAATTTAGAGGTGGTAGGCAAAAAAAACATTACATAAAACCAAAGTGAGTCTGGAGACACAATTTGAAAGGTAATACTGATTTTTGCGACCCTAAGTTGACCCTCTGAACACACTCTGAACACACCTTCACTCTGAACACACCTTCACTCTGAACACACTCTGAACACACCTTCACTCTGAACACACCTTCACTCTGAACACACCTTCACTCTGAACACACCTTTCTGACCGACAAATGAGTTCTTTAAAGATGCAGTTCACCCAAACTCGGCGTTAGTTTTAACATGTTTGTGTTTTATTTCCCCTCAGTCCGGCTCCTCTGGGTCCAGACCAGGTGTTGCTGCGTGGCGCCCAGCTCAGGAACACGCAGTGGGTTGTGGGAATCGTAGTCTACACTGGCCATGACTCCAAGCTGATGCAGGTACACCCAAAGTCTTGTCTTGGTTGTTGAATTTTATACGCTGTGAATCCTGAGTAATGGTGAAAGGCTGAGTAATGGTTTATAACCCTATGGTCTTACACACACACTTTTTGATGCTAGTGTGTGTGTGTGTGTGTGTGTGTGTGTGTGTGTTTCTTACCCGTTTATCTATTTCCCTGTCCAGAACTCAACCAAGGCGCCCCTGAAGCGCTCTAATGTGGAGCGGGTGACCAACATGCAGATCCTGGTCCTGTTCTGCATCCTGCTGGTCATGGCGCTGGTCAGCTCCGTGGGCGCTGCCATCTGGAACCGGCAGCACACCGAGGAGGCCTGCTGGTACCTCTCCCGCGCTGGTGAGAACACACACACACACACACACACACACACACTCAACCACACACACCCTGGGCTTTTTCATAGTAACGAGAGATCACAATGTACTTAACTATGTGTGGGCGGCAGACCGCTGAATCCCCACTGGGTCCCGGGCCGCTGTTCTGTAGCTCACCCTACTGGGATCAATAAATACAGTAGGCCAATCACATTGTTCAGTAAGTGACTGTGTGTGTGTGTGTGTGTGTGCAGGTGACATCTCCACTAACTTTGCGTACAACCTGCTGACGTTCATCATCCTCTACAACAACCTGATCCCCATCAGCCTGCTGGTCACTCTGGAGGTGGTCAAGTTCACACAGGCCCTCTTCATCAACTGGGTACGGACAACAACCTGTGTGTGTCTGTGTGTGTGTGTGTGTGTGTGTGTGTGTGTGTGTGTGTGTGGTCTAATATTCTTGACCTCTTTGCTTGTGTGTTTTTTCTTTCCTCAGGATGTGGAGATGTACTACGCAGAGACGGACACACCGGCCGTGGCCCGAACGTCCAATCTCAATGAAGAACTGGGCCAAGTGAGTACAAGCTCCTCCCACTCCTCTCCTCCACCTATCAGAACAGTCGATGGTTGTACGTCCTCATATTTAAGTGTAATATCAGTTATCTGTCAAATACTAGAGAAATGAACCACGTGCATCAGTGTAGTGGTAATTCTGTGCATTCCTACTGAGTACTGTTTACGTTTCAATGAAACGTCAGTTTTAGTGCTTCTCTAATTTGAAAGGCAGATGGTATAATTTTTATGTAAGTCTACTGGTACAGTTTTCCAAGAAGTTAAAGTAATCGGATTTTGATATTAAAATATATTTCTTTATTTTTCTTTATTGTTTTTATTTGTTTTTATTTATTGTTTTATTATTGTTAAATAATATTATGACAGTTCGTTAACAAGGTGACTTTGTCATTACTAAGTCATTGTGACTAGACTGACTCAATTAAAACCTAAAGCCTGTTTTAGCTTTCATTACCTGTCGTCTGGTTGCTGATCTCTCCTTTCCTCTTCCCTCCCTGTGTTTCCCAGGTGAAGTATCTCTTTTCTGACAAGACAGGAACTCTGACCTGTAATGTCATGCACTTCAAGAAGTGTACCATTGCCGGTATAACATACGGGTCAGTTCTATATTACCACTTAGTTCTACTTGTGCAAGGAGCCACCTAGATAAAGTTTTAAAAAAGGACTTGAGATACAGAAGTTATGTTTAATACAAATTCACGACTCTGACTAACTCGTAGGTTGGTCTAATTTTTGAATTCACCCTAAATGACAGGTTGCTTGCATGATTTATTGATTGACTGATTGATTCGCCTCTTGAACGCTTGACTGGATGATGAACTAATCAACTCATCAACTGATTGATTCTTTTGCAATGCAACCTCATTCATCACTGCAGCCATTTCCCTGATCTTGACTGTGATCGTTCAATGGAGGACTTCAGGTCAGTGATGCCCCCCCCCCTCAGCTGTCCTCTCTTTCATTCTCTACTCTATTTTAGTCTTTCAGTCTATTTTTACTCTCTGTTTCTAGCATGCTATATCGTTTGATCGACATAATGTATTTTATAGATGTTTACAAAAAGCAATGAAAACTTGGATAGGAATTTGTGCATTTTAGCTTGCATAAATATTTTGGTGCCAGCCTGTCCTCCATAAACACCCTGTTCCCTTTTTTTTACAAAAAAAAGTAACTCCTACTCAACTCCATCCATCTCCGTTTCTTTCTCTCCCAGCCATCTGCCGTCCAGCAGCAATAACTCTACAGAGTTCGACGACCCAGCTCTCATCCAGAACATCGAGAAGAACCATGTAGGCGTCTCAGATGCTTTTCTTAAATTTCCTCATTTGAAGCAAATTGATTGTGCCCAAAACAACTGGGGGATTGTGGGTTTTGTAACCATCTCCTCTGTGTGTGTGTGTGTGTGTGTGTGTGTGTGCGTCTCCAGCCTACGTCGCCTCAGATCTGTGAGTTCCTGACCATGATGGCAGTGTGCCACACGGTCGTCCCGGAGAGAGAGGGAGACCAGATCATTTACCAGGCCTCCTCACCCGACGAAGGAGCGCTGGTCAAAGGGGCCAAAGGACTGGGCTTTGTCTTCACTGCAAGGACCCCGCATTCAGTCATCATCGACGCTGTAAGTGTGTGTTTATGTGTGTGTGTGTGTCTGTGTGCGCGCTTCACATCGTGGTAAGAACTGAGATTTCTGTGTATTTCAGAGAGGAAATGAGAAGAGCTACGAGCTGCTGAATGTGCTGGAGTTTTCCAGGTAATACCACATGCATGCCCAGTGATGTTATTCTCCCTGGTCGGTCAGTGACACCGTGACGTGACTCTGTTGTGTATTTTGAGACAAAGCTCCACTGTTTTCCTCTACAGTAACCGCAAACGCATGTCTGTGGTGGTCAGGACCCCCGATGGGAAGCTGCGTCTGTACTGCAAAGGAGCTGTACGTTCATCAGTTCGATTCAACACTCAACACTCAAAATGTTTCCCTTTTTTTTCTTCATCTGGCATTGTTTCTTAATGAGTCTTTTATGTTGTGGTTTTGCAGGATAATGTCATTTTTGAGCGTCTGACCGAAGCGTCCCAGTACAAAGACATAACCATTGCTCACCTGGAGCAGTTTGCTACTGAAGGTAGGACGGGACTGAAGCAACTAAGGCCCATAAGACTCTCTTTTTAAGAAATATGACCATGTTGTTTTACTCTGTCATCTGCTCCTCCCATCCACCTAGGGCTGAGGACTCTCGTGTTTCGCCTATGTGGACCTGGAGGAAGGCGCCTACCAGGAGTGGCTGAAGGAACACGCTCGCATCAGCACCGTGCTCAAGGACCGCGCTCAAAAACTAGAGGAGTGCTACGAACTGATTGAAAAGGTAAACGCACCATCTCTCTCTCTCTCTCTCTCTCTCTCTCTCTCTCTCTCTCTCTCTCTCTGCAACAGTGTTTGGAAGAGTGTCTGATTGTAGTAGTTGTGCTCGTGAGTCTCTGGCAGTCATTCATTTTAATCATATTTTTACCCTCTGACTTGTATTTTTATTGCAAATATGAAGTTAGATGGAGTCAAAGCAGAGGTGACACCCTGAGAGAATAATAAGTTGACGTCTCTGATATATACACACACTCCTCCTGTTTGCCAGCAGGTGGCAGAGTGGCTCCATTGATCGCCCTCGTCTTACCACCCAATCATTCACGGAGGTTCTCTATGTCAATACACAGCCAGAAGCAATTCCACCTTAAAAGTGTGTTTCGTCTTTAGGTGAGATCAAATAAAGAGACATGCAGCTCTGTGCTACGAGAGGGGACTGATGTTTGGTCAGACAGGCGTTGTAGGGGAACAGAGATTTCAGACACTTTTCAGAGGGTGCGCGGGATAGAAGTGGACTGATATGAGGGGAAACCAAAGATTCAGAGGAGAGAGGGGGTTTGAGGAGAGAGTAGAGGTGAGAAAAGTGAGGGGAAGAGAAAAAGGAGGAAGGAGGAGGAGGGGAGCTCAGACTGTGAGACCACAAGGGTAATTACCTGCACCAGCCTGCCAAAAGCCCCATAAAACTGGAGTCAACAACACAGTAGTGTTACCTTGTGTGTCTGTGTGAGTGTGTCTGTGTGTGTCTTGTGTGTCTAATGAGGGTACATGTGTGTTTAAATGCTGAACAAATTAAGGCAAGGGGAAAAAGTAACAGACTGCTTCTTGGCCCAAAGACAAAGTGGCACAGAGGTCCAACAGAGCTGCTATACCAAGTGAACTGAACTCACTTGGCACCGCCCTCATCCTAAACTTAGATATGGATGATGCTCTGGACATGATATTGACACAAATATGATGTCTTGACCCCCCCCGCCCCCCCACCTACCATCAGAACCTAATGCTGCTCGGGGCCACAGCCATAGAGGACCGCCTCCAGGCCGGCGTCCCGGAGACCATCGCCACTCTGATGAGGGCCGACATCAAGATCTGGGTCCTCACTGGAGACAAGCAGGAGACTGCCATCAACATAGGTGAGGAGGGGAGAGGTGGATGGAGGAGAGAGGCCAGGTCTGCTTGATCAATATTGATTATGAAAAGGCTTGAAGTTGTTTCTTTTGACTGAATTTGGTGAGGTTGGTGAAGCAGTTCCGCTATCGTTGGTGAGTCTTTCTGTGGATGGACCACTTGCTCACTGCTGTGTAGGAGACAGTTTTGGATTTTGATCCAAAGCTTTGATTTGTCACTTCCTGCACGCTGAGATTTCCCAGCAGTGCCCAGTCACTACACCAGATCTCATACTTCTTTTGGGCCGGCCACTCATCCTTTTAGGACTTTTCCTCTTTATTTGGACAGTGGGAAAGCAGACAGGGAGACAGAGTAGTGTCCTCACAAGAGAAAGATCTGGTGGGATTATATCTCAGGTGGGGCTTTACCTCCCAACAATCGCTGGGCACTAAATTCTCATACTTTTAAAAACATTGTCCTAGACTTTTAAATTCTTGTACTTAAAAGAATCAGTTCTTCAGACTTGAATAAGTCTTTCATAATGAAAATTTGAGAAAACACCTGAAGAGACGGGAGGGATGGCAGGGGAGTTGCGGCAGGTGAAACCAAAAGTAATAGGAGGATGGACAGAAGCTGATAGAGGATGATAGTGGAGTTGGATAGCTGTGAGAACGAAGCAGCATTTAATTGAGACCGGTTGCTCTCCTGTGTGTTTTGGCCTCAAGTAAATCTAATGTCTCTCCCACCCCCCACTCTCTACCCTCCTCCCTCTCTCTCTCTGTTTCTCAGGTTACTCCTGTCGTCTGGTGACACACGGCATGTCCCTCATCATTGTCAACGAGGACTCTCTGGATGTGAGTAGATCCTCCCGTTGAGCTCCTTGTCTGCGTACAGTTTGTACAGTATTGGGACTTTGTGTGTGTGTGTGTGTGTGTGTGTGTGTGTGGCGGGGGGGTCTTCACAAGGTTACCGTGGGAACCAGGGTGTGGTCCACACCCAGATTGGTGGGTGGGGCTCTTTGTCTGCACAGGTGAAGGTAATTAAAGTGTCTGGTGTCCCTTTGGAGAAAGGGATGAAAGGAGATGGATACTGCAACTATCTCTCTCTCTCTCTCTCTCTCTCTCTCTCTCTCTCTCTCTCTCTCTCTCTCTCTCTCTCTCTCTCTCTCTCTCTCTCTCTCTCTCTCTCTCTCTCTCTCTCTCTCTCTCTCTTTCTTTCACACATTTACATCAAACATACACACACATGTACTCACATCATGTGAGTCACATGGCATTCCGTGCTGTTGATGGCTCTTACAGTATTTATGACTGTATCTAATTGATCTCCGGCTGTGTGTTTAGAGTTTAGAGTTTAGAGATCTGAGACACTTTCTAGTCGCCAAATAATCTCTAGATTAGATTTAGACCTGAGTTAGTCTTGCTTTCGCAATCTGCTTTCATGTGTGACTGCTTTACCTAAATGGTTTGATTGCTGTCATGTGAAAACAGACACACACACACACACACACACACACACACCCCTTACATGCAGATGCATGCTCACAGTCAAACACACACTCACAGGGTGTGCTCACTTTTACAGAGTTTGGTTATCTGTGAGACGGGGGGATTATGGTTCATGAAGTGTAACACTGCGTGTGTGTGCCTGTGCATACGCGTGTGTTTGTGTGTGTTTATGGCTGTGTGCCCCTTTGTGGGCCCAAGGTGTGTATTAAACCTAAATGGAGAGATGTTTATGTTTAGAATCATAGTTTACCACCCATGACTCAATGTGCAGATGGTTATTGTTTTGTAGGAGAGTGTTTTGAGTGTTACCCCATTATGTGTAGTCTGTAGCAGGAGCCCCCATACTCGTTTATGTCAAGGACCCCCAAGTAGATAGACATTACACCATGGACCCCCACTTTGGTAAGATTGCCTCCCAAGGAACCTCGTCTGAGAAGGTTTTTGTAGTTGGTAATGATTTAGTATAGAATTTCATAACTGTGGTTCGGTGGGACGGGTGCAGTGGAACCTGGAATCAAAATAGTCCTTATACACTCGGTTATCTGCTAACCTCTAGGGTGCTCAAGGACCCTCGAAGGTCCCCAGACCCCACTTTGGGAACCACTGATCTAAAGCACGGAAGTCAGACATTGTGCAAGGACACTTAGACGCAGAGAAAATTGAGTTTGACAGAGCGAACATTGAATATCAGAGTAATTGCCTATACAATTAGTACAAAATGGTAAAAAGTAAATCCAGTTAACACAGTGGATCTCTCTTAACGTGGTTTGGATGATTTTGTTAGTGTGGGTAGCCTGTCCACTATGTTTGATCACATAGTATTCCCAGCAAATACTTCAAAGTCTAATAGGTGTCAGCTGAGCTTGTCTGGCCAGGAGGTTGAAACATCAGCCCAGAAAAATGAGAAACCTGTGTCCACCGCCCCCTACACTCACCTTGACATATCAACATGACACAGTAGTGAGAATGAACACTATGCTCTCCTGCGTAAACTTTGGTAGTAAACCATCAACATTTACAAAATATAAACCAAGAAATCCATAAGCACATTTAGTCACAGAGTACAAGAATAAGAAGAAAAGCTGAAGTGCTGTGTGTGTGTGTGTGTGTGTGTGTGTGTGTGTGTGTGTGCGTGTGCGTGTCACAGTAGTGCGTGTCAGTCAGGGCAGCTTCAGAGAGCGGCGGTGAGCGGTGGTCGGTCCAGATGAAAGAGCAACGCTGTCTTCAGCGCAACACTTATCTCGCACTTAAAATAAGTCAGCTCAGCTCCTTTTTTTTGGCCGTGTGTTTGAAAGTGTGACCGCGTGACCTAGTGAGCAAAAGCAGAAGCCACGCCGTGCTTACTTATCAAAATCCCACCTCAAGATTGACCTTTTTACCCAGCATTTTTATTTATCTCACCTCCTCTGCCCGTCTCTCGGCCCCCTCTCACCCTTTTCCTCCCGGTGTCAGATCGCTGATCGCTGTGGTTGCCAGTCTGGTGGATGCCAACCCCCCCCTCCCACCACCGCCACCCTCCCTCTGCTCCCTCCGCTCCATGTCTCCTTCACGCTACTACCTCCACATCTGTCAGCACCCTCTCTATGCACAGGAAGCGACTACACAGCCTCTGTGGTGTGTGAGAGAAAAGAGGGTGTGTGTGTCAGAAAGAAGGAGAGAGAGAGAGAGAGAGTGAACAAGCAGGAACGTATGCATGTTTATCTTGGTGTTATCTTTGAGTGTGTTTGAGAATAAAGCAGAGGAAGTGTTGTCTTGTGTTTCATGTGTGAGAAAATCTGAAGATGGAGAGAGGGAGAGAGGGAGAGAGGAGAGAGAGAGAGAGAGAGAGAGAGAAAGGGAGAGGGGGAGCTGTGTCAGGGCGATGAGTGAGTGGTAATGCGATCTCCTTTTGGTGCTCCTCCTCGTCAAAACAAATGCCGTGAGCAATGCCTCCTGGGTAAACGGTTTGTGACGCTGAAGCTGTGACAAGCGCCATCTGTCACCTTCAGATCGGATGCCACACACACACACACACACGTGCACACACACGCATAGTGACACCAACACTGTCTCTCTTTCTCTCTCTGCCTGTCTACGTCTTTTCTCCCTCTTGTCTTTTCTGGAGGACACACAAGCATGCAACGATGAGTTTCCTTTCCTTTCTGCTCCCTGTCTTTATCTCTCTCACTCACACACACACACACACACACACACACACACACACACACACACATTCTGTTTACGCTAGATGCAGTGGCACATGATCACCCTGATCAGCCTGATATAGCTTGAATATACATTTCATCCAGCCTTCCCACAATCCCCCTCTCCCTTGTCACACTGCCCGCACTACAACTCTTACATAAACATCATCACTCTTCTGCTCATTAATCATCGCTACACACACACACACACACACACACACACACACCCACACACACACATTCTGTAGATCCTGAACTTGCATTTACTGTTGTACCGACATTTACAATTTATTGTTGTTTTTATACCATTGGACTTCCCACTGTGAATGTCTAGATGTGTCTGAGTTTTGCACAGCAGGTGTGTGTGTGTGTGTGTGTGTGTGTGTGTGTGTGTGTGTGTGTTTCTGGCCCAGGCAGCAGAGGATGTGGGTGTTTGTTTGCACAGATGCACAGGCTGATAATTAAACGGTATATTAAATCTCACTGGTGACAGAATTTGCACTTCAGACATGAGCACATCTTTCTCCGCCCTCTTTTCACTCAACAGCCCTCTCTTTCTCTCTCTCTCTCTCTTTCTCTCTCTCTCTCTCTCTTTCTCTCTCTTTTTCGCTCTCTCTCTCTCTCTCTCTCTCTCTCTCTTTATCTCCTTTTTCTCCCCTCTCTCCATATCTTGCTTTCGCTCTACTTCTCCCCCACCCTCATTCACACTATTTTTTCCCTTTTTCCTTTCCCTCCATTTCTTTCTGCCCCTTTATTATCTTACCTTGTGCTCTTTCACTGACATGCACACACACACACACACACACACACACACACACACACACACACACACACACCCTGTTAGTGTATTTTATATTCTGTCTATGTACATTCTTTAGCCTTCTTTGAATAGAGAGGGTGGCCTGGAATAAATCACCATTTGGCTTGTCCTGTCTTAACTTTGTCCATATGTGTGTTTCTGTGGATGTGTGTGTGTGTGTGTGTGTGTGTGTGTGTGTGTATCATAATAAAGTATGTGATGAGAGAAGGTGACCTGTGATATCTCACACCCCCTTCATGCCACCCCACCTCGCCTGTTTTCAGATCCAAATATAATCCTGATAAAATTCCACATACAAGGGCCTGAGAACATGGATTACAAAGTGTGAGCGTGTGTGTGTGTGTGTGTGTGTGTGTGTGTGTGTGTGTGTGTGTGCGTGTGTGCGCGCACGTGGTCATGTATGTGCGATTCATCCGTGCGAATCAGAGTTTCAGCCCTTTCCCAGCTCTGATATGAAAAATAACATTTAGTTTGGAACATAAAAATGCCTGCTAATGAGATCTGTCATATCGCGACAGGAAAATTGCCCAGCCCTTGATTGGACCAAAGTTTTCCAAAAATAGGAAATATTTTAGTGTGAGAAAGAAGGAAGTTAACTTAGTAATGCATTTTTCTTTTGTCTCATGTTTGTTCTCTTTGGAAAAAGTGCTAACAGAGCGTTTTGAATCCTGGCTCTTTTTTTTTTCATGTTAAGACACATTCAGCATTTTTGTCAGAGCAACTCTGATACGTAGGCTTGGAATCCTGTAGATTAGCGGTTTGCTGCTCGTTAGCTTTTGCCGCCAACTAGTAATCTTAGTTACCTTTTTACCTTTTTTAGCTTCCTGCATTAGGCTGACTTAGCCTGGTTATTATCCCTGCTAGCTTTGGCTGGACCTGCTGTGACAAGTCGTTGTGGCTTATTAGCACCTCACTGCTAGGCTAGTAGACTTTTTGCTAGGACTTGGGGTTTGACCTTGTGTGTGTGTGTGTGTGTGTGTGTGTGTGTGTGTGTGTGTGTGTTTGTGTATCTGTGTCAGTATGAGCTTATTATTACACTGGTAGACTCGTGTTGAGATGTTATGATATTCCTCTCACTGTACTGAAAGGGTGATTAGGAAACTGGAACTCTCTTCTCCCTCACCCCGCTGATATCATCTGGCAGAACTTCACTTCACAGTCGAACTCCATGCAGAACGTTGTGCAAGACATCCAGCTTCAACACTTCATTTCCCCCGAAATCTGTCGTGGGACAGTGTTTTTATACAGTCATTTTTCACTCACGCTGTTTACTCAGTATTATGCTGCTGAGGCTTTTTGAGTTTGTGTCCATTCTTCTGTGATGAGGTGAGGACAGAAGGAAAAGGAGGTTTTGGGAGTTTGTGTCAGATCCCCATCTCACACACATGCACTGCATGTACACACATGCCTATTCACTTACATGCAAACAGACACCCTCACACATGCACACATGTATGTCTCCGTATGTTTTCCACCCGACACACACATGCACTGCACGTGAACACATATACACACGCACACACATCTGCTCACATACAGAGGCTTTGATTTTCAGAACCCTGACAACCTGTAATCTCCTGTAATCCCTTCATTATGTTTTTGTTTTCCTTTCTCCTGTTTGGGGAAAAAGGTGAATGCAAACAGGAATTCCGGAATACAAAGAAAAACACACAGCCCAAGGCTGAGAAAACAAGAGCAGGGAATTTTTGGGAAGAGGACGACCACTTGTGTGCAGGGGGAGTGCATGTGTGCATCACTGTTAGCAGGAAAGAGAGACTGCATTGTTCATATCTGTGTGTATCTGTGTGTGTGTGTGTGTGTGTGTGTGTGTGTGTGTGTGTATCTGTGTGTGTGTGTGTGTGTGTTGTCTCTAGCACATGCTGGTCAGTTGACAGAGGGGTCGTCTCACTGCGGGTCACAGGACCCTCTCAGGTCTGTTGGCTGCCAATAACCCAGTGTGTAGATTTTAATGGCGCCATACTTTTGAATGTTTGTGGGCTTTTGTGTCTGTGTGGAGTTTTAACGCTGTGTAGGCCAATTGGCAAATTTGTTGTTGGGCCGATCCACTGAAGGGCCAGACAACTATGTAACTGAAGTCCTGTATGGCCTCTATAGTTCGCCATGGCAGAAACGTCCTTAAACCATGTTGATGTGCTGTAACATTGGGACCCTGTGTGATGATTCAGTGGATCAAGTAAGACATGTGTGTGTGTGTGTGTGTGTGTGTGTGTGTGTGTGGGCTTGTCTGGTAGCTTACAGCATGCTTGTTCCTCCACATGGTTTTCATTACATCTCTATGGGATGTTTGTTTTCTCTATTAATCCTGTTTCCTCTATTATCAAGAGCTCCATCAAAACTGCCCCAAACTACTGCCCCATAAGCAAGCTTCTGCACGCACACACACACACACACACACACACACACACACAAACCCTGCTGTTACAAATGAGTGATGCATTGTATATGCCCTCTCACAACATTGTAATTTCTCCCATTCATTTATCTGTTCCCTTTCTTGTCTCTTTGTCTTTCCACTCTGCCTTGTTCTTTCCACCTTGTACATGTATGTACCGTGTGTGTGTGTGTGTGTGTGTGTGTGTGTGCATTCCCTCAGTTTCATGTAGTTGCATTGTGACAAGTTAAGATTGCCAGGGGTCAACAGGCCACCGAGACCTCATAGCATCAGCTGGATTGAGTTGCGTTATGATGAGTTAAACTTCTACCGGCATTCTTAAGTGCTGTGTGTACACACAGGCAAACTCATTTAGATGAAAGCACCACATGAAATAGCCTTGGCAACCGGCAGCATATGTCTTCCATTTGCCGCCAGTGTTTTGACCTTTGAACAAATTGCTGTGTATGTGTATCCGTGACTTTGTGGGGTCAAAATATCCCCACAAACAGAAAACCTGTATGAGAGGTCTCTTGTAAGGGCCTTTGCCAGATCCCATAAGGGGAAGAGGGTTAGGGTTAGAATTTGTTAGGTTAGGGTAAGTGATAAGGTGAGGAAATTAGTGTTGAGGACGGGGGTTAGAGGTGATGTGTTCGCTGTAAGCCGGCAGCATTTTCTCACAAGTCTTCTAGCAGCAGTGTGTGTATGTTGCTAATTCGTCAGAGCTGTAGCAGACAGTTTGGAGAAACAGGCTTGTGACTGGCAAATCCCAGACCTGCGGGGAAAGTGAATGATAACCTCTGTCCTCTCCCTAATCAGCTACTGCCAAAGAGCCCTTGAGCAAGGCACCTATTGGTGATATTCAATCAACCTTCCCCTGGTTCAAGAAGGTTATCTTTCCCTTTGTCTCCCTGCAGGCTACTCGCGCCACCCTGACAACCCACTGTTCGTCTCTGGGCGACTCTCTGAGGAAGGAGAATGAGCTGGCGCTGGTCATCGACGGCCAGACGCTGAAATACGCCCTGTCCTTCGAGCTCCGCCAGGCCTTCCTTGACCTGGCCCTGTCCTGCAAGGCTGTCATCTGCTGCCGGTAGGACACACACATTCATCACACGCACACACATACATGCATACACACAGAAACAACGTTACCGCACAACTTTTACCCATACACCGGATCTGATGTAGCTATTACTTGTGGCAAGCACCTATGTAGCAACCTAGCATGGATGTAAGAGGAAGTCATCGGGGTTGAATTAGACCCACAACATCTCCAGGCTCATTGGTGAATTTCAAATTCTGAAACACATTTATTTATAATGGATATTAGGAGAATATTAAAGCCAAACAGCACATTTACATCCCCACAAGGCTCTTTTTATTTATTGTTTTTAATTTGAGGAAATCAACCACTGCAGGAACGCATTAATAAGAATACACACACATGTGCTCACCTAAGTTTTTCACAAAATCAAGACACCACACACACACACACACACACACACACACACACTGATCCTCATGATTAAAAGAGAGAGAGTGCACATGCACGTCTGCATGTGTGTTTTTGTAAAGGTTGTCGGTTGCCCTGGGTCAGCAAATGAATGAGGATGATAAAAGGCTGTCGTGCTGCTCAGCGGGGGTAATGTAATACACTGCGCTGCATGGAAATGTCAAAGTCATGACTCACTTACTGCCGTTACCCCCGGAGTAGGCACACACACACACACACACACACACACACACACACACACACACACACACATATAAGCACATGCCGTTACACGTTTCCATTCATACAAAGTGCACTCTGCTCATAGAATGTTTACTGCATGTTCCCTTTTTTGGTCATGTTCCACTCAGCACCAGCTGTGATGTTTAACAAAGGAGTTTCCACGAGTGTGTGTGTGTGCGTGTCTGTGTCTGTGCATGTGTGTGTGTGTGTGTGTGTGTGTGTGTGTGTGTGTGTGTGTAATTGACTCTCCCTTGCATAAAGGCCATATCCGGACTCCAGTCTCCAAGGCCTTGCAAACGGCCTCCAGCTCCCTTTCCTCTATCCTTCCTTCCATCCCTCCCTTTATGCCCCCCCCCACTCCTTCCTTCTCTCTCTCCCTCTATGCCCCCTCACTCCTTCCTTCTCTCTCTCCCTCTATGCCCCCCACTCCTTCCTTCTCTCTCTCTCTCTCTCTCTCTCTCTCTCTCTCTCTCTCTCTCTCTCTCTCTCTCTCTCTCTCTCTCTCTCTCTCTCTCCCCCTCTCTCTCGCTCACCACCTATCCTGGCAAGGTTGCATCCCTGCTGTGTGTGTGTGTGTGTGTGTGTGTGTGCAGGGCACCGTGCTGTTAATAGTGTTCTTGTGTTTAATGAGCTATAGCTTTGACTTTAATGTATAGAGGTGTCGGTGAGATAATGTCTCACCAGTGTGTGTGATGGTTCACTGTTTGTGTGTGTGTGTGTGTGTGTGTGTGTGTGTGTGTGTGTGTCGGGGGCAGCGGGGCCGGGCGTACTCGTACGCTTGGGTTCCTGACTTCACTGTGTGTTTGTTTAGAGGAGGACTTGAGGCTGCTTATTTTCTGCTCAGTTCCACCATGAAGAGCATTAAGAGCCTTTCATCTCTACAACGCCACTTTACACAACCCCAGACACCGTTAGCTGTGTTTAGAGAAGAGAAGGAAGGACTGAGTGAGACAGAGAGAGAGAGAGATAAAGAGAGATTTGTGGTCAGAGACAGAGAGACATACAGGCAGACACACACACACACACTTCAGACATAGAGAGACAAAAAACAAAGAGTAGAGGTTGATCCCATCCTTCGTTAAAACAACTACAGAGGGCAAGTCCCTCTGATGGTTTCCCCCGGAAATATTCTGTGTGTGTGTGTGTGTGTGTGTGTGTGTGTGTGTGTGTGTGTGTGTGTGTGTGTGTGTGTGTGTGTGTGTGTGTATGTATATTTGTGTGTTTGCGCGCGTTTGTGTATGTTTTATATGTGTGTGTGCATGCGTATATGTGTGAATTGTTAGCAGACCACCCAGCTCTGTGATCTCAGCATGACTGGGGCATGGCAGACCGTCTTCATGACCTGTGGGCTTCCAGCCTGCTCATAATTTGATCATGATGATAATCTTATCTTAATCAAAAGCATCATTCTGTATTGTGCATGACATTGTATGTAATTTAATTTTGTAACGTCATTACGATAGCATCATGGAAGACATAGTATCAGTACACAGTGAGCCCCGTACACATGGCCCATTCTTCCACAATGTCAGATGGAAGTGAAAGGCCGTGTTCACCCATGTCCATCCTCTTCAGTTAAGCCGAAGAGAAAACCTTTGTCCAAAGCGACGGGCGGGAGGGGGGACAAGCAACATCCTCTTTGTGACAGAAAGCAACGGGGTTTATGGGAAATGCAGTCCTAATCTTGAGAAACACAATAGCACTGGCATGAGATCGAGGCTACCGATCATCTGGTTTTATTTGTTTAGGTTAGTTATACCAAGGTATCACAATTTGACGATGATGTATTGATGTTTTAAAATGCTATACATAGCACCTTTTAAATGAAGAGATATCCACAGTAGTCGCTGGCTTCAACAAGCGCAGCATAACACAACACCACAGTCTCTCACTGGCCTCGGGGAAGCGTCTGTAATAGAGCCGCCCTCGGTTCCTCATTGTCAGTGGAGAGACCGAACCGGTTACGGATAGAGGATCAGTGATACAGGTCAAGAGGGTGGAGTACTGGGAGCTCCCTGAACACACACACACACACACACACACACACACACACACCCACACAAACCAAATACAAGCTATACAAATTCTCTCTCTCTCTTGCCTCCTCAGCTGCCCCCCACTCTTTGGTTTCCCCTTTGCCTACTCTTTTACCTTCCCTTAACCTCATATTGGACAATATTTTCTTTCCTTTATTGTTTTATTTTCTTGCCTTTCAGACTTTTCCTTTCCTTCTTCATCCGTGATGTTCATTCTCCTTCTTTCTGTATTCCTTCATCTTTCCCCTCTCCCCACCTTTCTTTGCCCAGTCCAGACAGCTGTGTGTAGTTAATCCCACCAACCATGTTTCCTCTCCCGGTTTCCCCCCAGAGTGTCTCCGCTCCAGAAGTCAGAGATCGTGGATATGGTGAAGAGACACGTCAAGGCCATCACGCTGGCGATAGGAGACGGTGCGAACGACGTGGGCATGATCCAGACGGCGCACGTCGGTGTGGGCATCAGTGGCAACGAGGGCATGCAGGCCACCAACTCCTCTGACTACTCCATAGCACAGGTGGGGTGCAAGCACACACACAGAAACATGCATTGACAGGGTTAGGGAGACATTAGCCAGCATTACACCCAGACATGACACCCATATGTATATACATTGGTGGTTAGAGAAAGTTCAACCGGAGCTCCCGGGTTGAAGCCCCACCCTGCTGAAGGGGTGCTGTTTTGTAGCTGACCCTGACCTCTGACCTCCCTAGAGGAGGGCACGTGAGAAGAGAATCTCCTATGTGGATCGGTAAAATACCACATTATCAGTACAAATATATTGCTCATGTATTTGTGATATCTTCAAATAAAAAAATACATACAACACAGATACAAATAGAGATATTTCTGCTTGGTCGGTTTTCAGAGGTTATTTTTTGCCCCCTTGATCTAATCTTGGTCCTTTTCATGGGTAATTTTATTGAACTAACTAATGCATTTTCTTTGCATATTGACTGTAATTTGTACCAGGTTTGTTTTATTTTAAATCATAATGTACCATTGCAGAAACAGTGTAACAATCACATCTCCTGCTGCTTCAGGCTGCGTACGACGTTGTTTTCAAAAGACGCTCCATTTAAAGAATCGGCCAGCCACGTGCTCCTGTGAATCACTCACGGTGGCCCACGGGGGACAGTTCACCTTGTTCACATTATTTTCATTGCGTTGTCATGTATCCACATGTGTATGTGACAATGAAAATAATGTGAACAGGGTGAAATGCAAAAAAGGGTCTCCTAATCATCGGGGTTCATTTTTTGCCCCGTCATTTTTCATTTTTATTTTCAACTGGTGGTTAGATGCACACTAAAAGGTCTGATACAGGGATGTACATGCATGTTGCTCATGTCTGATGAATCCAGTCATCATCACACAGAGCCACGCCCACTGAGAGCTGCAGTAGTATCCGTCCCACAGCCTTTTGCTGGTAGCACAACTGTGATAATTATTTGCATGTGTTTCTGTGGGCAAAGGAGAGCGAGTTGAGTTGAGTTGTTCAAGGCCTGTTGGGATCCAGGAATTTTGTCTTTTCTTTCTCTCTTTTTCACTATTTGAGTGTTTATCTCTTACCCCTTGGGCTCCTCCTACAACTTATCTCTCTCTAACGCTGCGAGCCAGCTTCCTCAACTTTCTCCTCCCACAATCACACTCGTTCACTTTCGTTCCCTTTCATATTTTCACATTTACTCTTTTTTTTCTTCCAATTATATTAATATCTCTCTCTCTTTCTCTCTCTCTCTCTCTCTCTCTCTCTCTCTCTCTCTCTCTCTCTCTCTCTCTCTCTCTCTCGTAGTTCTGCTACCTGGAGAAGCTGCTATTGGTCCACGGGGCCTGGAGCTACAACCGTGTCACCAAGTGCATCCTCTACTGTTTCTATAAGAATGTGGTCCTCTACATTATAGAGGTAGGAGCGTCGCCACCACACCCCCTCTGTTTAAACACGCGCGCACACACACACACACACACACACACACACACACACACAGAGTTACATTAACAGAGACATTTTGCAGCTGTTTTGCCGACTTGCTTGACAGTGATGGATGAGGTGCCCCTCTGGTGTCTGCTTACTGTCTCTTTTACACACACACACACACACACACACACACACACACAAGAAAAGTGTGTTTAGATCAGCAGTGACGAGACCTTGGCTCCAAGGGTCGACAGCTTTGTGTGTGTGTGTGTGTGTGTGTTGGCGGGGGGCACATTGCAGCCCTGGCCTGGGTATTTGTCAGCTGTGCCCTCCCCCTCCGGCTGACATTAAGGATGCCAGCAGGTGCAGGCCCTCATGGGAGCCACAGCCTCTGGCCTACTGTCCTGTTCACACTACCACTGTGTGTGTGTGTGTGTGTGTGTGTGTGTGTGTGTGTATGTGTGCGCGCCCACGTGTGTGTGTGTTTCCATGATTATCTCACATGATTGGCTCCCTCCAGAGCACTCCAGGCCAAAGGTTATAGACTGTCTCTGTCCACTTAGTGGAGCCAGAGTAGGAGGGATGGGTGTGTGTGTGTCTGTGTCTGTGTCTGTGTGTGTGCACGTGTGTGTATGTGTGTGTGTGTGTGTGTGTGTGTGTGTGTGTGTGTATCTGACCTCACCCCTAGGCTGTATGCACCACTTTATGCCCCAGGAATGCCACAACACCCACCATCGGCCCCAAACATTTTCCCTATCTGCCCTTAGATCAGCCTGTGTGTGTGTGTGTGTGTGTGTGTGTGTGTGTGTGTGTGTGTGTGTGTGTGTGTGTGTGCAGGCGTGAGCGTCTCTCCTGGGAGACATTCAGACACTTGTACTGTGTTTAGGCAAATGAAAGTCAACTCAGACAGAAAGTAGTTTCGGAGTCACGGCCTGTATTTGGAAAGCATTTAAAACCATGTTATGTCTTAATGGAGTGTTTCTATCAACATGTCATGTAACATTGTGATTGTATGATGAGTAATTGTGTTATAATTATCATAAACAAACAAGACCATAGTCGAGACAACTGGTAGCCTCTATCTCACGCCACTGGTATTGTTAGCGTTTCTCAAAATTAAGACTGAAGAACAGGAAGAACCCCCTTCCTTGTTTGAGCCGTAAAGCAATACAGCAGATTTCCGGTAAAGGCCAACCCAGTGGCACACAATGTAAAATGTGGTCTCCGCAGTGGTCTCGTTTATTTACGGTAATTCTACGTATGTCTCTAGATTGATGTGGTGAAGATTTGTTGAATGCCACATATACATTACACCTTACATTCTGTTGACGTGTCTTAGCTCAGAACTCCTGTCCTTAACCAGTTTTGGGAACACGAGCGCCAATATGGCCGTCTCTCCCTCCTCCTCCCCTATCAGTACATCCCTAAGGCGTTCTTACCCCTCTCCATTGTCCCGCTCATCCCCTCTCATCCCTTTCTTTGTGGTCCAGCTCTGGTTTGCCTTTGTGAACGGGTTCTCTGGCCAGATCCTGTTTGAGCGCTGGTGTATAGGCCTCTACAACGTGGTGAGTATCCACCCTCTCTCTCTCTCTCTCCTACCCTTCATGTCTCCTATTTCTTTCTTCGCTCCCTCGTTCTTTCTCTCCTCTCTTTTAATTTGCTGAAGTTGAGTGCCGTCTCTCTCTCTCTCTCTCTGTCTGTCTGTCTCTACCTCCTATCTCTCCATCAATGTCTTATCACTGTTTTTTCTGCATGCCTGAGACATTTGTCTGTCTGTGTGTGTGTGTGTGTGTGTGTGTGTGTGAGTGAGTGTGTGTATGTGTTTTGGCCTCTCTCTTCGCACTAACTGTTGTGTACTTCTACATTTGACTGCAAGTGTGTACAGCTCAGCCCCCAGGCTCTCCATTTTTGAAAGTGGTGGAATTCCTTTTGATGGTGTCGCTCTGATTGTAACATTGATTGTCCGGCTATGAAAGTGCGGCACAAAGCCAGCCTGTGTGTGTATGTGTGCACACACTCGGTGCCTCTGTGATGGTGTGCTTTCATGCTTATGTACGTACGTGTGTGTGTGTGTGTGTGTGTGTGTGCCAGATCTTTACTGCGCTACCTCCCTTCACCCTGGGGATATTTGACCGTCCGTGCAGCCAGCAGAACATGCTCCGTTTCCCCCAGCTCTACCGAATCACCCAGAATGCCGAGGGCTTCAACACCAAGGTTCGCACACACACACACACACACACACACTCAAAACACACACATCTGAAATGAAAGTTCAATCTGTATTTCGGCATTTGACTCGCCATGCCTTGTGGTTTGTGTTTGTGGGGTTGACCGAGCGATGGCTACTGTTTGTTTGGAACGCCAGCGGGTAAACAAGAGTAGCATGGAGACTGGGGTGTTTCCATGGCAACCGTAATGAGATTCATAGGGCCAGAATAAGGAAGTCTTTCATTTTAGAGGGTACACCAGCAGCCCAACCTGTGTATGCGTGCGTGTGTTTATGTGTGTGTGTGTGTGTGTGTGTGTGTGTGTGTGTGTGTGTGTGTACAGGAGGGCAGTTGTTTGATGGTGAGGACACTGTGGTAGTTGTTACTGCGGGGAACTACTGTTTTTGTGTGTTTGTGTATGTGTGTGTGGGATGTATGTGCCTTGGCATTGACTTGTTTTCCACTCTTTTCTCTCTCTCTCTCTCACTCTCTCTCTCTCTCTCTCTCTCCCTCTCTCTCTCTCTCTCTCTCTCTCTCTCTCTCTCAGGTGTTCTGGGGTCACTGTATCAACGCACTGATTCATTCAATTATTCTCTTTTGGTTTCCGCTCAAAATGTTAGAGCACGGTAAGTGCCTCGCCTGGTGAACTCGTACACATTCCACTGCACGTTGCCGTTGGTTCACTGCGATATCTGAGACTTTGTGTGTGTCCTCCACAGACTCCCCCTTCAGTAACGGTCATGGAAATGACTACCTGTTTGTAGGAAATATGGTCTACACTGTAAGCTGCTTCTTCGTCTTCTTTCTGTGTGTTTTTGTAATCATGTATGTTTTTATTTGTGTGTGTGTGTGTGTGTGTTAGTGTGTTTTGGCCTATGTGTGTGTGTGCATCCGTGTGTGTTTGCATGTGTGTTTGCCGCTCCCAAGTTCCAGTCTAGCCAGTCTGTCTCCGCTCTACACTCATCCACCTCTTCTCTCCATCTTACACTCGCTCTGCACTTATCCTATGTGTATGTCAGTCGTGTTTGTTTGTTGACATTGCGTGTGTGTGTGTGTGTGTGTGTGTGTGTGTGTGTGTGTGTGTGTGTGTGGATTCTTTGGACTCTGGGGGTCCTGAGTGGTTTAACAGACATTGTTGAGTTTACAGTATATCATTAATGAAGTTTATTATCTCCGGAGTCGCTGGTGAACTAACTCTATTTTTCTTTGTTTTTTCTTTTCCCCCTCTCTCTCCTCCTCTTTCTCTGTGCCCCCCTTCTGTGTGTGTGTGTGTGTGTGTGTGTGTGTGTGTGTGTGTAGTATGTAGTAGTTACAGTCTGTCTGAAAGCCGGAATGGAGACCACCGCTTGGACCAAGGTAGGAACCTCGTCACACTCTCGTACCCCATGCCCCACGTACTGTATAAACCATTGAGTGGACAAGTGGGTCACACTGCCACCCTTCCTATAAAGTTATTTGTATTGGTTTCAATGGAAAATGTTCGCACCACCTACTGTTTTAAAGGCCTTTCCACCCTGACAAGGAAATAGAGGGAGGGAGGGAACGTATGCTGTAACCTAAAGCTCAGTATATGCCTCCACCCTGTCCTTCTTTTACAGTCTCAACATTCATGCTACAGCCATGAGTTTTATGCAGCACCATGGGGATGACTCTTGATTGACAGCTATCAGAGTAGAGCAGAAGTGGATGTAGCGTTTGAGATGACAGCACCATGGCCCCAGCATGATTTGTTCCAATCTCAGAGTATGCCCACTATTTGAGAGACAGCGAGAGGGATGGGGAGGGGAGGGAGGGTGGACAGAGGGGCGTTGACACCCCCGTCCGTTCAGCTGTCCACACAGTGGCCTCGCATTAATGAAGCAGGGTCCCACAGGAATTCACGCCGTGTCCCGTTACATCGGATCACAGAGACGGGGATGAAGACAGGAAGGGAGGGAGTCTCAGGGACAAGGTTGTCTATATTCAGACAGGCTGTGTGTAACTGTTTGACCACATGATCGCTCTATTTTCTGTCTTCGTTTCCATCCTCTCCTGCTCTCCCTCCCTGCAACTTTTTTCTCTTTTTCCTTTCCCTGTGTGTATCTCCTCTTTCTGTCTCTCTCTCTCTCTCTCTCTCTCTCTCTCTGCTGTAGTTTTCCCACCTGGCGGTATGGGGCAGCATGGCGCTCTGGATGGTCTTCTTCACGGTCTACTCGGCCATCTGGCCCTCCATCCCCATCGCCCCCGACATGCTGGGCCAGGCAAGTCGCCTCTCCATGGACATGTGTCACTCATTTCAGGAACAGGGGGCAGAGGGGATAAAATAGCCAGCCCCCCCCCCCTGCACATCTCTATTCTCCAGTCCCCATCACCCACCCCTCCCTCCCTAGTCGCCAATACATGGCGCCTATGTGACTCTCCTTCTGGGTGTTCCACGTCAACACGGCTGGAGCCCCGGGGGAGATGTATGCCCCGCCTGCCCCTCTCTCCAGGCTCCCCGCACCTGCTGCACAGTCACCCGAGCCCCAGGCTTTTACGGCCCTCTCTGGAGGTGTTGACTCAAGAGGGTGGGCTGCTGTGGGGGGCGATGACTAAAGCTGGTGGACACAGAAATGCTACTTTGTCATCCTGGGTGTTGTACAGTGTGCAGTATGATAGATCAGCGTTTTAGTCCTAAATTCATTCTTTTGTGAGTAGTTATATGTACATGATGTATTGATACCTGAGGTGCACCAACCTAATAGAATGGGATCTATAGTTTTCAAAATGCTTGTTTAAAAAATCACTTGTATCTAAGCAGTCAGACATTTATAAACTACTCAAGTGAGCCGTCTGATGTGGCTCTGCGTTATCGGTTTTTTTTTTGTACCCACTGTGGGTACAGAGTCTTGGGAGGGGAAGGGAACGGGGCCGTCTCAACTCCCCTCAGCCCATTAATTCAATTTGTGTCAGAAATCAGGAATGCGGTCAAATAACTCTGCAGCTGCTCGGTCCAACTGGGGAATGGTCAGAGACACTCAGCCCCCACCCACCCCACCCCCACCCCATGCCCCCCCAACCCTCCATCGTCCCCCTTAACTACCCTATTACCTCTCCCATTTCCCTCGCTCCCCCTATCTATATTTCCATCTGTCCGTGGGGAACAGGGGAGGGAAAAGTCAAACTGCGTGTCACTACGAAGGCTGTATATTTTTGCTCAGAATAACTGCGCGTGTGTTTGTGCATGTGAAATGAATACAATATGTGGGTCCAGCTATGTGTGATTTGTGTGTTTGTATAGAGGTGGAGACCAACAGGCTGTTGCTATGGATACAACAAAGCAGAGAATATCTTTGGGCATGCCTCCATCCTTAGACAATGCATAGAGACTATATGATCTCTGTACGGTGTGTGGGTGTTTGGCACAGACAGACAACGTGTGTGAGTGTAGTCTGATCGTCTGTACCTTGGTTTGTGATTCCAGCTGTTGCGGAGAATATTTCCTAATGGTTTTCTGATTCAGTTTAGAGATTCCCCCGATGACGCAGCCTCTGACACCCAAACTATCTCTCTCTCCTGACCACCGCTACTAGCCTGGGACACAGGAAACATGATACAGGCAATAAAATAGCAGAAGTGATGGCGCATGAAGTGTTTGCAGCTATTGCAAAGGTTCACGGCCGGAGAATTAAGATTATGAAATGCCACGGAGCTAACTCTTGGCTTCCAGATAAGCAAAGGGCGAATGTTGAGTAATAAATGGAAAATGGAGGGATTTACCGTAACAGGCAGGGACAAGCAATGGAAGATACAGCCACTCATGGAGAAAGGACATTGTGAAAGAGTAACGTCGGAGGGGAGAGCAGGAAGAAAGAGATCTGTAGAGTAGAGAGAGAAACTGACACGCAGGTTGAGACAGTAGTTAGGTGCGTGATTAACCCCTGGAGACAGGCTGAGGATGAGGGTCAAAGGTCAATGAGCCTGGCTGCAGCTGGAGAGGAACAGATAGGGGGGGATCTGTTGTTCGTCAATGGAGCATTTATATCTTATATGTCTGTCATAGCAGTGCAGGGGTATTGCATTCAATGTGTCTGATACTGATTCCTCACACTTGCACGTGAGCTTCGTCGGAACAGATCTCTCTCTGCCCTCTGGTGCATTTGGTCTTTTCTGTTTTAAGTTGCAGGGCAGTTCAAACGGGGGAAAAATGACTTCATATTCATTTTGGATTAATATATGAGTAAAATAAATGAACCCTGTGTGTTGTCTTTTGCAGGCTGGCAGGGTGATGCAGTGCTGGCACTTCTGGCTGGGCCTGGTCCTGGTGCCTGCTGCGTGTTTACTCAAAGACTTCGCTTGGAACG